>CP010927.1:0-634981 GCA_001010845.1 Sporisorium scitamineum
CCTAACCCTAACCTAACCTAACCCTAACCCTAACCCTAACCCTAAGTTGGTGAAGTGGCCAGCTTGAAGATCGTGAGCATGGTCCTCCTCCCACTTGTCAGCGGTCAGCTTCTTGGGCCGGATGAGCTTGCAGTCGATGCTCACAGCCAGCTGATGCCAAGTGCGCATCATCAAACCACCAGATGTGGTGGAGATGTACTGCTTGCAGAGAGACTGCAACATCTTGCTGATCATGTTGGTATCCCATGGCTTGCCAGCATGATCCACAAGAAGCATGGCACTGGACTCGCGTGGCTGCACTGTCGCATTGTACAGCAGGTGCACAAATGGCACCACCTGGCACACATAAAAGACCACCAAGCAGCCAACGGCATGCGGCAAGAAGCGTGGAATGATCTTCTGCCGGCCGGTGCCTTTGTTGCTGGGCAGGGCAGTGAACACGCTGCCGTCGTGCACAAAGACATTGCGTGGACCCAGCAGCGTGTTGGTGTGTTGCAGCTGGACCAGCTCTGTTCCTCGGGCTGGCAGACCGCTGCTGAGCTCAATGAGCACAGCAAGCAGCTTGGTGAACTCGTCGTGGAGCGCAAAGTAGGCCTGAGCAGCAGTGCGGTCCAACCTGACCTCCTTGGAGTAGGCATCCAGCAGCGGCAGAGAGGCTGCTGGCGCAGAGCCAGTGACCGCACGGCAGAGGACGCTGGGCAGCGTTGGCGGCTCCAGGCATGCATCCGCCACACTGAAGCCAGGGCGCATGTTGCAGATGTTGTCCTGCACCAGGGCCAGATCGACCATGTTGGCCTCTTTGGCATTTGCCAGAAGACGTAGCTCTGCCAGACGCTGGTCTGCTTGCTGCAATGTACCGTGCATCAGAGCAGGAAGCCGCTCCACAGCAATCTCCTCCAGGCCAAAGGTGACGGTGGCAAGATCCTTGCTCCAGTGGAATGCAAAGCTGCTGCCGTCATCGTGCGCCAGCGCTGAGCCAAAGCAGTGGAGAGACTGCAAGTGTGCGCTGGCAGAGTGGCTATTGTGGTAGGCGTACTGCTGGAGGATGCTGTCCACCTCTGCCATCTTGCCCGCTGCGTCTTGGTGCGCAAGGAGGCCGTGCTCTGCATGAAGGAGATGCTCGTGCAGCACACTGCGGATGCAGAACTCCAAGGCTGCAATGGCAGAGGTGGCAGCGCTGACAGGCTTGAGGGTGCCGTCAGCACTGACGCACAAGTGAAGGAAGAGGCACGAGAGGGTGAGCTGCTCTGTATGGCCAAAGTCCACCGGCTCTTGCGTGACCAGCAGGACAGACAGCTGGAGAAGCAGTGCCTCTGCTTCCTCTGTGACCACAGGGTTGGCACCGCCATCTTCCTCCTCCACACCACAATAGAAGTCCCGCAGCTGCAGAAGGGCATCCTCCAGCTCTGCATCCAGGCCATGGTGAGCATACGGCGTTGCTTTGCCATAGTAGCCAGCATCGTTGCCGTCAAAGAAGAGGTGGAAGAGCAGTGCCAGCACGTGCGCCCACAGCTCTGCACGCTTCCTGACTGTGTCCTTGTTGAGGCTGTATGGCTTGCTGGCGTTAGGACCATGAGCATGGAAGAGGGCCTGCGTGGTCCGGCTGGAGCTGAGCAGCCCGCTCATCCACTCCACTGCCACCTTCTTGCCAGCAGCGTACACCCAGTGTGCTCCGTAGCGGTGGGCACCTCTCCAATTCTTGGGCTCACCACGTAGGAGGCCAAGGGCAGTGATGGGCTTGCCAGCCCAGTACATCTGCCAGTCCAGAGCACGCGCCCATGGGCCAAGGTTGCCAGTGTACTCCTGTGGCTGGATCTGCGGGGTGAGAAGACCGGCACTGTGGAGCAGCTCCTTATCTGTCTGGAGCAGGGTGCTCACCTTGGCCTTGGCCGCATTGTCCAGCTTGTCTGTGGACATGGCCGTACTGAGTGCTGCAGGCAGAGGCAGAGGCACCAATGTGGGGTGGGTGGCATGTACATAGCGGCGGTAGTTCTGCGCGTTCTCCCAGAACAACTGGATGGCATCGTTGCAGTGGTACTTGCTGGCACCGTCGGCATAAGTGTGCTGCTGAACGTGGCTGTTCATGGCCGACTTGCTCTTGATGCTGTACGTGCAGACAGTGCAGTGGCGACCACCGTAACTGCCTGCCAGCTCTGGGATGTACAGCACTGGCAAAAGCTCCTTCTTGAGCTCCACCACAGACGGAAGCTCCAGGTCCAGCTCTTGCAGAAGCGGCGTGAGCTTGGCCTGCTGACCATCGTCCAGCGCATAGGAGTGGAACTGCTTGATGTGTGCCATGATCTCCTTCACCAATGGTACCAGTGCAAGTCCATAGCCGCAGTTGGGACGCGTGCAGACCAGGATGCGTGGGTGAGCCACCAAGCGGAGGTGGAACTCCTGCAGCTGCGTGATCTGTGCAGCGCTGATGCAAGCAGGAACATCAGTTGCACTGTTGCAAAGCAGAGAGGCTGGATGTCAGTGGAGTGCAGTTGACGTGTGGTGATGCTTGTGCAAATACAGTACATACCCGTCATCAGGCACGCTGCAGACCATGTTGGTGTTGTCAGTGGTGGCGCTGTTGGTGCCAGCACCAAGAGAGCTGTTGGAAAGGGCAGACATGGTGAAGAGGATGCAGAGCTGGGAGCGGAAGAGTAAAGAATGAATCTTAGACCATCCAACAGCAAGAAGGCAGCCTCTTTATACTCAGCATCCGCCCAGCAGCCTCATGGCACGATGGGAAGAGACGCACAGCAGGGCATACGGGATAGACAAAGGAGCACGGCCAACTCTCTTGCTGGAGATCATCCTGGCCACACCAAGCAGTTGGCAGCTGTAGGCACTTGTCCTGCCATCTCAGAGGTTCTCCACCATGGAGACAATGGTGGACCGTAACTCAGAGAGGCTGCAAGCTTTGTCTTTTGTCTTCCTCACCCCTTTCATTGACCGGCTACAATGCATCTGACTCTTGCCGTCCACAATCTGTTGCCTGCAGCTTTATGGTCACAAAGCATGGTGCAAACAACCCAATCTGACTGACCGTGAGAGCAGGGCTGCCAAATTCCCATCCTTTGTACGGCCTTTGCCAGGACAACTGTCATCGGTTGTTCAGCTCAACCCACTTCTCTGACGGTAGCCACCTTGGACTGCTGATCCATTTCACACGTCTTTTTGCATCCATCCTTTTGCAAACATTGACGGTGTACCATTCCAAACTGAAGTCCTATCAATGCATACTCTCTGACCATCAAACATTGACACCCCCTTGGACAGCGGCCAGCAGAGGCAGTCACCAGGCCAACGGCGGCCATGCCAAAACGGTGTTGCGGCCGTAACGCACGTGGCCTGTGTCAGCAGAGCAACGGCCGCTTCAAAGGGACAGCGGGCCGTACCAGCCAAAATTGCAAGGTGGCCGTAGAGCACTTGAGCAGTGTCCGCAAAGGGACGGCCGCTTCGAAGTGATGGCCGGACGGCCTGCCAAAAAGGGGGAGGGGGCCGCAGGGCACAAGAGCAGTGACTGCATTTCCGAGAAATTCACGTGTCGCGGCCATCCCCAATTTCAAACCGTACGAGGCACTCCACCTGTGTCTTGGCCGAGCGACCGTGAATTGGTTTGGATGTGAGATCGCAGCGCATTGGGGCAGGGCGGCGGCGGCCGTGGCGGGCGCGGTGCGGCCACGGACTAGGGCTAGGTTTCGAGCCTGAAACCCTTTGTGAGCATAAGCCATGCGATGGTGACGGAAGACATGCCGTTGGTGACAACGTAGTACCCAAAAGGTCTATGCATCGTCCTCACTGGGTCTAATGTAAGTCGAATCGTTTTCACCTTTGGGTTCAGACCCTTCTTCATATTCGGCCAACCCAGGCGGAGCTTGACCATCTCCAACCCATCATTGATCAGGTGCGTGTATTGAGGGTCAGCCAGAGCGTCCTTCAGCGAGCGAGCGGAAAAGGCCCATGCCAGCCACTCCTTCACGTTGTCCTCGTAGATGTCTTCGATGGGAGCAAAGAAGAACCAGCTTCTCAGCCTTTCGCGACGAGCAGAGGCATCGTCCGGGTCCACATGCTTGTCCTTGAAAGCACTCAAACCCATCGGCTGCTGCTGCTTTGGCTTGTCCTTAGCTACGCCGTTGCTGCGTTTGATGAGCTTGGATTCGGGAGCAGGGCCGAGTCCAGCAGCGAGAGATTTCGTGAGGAGGATTTGGAGAGTATCCATATCTACGTTGAGCGGAGGAGGGCCCGCAGCCGCTTGCTTGGTGAGGAACCACAAGTAGAGGCTGAATGGCACCTCAATGAGCGCATGGATGTACCAGAATCTCGCCCAGAATTCATAGCCATGGGGGATGGCAATGGGGTGGCCGGTCGAGTAGAAGCGGTATGCAAGAATGGTATAGCAGATAGGTGTAACGCTCCAGACTAGCGCTGCTGTAGCAAAGCCATAGATGAAACTGAGGCGGCGTTTGGGGTTGTGCCCCGTGTTGAAGCCCAAGACGGGATCTATCCTGTCCAACAGGACAAAATGCTGTTTGTGAGCTGCCATGATGAGTCATGTGTATTGTCGATAATGGTGGGGTGGAAGGTGACTGGATGCATGGACGGAAGGCCAGCTTTCACATCTGTTGACAAGTTGGGGCGCTCGAGCACAGCTGAACATTGATTTTGGGCGTTGCATCTCAGATGCAGTCAGAAATCGCCGATGTATGCAACTGTTTTGTGGGACATAAGGCTGCACATCTGTTTTTTTTTTGTTTTTTTTTTTTTCAGTGGTGATGATTCTTGAATTTTCTATGACATGCTTTCACACAAAAGAAAAGTGGCTGTCCATGACTGCACCCACTCAGCCAAATTGCCACGTTGTCTTGTCGACTTCGGCAAGAGATAGGGATCGAATTTCGATGATTAAGAGGAATTCCTGCTGGTATGGCCCTCCAAAAAGTGTTCTCTTATGAACTTATTGTCTGCAACAGTATCAGATGAGTTGAAGAACACATTGTCTATTGTGTCACTTGTACTCTGGAGGATACAGGAGTAGCGTACAGAATTTGAGCAGGTTTGAGGTAGATGGTGAGCCTTCGAGTCCAAGGTCCGAGGTTCAAGAGGATGAAGCCCAAATCACTGTGCGAGGATAACAGCCTTGGACAGCAATCCAAGGCCACCTTGCTGCGTGGCTTAGGGTTAAGTTAGGGTCAACTACAAATCCAAGCCACCAGTGGGGTGCTCAAACTTTGGTACTCATCCACTTCCCGTGAACCACATCAGCTGCTGGTCTACCAATTCAGCTATGCCGCAACCAACATCGCCAATCATATCCGCAAAACTCAGTGGTGAGCAGTTCAGTCAGGAAGCAGCGCTTGCTGTTGGCCTGGTTGCCTGCAGCTGTGGTAAGGTAGTGTTGAATGTCCCCGCTCTGCTGTGGTAAAAATTGAATTGCTTGGTCCAGCTGTCCCCGAGGTCCAGCTGTCTCCCTGTCCAGGGCCATGTGCCTCCCTCTATTCCTGTTGTGCGTCTCTTCCCTCTCCAGCCAATTGGGTGAAATTTGGATTGTCCCCCCAGTTGGCAAAGCTCAATTCATCTCTCCACACCTTGTCTCCAACTGCCGCTGGCACTTTTCAAGTATTTTCTAGGGCTGTCTCCTGCGCTAGAGATGCTCGCACGTGGACTTGGGCAGGGAGACACCCCCCCCCCTTTTTTCCTTTTGTTAACAGAGGAAGACCACGGCCTACGGCTAGGTAGACAACGCTTAAAACCCCAGTATAATGGTATGGAGACAAGCAAGCAGATACTCGAAGGCCGCAACATCCGAACAGACGGAATTTGACTACGTCTTCCAGATTGGAGAGACAGAGAATGCTGGCACGGCGAAGCTTGCTCAAGCCATCAGATACAAACCACGGCTTTCTCTATTTTCCTCTTGATACGCACATGAGTGTACTTTGTATAGATTGTTAGATGTATCACACAGCACAGCCAATTCAGTGCGGCAGCTTTCCGCAATTTCCCACAGCTGCAATGCCTAAAGATCCGGAGCTGACAATGGACAACCCTGCTCTGTACTGAATTGGGGCTCCATGAACAAGCTTATCGTGTAAGCTCCTTTATGTTCCAAATGTGTTGGGCACCACTACGCTTGTCGGCTATACCCTGTTTTCAGGCTTCCTTGTTCGTTACGAAACGCTGGCTCTACCTTCGCTGGACAGCGCTTTGGGCCAGTCGAAAGCGTCAGCATTGAGAACAAAATGACCCAAGCCTGATGCTGACGAGCAAGGTCCCAGATGACCACCTTCAGAGTGTTGCTGATATTACCTATGTCGGCTAGACGCTGTCCATGGTTTGTCGCAATGTGCCTGTGATAGTCCTTCCAGTCTGGTTGATGTTGCGAGGTAAGATTTGTGAGACACAAAGCTCTCGCAGCTGGAGGGCCTAGCAGGACTCAAATGGAGAGAGAGGGATCAATTATTACAGTCCTTCCGCCCAAATCTATGACATCTTCGAATGACGTGCTGGGAGTAATGGAGCCAAGGGGGTGTACCAAGTCATCCTGCAGGCTTTGTGCACCCTTCGGTGTCCGACTGCTGCAGTTCGAGAAACTCGGCGGCATGGCATCCAAGAGCATTTGGGACCTGGCTGAGAGCCTCGGAGGTTGGACCGTGTAGTATGAGGGCAGGGACAAGAAGCTCTTCGAATCGGTAAGGTCAGCTTGGTCCTCGGAAAGGCCTTCAATGCAAGGTGAGATGCCAAGAGTACTAGATGGCGATAGACCGATGAGAGAATTACCGTCACGGGGAGGACCAGTGACGGGCTAAGGCCAGCCGTTTGCATAGCTGAAAGAGAAGATGGGTTCTAATTATTTTCCGGTGATGATGTTTGGCTCAGCAAAAGACACGCTGATCATCTTTTCCATATCAGTGTTCAGAAGACTGGCTTCGGACCGGAAATCTTGCAAGGAAGGGGTGGAAAGCATGTTGGCGAGTGAGATGATAGGGAATTCAAGTGACGGCAAAAGGAAAGCTGGCGGTGGGTTTTCATGAGTCCATCACATAGACTTGGGCTGTACATTTGATGTATTAAATCGTATGGTTGAAAAGCTCCATCACCACCATGGGGCTAACCCCTTGCCACCAGGTGCGGATCTGTTTGACCCTGTGCTACCCTCGACATTTCAGCCACTCAACTCGAAAAGGACATATGCGATTCGTTCAGCACCGTTGAAGTATCCGATGGTGACAGAGTCCCACAAGCCAAAGTGCTGCTCTACCAGCACAGTGGATTTAAGTGGTGGCAGGGACGAGTCTTTTCAAGCAAATTGTTGCCCGCCGCACTGCCTTCCTCCAAGGATACAAGATGAACAAGCGGGATGAAGAAGGGAGGAAGAAGAAGAGCAGCAGTAGTATCCTTTGACACCTTTGTCATTTGGATCGTCAGATGTCTGAGTAGCTGTGCAATGAAGATGAGCAGCAGAGGTGGAGTGCACATGGTGGTGTTTTTGGGTAGTATCAGTGAGGCAAGTCGAGAATTGTGTAGGGTGCTGGCAATGGGGACGGAATTCTCAGCATTCAGTGTGGCTGCTGGGAGTGTGATGCTGGCCTTGCCTCGCAAGCAAAGACAACTACCCACAGCCTGTGAAGGGCTGCTCCACCAGCAAAGGCTACAAACGGCCAATCCGCCCAGGACAGCCATGCACAGCCGTTCCATCTGTGATGCTGTTGGATTGACAGCAGCCTGTCAGGCCACTTTACCTGCAGTCCACTAGTTGACAGAGTCCAGAGGTGATGGCCAGTTGTCTACAGCCGGCCGCCACCTTAACCGTTGCCTGCCAAAAATTGGTAGAGGCTGTGAGACACTTTGCCAGTGTCCTTAGAGTGACGGCCGCTTCTACGTGACGACGGTCCCCCTACAAGAAGCTGAATTGGGCCTTAAGGCAAAATCACCACTTTATGAAGAAGCCTAGGGTTGAACAAAGCTCCCAAGCGGAGACTGTTCTGGTGGCGAGAGAACAGATGGGTGCAGTGTAAAAGCGCCGTAGATTCATGCTTGCGCTCTCTGCAAATTCTCCTTGCAGTCGGGCTAAAAGTTAATTTGGTGGTCCGCTTGGCCCTTCCAAGGCTGTCCGCTGCTCTGGTTCTGTGAATTTGGCTTTAAGTCTGCGGGATAGAGAGTGCTGACAAGTCGACAGGAGAAAATACACAAGATGTACATGCCCCTTGCAGCAGGTCAAATTGGCAATCAACCATCCCCCGCTTAGCTTGTTGACCCGCATCACAGCTCATCACAGTTTGTTCAGTACAGCGACTGCGTTTGGCCTGGAATCCATAGGCCAAGGCACAGTAGAAGGTGTGACAGAAGTTGGCCTGTTCACTGTGGCTTGAATGACGCACAGAGTCTTTGCCTCTCTATCTGGAAAGAACAAAGTGTAAGTGAGCCATTTGCTCAGGTCTCTGCTAAGAGCCGGCAGGTCCTGCACCTAGAAGGTGCCTCGCTTGCTGACTTGCCTCCTCGCTTTGCGGAAACTTGTTCCTCTCGTCAGGGCATGGGAGGAACAAAGCTTAAGGAGTAACAGTTGCACAACAGCCCTCCGCTTGCCACTCAGCCAAACCTCTTTTGGTGGCTTGAAATCCACGAAACGCTTTCAAGGTTGTGTGCACTTGCTGCTGTGCTTCAACTGCAAAACTCAAAACTAACAAAGCTGCAATTGATTGTGACACGGCGCATCTGACTCTTGCTGAATGTGCTATGCCAACCGCCACGCGCACACTGTGGTCATGCGCTCATCCGAAGCCGATAGTGAATGGACTGTGTGGTGTTGCAACCGTCTCGTCTCGTTTCAATTTGGTGCAGTGTGTAGCAAAAGTCAACTATATAGTTGGTCAACACGTTTGAGCGCAGGCACAGATGCTCATTAAATCTAAGATCCCGTCTGCCTAAACTGTCTCTTTTCTCTTGGCAGGAGGCTGCGTGCATTGCCCCATCTGTCAAACCACCAGAAGCTCGAATTGACTGACTTTCTTTCACCCTTCCCACTGCCCATCCTCGTCTCATTGCCATTCTCATGTCGGGACCCATCTCTTCCCCACCATCATCACCGTCCCGCGGGTTTCGCCCCCTTCTGATCCTATCCTCCTCTGGAGTTGTGGATCCCGACGTAGAAGCAGGCTTCATTTTCTTATCGGTGGCGACTGACACAGTCACAGTCTGCTTCACCTAACCTTAAAGTTGTCCTCAACTCGCCATTGCCTTTCTCGTACCTCTTTGCACACCTCCGCTAGCTGTCTCCAACGGTTCGGTAAGGACTCATCTCGTCGATCATTTCGCTCTTCCCGGGTCTGCATGGCTATCACTCCAACCTTCCTTCATTTGCATCTGCTCCGCTTCTAGAAACATCAGACGCCTTCATCTGCTCGTCGCGCCGCATGTAACTTTACTCCATGTCATTTCCTTCCGAGTCCCCGCAGTGCAGTTCTTGCGTGTCTACTCAAACTCACAACTTCCCTCATGAACTCGTCCGGTAGACCCACCACAGGCAAACCTACCACTGGTTGTCCCGGCACGCGCGGTGGAGCCGCAGACCTTAGACCTCCGACACAAGGCCAAGGCACCCACTTGCCTCAACAGCAAGACACCTACATCGAGGAGGAATGGGACGAGGAGGGGTACGAATCCGAGGACGATGGGGATATGTTTGCCTTTGTTCCTCCCAATCTCGGTCCTGCACCTGAACTTCAGCACAACCCACTCGATCCTTCCATAGACAACCAGAACCGCCAGCAACACGCAGATCACGCCACAAATCGGCATGTCGACGTCGACGCCCCTGCTCCGGACGTCTCAGACCAGAATGAAACTTACTACTACGACAAAGCTACCGGAGCTGTCTATGATTTGCAGGGACGTCTCGTCGTTGTCTCGGCACAAAAGCTGGCTACGGCTCAGCCAGATGCACCCTTGCATGCACAGGTCCGTGGTTTCCAGCACAACGCCGATGCCAGAGAATCTCCTGCCTACGAGATCACCCTGGACAACGTCCTTGCCCAGTCTTCCACCAAGCCACGCATGTCCACCGACCACCGCTCCTTTGACTCGGCCAGCACCTTCACACGCGATCCGTCGGGTCAGCCACTCAACCATGCGCGATCGTATACCACCTTCCCCTCCATGGAGGCGCTTCCCGAAGCCGACTCACTCCCCGCCAGTCGCAGCGGTGCCTCAGAGATGCGCACTACCCTTCCGCAAGGCACACGCGATATCGGCATCACCGCCAGCGGAGGTGGCTCGCTCGACCAGGCCATCCCTGTGCAAGGCAAGCGTCAGAGCGCCCAGATCGACGCTTTCTCTTCGTCACTTCCTGAGCTTCATCGCAGTGCCGAGATGGACGACAACCTCAAGTATCCATGTGACTCGGCGGGCTACGCCTACAACGATGTATACAAGGACGATCTCCACATGGTTCATTTCAACGAGATAGGTCAAGGCCACGGTCTTGTCCATCCTACGCATGAGGGCACCGAAGTAGGCGCCAGGGGCATGCGCATGGTCGAGCTCGAGATGGACATGGAGGAGGACTCACCTTACCCCAAAGTGCGTGCGTCCGTGTCCAATGTCGATGACACCAAGATGCCCGTCAACATGCTGCGCATGTGGTTCATCTCGATCTTCCTCACCATTCTCGCCATGGGTGCCAACAAGTTCTTCTTGCTCCCAAAGCCCGCACCCACCTTTTCAAGCACTGTCATACTGCTCATCGCCTATCCCATTGGCAAGCTTCTCGTGGCCATCATGCCCATCCACATATGGATGTTGCCACACTGGTTGGGTAGTGCTGAGTTCTCGCTCAACCCTGGTATCTACAATATCAAGGAACATGCTTTCACCTCGATCATGGCCAGCATCTCCATCATCACCGCCTACGGCATCAACGTTGTCATTGTTCTGGACTTGGAGTGATATTATCACGAGCCCAAGGCTATTGGTTTTGATAATCTCTTTGTGCTTAGCTCACAGGTCATCGGTGTGGGTCTGGCTGGATTGTGTCGACGCTCCCTCGTCTGGCCTGCTAGCATGATCTGGCCCCAGAACCTCGTTTCTGCCACCATCCTCAACACACTGCATGCTGAAGAGGATGGTGCGGATGGCACCATGACGCGCTTCTGCTTCTTCATGGTTTTTGGCCTTGGCGCTTTCCTGCTGTACTGGGTGCCTGGATACCTTTTCATGGTGCTGTTTTTTTCAACTGGGTCTGCTGGATCTGGCCCAAGAACATGCCTGTCAACATGGTCTTTGGTAGCTACACCAGCATCGGTCTTTCAACGCTCACCATCGACTGGACGCAAATCAGCTACATTGGCTCACCGCTCATCGTTCCTTGGTGGGCCGAGTGCAACATCTTTTTTGGCTTTGTCATCTTCATCTGGATTGCTGTGCCGATCATGTGGTTCAAGAATGCGTGGTACCAGGCCTATCTGCCTTTCAACACGAGTGGCTCCTGGGACAGGTTTGGACAGCCCTACAACATTTCCTGTGTCATTATCAATGGTGTTGATCTGGACCAGACTGCCTACGAGAACTACTCGCCGCTTTACCTCTCGACAACACTGTCACTGGTCTACATGACCGGGTTTGCCATGTTGACGTCCGTGTTGATGCATACTGTGTTGTACCATGGCAAGGTGCTTAAGAAAGGTTTCATGCGTATTCATACCGAGGAAGACGATGTGCACGCCAAGTTCATGCGCCACTACCTGGAGATGCCTGACTGGTGGTACGCGTGCATGTTCCTGGTTGCGCTCGTGTTTGGAGTGGTGATGATCGAAGTGTATGACACAGGCTTACGGGCTTACCGATTTGGGCCTTGCTGGTGTCAATCCTTATTCCGACGATCTACATTCTACCTGCTGGGTTCATGTATGCGATGACTGGGCAGGCAATTGGCACAAATCTCATTGGCAAGCTGCTGGGTGGTTACATATTGCCAGGTAAGCCGTTGCCCAACATGATCTTCAAGACTTTTGCACTGCAGGGCTTGTTTGGCGGACTGCAGTTTGTGCAGGATCTCAAGCTGGGGCATTATATGAAGATCCCGCCTCGGTTGACATTTATCGTGCAGCTGTCGGGCGTGGTGGTGGCGTGCTTTGTGCAGCTCGGCGTCAAGAGCTGGATGCTTAGCAACATTGAGGGGATCTGTTCGCCCAATCAGCCGAACAGCTTTGTCTGTCCGAACATCATGGTGTTTTACATGGCAGGTTTGATTTGGGGTGCCATTGGGCCGGCAAGGATGTTTGGGCACGATAGCATGTACAGCTCAATGTACTGGGCAATGCTGCTTGGGGCGCTGAACCCGATCCCGTTCTGGATCCTTGCGCAGTGGTATCCCAGGTCGTGGATCAGGTATGTCTCGTGGCCGGTCATCTTTGCGGGTGTCGGTTTCATCCCACCGGCATCCGCGATCAACTATTTGTCCTGGTTCGCAGTCAGTTTCATGTTCCAGTATCTGGTCAGGAGGTACAACTTCAGGTGGTGGAGCAAGTACAACTTTGTGCTTGCTGCTGCGTTGGATAGCGGGATGATCATCAGTATGATCGTCATTTTCTTTATGCTTATCCTGCCCAAGAACGGCTCGCTGCAGTTGAACTGGTGGGGGAACACAGTTGTTAGCACCACGTATGACTATTGGGGGTATGTTGAAGAAGGCACCGACAGAAGGGTTTGGATCTTTCCCAAAGTATTGAGCTGGACGCACAGGTGCGGGTGCAAGCGCAATTGCAAAGATTTTGTTGTTTTGCTTTGCTTTGGTGGTGTATGCAAGTGTGTGCAAGTATATGGGGATCAGTGCGGAACGACGTTATGGCTTGACCAGCTTCAGCTGGTTGAAACGTGCCTTGCTGGTCACAGCAGGTGCTTCAGTGGTAACGGACTATGCTTTCAGCCTGGCGTGTCACTCCCCTTGCCCCTCACCCCTCAACCTCTGCACAGCTCCTCCTAGCGCAGATTGTATGGCAGACCGATACGGGCTAAGTTACAACTGATTTACATTGGAATAATTTGATGGTAAGCTTGGGCCAGTTCACTGTCTGGGTTGTTGACTGAATTAGCATCCTAACTGAAAGCTGTCTGGCAAATGATGTCCAAGAGGACTCTGTTCACCCACAAGTTGCAGTCTACCACTGCGAAAGGCTTCTTTGATTCTTCCACTTGCTTCTTCAATATCTGTGTGAGGGGGTTCATTTTAGAGTAATAGATAGGAAATTGTTAGATCAAATTAGCGAACGAGAAAGCAGGATTCAGGTCAGTTGCTGATGGAACCCTAACCCTAACCCTATCCTAATCCTAATCCTAATCCTAATCCTAATAGATGTGTGTCATTGTACATGATAATTCTGTGTGGTCTGCTGGTGGACCATTTTGTATCTGCCATTGTGACCTTGTAGCTGCCACTGTCCAGTTTGTAGTTGCCACTGTCCAGTTTGTATCTGCCACTTGGCCAACAGTTGCATTTGGAATGAGATGCATCTTGGTTTGATTTTCCCTCCAATTTCTTTGTATTTGCCACTCTGCATTTGTATTTTGCCACTCTGCATTTGTAGCACTCTGCATTTGTATCAAACCAAACCCTGGACAAGCTAGGTATCCTCAAAAGCCCAGCATAAAATGTATAACAAGGCTATTATAATACATACAAACACATAGCATTGTTTTTTCATTGCTCACATAATGGTATGCAAAAAGGAATACATTGGCAGTCAAGTGTAACTGTCAAATAGTGCACATTAATTTCAACTGACAAAAGAACTGTCTTGCTGTTGAACAGTGCCACAACTGGGCCTAGGATTTCAGTAACAAGATATCAACCATTTTAGGTTGGCATCAGATCTGGAGCCTGCCTGAGATGCCTGAACAATGATTCCTGATGTAAGCATGTAAAATGTGCAGCCAGATCAAAGGCTGGTCTTGAATTGGCAATGCAACAGCTGCTGGAGCCAGTATCTGATTTCAAAGTCACAAAAAAGAAATTTTGGCCACTCCATGTTCATGCCAACTGGTGCTCCTGACATAATCTGACACTGCCAATTCATTCCTGCTTAGGGTTAGGGAGGCACCGCTTATCTGAGCCAGTATGGGAGCTCAAAGTGCCAAAAAAAATGGATGTTGCTCCCTTTCCATGTGAATCCTCAGTTCTGATGTAAACAGAGTGTCCAAGTGGATTGCTGGCCTTGTCAGCACTGTGCAACACCTTACACTGAAATCATACAACAGCTTCAACAGCAGCAACAAAGATGGCAAAGGCAAGGAGAACACACTCCCCTTTGTATGGGACCGAGGCACCAAGCATTTGCTCCACATGGCTGACACGGGTGAAGGAGCATCCAAGCCACTGCATCACCTCTGCACAGTGATCATTACTGTGTAACACAGCAGCAACCACTGGAAGGACAATGTCAGCATACCATCAAGTACACCAAGTCTGGCCCTCAGAGCTGCTGCCACTGTGGCAAACATCCATCAGCACCAAGCAAGAGAACCACACAATGTTCTTGGCCTTCTGGATGTGTGCTTTGATCCTGCCAATGTAGGAGCTGTTGATCCACTCACCATGGTTCCTTGGCAGCAGAAGAGATAGCAGAGGGAGCACATGTTGGTGAAGCCATCCAGTAGGGCCTTGGTACCAGTGGTGTTGACCTTGGGTGGAGTATCTGGGAGGATCACATGGTCAAAGGCAGAGTTGTCAAAGGTCAATGGCCCTGGACTTGGCTCCTGTGGTGTCAATGCTGAGGCAGTGAAAACATCAAGCACCTGCCTGCTGCTGCTGCTGCTACTGCTGCTACTGCTGCTGCTGCTGCTGCTACTGCTGCTGCTGCTACTGCTACTGCTGCTGCTGCTACTGCTACTGCTGCTGCTGCTGTGCTGGTCCTGCTTCTCCAACAGTGGAGGCAAGTCCAAGCCAATCACCTTTTGAGGCAGTGTCGATGGACCAGCAACTTGGGACTTGCAGAGATCACAAAGTGCCAAGTCTGGCTGGCTGAGGCACGTCACCAGCATGCATCCAGCATGCCATCCATGCCATGCCATCCAGCATGCCATCCAGCATGCCATCCAGATACGTGGAAAGGACCAAGCACCAGCACATCTTCTCATTGATGTACTCCTCAAGGGTGACCTCCTCCTTACGCTGGGTGGCCAGCAGCACCGCAGAGGCTGGATCACTGCTTTGACCCACCCAGCCTGACTCTTGGACATAACTGACCAAGTCCCAGGCGTCACCACAGTGAACCACAAGCTGAATGTAAGGCAGGTTGATGCCAGTTCCAATGGTGGAAGTGCCAACCATGATGCATACACTGTCTTGAGTCTCAGTGGCTGCACACTGGAGCCAAGCATGGAGTGTGGCCATCTTGCTCTTGGCTTTGATCTCAGAAGTCACAAAGGTGCAGCCAAGCTCACCAGCCAGCAACTCTGCATTGCTTTTGGACTTGCAAAACACCATCACCAGACCACAAGGATGAGCACACAGCAAGCTCTGGAGGTGGAATTGGAGCTGTGCTGTGGATGCAACTTGCTTCACCAAGTAGGAAATGTTCTTGCAGTTAGTGGCAGCCCAGATCAGACCTGCTCCATCTTGCAGGAGCATCAGGGATTCCTTGAAGGAGGCTACCATGGAGGGTGGCAGCGTTGCAGTGAGGAAGTACAGAGGCACTGTCACACTTGACATCAACTGCTTGATCTTGTCCATCACTGGCTGGAAGTGCACTTGTGTGATGGTGACATGGCACTCATCAAAGAAGACCGCTGCCAACCACTCCTGCTGCTGCAGACTCTGGATCCAAAGTCCAAATGGCTCCAAGTAGCAGTTCTCTGCTGCAACAAAGACAAGTGCACTGCCTTCCACCTTGTTGGGGCACCAGTAGCCAGCCCACTTGCTGGCTGCTATGCCAATCTCTCTACTTTGCCAGATGAGATCTTGAATGAGCACAACAAAAGGCACCACCACCACCACTGATGCAGGCTGCAGCCAGAAGAGGGGAGCAGTGAAGAGGGCTGACTTGCCTGAGCCTGTTGCCATCACAATGATCAGTGGAGTCTCACCTTGGTGGATGGCATTCAGTGCATAGGCCTGCTCCACAGTCTGTGTACAGTGATGACCAGTAGCCTTGAAGAGAGCATTGCTGATCACAGCAGAGATGGCAGCAGACCAGCTGGAAGTTGCAGTGCCAGTGTGGCTGCTGACTGGGTGCACTGGGTGCACTGGGTGCTCCAGCTTCTGCTTGACCAACCACAAATCCTCTTGAACAGTGTTGAGCTGTTGCTTCATAGCATGGAAGACCTTGGAAGACCTTGGAAGACCTTGGAAGACCTTGGATGACCTTGGAAGACCTTGGAAGACCTTGGATGACTCAGTGCTGCCATGATCCACTGCTGTTGGTGTCAGCTCTGGTACATCTTCTTGAAAGCAGGACCACAACTGCCAAAAGGCATGCCACTGCTCTGAAATGTCCAGCATCACTGTCATGCTCTCTTGTGTAAGCTGGTTCAACATGCTAGCATCCAGACCATAATGCTGCTGTGTGGTGCTGGTGGAGTGCCCTGCTTGCAGATCATGAGCATGGTCCTCTGGGTCATCAGCCCTTACTTTCCTCAGTCAGATCAGCTTGCAATCAATGCTGACAGCCAGCTGCCACCATGTGTGCAGAGGTAGACCATTGGTGGTGGTGGAGATGTACTGCTTGCAGAGACTCTTGAGCATTGTGCTGATGGCCACAGTATCCCAAGGCTTGCCAGCATGATCCACAAGAAGCATGGCGCTGGACTGGCATGGCTGCACTGTCAAGTTGTACAGCAGGTGCACAAACAGCACCACCTGTGAAACATAGAGAACCACCAAGCAGCCAATGGCATGTGGCAAGAAGCATGGGATGATCCTCTGCCTGCCAGTACCTTTGTTGCTGGGCAAAGCAGTGAATACACTACCATCATGGACAAAGATGTTGCGTGGTCCTTGGAGCATGTTGGTGTGCTGCAGCTGGACCAGCTCCGTACCTCTTGCTGGTAGACCGCTGCTGAGCTCGATGAGCACAGCAAGCAGCTTGGTGAACTCATCGTGAATGGTAAAGTAGGCTTGAGCTGCGGTGCAGTCAAATGCAACCTCCTTTGAATATGCATCAAGGAGAGGCTCGGCAGCAGAGGCTTGGCGGCAGAGGCTTGGTGGCAGAGGCTTGGCGGCAGAGGCTTGGCGGCAGAGGCATTACTGGCAACTGCACAGCAGAGGATGCTTGGCAGCATTGGGGGCTCCAGCATAGCATTGGCAAAGCTGAAGCCTGGCTGCATGTTGCGGATGTTGTCCTGCACCAGTGCTAGGTTGACCAAATGGATGTTGTTGGCTTTGGCCAGAAGACATAGCTGTGCCAGCTGCTGGTCTGCTTGCTGCAGCACACCATGCAGGAGAGCTTGAAGCCGCTCCACTGCAATCTCCTCAAGGCCAAAGGTGATGGTGGCAAGATCTTTGCTCCAGTGAAAAGCAAAGCTGCTTGCATCATCTTGGCTGGCAAGAAGGCCATGCTCTGTGTGAAGGTGCTCATGCAGCACAGACCAGAAGCAGAACTGCAATGCAGCAATGTCAGAGGTGGCAGCACTCACAGGCTTGAGTGTGCCATCAGCACTGATGCACAAGTGAAGGAAAAGGTGCGAGAGCATGAGCTGCTCTGTGTGGCCAAACTCCACCGGCTCTTGCATGACCAGCAGGACCAACAGCTGGAGAAGCAGCGCCTCTGCTTCCTCTGTGACCACAGGGTCACCACAACCGTCTTCCTCTTGGATGCAACCATAGAAGTTGCGCAGCTGGAGAAGGGCATCCTCCAGCTCTGCATCCAAGCCAAGGGGGTGAGCATACAGCTTGGTCTTGCCATAGTAGCCAGCATGGTCACCATCAAAAAAGAGGTGGAAGAGCAGCACCAGCATGTGCGCCCACAGCTCAGTACACTTCTTGACCGTGTCTTTCCTAAGGCTGTATGGCTTGCTTGCATCTGGACTGTGAGTGTGGAAGGTGGTCTGCATCTTGCGGCTGGAGGTGAGCAGACCGCTCATCCAGCCAACAGTGGCCTTCTTGCTGGCAGTGTAGATCCAGTGAGCACCATAACAGTGAGCGCCAGGCCAGTGCTTGGGTTCACTGTTCAATGCAGCAATGGCAGTCACCAGCTTGCCAGCCCAGTACATCTGCCAGTCCAGGGCGTGTGCCCAAGGACCAAGGTTACTGGTGTACCCTGATGGCTGGATCTGCGGAGCAAGGAGACCAGCATGGTGGAGGAGCTCCTGTTCCATCTTGATGAGAGTGCTGACCTTGGCCTTGGCAGCATCGTCCAGCTTGTCTGCAGACATAGCCATACCAAGTGCTGCAGGCAGAGGCAGAGGCACCAATGTGGGATGGCTGACATGCACATAGCAACGGTAGGTCTGGCTGCTCTCCCAGAACAACTGGACAGCATCATTGCAGTGGTACTTGCTTGCACCATCAGCATAAGTGTGCTGCTGAACGTGGCCATTCATGGCAGACTTGCTCTTGATGCTGTACATGCAGACCGTGCAGTGGTGGCCATCATAGCTGACTGCCAGCTCTGGGATGCACGGCACCGGCAAGAGTTCCTTCTTGAGCTCCACAGCTGAAGGATGCTCCAGCTTCAGCTCTGGAAGGAGCAGCTTGAGTGCAGCTAGCTGAGCATCCACCAGCATGTAGGAGTGGAACTGCTTCACATGAGCCACCATCTCCTTGACCAATGGCACCAGCACAAGTCCATAGCCACAGTTGGGATGTGTGCAGACTAGGATGTGTGGGTGAGCAACCAAGCAAAGGTGGAACTCCTGCAGCTGTGTGATCTGTGCAGTGCTGATGGGAGTGGGATCAGCAGTCAGACTGTGGAAAAAAGCAGTAGATTGTCAGTTATTGCACTGATATGTGGTGATGCGTGTTGCAAATGCATACCTCTCACCAGGAGAGCTGGGGACAGAAGTCACCACACACTGGGTGTTGTTGTTTTGGACATTGGTGCTGTCCTTGCCAGCACCAAAAGAGCAGTCAAAGTGTTGTGACATGGTGAAGAGAGATGCAGAGCTGGGAGCAGAAGAGTACAGTGAATGAGTGATGAATCTCAGTGAGTCCATCAGCAAGAAGCCAGCATGTTTATATTCAGCATCACCCTCAGCAGGCTCAAACAGGATCAGCAGAGATGCACAGCTGAGCATATGGGACAGACAAAGGAGTGCAACTGTGTCTGTTTCTCAGCTGGGACCATCACAGCTGCACCAAGCAGACAGCGGTCATAACAATCAACTCATTCAGTGCAGACAATGTCAGACCATAACTCAAAGAGGCCGTAAGCTTTGTCCCCCATGTCTGCTGGCCACAACACCATCCACAGTGGGAGATCATCCAAAGTTCTCACCACTCACACCCTTTATTGGCAGACTGCAAGGTCTGACAGACACTTGGATTCTGCAGCAGACAGCTTGAGACTCATGGTCACAAAGCTTATGGTCTATGGTCACAAAGGGTAGGGCTCATGGTTGCAAAGCACTGTACAAGGCATGGATCCAAGAAAGTGTTACTGCTGACCATGAGAGCAGCCACAAGACTCCCACCCTTTGTATGGCCCTTGTATGGCCCCCACTTTTTGTATGGCCATCATTGTACAGCCCCCACCCTTTGTACGGCCATTGTATGGCCTTTGCACAGCCAAGAGAACAAAGCATGGACCGTCCTTAGTGGTCCAGCTCAACCCACTTCTGACTGCAACCACAACCGTGTTGGACTGTGGCTGTGATGAGTGGCTGCACATGCTGACCATCCATTTCACATGTCTTTTCCATTCTGTGATTTTGCAAGCATGTAGGGTGGCCATGCTGAAATTGCATTCAAAAGTTGGATAGGGCTGCAGGGCACCAGAGCAGTGTCCACGCTGGCCTGCATTTCCCTGCATTTGCACACCTTGCGACCACAAAAAAATTCAAACTGTAGAAGGCACTAGAGCAGTGTTTTGGCCCAGTGACCATAGATTCTTTTCCATGTGAGATCGTTGTGCATTTGGCAGAGCGGCTGTGGCCATAACCAGCAACGTATGGCCACTGCCTAGGGCTAGGCTATGTGCACACTCAAAACACTGTTCATCAGAGTCACGCACAGCAGTCAGCTCAGAAACACAGTGCAGTCTTCAGTCTGCAGTCTGCAGTGTGCGGTGTGAGCGGTGTGCAGTGATTGGTCTGTGGTTTGCAGTTGGCAGTTTGCGGTCAGCGGTTTGCAGTGTGAGCAGTGTGAGCTCTGTGGTCTGCAGTCTCTGGCTCAGTTGCCGTCAAGCTGGGGCTGGCATGTGTGGTCAGCTGCTGATGGTGACTGCAACTGCTGGCCATTGCACACTGAAAAAGTTGGATTTGGCTGCTGTGCACTAGAGCAGTGTGAGTACATGTCTGAATTTCCTTGAATTTCCACACATCTGACTGCAACCAATTTCAAACCATAACAGCACTGGACCAGTCTCTTTTGCACTGACCGCAAGCAGCCCTCCACCTGGCCTGACATGTCCATTTGGCAGAGCAGCCGTGGCTGCCTCCAGCCACTTGTGTCAGCCGCCTAGGGTTAGGTGCTGATGCCATGCTGCATCTGCAAAATGTGCGTGGCAAGCATGCCCAGACCGGTAGTGAGGATCTTGATGCAGTACCTGTCCTTGCTGATCCCTGCCACTGCAAACTCGCAGTCATAGGCAAGAGTGTGTGCCACAATCGCTTCAGTGTTGTATGCATGTGTGGGTGAGGCTTGCAGCAATGCCCTTCCAGAGATGTTGCCAATGTTGAGCGTGCACAGCTTGACACTAACGCGGTCCAAGAGGGTGAGCCAGTCTGCACCAGGGCTCTCACGGATGACCTGCTCGAAAAGCGCCTGGTTCTGTTCGAGAGCAAGTGCATCAGCAACGATAAATTGGTTCGAGGTCATGTCGTTGGGCTCAACTCTGAGAGATTTGAGCTGCAGAGTGAGGTTGACATCGAGGCCATCAACATTGATCTCGAGCTGCTGGGTGGTGCTGACAATGATGGGTACGGTTTCGGCTGTCATTGTTGCGATAGTACGAGCGGGTGTGCGTGCGTGTGTTTTGGGAGGACAGAGGGAAGCAAGGTGGGGTTGCTTTTATTCAAGAGAGTGGGGCGGCAGCGGTTTGCCTTTCCTTCGGGTCCAAGTGTTGGCCGAGAGTGTCGGTGTAGCGGCAGATGAAGTTAAGGACAAGGCCAGCTAGAAGAGAGACTGACCCATTCTTGCTGCTTCGAGTCATTGTCAGTCAAATACATGACCGACTGGCAATGGCATATTTTAATCGCCAGATGCTGATGTGCATGGCTTTTCTTCTCTCGACTGCCAAACTTGGCCGGTCAATTCTTGGTGGTAAGTCGACCTAGCAAATGAGGGGCAACAGCAGCAGCAGACAGCAATTCAGGAGATTGACACATCGCACTCATCCTGCACAGGTTGCTCGCACACAAGAATCAGTGCTATCATTGAGCGCTTGCATCGGCTTTGCCCCTAGATTCCTTTCGATTTGATTTCAGAGGCAATGGCAAAATGGGTGGAGATTGGACTATGGGGGATTTGGCCAATGATGTCGAGGACCTGTCCAGCATGATCCGGTACTTGCACCACCAGCTGGGATACACAGTGGATCTGATCATGGCACATTCCAGAGGATCCATGGTTTTGTGGATGTACTTGAGCAGACCCGAGGCAGACTTGAAGCGAGATTTGGGTGTGCAGGGGTATGTGGACAAGCTGGTGGCAGTGTCGGGGAGATGGCACATGCACAAAGTGTTGGAAAGCTATGCTCGGTTTCAAGAGGGTTTTGACAAGCAAGGATTCTATGAGTGGAACATCACCAGTGCAGGCAAGAAGCAACAGTATATAGTCTGGCCAAAAGATCTACAGGCAATGTCAGAGCTCAAAATGCCCATTGACAATGTTGCCAAGCTCAACACAAAAACCCATGTGTAAGTTGCCCCCACCTTTTCCTTGAACTCTGCAATGAACAACTGACACCACTTTCCAGCAAATCCCACCACTTGACATTCTGATGGCTTTTCCTCAGACTGATCCTGCATGGCACTGCTGATCAATTAGTGGACCAGCAAGATGCTCACAGCTACTTTGAAGCCATCACATCAAACTGAGCACATCACCCCAACACACATCAATTACAGCTTGTCAAAGGAGCAGATCACATGTATCATGGTTGCATGCAGCCAATTGTAGATCACATTCTTGCATGGTATGCAGAGCGTGAGCATGGCAAGACAACAGAGCAAAGCGGCGCTGCAAGACCGTCAACATTGACATTGAGATTGTGATGTCTTATTTCAGGTGTGGATAAAATGCAAGTACCAAAGAACAACCTTACACTTGTTCCCACCAGTTGCTTAGTGGTTGTGCTGTGTGTGGCAACTTCATCTTGTGCTGTGTGTTGGAACTGTTTTGCAATGCTATATATACTCTTTCCTTTGAGCTCTACCTCTCATCTGCTCACTCATTGATTCTCTTGACACTAAAACTCTTACATCTGCAATCATGACCAGTGAAACCTCCACTTCATGCCTCCTCTTTGTCCACATCTGCCAACTCAAGATCCAGGGCAAGGACATGGATGACTTCATCCAGCATCTTCAAGAGCTCGCTTTTGAGTACAAGCAAGCTACTGGCGGTCGTGCCATCGAAGACGACGCTCTCATGGCCATCCTCATCAATGCTACCTTTGCAATCCCAGAGTATCACCTCGTCATCAAAGCTTTGACTCAGAGCAGTGGCTTGACTGATTACTTTACTGTTGCTCAGGCACTGCAGAAGTGATGGAGGGAGATCAAGTGAGGCACCATACAGCATGCAACGATCTTACACCGTTCAAAAGGGTTGACATCTCCCCGATTGCACTCTTCATCCTGCCTTCCATTCTCCATGCCAAGACCTTTGTTACCAATTGCTCCTTTGCATACAATCAACTGCAAGTCCAAGGCACCCTTGTCCTTCATCTCAAGTGTTTGCTGTTTCGGAGGCCACACTTCCAACTGCTGCCATTTCCTGACACAGCTTTGTTGTTGCATGCAATGCTGTCTTCCATCTTCTCACCCTTATCTTTCCTCATGTTGTATGCACTTCCAATCAATGTGTATACCACAATCTCACTCAATCCAACCTCCCCTCTTGTGAACAAGCAGGTCTCTGTCCATTGAGTGAACATCTGAGCCTGATGTCCACTTACACGTCTGGTTGGTGCTAGCTTGAGCACAAGTCACAGCTGAAAGCATGTTGAAGAGTAAGTTGGGCTCAAGAGGGCTGTGGGTTAAGTTGGTGGGTATCTTGCTAAAGCGAGCTTGTTCTTTTTGTAACAAAAGGCAGAGATGGGATCGGCTATGCTTGATGTGCAGTGCCAAGACCTTTTGCCTCTCTTTAGCCACTTCTGCCTCTTACCCTTTCTTTCTCCTCTCTCACGACCACCGAGTCGTCAGCTGTGTTGCTTGTGTGGGGCTACTGCTGCCTGCTGCCTGCTGCCTGCTGCCTGCAGCGATGTCGTGTGGCAATCAAAGCTAGTCCATTATGGAATGCAGTCTTCTGGTAAATACAAAAGTCTTGTCATCACCTCCCTCTCCTTGGACCTTGTTTTGTTCTCTCAACTGCCAAAATAGACACTGACCAGCAAAGTCTTATCTGCTTCCTCCAATGCACTGTTGTGCCAGCATATAGGAGCAAGATTATCCACCTTCTGCGATGCACTGCCCCCTTTTGGACACCAGTGCAATGGTTGCTTTGCTAGACGAGCTGTCAAAAGATGGTGCAACATAGCAACCCCAACCAAGCTTGATCCAATTTGCATCGGCCCACATTCTTCCATGCTGTCTTGCTCTCAAACATCACCTCTTCTCACACAGCTCTCACCTCTGTCGCTGAAGAGGCCCACAATGAAGTTTCCAGAGCACCAGGGCCAAAGCGGCGCCTAGTGTCTGCCTAACATACATCAAAGGAATGAGGAAAGATGGACTTATATAAGGTTGAGCCTACAATATCGCTGTCAACAACCTTCGTCCATCATCCTTCCCCTAGGCTTTAGACCATACAGTCTTTTCCCTCCTATAGACCTTAAGATGGCTGTAGTGATTATGGTCTGTTCCTGGATGCAGGCATCACTGTGGGAGGTCTTGACTGGTGCAGAGGGTCTTAAGACTGAAGAGGAGGTCAAGCTCTTTGGCAGCACAGCTGGTACATATGGCAAACACTGTCTTCATTGGAATGATCATGCTTGACAGAGGCTTTGGTGCTGCAATGGCAAACTTGACACAACCAAGAAGACTGCTGAATAGCATGCTAAAACACCAATGTTGGTGCCAATACAAGTTGTGGGTTGTTGAAACACTTTCTCGAGCCTGCCCTTCTTGTTTGAGGCTTTGAATTCTGTCTTGCCCACCATGTAGTAGCATCTCATGTCCCTGCAATCCAAGTTCCAGCCCTTCACAGCCAGTCAAATGCTGTGTTCATGATCACAGCACATACTACCATTGAATCACAACATAAGCTCAAAGCCTGTGTGTAATATTGTAATTTGAAAAGCCATGGCCAGCTGATCATGCACAGTCCTTTCTTTGTGTCTTGGCTGCAAAGAAATTTCCATCAGAGTTTGAAAATGACAATCAGGCATGGCAAATAGTGTTTAGGCATCAAATGACTGATGTTGCTAAAATGGGGCAAAAACCTGGAGGTTCAGGTGAACTCTGTTGGGAATTGAAGCAAGCACTTGTCTCTGCATGCACAAACCATGTGATCTTGAAGTCCAAACCTGAACCATGTGAACAGTATGTCTGCACTTGGGTGCAAGCTCTTTTCAGTGCCAAAGATGTAGACACAGTAGTTCCTGGAAAACTGAATAGCAGACTCCTGTATTGTTGATACCAAGAAACATGGATACCAGTCACTAGTGGTTAGAATGAGATGGAGCCATTGATCCCCAAGGGAAAAACTAAATGTATGTGACAAAAGTTTTGTCAATGGATGCCACAAATTGCTTCTGAAGCTTCTACAAGCTGATGATGGTCTTTGCTTAAGCTACCTTGTTCTAGAAGCTGGGTGATAGGCACAGTCTGTCCTCACCCAAGACTGCATGAAATTCGCAGTGAGTGTTGTTTTCTCATGGTTGCTTGGCAGATTTTAAAACAAAAAAGGTGCATGCTGGCTGTTGCATAGCCTTGAGGTCTATGGTCCAGCTGTCTGTGGTCTCTGTGTCTGCACTCTGTGTCTGTGCTCTCTGACTCAACTGCATTCAAGCTATGATTGGCATCTGCAGCCAGCAGATGACCATGACCATGACACTCACTGACAGACTGTCACACTAGGAAAAGCTGGATCAGAGGCCATGACCATCTCCACCCACTTGCACCCTGCAGCTATAGTTAGGCATCACAGTTCTTGCTTGGATCAATATGTTTCTCACCATACTCGAGCAAATGATGCTCAGATGGGATGGCAATAATGCAACTTGAAAGCTTTCTCCATTGGCTGTACCAAGAGCATATAATCCAAGTGCCTGAGCTGGTAAGAATGTAACTAATATTGATCTATCAGAACAGAGGGAAGACTCAATCAATCCTCAATGAGAGGATCATCTTGACTTCAACTGGCATGGCATCCAAAGATGTGAGGCTGTCTCTGTACAGTCATTGCAATGAGGTCTGAATCTGCACCTTTCCCAAGTTGTCACTGTTAGCAAAGGTGTTGTACAGCTGTTCTGGCTGGATGCTGTCCTTCCAAATACTGCCTGCAAACAGCAGCACGTTTTCAAGGTAGTATACCTGCTTGAAGGTTGAATGAACAAGTTCAGGTTGAAGCTGCAGGTTGAAGCTGCAGGCAGCCGATGATTTCCTCTTAAGATGGGTTCGAGGCTGGCCAGCTTCCCAGGGCAACATCTCACATCTCATTTCATGCTGAGTATAAGTTTGTGGGGTCAATGTGGCTACTGTCTGCAGACAAAGCCTGGTCAAGAACAGTGCAAAGAAAAGTGCTTTCAACATCCTTTTCATTTCATGTCTGTGGGCTTGCAGAACTTTCGATTGGGGTGGGTCAGAGGAATGTGAAATCAAAATGGTGTTGGGATGAGACAGATCCACAGAACAAGCCTGCAGCTTTGCCTGCCTTTTGTCCATGTCCTCACTCTTGTATACCCTTTGCCAGCTAGCCTGGCACTCTTATTGCAGGGTACCACAGGCTGGGAGCTGCAAGCTTGTATCCTGTCTCAGCTTCTGCAAGACAAGCCCCTTCTCAGTGTTTCTCTCAGAGCCATATTGTCTGATCTGATTCAAGCCCCTGCTGGTATGATAATTAATTTATGGGGAAATTAATGTAACAAAATAAAGTTCAGACCCTGTTGTGTGATTGCTGTCTTGCAAATTTATTGTAAAATACAGTAGTAATGCACCTATGAAAAAGGCTTGTGTCAGTTTTGGGAAGAGCCCATCAAAGTGTGTTTCACTCTTGTCTCAGCTGATCTACTGAAGCCTCACAGCCTTTGGGCTTGCCAAAACAACGATGCAGCATTGCTTGTGATGGATGGAGTGAGTTTTGAATCTAATAGAGCATTCTTTGGCCAAATTGGATCATTGATTGTTGGAGATCACCAGACAACCCTTGGAACCAGCATGTCATCAAATTTAAGCAAACTCCATTTCAGGGGAGACCAATGAACCCTTTTACCATACATCAATATGAGAGAGAACATGCCAGCTTCAAGTGTCCTTTGCCACATCAATGAAGTTCCAAATTACTCCTTTACTTGCCAAGAAAGAGATTTCCATTGATGCTGGTATGCATGCAGAGGCACTTGATTTCATCTGTGATGCTTGGTGCAGCCCAGGGTCAGCTGACACTAGCTTCCCAGCTTTTAGCAAGCTTTTCATGCTTCACTGGTGCAAATGTAGTGTCTTATGGAAAAGAGAACAACTTTGCCAGTTTCTCAAGTGACTTTTATGCTGTATGGGAGTTCTTGCAATGCTTCTGTTGCATGTGTCCTTCTCACACTACAGTACTTAGATAGCATGAATTCTTCTCACACAGCTTCAAACAAGGTTAGGCTGACCAAAAGTAGAGCCTTGCTGGGATCATTTGTTGCTGCCTACCTGACTGTGTTGGCTTGCTTTGGGCATCTGCCAAGGTGTCAATGTTCACCCCTTCACAGAAAAAGCTCACCCAACTGCTGTTGTTGAGATTGTTGTAACAGCTCCTCAGTTATTCTGTCTGTAGGCATGCAGTGCACTGACAAAAGCTGGCAATTTTGATTGGAGCTCACACAACCTAGCCACATCTCATTGGCTGTCCAGGTTGCACCACTTGTCACTCATGCTCACATGTTGACAGGCATAAAAGGAGCCCATGATGTGAACAACTTGAGCCAATACCATCAGTCCACATCCTACAACTCTTTCATCAACATGAAACTGCTCACCAGCTTCATAGCTCTGCTTCCTTTTGCACTTGCTGCTCCAAGCAACCCCATGTGTCAAGTACCCCCCGATGCTGGCCTTGATCAAATCATCTCTGTGCTTGGCGCTGTCACCACTGCTCAATGCTTCATCAACAACTACAAGAGTCTGAGCAACAATTTCAAGAAGGCAGTCTTGCTTGAGCTCCAGCCAAAATCTGAGGGGGGGGGATTGAGTTCAGAGATGAGTTTGTATGGGAAAACAGCCCATCTGACTGGTTCTCCAGGGTCATGTTGTCTACAGCAATGCCACAGCAAGCAACATGCCTCCTGGTGTAGCAAAGTACATTTTGGGTTATGCCTTCAAGGACTTGATTGACCCCATGTTAGAAGTGCACTCCATGCTCATATCCTGTGCCAGGCAATGCAACAATGGTTCTCCAAACTGCTGTTGTGTGTGCTCCAGGACTGAGGGTGACAACAAGTCAAGGACTCAGTACTGCACCAATGCCTACAGTGGTACCCCAAAACGATGCAGATGTGGCAACAGCAGGAACTGCATTCAAGGTGTAAACCAGGGTAACACTTATCAAGTCACTTACTGTTCCACCAGTAACCCTTCTGATGCTTGCTTCCAATGCACTGGTGGTGGTTGCAGCTGTGGATAGCTGCCCACCACACAAAGCTTGATCCACGATCCAGTCTTTTGGTTCTAGCTGCAATCTGGAAGAAGAAGTATTGTCACAACATCTCATTGAAAAGTAATAAATATCTACTTGATTGCATAAGAATGTGCCTTTTGTCCAGTCAAGACTAAGACTTCCACTACTTTGCATTCACACTGCTTCAACTTGAATTGCACTGAGCCATTTACATGATAATGATGCTTTGCTAGTTGCTCTCCATGTAGCCTAGCATCCATACAAAGATGCTTTGCCATGAATGCTGTGCTGATTCAACTGATGCTGTGTCCACACGATATTAGCTCAGGTAGTTTCAGCTGCTGCAAACACAACAGTTAACTCCTCTTGAATTATTATGAGTAAGCCCAGATGTACAGTACAAGTTGCTGCTTTGTTGTGCATTTCCTGAACAAAGATGCACATCAAATCACATCAAAATCGTTCAGCAGGCAGCTAACAGGAGGTAATCACTACAGAGCAAATTGACAGGTCTGGCAATCCAGTTCCAAGCCAACCAAAGGATGATGCTGGCGGTAATGAGGAGAGATACCATGGCTACCAGACTTTTCATGCTGGAGTTCATTATCCAGGGTTTCTTGCTTATGTACTGAGGACATTCAAGGTCCCACTGGTGCAATGATTGTGGCCCTGGAGAGCTCAAAGACTGGCCCAAGTACCTCTTTATGTCTGAATCAACACACTCTACACATTTCTTGTGTGTGCTTTGGTCACAGAGGGTGAGGGAATCACTTGCAAAGTACAAAGCATGTAGCCAACTCCAGTGATAGAGTTCTGTCTGTTGTGAGTGACTTTTGATGGGATGCAGCAGGAGTGGGGTGATGCATGTGTCTGTCTGCGACTTCCACTCTTTGTAGATAGGACGAGTGATGCTGGATGTGTAGTAGTATGATGTATCTTTGAGTGCCTCTTTGTTGTGTTTAGACAAGATTGCATGAGGCAGATTGAGCAGTTGATTCAGCTGACCTGGTAATGCTTTGTACTTAAAAGCAACAGGGTGTGGAAAGTGGACCACCTTGAATTGTCCCACACACTGGACAGCATCCTGTGGCACAAAGGGAAGCAGGGACTGAAAGGCAAGACTGGGCACCATTGCCTTGCAGAACATGGACTGGTGGTGATTAGACATCATGTCTTCCAAGGCCAAAATTGCCTGCCTGCTTATCCACATGTTAGTAGTTACAGAGGCAGAGCAGGCAGTAGACTGCAAGGAATTGAAGCCTTGAACATCATACTCCCAATACCATCCTGAATTCTGAGGATTGCAAAGAGGCAAGAAGACAATCACATCTGCAGATTTGTTATGGCAGCCCTCATGGTCATTGGGGGCATTGTCCAAGACCTTGCCATCTACAGGCCACTGGGTATAAGTTTGTGCTTGTGTGTGAAAAGCATAGCCATACACAGTTTCCAGTAAATGATTGTATGTATGGGTGAAATGTGTGTCCATCTCCCAATCTGACAAAGTCACTGTACTCTGGGTGCTGAACAGCAAAGCACTGTATGGCAAGCAGACATCCCCGATAAGACCCTGCTGCCTTGATTCTGGATCAAAAGTCACTGTACAGAGGATAGCACAAGGTCATCTCATGTTCACTCCATAGAGTAACCATGGACCAGAACTCAATTGGAATGTTACCTTGAAGGAATTGGTTTTGCCCAGATGAGCTGAACATAGAGATGTACAAGGCTGCATCCTTGACTTTGATGAGGAGATGCACATCCACATTGAAAGACAGATTGGCAGTGTGTAATTCCCAGACAAGAGCACAAAGATGGAGGATGGCATCCTCAGTCCAAATGTAGTCTTGATAGAGGTGAAGAACAAATGTGACTCAAGGTCTCTTGGATACTCTGCAATGTATGTGTTTCCCCATGTGGCTGCAAGATACAGTGTGAAGTGGGAGGCATAATGAACACAGTGCTTTTGATCCAACCTGGCTTTGTCAACAGATCCAATTGGAAACAAGTGATTGACTTGAGCACTCATCAGGGCTGCTTTACAAGGTAAGAAGCAACTGACATCATGAGAGTCTGATGCTGGTGGCAGGTGTTCAAACAGCAAAGCCTTGGATTGCAAGAGGTAGAGCCTGTGCCAAGGATAGAAGTGTGCAAAGTGCAACACCACAGCCACTATGACCACATAGAATACTGTCAATGCCCATGGGCAAAGTTGATTTAGCATGGCTGCTAAAGCAACCCGATGCCAGCTGGTATTGATGGAAGTGCTGAAGCAAATAAGTAGTAGTGAGTGCTGCCACAATGAAACTGGGTTTTGGTGCTTACATTTTTTTGTGCAAGTAAAAGTTGCACTCAGCCAGAGCTGAGTTTCATCCAATCTCAGCATGGAACCAGCCTGACTTTGAGCTTAAGGTGATGCAGGGTTTGAAGTGTGCCCCACTCTCAGATGCAATTTGTTAGATCCAAGTGTCACACCTCTTTTTAGCAAGGGTGTCAATGAGCCTCAATATCCACAACAAGAAAAGCATCACTCAAAGCCAATGTCGCCTCAAGGCTCAATGCAAGAGTCCCTGTCAGCCTTTTGCTGACAGCTATTTGACTGCTCTCATCCAGCCAGAGATGTATGCTTACTTGGCACAAGCAAGATCGCCAACCTGAATATCACTCATACTGCAGGCTTTCATTACATACTTTTGTGTCAACAATTCATTTGAAACACTTCACAGCATGAGAGTGCTCAATTACCTATTTTTTGACTTGTATTTGTTTCCATTCTGACAAGATTTCTTGTGCCTCAGTGTGGGAAAGCACTGCTTTGTTGTCTGAGAAGCACAAGTGTGTAATGTAGGAAAACATAGTCAATGAAACCTGTACCTTGTTCTAATCATTGTGACATGAATGTCAGGAACTTACAGTCAAATTGCCACTTCTGGGCTTGTGTATTAGTCTGAAATCCCATCACACATCACTGATTGCAAGGAAAATAACTGTCCCACTTGGTCCAAACATCAGATTGCATCTGCTGCTTTGCTTCTTCAATAAGGTGGTTGGACAACTTACTCATAAAGGATGGGTTTGAGGGTTTTGGTCTGCACCAGTTGTTGAAAATGCCATGACAAGTCAATCAGATCAGCTTGCTTCTGGTCCTTCTTCTTTGTCTGTTTCTTGTGCAACAGTTTCTGTACTCACTCTGCTTTGAAGAGTGTCTGCACCACATCTTGGGTCAGGAAAGCCAGAGGGCCACAAAGCCTGGCAGCTTGTCGAAATTGATCAGCTACAGCTTTGACAGTCTTCCAGAACACAGCTTCTGCAACTTTGTGACTTTCAAGCCTGGTTTTGTGGCACTCATTGAAAATGCGGCCAATGGGAAGCACAATCAAGTGTGGAGTGATTGAAGGCATTGTGATACACTTCCCTTCCTGTCTGCCCCATTCTGGCTGAAGGTTGCATCAAAAGTTAACAGACATGTGACTAGCCATGACTGTGTTGGTATCAGATGAGCTCAGAGAAGCATGCAAGGCATTCACAAGAGCCAAGGCCCCATACTGTAGCTCAGACACTGTATGGCCATGTTGTTTTGCCACTTGGACGAGGCTGCACAAGAGATCTTTGTCAAGCTGGCAATGGATATTGTGTGTCAAACCCCATTGCCTGGGAGGTAGCACTCAGCAGTGCTTGAAGGTGACAAATTTCACCTCCAGCCCTCCAAGACTCTGAGATGGAAATGAAAGTATCTTTTTGTAAGCAAAGGAGGCCAAGAAGGCTCAAAGTCAAAGTGGCAGTGGCTGGTAATTACTCACCTTTTGTAGAATCTGCTCCTTTTGAGCTGGGAACAGTCTCAAATCTGATCCATCAAAGCTGGGCTTTAGTTGCTCCTCTGGCAGCATCAGTAGGCAACAAAAGTGGTCCAGAAGGATCTCAACACCTGTGCCATCAAAGTGAGCATGATCAATCCAAAAAATGCAGCCCAGATGAGGCGTGCTTGGGTGTTTTTGGATGAAGACTTCAAGTGAGTTCTGATAACCCACAGCTGAATAAATGCTGCTGGTTGACAAATGTGCATGTTGATGCAAGAGGCCACATTGTGAAAGTGAAGAGTCTTGTTCACCCAACATTGAGCCTGGTTTTGGTCAGTGATAGGTTTGCAGAAAAAGTTCTGCAAGTCAGGAGAGGTCCAAAGGGCAAGGTTTGGGCAAACCAAGCAACATTGGATCCAAACTCTATGAATGTGTTGCTCAATGTCTTGCAGCTCCTGAGCCAAGTTGAGGTTGAGCAAGGTGCAGTGATGCATGCAGTTCCCAATCAATCTGGATTGACATACATGTCTGGTCAACAGGAATTTAAGGACAGCTACCTTTGATTTTCTGACTATAGGGTAGATCCATGTTGTGCTGATGGTGGAAGTGAGCAAGGTGGGCTGTGGTAAACAAAGCTTTGAGGGGGAAGCAAGGGGGAAGCAATCAATTTATCAAGGTGCAAAAATTTCTGCTAATTGAAGTGGCTTTGGGACAACCTTTTGCTGGCATTGTTGTGACTGTAAGACACAGACTCATCTGACAACTGAGGTTCTAGCTTGATGCCCCCCATGAAGCGCAGCTATGCTTGAGAGCATGCTTACATCTTTTTGTGGTCTGGCTGGCAGTTGCTGGTCACTGCTTGATGGCAGAAAGTTCATTTGTGATACCCAGATTTGCCATTTCTGCTCAAACAGGTTGATGCAAGACAACCAAGAAGACTTTACTTCTCAGGAGAAAGCCAAGCTGCAGATCTAAGAAACTGACAAGCCTGTGCTAGACCTGCTAGACCTGCTAGAACCCCCAAAATGGAGGGGCTGGTTGTAATGGGCTTTCAGGTCTGGTAGTGCTTTGTGCTGGTCATCCCAACAAACTTTCATATATAGGCCAAGATCAGGTTAGGGTTAGGGTTTGGGTCAGGGTCAGGCCTCAGAAAATTTTCAACCCTAGGGTCAAGAACACAACTTGCTCTGATAGTGTCTGATATGGCTTCTGCATGCCAGATAACCCCAGCACACATCAAAAAGGGCCACTTATTATGCCAGAAGGGTCTAACCCTACAGGGGTAGGGGCTGGCTCACCACCACACACCTTCCTGTGGCATCAGATCCCCCAAAAGCCAAAAAAAGTTCTCAGACCCTACCTTGACCCTGCCCTCTGACCCTACTTTTGATCTATGACCCTGACCCATCTTTATAGTCAACTTGCATAGGGTCACTTAATGACATTGACCAAACTCACCCAGGACTATCCAGTGATGCACAGAAAAGGGGGTGTTATGTCATCAACCCTACCTGGGAATCCCCTTGGAAGTCAGACAATGAAATGAAATGAAGTTTCATCAATGAAATGAACTTGGGATGATGAAATGAGCTCATTCCATGCAGGTACATGCAGGGAAGTCACTGATATGGCTCTGGAGTGTGCATGGGTCATTCCTGGATGTGCTAGAGTGGTCCTGGATATGGGTGGCACCCAAAACAGTGACCAAACTTGGATATGTACCCATTTTTGGGCTGTTTCATCTCTGTAGACACCAAATGAGACGCCGCAGGGGCGCAGCAATGCCTGTTTCATCTTCATTTGACACCCAGGAGGCTGCGCTGTTAGTTTGACACCAATGGATGAACTTTTAGGTCAGGGGTGACCTCATTTGGCTGATGCTTCAGCCCTCAGCCCTCCAAACAAAGTGCCAAACACCAAATAAACTCCAGGACCTCATTCCTGACAAAGAGACAAGAGAATGAGCCCTCACATGCCCTGTTTGGTTGAAGTTTGCTATTTTTGGTACCTCATTTTCAGCCAGACTTCCTATTTTATTCTGTATGGGCTGAAACTTCATCTTCAGCGCTCAGAACTTCATGTGGCTGTGCTGTGGCTGTGCCCCAGCACCCTGGGGACGCTCTGAGCGTCCTCTGAGCACGTCTAGCTGGTGCAGCAATGCCTAGCAGCAAGCAGAAAACATATATACCAGCCAAAATCGACTTTTTCCCTCATTTTTTGAACTTTTTGCTCACATACCTCGTCATTCCTCAAGCTACCCCCTCTATCTGACCTTGGATTTGTGTTTCTGGACGTCGATCTAGTCTAGTAGCATCCTAGCACCCTAGCATCCTAGCACCCTAGCACCCTAGCACCCTAGCCCTAGCACCCTAGCACCCTAGCACCCTAGCACCCTAGCAACCTTCTATCAATGCTTTGTAGCCCCCTGGAAAATCACTTAGTAAGTATACATCTGATATGAACTTCATTATACTTTCATCTTCTGTTGACCATATCTCTGCTCCCTGTGATTTGTTTTTTTGATCTAAAGCTCTATCTCTTTGTCTCCTCAAGCTTGATTGACCCACACACTGCAAGCAGCCATCTGGACAATGTTGCATATTGGGAAACTTGTGTTGTCTCTTGATTCCTGCCTCTGATTGACATTCTGAACATATAGGTCTGGCCAGCCTTGTTCTAGAACAGTTGTAGAGGTGATAGTTCACTCTATCTGTGCAGAAATAGTTGTTTTCTGGCCATCTTTCCACTTTGGTACCTCAAGACTCAATGTTTCCTTCATTCTATCGCCTCAACAAAATTCCTCAAGACTCTCTGGTATCTCGACTGACGATCCTCAAGATTTCGCTTTGTTCCATCAACTTCCTGATTTTTAAAAAATCCTGTACTTTGGTGCCTTGGTTCTCCATCATCCTATCACTTCAGCTGCTCTCGCTTTCAGCCCTTCTCATCCCTATTTTTAGCTGTCCAGTCCACGATTGGTGGCATCCATAGCACTCGATTAGCATCCTTTTCCATTCACTTTGTCATTCTTCACTTCAGTCTTTCCTAGGTTGGTTTTTTTACCTCTCTTGGTTTTTCCAACTTTAGTGCCACTCAAGATGGCACCTAGGACCCTTTCTTCTTTGCCTCTTGGGCATGCTACACGCTCAAGAGGCTTTTCCAATGATACAGAGCAAAAGAAAGCAGAGAAACAGGTCAAGTCTGACCTTTCCAAGCTCAAAAAAGCTCTCAATGCAATGCCAGCCCCCAAGAAGCTGGCTCCCAAGCCTCTCACCTTAGAATTAGTTAAAGAGATAGCAAAGATGGACACTCCAAAGAGAGCCAAAAAGCAATCCAAGCTGCTTGTTAAACAGTACACACCAAAGAGGGATGACTTTGTGGGTTGGGGAAGATGTGGGCCAAGAATGCAAAGTGACTCTCAAGAACAAGCTTGAAGATAAATCAGCACACACTGTCTCCACCCAATTGGACCTCAAGGAGTTCTTTGACAAGGAATATCAGCTGCCCAAGCAGACTGTGCAGCCCATCACCACCAGATTCCAATCAGTGTCCTTCATCAGTGAAGAAGACACCATCCACCTGGTCAACAAGAATGGTCTCCACTATGCCACTGTCATCAAGAGACCTGACACTCCTGAGTTTGAAGAAATGTACCAGCAGTTCAGGCATCTGCAGGCAGACTTGCCTGTCTCATGCTGGTGCACCAGTAGGAGTCTCTACATGGAGACTCCTTCACCTACCATCTCATGGTCAATGGTCAGGACTCAGCCTGCCAGAAGGGACCCTACTTCAACTCCAAGTTTGTCAAGAACCACCACACCATGATCAAGTTCCTGTGCAACAAGCACATCACAGCACTCAGAGTAGTACTGCAACCAGAAATTCTTTGAGTGCTTCCCCCAGCACAGCAGCCACTACATGGACATTGGCAGTTCTGACCACTACTGCCCACAGGGTGCTTTCCTGTGCGCACCCTGCTTACTGTCAGAGGTGTGTGGATGCCTGGCAGCTGTTTGAGCTGCTTCCTACCTCTTGTGATTGATTGAGACACATCTTTCAATTCACAGACACAGTGAGATCAGCACACCCACATGAGATGCTTCTCTCAAACTCACAGCTGCTGACTTGACTTAGAAGACAGACAAAATGCAGGCTCAGAAATTCAATGCAAAATTGTAATTCACCAAGTCACTGAGACTGACAAATCACCTCATTCACCAAGCCAATCAACAGCCCACAGCTGCCAGCTGGAATCACCTGGCAAGACCAGGTCCTCTGCAACAGCTGCAAGTGAGCAATGCATACATCAAATGCACCAGCCACACCATGCAGCAACACAATCTCCTCCTCCTTGTTCAGCTCTGCATCCTGCTCTGCAAGCTTGTCAATGCATGCAGTCACTGCTGCTCTGCTCTGCTCTGTGTGTCCCAAGAAATGTTCCACTGCCTGTGTGTTGTCCTGCAACCAAGCCACTGCCAGCACTCTGATCTCCACCAGGTCAGGACTGCCACTGTGGTCCTGCAGCTGCAGTGCCAGGCACTCCAGCATGGATTCACACATGTCTGCAAAAGCCAAGTCCATGCCAAGCTGCTGATTGACCACCAGCATGGCAAGGTGGGTGCAGAATTTCTGTGTGCCAAGGGTGGCACAGCAGTGGGAGCACCAGATGTGGAAAGTGTTGGCCCCACCACACAGCTCTAGCACAGCTTGGCTTGTCACCCACCATGCAGTTGCCCTGTCCAGTTCCCACAGAAGATCTGCTTCTGTTCTGCCACTGCAAGCAATGCATCCATGTTGGCAAACATGTCTGCCTTGCTGATGGTGTGTGTGAGCAGCTGTTGATCTCCAGCTGCATCTGAAAAAAGAAACTGGTGGTCCAAATACTGGCTTGCCTCTGCAGCTGCACTCCACCTCCCACCTCTGGTCCAGCATGGATGATATGCTGCTTCCAGCTCTGCAGTGTGCTGATGCAGTCTTTCACCATCTTCACAATCATTGGCTGCTGTCCCTGACCTGCACCAGCTGCACTGCCTTTGAGCAGGTGTTTGAGCTTGGGATACATCCAATGCCAAACACATTGGCCTCCCACAGCAGATGCTGACTGAGCATAGCTGGGTCCAGGAAGCAGTCAATTGGCACCTTGATGCCATAAGCACCCATACAGACACTCTGGCAGCCAATATCCTGAAGTGCTTCCACCAAAATGCTGTCCTCCAGCTCTAACTCACCCAGTGTCAATGCCATGTTGTGTTCTGATGCCAAAATGAGTGGCAGCTTGAACTGTAGCTCAAAGCAGAAGATCACCTTGAGCTCAGCAAAGTACACCCAATTTTCAAACAAATGACTGTCCTTGAAATCAGCTGTGTGGCTAATCAGCCAGCTGGGAAAATGCACAAAATATCTGCAGGGAAAATGGTCACTGCAAAGAAATCCACATCAGTGTCCACCCCCACATCCCAATTGGTGATGGGTGCCACACCTGCCAGCATCCATCAATCTTGCTGGTGGGGGACCAATGGGCTCATCAGTGATCCCAGTGAGTGGCAGAAGCACCACAATGCCATCTGCAGGCATATCCACATTGTCCAGCAGCATGGGCTCTGCTTGCAGTGCAGCTGCAGCTGCACAGTGCTCCTCCTCCTCCACCAGGATGTGTGGCAGTGTCTCTCCTTCCATATCCTCCACTCCATCTTCCTCCTCTTCTGCTGCTGCTGCTGCCAGATCCAACATGGAAATTGGAAAAGGCACAGGCACTTCACCAGAAGACACATCATCCTGGAAAATAATTTCCTCCTCCACATCCTCCATGTCTGGCACCTTGATGCTTCTGTAGTGCTGCAGTGTTCATCACAACCTGTCCACAAGAGCATGCCACTAGACCCACAGCAGCAGCAGCATCCTGGCTGACATGCACACCACTGTGAGCCTTGCACAAATGATCTTCAGATTTGCATTGGACTGTCTTGGAAATTTGAAATGGACCATCTCCCAGTGCATCTCCCTGTTTGTCCCCAGCCCTTGACAGGCTTGGAAGAATTTTGATGTGTCCTGACTGTCCAAAATTTCAAACCATAATGGCACTACAGCAGTCTTTGACAGGGTGGCCATCCAAATTCTCAATTTTCAAAATCACTGCAATTTGGCAGGATGGCCATGGCCATGTCCACTAGTAACGGCCCCGCGCCTAGGGCTAGGGCTAGGGCTAGGATGCAGGTGAAGAAATTTTTGTAGCCCAGCCTAACACACAGGTATATATACAGGCATCACCTGGCTGGGTGATGCCTACATCAATACAACTTTCATACTTTCCCTCAGTGTGCACTTAAGAAGCGCAACAGAAATTCCAGTCCGGAGATGTAGGGCAATCTTGAACGCAACTGTACATAGGTACATCGAAGTTGGGGCTGAACCTCCTGGATCAGAGACTTGCGGCCACCGTACAGCCGCAAGCAGGCATCAAAGTACTGTATGTTGGACATGACATGCGATGAATGTTAGGCGACTTTTTTTCTAAATACAAGATGAGAGCAGAGCTGGAGTAAATTGTGAATGACCACATCAGAAGCGAGAACGTTTGCGAGTTGGTGCGGCTGTTTTGGCAGATGCGTTGGCCGAGTCACGCATGGAACCACGTTTGATGCTAGCAATCTGTTGGCGACGACGCTGCTGCTCGTGGCGCGCAAGGTTGCTGCTGGATGGGCTGATCTGTGACAAGGAGGGCACGAACGATGGAGGTGGTGGAGTGGACTCGGGAGTTTTGTAAAGCCGATCTGTCTTGCCGAAGGCTGGAGACGCCCGTGGTTTGCTGCGTTTTGCATCAGCGTTGGATTCTGCAGGCAGAGGGAAAGAAGGTGGCTGCTTGACGTGGGCATCGTCTTTGAAGGACGGGGGGTAGGAGCAAGGGGCAAGCTTTCTTCTTCGCTTGTGTCCGAGTCGTTTTCCTCCTGAGCAGAATGTATCGGTCCGTTTGTTCGAGCCAGGCTGGAGGGAGAGCCCTGGGCAAAGTTTGCAGCATCTGCTTCTGTGGTCGAGGCAAGAGGTGCGGTGAGCGTGCGATCTCCATCTTCGGAGTCCGCGCTAGGGGTGGGGCTGGGTGATGAGAGGGTTTGCTGCTGTCCTGCTTTTGAATGCGATGATACATGCACAGCGGGTTCGCGCAGCGGAGGCTTCACGCCGGGAGGACCGAAAAAGTCCATCTCGGCGTCGGAATCGTCGTCATCATCAAGGCCGTTGGTTGCTGTGGAAGGTTGTGCCGGAAATGTCTCGGTTGTCGTGGCCAGCGATATTGGCCCGCCACCATCGTGGCCGCGTGCCGGGAGTGGATAAAGTGGCTCAAGCGGGAGACGTGCGTTGACGAGCGCGGAGCGTCTCAAGAGCTCCAGCGAGTCGCTCGAGGTGGCAGCGAAGGAAGCTTGTTGTTGAGCAATGCTGTCGAGCTGCTGTTGTGAAGCTGACCGAGCAAATACGTGTGCAAGATGCAGAAGTGGTCGAATGAAATGGGTCGAGATCATGTTAGACAGTGAGGCATGATCTAGCGGATCAAGATCGAAGGAGGTCTTGAAATTACGATCTATGGCGTCATCCTTGGACTTGATGCTGATGGACAAGGAGGATGAGAAGCGGGTTGACTCGAGACCGATGGTGGTCTTGAGGGAGGTGTCGGATGCTGTGCACGGATCGAGTGCATGGTGTATCGCGGTAGTGATGTGTGCCAAGTGGGCAGCATCGTCGAATCGAGATTCCGCCTTGGTATGTGTCTGGTGAAGCTGGGTGCGACGGTCGAGCGTGCGAAGGGATACACCCTCGTAGAATACAGCGCAAGCGTCGCAGTCAAGAAGGAGCAGCCCGACCTCTTTACGTGAAGATGCGAAGGCCAGCTTGTATAGGAAGCACGCTTGTTCGTCTATGGATGAGCGGAGCGGACGAAATGGCAGCCGAAGGAGGGCGCGGTTGAGGTCTTGAGACCATTCGAGCAGATTGAGCTCGCCCAGATCGTCGTCGGCCATGATTTGTGCAATTGTTCAACGAGTCCGTTTGGGAGCCATGGTGGTCGTCATACAGAGTGCTGTTCCTTGGCTGTTGAGAGGGACGACCATAGCGAGCAGAAGAGGAGCGTTCCGCAGAAAGACTCAGAGGCAATGGTCGCCTGGACCCTGCAGAAGGCGTCAAGGGTCGTTCTAGTCGATCGCCGATGAGACTGTGATTCCGAAAGGGTATCGGTGATGGAAAAGGCTCAGCGTGAACGGGAGGGTGACACCGAAAGGCGTCAATCGGGATCAAAAGCGGAAAATTTTTTTCCTTTCTTTTTTTTCTTTTTTTTTTTTTCCTCCTGCGTGTCGCGTTAAAATGCGGAGACAAACGGGAGTGATTTGCGACTTGCGTCACTCTGGAGCCGATTTTGGTTTATAAATCGGCATTTTCGGGGAATGTTTGACTTTAAAGGCACTTGGCCCGTCTGTGAAAGACTATCCTTTACAGTACGCGCCGCGTCGATTACAGTATTTTACACGAGGCTGGAGCATGGCAGCGAAACGACGCTTGACTGACCGGCTTGATCCATCATCCATCCATCCAGCGATCCATCCATTCCCGCCTCGCTGAGCTAAAACACGGCTTCATGGCCACCTTTGACAATTAGACGCAGCACCACCATCATCACCACCAAGTACGCTCCTCCCACAGCGACTGCTCCGTGCAACATCATTCGAAACCTCGTCGGACCGAGATTTGCACGATTGTCTGGAAAGCGTTTCGCGACGGCAACGAGGAATTCGGAATAGGCACAGCAAGCAAGCACAGCGAGCACAGCAACGCTGCAAAGCGACGCTTCGACCTCCAAAAATAAGTCAGGCGATTTGGTCAATTGCAAACGTGCATGTGTTACATGACCTGATCTTAGCAGAGCATCTCGAAAACCATCAACATCGTACCATTCGCTGCACCACCGTCGGTCCATCAATCAGATCAGTTCAGTTCACAATGGTCACTACAAGGTATGTTGCTGTTGCTGCAACTGGCGCGTCCACTTGAAAAGTTTGCCTTTCGCTTGTCACAAGTCCCACCTAACCCTTAACCTCGTTACCCACCCCACCTTCAACCAACAGAGCTCAATCACAGACCCCGCGCAAGTCAAGGGGTCGAGTCTCGTTCCCTGCCGACTCTGCTAGCAACTCGCCCGCTCCCGCTACACCCACCCCAGCTCCTCGCTCCGACTCGTCACGCTCGTCTCCCACCAAAAAGGCTTCCTCCTCCTCGACTTCCACTCCTTCGCCAGCCGTCCGTCGACGCAAATCCTCCGTCATGAGCTCCAAATCGCTCTCCAAGCAGCAGCTGGGACCTAAAACACAGCACTACGAATTTGCCGGTCCCTTTGGCGCTGCCTTTGTCTCGCTCACCGTGCCCTTCTTCGCCTACTACCTCTACTTTGGATGCTCCGACAAGCTCGGTTGTGCGCTCACACTGCCCATCGACAATCCGGATGCGCTTCGCTCCCTCTTTGTTCAGGGTGTCAAGGACAGCCTCTTTGACACCACCGCCTGGGCCATCTACGCCGCCTGGTACGCCTTCACCGTGCTCGCTTGGATTGTCCTTCCCGGCAAGGACTTCCAGGGCACCGAGCTACGAACTGGTCAACGTCTCCACTACAAGCTCAACGCCTTTGCTACCTTTGTCGTCGCCATGGCTGCCTCGGCCGGCTACATCTTCTACCAGGGTCCCGAAAGCTTCACCATCTTCTACCACCACTGGCCCGGTCTGGTCTCTGCCGCCCTCTTCAACTCGTTTGCCCAGGCTGTCTACTGCTACTTGATCTCGTTCAGCGAGGGCAAGCTGCTCGCACTCGGCGGCAACTCGGGCAACGTCCTGTACGATTGGTTCATCGGCCGTGAGCTCAACCCTCGCATCGGCAGCTTTGACATTAAATCCTTCAACGAGCTCCGACCAGGTTTGATCCTCTGGGCCATCCTCGACATCAGCTGCGCCTGCCAACAGTACGTCCAGTTGCACGGCCGCGTCACCGACAGCATGGTGCTCGTCTGCGCCTTCCACCTCTGGTACGTCGCAGACGCCCTCTTCATGGAGTCGGCCATCTTCTCCACCATGGACATCACCACCGACGGCTTTGGCTTCATGCTCTCCGTAGGCGATCTCGTGTGGGTGCCTTTCGTCTACAGCTTGCAGGCACGCTACCTCGCCTTCCGTCCCGTCCATCTCGGCATTGCAGGAACCGCCGCTATCGTCGGTGTCAACCTGATCGGATACTACATCTTCCGCGAGGCCAATTCGGAGAAGAACTCGTTCCGCAACGGCACCAACCCCAAGAACCTCAAGTACATGACCACCTCCTCCGGTCGAAAGCTCTTGACCTCGGGCTGGTGGGGCCGTTCGCGACACCCCAACTACCTCGGCGACTGGATCATGGCCTGGGCTTGGTCGCTTCCCTGTGGCTTTGCTACTCCCGTGCCTTACATTTACGTCGCCTACTTTGCCGTCCTTCTCGTCCACCGCCAACTCCGCGACGACGAGGCGTGCCAGAAAAAGTATGGCAAGGACTGGGACAAGTACTGCAAGCTCGTTCGCAGCCGCATCATTCCCGGTATCTACTGAGCTTCTCGATCTATCATTCGAGCCGATCTGTTGCTTTTCGCAGCCAAGCTCGTTCCTGCGTCGAGTCGCTCCTCCCGATGCTTTAATCTCTGTCGCTTGCTCACACCTGAATCGACTCCATTTCTCTCCAGCCGCCACTTTGAAGTGGCCGTGACCATCGTCGGTCGTCGCCCCGCCTCGCAAGTGAAGGCTTCGCCATTTTATTCATGCTACCGACCCGTCTCGTGATTCCTCTGTACTTTACGAATGAATGCTAGATACATTGCTGCTCCTTCCGTCCGTCCGTCCGTGTGACAGTCAAAGTTGCATACCAGAGAGCAAGCGAGGCAATTTTCGAATCTTGTTAGATCAACAAATTATGACCCCGATGAACGCGCCCGATGGCTGGAAAGAGATTCCAGGCGCGCGCACGGTGCGAGTTGTTCAAAAGACAAAGGCTTGGGCGAATCAACGCTTCTTCTTGCCTCTCACCATCGTTCCGCGCCCTTTCGCCTCGACCACGCATATCTTTTAGCAGCATGATGAGCTATCACCGCACGGTGGTGCCGCTCGTGGTGGTACTGTCCACCTTGATGTCCACCGCATGGGCCGGCCAAGACTTCCGCGGCCAAATCCAACCAAATGCAGAGCTGGGCCACCTGCTCAACCTCGGGCCCAACACCCGAGTCCTTCTCCATGCCATCCCACCGGAAGCATCCAACAGCACGCTCGGCAACGACAACCAGGGCGCAATCGACGCACCAGCTGCTGCTACTGCCCCTGGTGTTGGCACTAAAGTGTCATCAGACTTGGCATCATTCGGCCAGCAGCGCGATCGATCCACCCTCGTTGCTGTTGATGGCAGCTTCATCTTTCGCGACCTCCAAAAAGGCGCTTACACTCTCCAAGTCGTCTCCCGAACACATACGTTCGAACGATACCGCGTCGATATCCTCGATCCACAGCTTGGTAAAGCGCCTCAGATCCGCATCTTTACACCGTGAGTTGTCTTGCAAAGGAAGCAAAAACAAAGTCTACCGCCAAACATCGCCGCTGACAGGCATTCCTCTCTTTCTATTGCTATTGCACTCACCCGACAGCGGCACATCCCTCGTATCGATTCTCTCGTCCAATCTCATCTTCCACCCACTCATCCTTCATGCCGTCAAGCGCATCGACTACTACACCGAAGCCGCGCCATTGACCATCGGCTCCCTCATCGGCATGGGCGGTCCCATGATGATCCTCGGTCTCGTCGGTATGGGCATGGTCTTCCTCATGCCAAAGCTCACAGCTACCCTCGACCCTGAAGCCCAGAAGGAGCTCGCCGACTCGCAGAAACGCATGCAGAAACGTCTGGCCGCCGTCCAGTCAGGCGATGTGTCCAGTCTGCTCTACAACGACGACCACGTCAAGAAGAGCCAAGAGCGAGAAAAGATCGCCAATCAGGCACGCGCACAACGCAACGTCGGCCCATCTAAATGATTCCTCAGCCACACTTCCATCTGTCTCACGAGATGGTCTTTCCCCACGCATCACACATATCATCGCAATGATTTTGACATTTCACAACATGGGCAACTGCATCCCGCCCGTGCCATCCTGCGGCTGTGTTGGCTGCAACGACCCAACAAGGCTTTGCGACTCGGCGTTCCCCGCCAGCAGGTATCTGAGCGCAAAGATGGCGTGTTCTCGCATATCTGCGTTGAAAGGTGACCGACAGGGCCAAAAGAGTCAGCAATGCTGTTGCTTGATCAACGAGTTGGGGGACGCAAAACTTACAAGGATTTCGCTCGTCGAGCACCGTCATATTGAGCACGTGAAAAAGTCCACCTCCGTCGCGGATTCGATCTTGCACTTGACGGATCTGAGTTTTGGTAAATGCCATGGCAGATGTCTGGGTGTCTCTGTCGCTCGATGGCATCTGCCCTGTGTCTTTGCTGCTAGCGTGCGTCGGCGCGTACACGAGCGAGCCCATGACGCGCACAATGTCGCGCTTCAGGTGATCAAAGCCATAGCTCGGTTGTGTTCCCTTTGCTTCGTTTGCAGCGCGGCCGGTGGATGACAGCGCGTGACCCTGAGGCAATGGGCGAGTCTGTGTGCCCTCGTCGGAAGCCGTTTGGCCCGGCCTCGAAGTACCCTGCGCGTCCGTAGGCCGGAAGGGTGACAACGCTGGAGCGTATTGATGCGTCTGATCGAGGAGTGCCACCAGCTCATCCACAAAAGCTTGATTGTCTCGCATGTCCGACAATAGAGCGCGCGACACCTCTCGAAATTCTACCGCTTGCACCCCCTCCTGTGCGAGCGACTCGTCTAGCGATGAATGCTCGTCGCTCCATCCATCTGCTGTTAGGCTGATCGAGAGCAAGCTCTGTAAAAGCAAAAGCACACCATGATGGGCGCCGATAAGCCTTCGATCCTGCGGTTGCTGATCTGCTGAAGCGCCATCCTTTGCTATTCCGCTCGCCATGGCGCTGCGAGCAAACCGAGACAAGTGAACAAAGATGTCCATCAGCCCTGCGAGGCCAGCACGCCGACTTGCCTTGTCTTGGGTAAATGACGGAGCTTGTGACAGCTGAAACACGGGTTGATTTGCGCTCTCGTCTTCTGAGCTCGAAGCTGCATGGTCTCCTGAATTCGAAAGTGACTCTGCGACTTGCTTTTGCTGAAGATGAAGCCAGCTGTCCAGCAGCTTGAGGAGAGTGAGTTGCGAACTTGAGATGATGGGTCGATCCGACTCCGAAGCAGAAGAGGACGCCGACGAAGAGATCTCCTCGCTGGGTGCCAGCGCAGACACGAGCATCGAACTGTGGCCTCGCTCGAACAAGAGAGCAAAGATGGTGTAAATGAAGCCAAGCGACTCTTCGAGCCCTTCGATCTCTGATTCTGGCTCGTACTCTTGGCTCGATGCATCCTGTATCGCCGATGCAGTACGAAGCATGATGCTCTCCGAGGTGCTGAGCAGCGATTGGAGAAGCTGTTGGCCTGAAGCCGAGGTGCATAGCTGGTGACATCGCTCATGAGCGACTTCGAGTGATGTCATCATTCGTAGAAAGTTGATGAGCAAGATCTGTGCTGCGCTTTGGGTAGCTGTATCGGGCGACGAGAGGAATTTGAGGACCAGTTTGTTCTGGTCTCTATCGGTGATGACGATGTGAGGCCACAATGTAGCTTGCACATCGTGATTTGTGGTAATGAGGTTGGAGAGCATCTGCACTGCTGATCGAGACAAGAGTGCTGCGTCAGGGTCGTTCAAGGTGTGAAAGCGAGTGATGTTGTCCAAGAAAGGGACTACGAGATCGAAGTGGCGACCGACAAAGTACTGGGCTTCAGAGCATGCCGCCATAGCATTGCGAATGGATCGCATATACAGCGTGGCAATGTGACATGCGCGGTAGTATGGATCCTGCTGCTTTCGCTGAGCCCCGACTGCCGGTCGACCATCGAAAAGATCCTGCTGATCCTGTTCCTCGGAGGGTGGTCGAGCATCTTGCAATTGCTGAAAGGTAGGGTAGAACGTGTTCAAGGATTCCAATACGGTGGACAGCGCGCCAGAATTTACGAAATCCCGTCGTCGAAGATGCTCATGGGCCAATTGTTGACTGAATCGCGTAAGATGAGCCTCGAGATTCAGGTACGCCGCCTCGATCTCGCGTGCTGCCGACTCGTCCTGCGGTGACGACCGAGTCACCGAGCTCTGGTACTGCTCGAGCAGGTCAAGCAGTTTTCTTGGGCCTGCTGGGCCCAATGCATCGTCTTGCGTCTGCGCCATGGTTGATGAGCGATGGAGCGACCATCGGCTGCTTGGTGTTGGCAAGTAGAGTCGACAAGGTCGTGGCGTGGTTGCTTGGTTGATAGGTGTCAGGGTCCTTGCTCGTCAAGAAAAGAGAAGTGGAGAAACTCGACTGAGCCGAATCGGAATCGGAACTCGGGAGATGGCGGCCGAGGTTTGTTCACGATTGTTAGACTTTAATGCACGTCAACTTGTGCACAAGGCTTTCTTTCGCTCACTTGTGACTGCCATGCTCAACCAGATTGACAGTACAGACGAGCGAACGTCGAGTTAGACCGGAGGCGACCCTTCATCAACTACGAGCTTTTTCAAGAAAGCAATGTCGGACAGAAACCGACCTATACAGCCGAGTCGAGTACGAGGTGTGGCCTTGTTGCGCATTCGAGCTCACAGAAGCGCAAGACTGCTCGCCCCGTCAGAATGCAGACGAGATCAAAGAATCATATTTCTCTCGAGGTGACCAATGCTATGCTACAATGCAGTAAAAACGTCTGAAAAACGAGCTAGCAGTCCCGATCGTCGAGAAAGAGAAGCTTTAGTCTCTGCACAGAATCACGTTCCAACAGGGGTAATAGGCGGAAAAGGAGACAGACGTTCAGAAGACGGCAGGCCGGCGAGAGTGACGGAACAGCTGACAAGATTTTGTCAGACACTAGAGTGTGTCCTGGGTTGCTGAAACGACCTAGCACTTGCCGTTCTTGCAGTAGCCATCCGAGTCGGTGATGTAGGTGGGATCCAGCTGACCAGTGTAGTTGGTGGCCTTTTCGATACCGGAGCAAGCCTTGTACAAAGCGCAGGTGAGGTTACCCTTGACGTACTTGGGCCTGACCGATTCGGGCAAGTCAGCCACATCTTCTGGGTTGTCGGCGTTGTCCTGGTACAGGTTGACAAAGTAGCACCCCTTTTGCTCGTTGCAAGCCTGCAGGCACTTGTCCAGCCCATCGACGAGGATGTACGTGATGTAGTTCTTGTTGTCGATGGTGGCCGCACCCACTCTCTTGCCCGCGTAGATACCCTCGGTAGGCACTGTCGTGTAGTTCTTGAACACCTGCTCGTACCCTGACTTGCACACGGTTCCGCTGCAGTCACCGCTAGGCTTAGGGGGAACGTTGCCGTTCTTGCAGAAGTCGCTGTTCCAGTTCCAGAACAGCCAGCACTTGGCCTTGTCACCGCCAGTCCACGAAGGAATTCCGGGAGCATTGCAGCCGAAATTGAAAGCGGGCCGCGAAGCGTGCTTCCAGGGAGCGCAAACCGACCACGCGCTCAGCTTCTTCTCGAAGATCTCCTGCAAGATACCAAAAGTACGTTCTTGAAGGGGCTCGATGGGAGAGGCAGTGGCCATCGAAGCCGCACCGACGGCGGCGATGACAGCAATGTTCTTGAGCTGAACCATTTTGAAGAGTGTGTGTTGTTCTCGGGATGAGAGAGAGGGGGAGGTCAAGGGAGTGTGGGAAAAAGAGGGTGGAGTTGGTCTGATGGATTCAAGAGGGGGGCAAACAAGGCGAGCAGATGCATGCTTATATACACCTCTAGGGTATCAAAAGTGCCCATAGCAAGAGTAGAAGTGGGGTAGCATCGATACTCTTGGATGCTGTTCGTGATCCTTATGACATTGTGAGTGTGCTTGTGAGCTTGAAAGGGCTTGTCAAGCAAGCCCCATTCGTAAAAATCATTAGCCGCTCTTGTTTGGCGTCAAGTGCTTATCTGCGTTTCCCCTCCCCCCCCCCCTTTTTTTTTTCTTCTCAACAATGGCACGAGCCTTTTCGAGCCTAGGCGGGCTCGGGATGTCTTCTCGGTGCTAGAGATTGGGGTGCGGGCGGTTGCTCGTCTGTTGGAACTGCGTCAATAACGGCAAAGTTTGTTTGCCCCGCAGGCGCAAACAAACAATGGGGACGTTCGTCGGCTTGCCAGGATACCGACGCTCGGGACAGAGTGAGACATCTGAGCTCGGAAATGCCTCCGGGGTGTAGTAGATGGATGATGCACTATGGCGCTGTGTACGGCGATTGTAGTGAGACCTGGAGGTACAGTCGAGGCTCTCCGGCGAATCCAGCGAAGACGCCCCGTGGTACTCAAGCGGATACTCAAGCAAGGGGCGAGATGTGCTGATCTGTTAAACAAAGAAATGAGGGGTGGCTCTGTCGTGTCTCGTTCTGGCCCGCTCCCGCCCGAATGGGCAGCTGACCTTTGCCGCTGAAACCAATTGGATGTCCAAAAACTTCAGCCGCAGCGGGGTCGATGGAGAGGTGGGCGTGACCAACGCCTGTGTCCCGCTGTGCCAAGAGTTTGTCTGTCATCTCACAAGAAGGGCGTCGTTCATGGATGCAGCAAGCTCACTGTATCAACCGGTCCGGAGTTGCGACGTCCGATTGATTGACAGAGAGTCGTTCTCGTTCCCACGCCGTCGATGCAATGTAAATCTTATTTTAGGCAGTTCAAAAAAAAGTACCGTAGAGCAGCGGTTCGCCGCCTTCTCGCTTTCGACATAGGTAATGCTCCTTCAGCGCGACATGACGCACCTCGACGAGAATGCACGAGGCACTGACATTTGTTTGCTGTCAGTAAACGTCTTTCTGCTGGCCAACTGTCACTTGTTGTCAGAATTTCTTTTTTGTTTGTTCATTGTTTCACGTTTCTGTTTTTTTTTTCTTTTTTCTTTTTTTCTTTCGACGCCTTCGCAAACCAACTCTTCCAAGCCTTGACTGCGCCAATGCGCCATGGAGACACGGCTATGGCTGCTGATCGTACAAAGCACCATTGATCGTGCATAGAGATCGATACGCTGGTACAGATTTATCTAGCGTACCGCGACACGGATCCTCATGCCTCGGTTGTCTCGTACTCGAGTCGATGACCGCGTCTCCTTCTCCACGCCTTCCCAGCGCGGGAGTCGGACCAAACACTACCATCAAAGCCCAGGCTCTAACTGATAAAGGGATTGGGGGTGACGGCGTAGGGGTAGGGGGGAGCGAGAGCGGTCTCTCCACCGATCCGACTTCAGGTGCTTTCTGGCCAGAAGTTCATTATGTTTCGCTGAGTATAACAATAAAGGGACAAAATGTCAATATCGGGATCCCAAACCCAAGGGCTCGAGTGCAGACAATGACCGCCCTGCTCACCACAGGCGTTCAAGCGCGCTTGGCTAGCCGGCGCCCTGCTGGAAACGCAACGATGCATATATCCGTTCACGGGATGGACTCAGGACGTCCATCTCCTGCAAGGTTTGAGGCGGGAGAGCTAGCCCTCGCTCCTGACAGCTGCAGACGCATAAGAGAATGGCCCACACCAAAACGAGCAGGAGCGAACAAGCGTGCAAGGCAGGATGAACTGCTGCATTGTACGCAATCAGGAACTTCAAGGAAGCTCTTCTGTTGTTCCGCTTTATGGTCGAGGCGAGGGCGGTTATCTACCTCACATTCTCACCAAATCCCGTGGGTCTGAACGACGCGTGTGCTACAGGCAGTAAATCAATCTTGACAATCCCGCGATGCAAAGATCGCTCTTGGCTAGACCTGAGATCGCCCCCGGAAGCGAGCAGTCCACGATCTTTAGGAAGGCAAGGGGCTCAAAACTCGAATAAATTTGACTACCGGCTCAGGGCCTTGCCAGTGTGGTGACGGCGAACTCCTTGCCCGCCTCCCGTGAAGACTCTTGGCATGGTAGAGCGACACTTCCTGGGAAAGACTGCTCGCCAAAGCCTTGAAACCCACGCTGACCGAACAAAGCCTGCGGGAGTAGGCGGGGCGTCTGTCCTTCTATGCAGGATGGGACGGGAATGCTGGGTACGCCAAAGCGGCCGACAGCAGCCGGTCGCGCCTTGCGAAGATCTATCTGAGACACTCTTGCATTTTGATGACACGGTCATCCAAATTTCGTCCCGAAGTGCGTCGACATTGAGCCCCAGTTTTGCGGGTGTCGAGGCTGATTTTAATAATTAGTTTAAATTTTGAGAGGGTGGGGAAAAAGGGGAAATCGAAAAGAAAAAGAAAAAGAAAAAATCGTCGAAAATGCTGCAATTTTACAGTACTGTAGGATGCAGATCATGAGGTTGGATCGACATCATCTCGCAAGCGCATTATTGTATCAGTTGCGCCCAGGGGCAAATTCTGTCTGTAAGAGTCAAATGCCTCAGTGCTGTGAACGCCTCATCAGCGCCGCAGAGAACTTGAGCCATTGCTTGGCTCGGCGCACACCCAACCCCAGCAAGCTCGTGCGGACCGACTCTGCGTTGCACCGCCTGTACCCAATACCGATCGATTGAACCGCACAAAGCATGGCATCGCCAAGACTTGGTTGGCGGACGCCCATCCTTTGCCTCATGTACGACACTTCTCCAAGGCGCCCGGACATTATATCTCGCCACCTTCTTACGCGAGATCTCGTGCAGTCCGTCTTGCAACCTTGCTATGTTTCTCGGTGTTGTCATGACCACGTTGAGTCGAAAAAATCACACCCAATATTCAATATTCCCTCTTTTTCTGGCGCTTAATTTTGCACTCGATTTGCGGACAGGAATTGACACCCAAGCACAACACACACCTGTCCCCACTCAGACAAAAGTTGGCTGACAGGGACCGAGTTATGACGATGGCAGAAAGTGAGATGAGATTGGAAACCGATGGTGCAGCAAGCAGAGATCGAATGTCTGATAAAATTTGTTGAGAACGGTGACGACAAAGGGAAACCAGTGCGGAACGCTGCGGAGAGACCTCGCCAGACTAATGGATTCAAGTTTGTAATCTTCGGAGGCAATGGAAGCTGAAAAAAAAAAAAAAAAAAAAAAAAAAAAGCCTAGAAACGAAGGACAAAAGCTCTATATGGGACGAGAAAGCGGTTCACTGGCCAGCTAAGAAAAAGACAAAAGCGACGTTTAGAAGGAGAATCGGAGGAGGGCAGGGTTGAGAGCAATGGGATACAGAATGTGCATGATGGCCAGCACAAGAGGAGGCCAGTAGGTGTAGAAGCCTATGATCTGCCACTCGAGCGGAAGAACGCCGGGAAGCTGGAAAACGATCACAGCGGCGATGCAAACGATAGACAGGAGCAGGACCTTCCAGAACCGTTTCAGGATGAGAGGAACCTCGATGAAGAAGTTGCTGTCCTCCAAATCCTTGAGCGTAGCGCCCCAAGTCATGTTGATACCGAAAGGGTGGGAGAGGAGAGCGGTCAATACGTGGAAGGACAGACCGCCGAAGAAGATCAGCAGGTAAGGAATCCAAGTGAGGTGCTCCTTGACCAAGTTAAAAAGGGTGTCGGCCTTGGCTCGATATCTGGCCAGGATCTGGGCCACATTTCCGCCTGCCGCGAAGACGACGTTGACAGAGACCCAAATCTCGAAAGGTGTCACGAAAGCCGGCAACAGCATGGGGTAGAACCATCCCTGAGCGAGATAGAGGCCGATAGCAAGGGGAAATGCGAAAGCGATAGCGTAGTAGGAAAAGATGTACGAGCAGGCAGAAAACTTGTAGTGAATGGGGCAGTTGCTCCATAAGAAGGTGCGGAACAGCTTGGAGAGAGGACCGCGGTACGGCCACTGCCAGATGGGGTTGAAGACGAGCTCCGAGCAGCCGAACGCGTACTTTTGCCACCTGTTAAGCTCGTCATCGCAGGTGAGAGAGACACCCTCTTCGAACTCGTTGTTGGAGTACGTAGCCCATCTTGTGATGTAGCCGCACATAAGCAGCCGCAAATGCCATATCAAAATCCTCGGAGACATGTGACTCGGACCAAATCTTTCGGATGCCGTCTTCCGGGTCGACGAACGATGCCTCTTGCATCGCAGACCATCGCAAAAAGGCGTTGTGTCCCATGAACGGCGCGACGTCTCCGGCAGCGACGGTGAACGAGATGGAAAAATTGACGAGACGGGTGAAGAAAGCGATACCAAGTTCGAAGTAACTGTCAGAGACGATCATTACACCGGAGCAATGCTGCAAAACACCGACTTCGGGGCATTGCGTCATCTCGGAAGCAGCATCCAGGAGACAGTCCTCTGGGACACGAGTATCCGAATCGATTAGAAGCAGCAGGTCGCCGAATCGGACGTTGCCTTTAGCTTGCGCGAGAGGATGGAGCTTGGGAAGACACTCTTCCAAGCAGCGATCGTAAAGGTCGGTCTCATCAGCTTCCGTCCACATTGCGAGTGCTTCAGGTGCTTGAGGGCGGTGTTCGGACATCATTTGCTCGATAGCGAGCGAGAGTTGGCAAGTGAAGTTGAGGTTCGAAGCCTTCTTGAAGCGACCTTTGCGCAGATAGCCGTCCGTGCCGTGGCCAGGACGCGCGACCCATCCGATATTGTGCATTTCGTAGAATTCCTGTCGAATAGCCTGTTGCTCCTTCGAGATGAGCTGCATACCGTCTTCGGAAACGATGATAGACGCAGTGCCGCCTTGGAGCTCGTACGTGCTGATGGCTTTCTTAACTGATTCGATCGTGGGCATGAGCACACCTTCCAACGACTCCTTGTACACGGGCATTTGGATGGTGATGTGGGGCAATCGACCCGTGATCCTTGTCGGTGGCTTGCCAGAGTAGTACTTGGAGTTCTGATGAAGATGGCGGATGGGACCGATCAACTGGAAGATGACGTTGATGACGTTATCGCAGAAAAACAAGATAACGGGGAACATAGGCAAAGTCGCCGATGCCAGTGCCATGCGCATCCAGCTGCCATCGATGAGACAGAGCTGGAAGAGCCTCGAAATGAACAAGAAGTACAGAACTACATCGAGACCAACGGCGAGTCCATGGTGCAAAGGTGCTTGGTAGTTGACCGATCTCTCATCAGTGCCCGGTTGCTCCTGCTTTTCGGAATCACTAGCGTTGGGGTCGTTGGGCCCGATCGACGTGGGAGAGTCAGACCCTGAAGGAGGGCCATTGATTGCGTGAGAATCCGAATAAGGGTTCGATGGAGCAATGGAAGCGGCGCGCGAAGCTGCACCGAAGGGGATAGCACCGTGATCGCTGATCGATTGAGTGCGGAAACGGGCTTGAGTTTGGTTGAAATGGTTGATGGCCGTGTCTGCAACGCTCGAACTGGTGGCGGAAGCGACCAGATTGTTGGTGTTGTTTTTGAAGGAGCTGGTCCAGACGAATTTGATCATCTTCTCTTCGAGGTCCCGGGCACTTTGCGAAAACTGCTCGACGTGGTCGCACCAGATGACGACAGTGTTTTCTCGTCGGATGAAACAGGCGTTCTGCGCTTTGCGTGTGCCTGCTAGCTGTTCCATCGTTTCCACCACCTGGATGTGTTGAGAAGGGGTGATCGGGATCTGATCCGTTCCAGGAGCCAGGCGCGTGTTGATGGCAGTAACTACAGGAGATGTGATGGTCATTGCAGCCTCGCAGTTAAGGACAATCACCGCGCGGCAGAAGTTGTCGAGTCTGTCGTCGTCAGCGGGACAGACGACATACTGTCCTTTGGCGAATCGAAGAGCTACTCCGCTTGGGATGTCCTCGTTCTCCGAGAAGAAGTTTCGTCGCTTGTGCAACTTCCAAAGGTGAGCCGCCATGAGCTGATAGCCTTCGTGGGCATCGATCCAGTTTTCATCGTCTTGCGCTTTCTCGGAGAGGTCAGAGCTAGGCGACTGGGCGGCATCGGTAATCCCGTATGGCTGGTGCTCTACCATCTGAGGAATCGACTCGTCTGAGCCGGATGACCCCTCTTGAGCCTGCTTTTTGCGAAGGAATCCGAGCATCCTTGATGTTCACCTTTGCGAATCGCAGAGTGCTTGGCACGATGCGCCTTGCAAAGCGGCCGAGATCACTGTCGAGGTGAGGGTGCTTGAAGCGACGGAGATGTAGTCCAGGATCCATCCTGATAGATGGCTCTCCCCTGTATTGTTGGGAGACGTATCGAAGCAATAGGTGACAGATCGAGGATTAAGGAGACGAGAAGAGGACAAACGAAGGGCAGATCAGAGGATGCTTGTGAAGAAGGACGAGGGGATGTCTACTTGGGACATGTCAGCCTTTAAATAATTCCTTGGAAAAAGAGAGCTAGCGGCGTCGAACTAAATCGAGCCTGTGTCAGCGGTGCGAATTGAACTGCCCGCAGCTTCTGTATCCGGTTCGAAGGCATGATAAGGCTAGTTGCCCGAGTCAAGATCGATGGGATTGAGCGAAACGTGCGGGACCTTCAAAGATCTCTCCGGGCCAGAAAGCTTTGTCGCCCAGCCTCGAATAAGAAACAAAAGAGCGGCAACATGCGCAAGATTCGAGGCTGACGTCTACATCTGCGACACTGGAAGCGCCGTTCTGAATCGCACACGGCGCTGAGTTCCCAGCTCAGAAGAGCGGGCAGGGGATGCCGCTCGGGACTACGCTGCAAGGACAATGGCAGGGCTCTCCCGTTCTCTTCACGAGGTACAGTCTTTGCACAAAGGAACGGTCTCGAGTCAGTCCAGCATCGGTTCGATCAACCATGTTTGTGCAACTAATTTAGCGTAGGTCCCTGATTTTCCGAAAACCCTACCATTTTTTAATATTATTTCAGGGGCAAAAAAAAAAAAAAAAAAGCATTTAATGCCAGAAATTGTAAACTTGTAGACTTTCGTGCTTTTGCACAGATAAACTTGGGTGCGCTACGAGCTTGTTTCCCTGGCTTTGTGTTCAAAATCTCTGCAACTTGCTGCGCTCAAGGCTAGGGTGAGAATATCCGTGGTCTGGCAAGCTGAGTCTATCACAGTATCTCGGGTCAGGCTGCTAGCTTGAGTGATTCCTTCCTCCAAGCTCGGCCTCAACGTCGAAACTGACGAGCGGGTCGTGGCTTGCCACCACAGCAAAGACACTGCACGTGCCTTTGTGCTCAACAGGCCTCGTCCGCTTCTTGAGCTGCTACAAAGCGATTGTGTCTCAGCGCGGCTGCTTACCCTACGGGTAGCTTATCGATCGTGCTACCGCAATTGAGCTGGTACGACCCAGAGCGATTCGAGCCTTACACCTGTACAAAGCTCATTCGCATGGGTACCTGCCCAGCACTCTTCTCCCTCTTCGTGAGACACGGGACCCAGACGAAGCAGTGGTTACCGTCAATCAAGCAAGAGCTCTCCCTTCCAAGGACAAAATACACAAGTCTCTGAGGGAAGTGAGCGTACTGGAGGCTGCCCTTAGCGAGAGAAAACAGTTGTGTTATTGCTCACTCCATTTTCGATGTTTCTCACGCTCATCAAAAAGGAGGGCCCGAGGACTCCCGACGACAACTCACCTCATCGTTTGGATGTCACTTGCGTTGTCCAACTTTCACTCATAAGAAGTGTGTCCAGATTCAGGAATTGATCTGAGTACGGAGACTGTAGAAAAATGAAATGTACTGTAGTACATAAGGTCGGTTGATTCTGAATGACTTTGTCCTCAATCCCGCTAGATCTTCAAGCAATGGGCTTCTCATCGCCTCGAAAAAGCATAGAGCCTCACTCATGCCCGCTGGATCTAACTTTCGAGCTGTATGCTGGCTGTAGATATGGTAAGCATGCCGCGTAGCTAAGCTTTAGTCGCGCAAGGATCCGAGCGGATCTCATCGCACGAGAGGTTTCCCGGGCGCAACAAAAAAATAGCCGATTTTGGCCAGCACCAGCACACTGCTTGTACACGTCTCGGTGAGGCTTCCAAGCTGTCAAATGGATGCAGTCACCATCAAAGGAGTGCAGTACAAAGAGCGACACAAAGGGAAGTCTGTCGAGACAGGTTTGCGACGAGCGAGCGTCATCAGGCTGGTAAAAAGGGCGTCTCAAGGCGCGTGCAGCGGAAAGGGCATCCCGGCTGGTTTCTGGGAAAACCCAGAAGATGAACGTGCGGCTTAGTTTGACGCAACTCTCGACGCGTTTAGCATGTTTCAAAGAAAAACCGCAAACATTTTGGTTTTTCAGGCTGGCTGAGCGACGACGGCCGCCCTGCCGCTCGGCAAATGATAGTCTGCATGCTGGATCTCCCGGTTCGCAGCACGGGGCCGCTTAGTGAGTTGCTGCTGCCTCTGCGATGGTCAGGGTCGCAGAAAGGTGTAAACAGCACTGCGACAGCGCAAAGCGTCGCAGCGTGACTGTAGCGTACAAGCATGCAGCGATGGAAGTGTGTGCATCCCCTGCCTTCTGATCTGCTTTTTTCGACGTGGATGCGCCGTCTGCCAAGCCTAGGAAGTGAGACTGAAGCTATTGTGTCAAGACCCTTTGAGCTGCCCTTTCTCTGCTTCAGGCAATATCGTCCAGGGCGGGGCCGGGTTCCGGTACTACGTTCCCGCTCAACCAGGATGCGTCTCTGGGCCGTGCTGGAACGGATTCGCACGAGATAAGCACAACTCACAACTGCCTTCGTCGTGACTTGACCAATTCAGCCGAAGCTTTTGTTGGCGACGATAAGGATCTCCATGGTGAAAAAAGGCCTATGGTTCGACCTCGTGGAGATGTCGGCTTGGAAGACCGTGTGGCTTATCCGTCAAGGTACTGCTGCTGCTAAGTTGGTCGCACGATCACGTTTCATTCGAGCAACAGCGTCTAAAGAAGAGCATAATGGTTGATATTTGTTTCCGGCGGACTTGCACACCCTGCGGACACAAAGCAGGGCTACAAGATCAAACTAAATGGATAGAAAAGCGAAGATGGGATGTATCGATCGAAGCTAGAGCTCGCTACGTGAGCGCACTGAAGCTGGGTCTTTATATGAAGAGCTGCTATAACCTCACCCGACATGCTTCTGTATGCAAACGGGGTATCGATTGTTTAGCGATGCAGGTACATGCGAGACATTCAACATGGACGAGGCCCTCGATTGATTTTTCCTTCTTGCTCATTACTCTTCAAGGTCGTCGAGTGTCTTCCACCCTCTGCTACTTGCATACGAGTGGGCAGGACAGCAGGGCGATGCAGAGTTGATGCAGGGAGTCACTTTTTGCTGAGTCTTCAGCAACGACAAGGACCGTCTGACGCACTCGCAGCGTCGTACTGAAAGCGAATGTGACAGCTGCCAAGTCTGCCAAGACTACAAAGGCTGCCCAGGGGTGACAATCAATCGAATTCAGGCACACAGGCGCGATTTACGGACGAGCTTTATCGGACAAAGTGGATGGAAACAAGGGTTCAAAGGCGACGAGCAAACAAATCCGTCTGGCAATCTCGGTTATGGGCTGTGGCGCGCCACACGCTAAGTGATGTACGCCTGCCGGCTTCTTGGATTGGATCCTCGTTCGTCGTCTTCCGTTCCGCACACGGATGCAGCAGGCTGAAACACTGGCCGACACTCGAGTGTCTCAATCCCCCGCCATTCTCTGCGCTTCGTCCTTGTTTGCTATTTGCATCCAAGACAGGATCTTGGCACTCGATCCGAGAAGCTGCAAAGAAGTAATCCCCAATTGATCGCCGTGACTCTCGCTATGTGCAGGCAAGCAATGACTGACGGTGGCGCAGACTGAACAGTCGATCAACGATTTGCCGCCAATCTTGCTGTGCACAACTGGTTCAGATAAGGCCAGGAGGTGCTCCACCTTTGCCCGTGTCGGTGAGCCAAAGTCAAGCAAAAGTCGTGCCGAAGCTGTGAAAGCGGGATCTTTATTGGGAAAAGGGAAAAAGGGAGAATTCGACGCGTGGAAGAGCAGTTGGATGCAGTCCCTGCGTTAGAATTCGAACGCCGTTTGGCGCCTCTGCTTTTCCTGCTTCCGCTGCCGTTCCCATTCCCGTTATTGCCTTCTGCCGAGCTTTTCGCTTACTGTACTTTTTAAGACCCTGTCCATCGTGATCGATAGAGAGGAACAAGCATTTGTACATGTGCTTGGTCTGTGTGTGAAGCTCGAATTCAATTTCAGCCAAGAGCTACGCAAAATTAAAATTCAAATCGAATAATCGACAAAGAGAAAACCCAGAATTGGCAGAAACTGACAGGTGGTGTCGCCATCTGCGTCTGTCTCCGCGTCCTCAGCGCGCCCGAGACATTTCTTTCTACTGCCATCCAGCAGTCGGTAAATTCTGTATCTTTGAAATAGCGTCGAATAAGATCAAGCCAAGTTCCCGCCCGTATTTCCTGCCTTTGCGAACGCCGCTGCCGACGACGCCCTTCCATGTATCGATCCTTGGCCATTCCCTTTGGGTGCTTTGAGCGGCTCTTCAAAACCTATAGTCAAGCAGTTCGTCAGGCCGCAGATTGGGTCCGAGCTGCAACTTTTCACACACTAATCCCCGAATTTTCCTCCTTCCACTCACCCCGGCCCCTCGTCTTCTCGGCGCAGAACCATGCTACGACGGTACAGTATGGTACAGAGTCGCCGCTCTCATCTTAGAGATATGTTCGAGAAGGACCGGCTTTTGTTTGCCGCCGAACCGCGATCTTTCCTCGCCTAGCTTCATTCGGAGTTTTGCTGAATCACATTTTAGCATGGGAAGTATTTGACACTTTGCCTCGTGCTCCGACCTTCTGTCCTGATATCTGACAGGTCTTGATTGTTCATTTACCAGCGACATCTTGTTCCCATCTGAAAATTTCACCTTACTCGTTTGATAGATTTGAACTTTCTTGAGAAAAAGTAGCGGTTACAGACAGCAGAAAAAGGGTGCGGAAGAAAAAGAAAAAGAAAAAGAATAGTCGAAACGGAGAAAAAGAAAAAAAAAAAAAAAAAAAAAAGGACTTCGTCTTGGTCGATGCAGAGGCCGCTCGCTTCGTTTCTCGCCTTTATCGCTTCTCCGGAGGAGATGCACCTACGCCAATTTACATCGCTCGCGCCGAGCGACGTTCAGCCTGATCGCAGCTCGCATGCTGTCTCGAACACAAACGCACGCCCATGATTTGTCAACACACGTTGCCTTGGACCCATGACCTTTCACCTGCCACTAGCTCGAGGAAAAACGTTTTGTGCGAGACATGCCATCTTCTCGTTTATCTCGTTTGATTGCCGTTGCCGGGAAGCATATCATCGCAATTAGCGCTTGTCGAGCCGTGCTTGCATGAGCTTATCGATGCACACAACCGACCAAGATGCTTTAGTTTGGTCTTGCTGTCTTCGAAGGCGAAGGCGCTCGACAAGTTCGAGGCCGTCCTCGGTAGATTCGGAAGTTGACTGGAGCCGGTCGATTAGGGTATCTTGAGAAGAAGATCTGAGCTTGGGCCCCAATATGCTACTTTGCGATACCTCCTATTCGCTTGAGGGTGCCAGCCTCATAACTTGCTCGAAATCGAGGTGTGTATCGCTTACCACACTTCCTTCCCCATCCTCCAGCCACTCCTTGTGACCACTCAACCGCGCCAGCGCCAGCGATGATTATGGTTACGCCGCGAGTCCCGGCCGCGAGTACGACATGTCGGCGAGTGCCTCGGTGCAAAGCCATTCGGGTGCCGCCACTCCTGCAGCTGGATTCTACAGCGGTTCGGTGCAGAGCCATTCGGGAGCTGCAACGCCTGCGGCGGGATTTTACAGCGCTTCGGCCAACGCGTCGTCCATCAATGCTGCGCTAAGATACCGCAAACCGTTTGCACAGCGTGTGCTGAAAGAGGGCGAAACGCCCGAAAAGCCGTGGATGAATAGTAAGAAGACGCATTCATCCAAGCGCAAGGCGTACTGGATTTTTAACTTTGGCGTGTCACTCGGTGTCGTGGGGCTGCTTTGCTCATGTACTTTGCCTACGCGTCGATGCCCAAGGGCAAGTACTGCCTCGTTCTGGACGAGCAGTTTGAAGGTACCACGATCAACAAGGACATCTGGTTCCACGAGATCGAGAGTGGTGGTTACGGCAATGGCCAGTTCGACTGGACCACCGATTCGACCAACAACTCGTTCATCCAGGATGGAAAGCTCTACATCGTCCCCACGCTCACCTCGGATGCTCTTGGAGAGGCAGCCACCACCAACGGATACACGCTCAACCTCACCGAGGCCGGCACGTGCACAGCCGCCAACAAGTCGGATGCCAACTGCGCCGTGGCATCCAATTCGAGTACGGGAGTGATTCTGCCACCGATCCAATCCGCGCGTCTGATGACCAACTTTTCACGTATCATCAGGTACGGACGAGTCGAGGTCAAGGCGCGCATGCCCACGGGCGATTGGATCTGATCTGCCGTATGGATGATGCCCAAGGACTCGTTCTATGGTCCCTGACCGCGCTCGGGCGAGATCGACATCTTTGAAGGTCGCGGTAACCTTCCCAAACAGCGAGGGAGCAAAGGCACCAACGAGAAGACTTCATCGCTCCACTTTGGACCCGATCCCTTATTCGATGGGTACGGATTCGCCACCAAGGTGCGCAACCTGTGGAGGAACTTTTTCAACCAAGGTTCACACACGTTTGGTCTGGAATGGACCGAAGAAAAGCTGTGGACATGGGAGCACTCGCCCATCTTTAAGAACTTGGTTGTGTCGTATGGCCAGGGCTTTTGGAAACGTGGAAAATTCCCTTACCAGATGGCCAACGGTACGCTACTCGAGAACCCTTGGGCTGGGGTGCAAGGTGTACACGCCAACGCGGCACCGTTTGACCAGGAATTCTACCTGATCCTCAACGTGGCTGTTGGAGGCACCAACGGCTACTTTGCCGACAGCCTGGGCGACGACAAACCGTGGTCCAACGACGCCAAGAACGCAGCAGCGCAGTTCTGGCAAGCCAAGGACAGTTGGTTGCCCACTTGGCCCAAGGATCCCAAACAGCGTAGCATGGAGATCGAATACGTCAAGATGTGGCAGAAGTGTTGATTTTTTTTTCCGGATAGCTTTCTTGCTTGCTTTGCTCGTGGTTTCTCGCTCCTATCTTTGGTCTTATCTTGCAAAGTTTCTCGTTTGGTCCTGGGTTTTTTTTCATAGACGTCATGCTTCACGATCTCCGACCTTTGTAAATCTCATCTCTGCATCGCGAATTCATCACAAGGGGTTTTTTGGTTTGAAGCGATCGCAGACTGTGCAAATGCTCGAATTGAGGTGTGAATACGATCACTGGACAAAACCTGGTCGATTGCGTATCCCCGACGAATGGTGCGCGCCATTGGGTAGAGACGATGAGGCGGCAATACCTGCTCCTGCTACCGAGCCGCGGAAACTGCCGGGCACTTCAATGTGAATGTCGGATCCTGGCGCACTATCAGTGGCACCACCACCGCTGCCGCCATTGGCACGCAACAAAGCAGCCTGCGTCAAACTGGTAACATGCTGCTGAGACGGATGGCCGTAAACGCCTGCAGTGTGTGCTCTCCACGCTTCGACGCTGCCGATGCCGCTGGGCATACCCATACCGCCTGCACGCATTGTATTGCCCATGGCGGAGGAGGAAGAGCGAGAATGTGGCGGGCGTGATGGAGGGTGGTTGGATCGGTCCGAGGAAGCATGGAGCATCTCTTGACGCGCCGACTCGAGGTGTCCGGGCTGAATGACCGAGTCGTCGTGTCTCTCGATGCCTGTGCCGACATTCATCTGAGCTGGGCCTCCTGCTGAATCGACAGAGGCCGGTGCAGCTGCGTCCATGGTGTGGTGGGCTTGATCAGCGTGCCTGGCAGCAGAGGAGGAGGGGACCAAGTTGGGAAGGGTGAGACTCCAATATCTGGGCCAAACGAATCGGTCCATTATCCAGCCACGTAAGCGCGAAATGAGAAGCTGCTCAATCTTGGGAATATCTTGCAGCTTTGCTCTGGAGCCGAGCAAGCTTGAAGCGGAGGCCTCGAAGGCAAAGTCGGGATGGAGCGAAAAGTGGAGTTGATGGCGAGACCGTGGCGGCGTAGGCAGCTGGGATGGCTTTGCGCCCGTCGAGGTGAATGCAGGATTCGGTGCTGCCGTGGGAAGCACAGTGGCGTTGGGGTCGGACGAGAAGAGCTCGACGGCCAGGGTTCCCGAGAAGCGTACGATTGTGAGACTGAGCGAGACGGGCAATACTGCGAATCTGGGCTTAGGAAAGTTGATGAGCAGTTTGGTGTCGATGGCGAGGGTGATTTGGTCCGAATAGTCGACGTCGATCTCGATGCGTGTTCGACCCGTGTCGTCTGCTGGACGGACGCGTGCATTGGTAAAGATGGGGTAGGCGTCACCAAAGTCGGCTTCGGTGACGCGGATGGGGTCGAGAAAGGAGGACGAGGCGCGGTTGAGAATCTCCTCCATGAGGTCGCGAGCTGTCCTCTCCTTTTCTGGCTCAAGATGGTCTGATGGATGGTTGGCGTCGGAGCCAAAGGTGTGCCTCGCACCTTGATGATTGTGCGTATGAGAAGGAGGGTGAAGCGAGACGCCGCCAGCGAGCACGTCTTCGCGGTAGCCAGCGATGGCTTGTGCAAACACGACGTTGAGCCAATCGGTAGTCTCTGGTAGATGAGAGGATAGGTCGTAGGCGGTTTTGTCGAGAATGTTGGCAAACATGGACGCTCTGGTGTCAGACGAGACGCGACTTGACTTGCGTAGCGGATTCGAGGCGGCGGAGGGAGTTGCTGATGTGGCGGCGTTAGCTCTCCTTGCACCTTGAAGCAGAGCTTTGGCATGACGCTTGGAACGACGTTCTGAAATCTTGAGACGCATGAGACGATCCTTTTCTAGAGCGGTGGCCGAATCTTCAAAGATAACGTAGCGGATGAGAAGGAGGGCGACGATAACCATGGAGATCTGGCCGGCGATGAAGCCTTGTGTGAACGTCCATCGCGAGGGGGATGGAAGGTAGGCAAAGTAGGCGGGCGCGGGATGTTGGCCCACTGGCGGATACGCCAAGCCGGCATGCTGATCACGAACCTTCTGTTGCTGCATGGCTACGAGAGCGGGTGCCCCTATTCGAAGAGGTTTCCGATGCTGTTCGAACTTGGCATGATAGGGTGATTTCAGACGAGAGGAGTGTTGGTAGAAAGTTGGTGTCAGGTGAAAGCAACACGAACAAAGCTCCAATCCGGAAAGCGTGTTTTCCGCCTTCCGAGCTTTTTTAGTGTGGAGCAGCAGACCCTTAGATCGATCGGGGAATTTGGGCTTATGGCATCTTTGATCTAGGATTCGGGAGAATTCACTTGTCGCACGAATCAGCAAAACCGCGAATCGCCGCTGCTGCGCTGTGCAAATCTTAGTGAACGCGAGATCAAAGCGTCGAAACGCTGCTTTGCATGTCAAGCTTTATTTTCAGGTCGGATCAACAAGGTGCATTAGCTGCCTATGACAGACTCACAACACAGTGCCATAGATCACCACGTGAAGAAGTGCAGCAGACTGTTGACTCGTGTTGCGTGTAGACTGACAATGAGGGGAAGAGTTGCTTTGTTGCCAGTGGACGGTCGATTCCGGAGCGCAAAGGTTGGAATTTTCGGAGTTGGTTTGGTATGATGAAATGGTTCGATTAAATTTCAGGGTTGAGGAGCGCGTGTTTTTTTTTTTTTTTTTTTTTTTTTTTTTTTTTTGGCTGTTAGTTTTGGAGAAACTTGTCTCGGTCGAGAAAAATACAAAGCACACAAAAAAAAAAGTTTTCCCGTTTTTAGTCCGTAGCTGGACCACATGTATATAAGAGGATCTCTCACTGTGTCCCCCGATTTCGAGATTCTAGTTGCGTTCCAATTTTTACAGGTTGTGGGAAATTTTGCCACACGCAGGCGGTGTCGCTCTGGCTGAGTGGGAAAATGGCAGAGTAAGCAAAGCGCAGTCGCAGGTGGCGCATAATGATTCAAAAGGCCTACCTTGTCACCCCGACACCATCATCTCCCCTCTTTCCCTTACCTGCCAACAATGACGGCAACCGTATCCTTCTCCAAGATGCAGCTCTTCTCGGTGGACGACGTCGCCAAGCACAACATCTCCACCGATTGCTGGGTCATCCACCGCGGCAAGGTCTACAATGTCACCGAGTTCGTCGAGGACCACCCGGGTGGAGACGACCTCATCCTCCAGTATGCCGGCAAGGACATGGGCGAGATCATGGACGACCCTTCAGAGCACTCTCACTCCGATTCGGCCTATGAGCTGCTCGAAGAGTACATCATCGGTCGCCTCCCCACCTCCGACGCCGAGATCGCCGCGCTCAACGAACGCAGTGCAAAGGGCGGATACTCGGGCAAGGACGACTCGATCATCATCACCGAAGACTTTCGTCCCGAAGAGACCGACAACTCGTCCGACTACGATACGCACAAGTTCCTAGACCTCAACAAGCCGCTCATGCCCCAGATGCTCCGTGCCAACTTTAGCAAAAAGTTTTATTTGGAGCAGGTCCATTCGCCACGTCACCTGAAGCAACCCGCCCGCTTCTTTGACCAAGACTACCTCGAAGTGTTCACGCGCACCTCGTGGTTCGTCGTGCCCATGGTCTGGCTTCCCATCGCCTCGATCATCTTCTTCCGCTCGGCCACCCAGTTCGCCTCCAATTTGGCCAAGACGCCGCTCAACGCCTCCAACTGGTACGAGGCCGCTTCCAAACCCACCCAATTCGACACCTCAGTATGGTCCGTCGCACTTACCCAGTCTGCCATCTGCTGGGCCATCGGCGTCGTCATCTGGACCCTGCTCGAATACTTTATCCACCGCTTCCTCTTCCACATTGACGAAATTCTCCCGGACAAGCCCATGTTCCTCACACTCCACTTCTTGCTTCACGGCGTCCACCACTACCTCCCTATGGACAAGCTGCGACTCGTCATGCCTCCTTTGCTGTTTTTCTTGCTCAGCTACCCGTTCACCCAGCTGGCACACACAATCTTCCTGAACGCGGTCGCAAACGGCATCATCAGCGGAGCCTTTTCCATGTACGTCGTCTACGACTGCATGCACTATGCTCTGCATCACACAAAGCTGCCCCAGTACATGAGGGAGATGAAGAAGTATCACCTCGAGCACCACTACAAGAACTTTGAGTTGGGTTTCGGTGTCACTTCCAAGGTGTGGGATTACGTCTTTGGTACCCAGCTTTGAACCGCTAGAGATTTTCCTTCTTTCCCCCAAACACCACTTTACTGTAAAACTATCGACCTCTCCACTCTAATCTGACCGCTCATCGGTGGGCATGTGTATATACGGTTTGAATGAAAGAACACTCTCTTTTTTGGCAGTTGGTATTCGTCTTGTGTTGCCTTATCTACTCGAGCAAGTTCTGCACAGTCTGAACAGTTGTTGTGGGACCGACGACTTTCAACCTGATCTTTTTCTCCTGCACCGTGGGCGATGGAAGCATGGAGAGACACGTAGCCAGATCCTGTCCGTGTCGAGCTTCCACGCGCAGCACTGCATCCCATCCCCCGCACCGCCACCGCCAACGCCACCGCCACTGCTGCTGGTGCTGGTGCTGGGATGTACAGAGAGAATGTCGACGTTGTACGCTCCCCCCGCCACGCCCGAGGTCGACGTCTGAGCCGTCCGCACAAGTTCGAGCACGAAGGTCGGCAAGATGGTCGGGAGTGCAGAGGTGGTCGGGGAGGGTGATAGGTGCAGGCCGAGATAGCGCCATTCGGACGGCTTCATTCCTTTGCGCACATATCGCTCGGTTGAATCGTGACGTTCAGCGTTGGGTGGCTTGTCTGCACGAGAAGATATCGGAAACAAAAAGAGGAAGAATGGCAGTCAGAATTGCAGTCCGAGAGGATAGAAATCTTTACAAGGATACTAACTGTCTGTCTTGGCGGTTTTCGCTTCCACCGCTTTGGAGTCAGTATCTTCGTTTGTAGCCACTATCCCTAGCGTTCCAGCCGCAACTGCTGCTACACCACTAGAGCCCGTAGCGCTGTCACCGTTGGCCTGCTTCTTTCCCTGCTTTCCGTTTTCCCGCGCTTTGCCCGAGCTTGCCGCTTTCCCGTCCTTAGCATTAGCCCCGCTCTTGCCCGCACCCTCATCCCCAACAATCGACTGACCTTCATCATCGCCTTCAGTATCAGCCGCAAACAGCGCCTCCATCGCAGGCGTATACCCCTGAATCTTGCTAAACTGACTCAGCGGATACGTGACCATATCAAACGCCAACGCAATCGGCACATTCTTACCCTCCTCACCACCCTGCTCGCTCAACGCAAACAGCGACGATCGGGCCATCTTGGGATACCGCTGCGAGAAATGCGTCAGCAAAATGTTGTGCGCGCCCATCTGGTGTCCGACTCGAATCGCCTCTCCGAAAGTCGAGTGTCCCTTGCCGATGGCCATCTCCAGCTCGCTATCTTCGAGCGTCGCTTCGTGGATGAGAAGCTTGCAGTTTTTGCCGGCAGCGATGAGTTCGGGGGCGGGACGTGTGTCGCCAGAGTAGGCGACGGACCAGTCTTCGGTGGTGTGTCGGAGGACGAGGCCGTAACAGTGCGAGCCGCGGTGGACAACGCGTGCTGTGTGGATGTGCGAGAGACCCGTGACTTGCTTGATGGCTTGCACGTGTGCAACGTGCTCGCGACGTGCTTGCTGGTATCCACGGCTGTTGCCGTTTGCCGACGTGGCGTTGGGGCTCGACTCAGAGGAAGGGTTTGGATCGACTCCGGTGGCGTGATCGAGATGATCATCAAGCACGAGAACGACATCTTCATCCAGACCGAGCTTCTCGATCTGCTCGTACTCTTCAAGATAGTTGTGCACGAATCCTGTTCCAATGAGATAGAGCGGCTTTTCCGGTCGAGGTTCAAGCTTGCGTCGCTCGAGCAGCAGACGGATGAGTCCAATGTGGTGGTCGGCATGGATGTGGCTGATGAACAGCACGCGCATATCTCGCAAAATGTCATCGACATCCTGTGAAACCAACGATCCGCTCTCGGCGGCAGTACCGTCTCGTCGACAGCCAAACTTGCGGCGAAGCAGTCCGTAGGTCGATTCGCCAGCGTCGAGCAAGATGGTGCCCGACGAAGGCGTTTGGATCAAGGTGGAAATGACATTGCGGTACTTGCTGGGCGCTGCCGAACCTGTGCCAAGCGTAGTCACAAGGATGTCTTTCTCCGGAGCAACAGTGGCTGATGCAGTCGCCGAGTCAGCCTTGATTTTCTGTATTACATCGAGATAAACCTGCCAGGCCTTCTTGCGCGCTTCGCGAAGTCGGACGTTGCGCACAGCACCGAGTTCGTCAGCGCCGACATCCACGGCGGCAGCAGCGACACCATTCTTGGGACTGTTCTTTGCCTTCGCTTTTGCAAGCTGTTCTGTTTGACGCTCGGTCTCTTCGACAACATCCAACTCAAATGCAGCAAGCTTGTCGGCTTGTTCCGACTGGGTAGCAAAGTCGAAGTCAGGTGCGCCAGAGTGAAAGTGTTTTGGCTCGCCTCTTGGCTGGAGTGGGATGACCTGGTCGGCCTCCGCTGCCACAATCTTGAGTGGGAAGTTATCCGCGGCAACTGCTTTGCCATTCGAGGTTACCTTTGCCAGTGAAGACACCGGCACTCGGGGAGTGAGCTGGTACTGCGGAACCTTGAACATGACGTCGTCGAGCTTCGAGAGACGGAGGGGAATGGTGGCGCTGGATGGGAACATGAGCTTGTTGGCACAGACCTGGTGATTAGCCACAATGTGGTGGCAGTCAGGTCCGAATCGACGCATCCATGCCTGGTAGCGTGCATCCCGGAGGACGTCGAGAGGGACGGCATGCACGATAGCGTGTGGGGTTCGAGATTGTTCACGGTTGAGATGGCGATTGGCCTCGGAAGTGTATGGAGAAAAGGTAGATGCCACCCTGTCGCCGAGCAGGTCGTCAACGTAATCGACGGATGGCAGGTAGATGTGGAAGATGACGGCACCAGCACGCGATTGTCCCATCACATCGGTCGACTTGACGGTGACTTGCTCGAGGTCGTTCCAGGCAGCAGGTGAGGCCGAGTCCTTAGAATCCTTGCCCTTTGCCTTGCCGTTGGCATTAGCACCGCGCTGAGCACCTCTCTGGCTCTGGATCCACTTTTTCCTCTCGTCTGCCTGCATGCTGGACCAGGAGACGGGACGCTTGAAGCTGACATCTTCTCCCCTTGTCAAGGCGGCAAATGAGGGGCCGGGAGGAACACCTGCCTCTGTAGCCTTGACAGGGTCAAACTTGCCTCGCTGTGGGTGAGCTTCACAGATGTAAGCCAGGACTGGAGCCTGGCCTCCTTCGGCTGGATCACTGCGGTCAGCCGGCACATTGCGAGTGTCATTCTCTGGACGCGGTAGGAGGCGAGTGACGAAGGCGGGAGACAGTGGAGGACGCCACGGCGAGTGAGCTCGAGCTTGCAGTGAAGACGTAGCTTGTACTTGATCGGCATCTTCCATTTCGACGTCATCGACTGAGGATACGAGTTGCCGTGATGCGATCGAGTCTGGAACTGCTTCGACTGCTACGTTGGATTGTTGCAGACGTTTGCGAAGGAGAGTGTCGTTAAAGATACTGTCGGAGATGAGATGGATCCAAGCTCGTGCTTCTTCGCCTTCTAGGCTGGAGGGGTTGAAATATGGTCTCCGCCATAGTTGATCCACCTTGTCGAGGGTGGTTGCAGAGACGCCCGCCGAGCGGGCGCTGTCGATCTTTTGCTTTTTGGACGCTGGTTGGATTGCAGTGGCGGGAGAGAGGGAGACGGCGTGGACTGAAAGGTTGTCGTCGGTGAAGAAAGGTGCTGCATTTGTCTCTGATGATGCGGCCGGCATGTTGGCTGCATTTGATGGTCCAGGAATCTCGTTGATGATGAGTTTCATAATGTCGCGCTTTGCATATGTGCGCATGGTGGCGAGAGCATAACGAAGGCCGTCGGGGCCATGCAGAGACTCGGTGGAACGCTGACCATCGGCCATGGACATGAGGACACCGGGCAAGCCACCGATAGCCTCCCATCCTACACGAGAGACAAAGATGTTGGAGACGCGGCTCAGGTTAGCTTTGCGCTGGGTGGAGGAGCGGGATGTACCTTCGCCTACATTGAAGAGATAGCGATCGGCGCCGAACTGGAGGATGACGGGTGGCAACACATTGGTGTCGGACGAGGGTACGTGAAGCACACGTAGATCGGCGAGCATATTCCTTTGAAGCGGCTGCGGGGCTGCGCCAGCTGCAGATGTACGAAAGCTGCGCAACGATGCTCGAATGCTTGAGATTGTAAACAGCGACGAGGCCGGACCGGAAGATGTGCTGGATACCGTCAAGAAGCGGATCCATGACCACCACATGCGTTTGCTTTAACGAGCCTTTGCAGGGATGCTCGCCATTCAGACGCGACTCTGGTGCCAATGACCGTGAGTCTGATATCCGGTAGAGCGCGCTTGCAAGATGGAAGTGTTCGAGGAGAGGAGGTGATGTGGTCGTGAATGCAGAGGAAGGCTCAGTCGTTGTCTGCTGCACGTCACTCTTGAAAGAGCCATCTCGGAAGACCCGAAGCCCAAGAAAAAGAAAGTCACGGAATTCGGACAAGGCGCAACAGCGCGGCTTCCTCTTTTTATTTATTTTATTTTGTGGTGGGTCTCTGCTGAGAAATCACCGAATTCTAGCTTGGGAGTTGCTGAAGCTGACGTGCGGCTGGATGACTGCCTAGGGATGGGAACATCACGAAGCAAGTTTTCGGTGGGGCTTTGCATCCTGCCAGACCCATGCAGACCGCGCGTATTTGCGATCGGGTGGCATCCGAAGTAAGGTCGCGTTGATCGGATCCAGGCCCGTCTGCGTGAATTCACCTTGCTGCGATCAGGCAAGCGAAGCAGCAGAGAGAGGGAGGGACAGCAGCGTCAGCTGTTTACGCGGTCGTCTCGCGTCGCTTGCAATGTCACAAGATTGTCACGATAAGAAAAAGGCAGCTTGACCAGACAGTCGCAATCCTAACATCGCCGCTTTTGAGCGGATCGTCCGCATCCCGACACTTGAACAGCATCGGAAGGACCGTTGTGGCTGAGCCTGCTGAGTCGTTTTCTGTTCAGAAAGAGTTTTGTGAGTCGTGCGGATTGCACAAGTGGGCGGAAAGAGCGATCGGTGAGGCTAGTCAGCGAGCGAGCGTTTGGACCGCGCAAATGAGCCCAAGTCGACGGCAACCGTGCGCCAAAAACGACAAAGGGAACGGGCAGAAAAGCTTGTTTTCAAAGTGCGGCGCAATGACCCTCTTAGACGCCTTGCAAAGCTTGCATTGTTCTCGCTCTCTCTCTATCTCCTTCCCTGCCATTCTGCTTCTTGTCACTAGCTTCATCTCCACCATCATCACCCTTTCAGTGCTTTCCGTCGATCGTATCTTCTTCTGATAGCGCAAGGCCTTCTTTTGCCTTGGCGCGTCACCATGTCTTATCCCGACGAAATCAACAAGACCCTCTCAGACCAGGTGCTTTCTCACCTCAAGGGAAAGGTCATCTTCAGATGCGGCCAGCGCCTCGATCCTTCCATCGTCACACCAGATGAGGTCACCCATAGGTTTTGCTCCACAACCGTCTTTGCCCGTGTCGTGCAACGCAACCTTTTTCATAAGAGCTCCGACACAGCCTTGCGCACTCTCAAGAGACTCAAACAATCCGACGATCGCTCACAACAAAGTAGAAACTTCACCGAGTACCAATGGACGTATCATGACATCCTCGACACTTTCTGCCTCCTCGACTATCAGGTCATGCCACTCCGAGCCGACCCGCTTATGCAATTCAAGCTCGTCAACCGCCTCGGCAAGGAGAAATTGCCACGTCCGCCGCTCCCCATCTTGATTTCGTCGCTACGCTTCGACATTTCCACGCTCTCCGAGCTGCTCCGCAGGGATCTCTGCACTATCCTTGATCCTGAGCATATCCTCAATCAGTCAGCAGATTCGTTCAAGCAACGCTTCAGAGTCGTTAGCGCCGTACAGAATCTCTACGCTGAGCACTGTATCATGCTTGCTCCCCACGACGATGCTTTCTTCCATCGCGACTGCAAAATCTGCGCGCGCTACGACCCAGAGATTATCCGCTTCTGCCGCGACCTCTACCATCTACTTCCCAGGATCTTTCATGGAGAGCGCAGCAAACCCATCTCTTGCCGCTTCTTCACCCCGTATCACGAAATGTCCGATGCGGATGTGTCTGATCAAGGCATGGCTTGATCAAGACTACCCATGCCAAGTTTTGAGACGACGCCAACACCGTCTCCGCCCGAGCACAAGCATCGGTCTTGGAGTCAATTGCGATTTCAGCATCCCAAGTCATGAAGAGCAACCTCGTTCGCACCATCTTCGTCACCACCCTCGTCATCTTGACCCTGCTCGCAACGCTTCTCAACAGCGTTCAGGCTCATGAGGATCCTGACGAGGTCCAAAGGCGTCAACAAACCCCGCTTGCTAACCAGAAGACCACGACAGCCGCGTTGGTCAGCAAAGGTCTCGCAGATCGCTCCCGGCGCCCATCCCAAAGTAGTAGCTGTTGGAACGAGCTTGGTTCGATGGCGTGCGCCTGTTGAACTTTGTCGCTGCATCCTTCAGTCCCGCAGGGTTCGAGTTGGAGTGATGGTGGCGAGCACCACGAGCATGAAGGCGAACAGAATCGTCGCGTCGAGATTCTCCCCATCGACGAATGCTAATGTCGGAATCGCTCGAAGTCCAGGGTGAGTCTGGAGCAGTGGCAATATGATCAGCGTCCACAGGCACCAGCGCAAATGGGCTCCTTACAGCACCAAGAGAGATAGAGCGTTGCTTTTGGATGACACGTCTCACTGCTTCTGCGTTGCCTAGCCCCGCCGAAAGGTCAGTGGGAACGCTTCGATGCGCACCAAGCGAAGGCAAATCAGCGGAAGGCTGCGATTCAGTAGCAGCGACTGCGGCATCTTGTTTGGCCTGCTGTCGCTCTGCACGTCTCTGTTCCCGCTTGGCTTCCTTTTTGGCTTCCTTCTTGGCCTGCTTTTTGAGCTGCTTCTTGATCTGCGCCTCCTCTTCCTCCTTCCTCCTCGTCTCATCCGCTTTTGGCTGCAGCATGACCTCTTGAGCCGCATCCGTCTCTTCAGACACGGCATCGATTGTACTCGCTCCACAGCTCGTCAACATCGCGCTTCGAGCCGTATCCGACAAGAGCGGTGCTCGGAAGGCGTAGTCGGAAGGCGCCGTCAGTTCAGAGTAGACGCTGGGCTGAGACAGCATGCTCTCTTGGCAGCTCAGCAGAGCACCGGCACTGCCCGACTGAGTGCGAGTCGTCCGCGTGGTGCGACTTCGCTGACTGCCACGAGAGCTGAGCGACAACATCCTTCGTCGTCTCCATGCTTCGCGCATCGCTGCGTCAGCCTCGGCTTTGGCCTTGACTTTGGCATCGTCGTCCGGCTTCGACGCTCGAGAGGACTTCTTGGCAGCGTTTGACTTGTTCAGCTGCGCAGCGAAGGCTTCGTCAAAGACCGACGAGACAACAGTGATCGCTGCTGAGCTCTGACAGCCCGAGGCGAGAGCCTCGTGACTGGCCTTCTTTGTCATGCCTGTGTTGGCTGAGCGGACCATGTCTCGCTTCTGTCGACTAGCGTCCTTTGCACTGGTGCGTAGTTGCTGCTTAGAGCTCGACGATCTCAGCTTGGGCTTGCTGGAGCGAGCTTCGCAAGCTGCAGACTTGGTCTTGCCACAGTCAGCATCAGAAGAAAACAGATCAGCGCCTACGCTGCTGGCGGCTTCATGCTGCTCCAGCACTTTGAAGCCGTGTGTAGTCGGAAACTTGTTTGGCTCTAGCCAGCTTTGAAGATCCGTAGTGGCAAAGAACTGAGGTCGAATACTGGGAGCCCGACTCACATTGACCTCGGCAGCGTCATCGCCAGCCGGATTGGCAGTACCATGTTGGGCTTCAAGGTCGACAGCGGTGGTGGTTGGGGCAAACAGACGCGCCTTGCGCAACAATCGACGTTGCTGACGGTCGTGCTCAGCCTGATCGGCGTCAACCCGCTCCAACAAACGCTCAGACTTACCAGCGCCGCTCGTGCTCGTTCGCGCATCGACGTGGGTCTCGGAGTTGGATGCTGCCGAGTCGGCCAGCGTTGTGGTAGTATAGTCGCTGCGCAGACTGCCGTTCTTGGTAAGCCTGCGATCGGGTCGTGGAGACAACGCCGTGTATGGATCCGCAATCTCGCCAGCCTCTGTAACTTGACCCAGCCAGCGTCCGACGCTTCCGAGCAGTCTGCTGCGTCGGTCACCTTCCAGCGCCGGGAAGGACAGTAGCGAAGCACGGTTGGGCTCGATCACTTTTGGCAAGCGCTCCGTTGCCATTGATGGGCGGACGACCTCGGGAACGTCAGGTCCGGGCAGCAGAGACTGTTGAGATCCTCTTCTCGACCATACAGCTCCGACTCCTGCCAAGCCAGGTGTGAACTCGACTGGAACTTTGCCCTGTGGGTTGATTACCGGAATAGGGACAAAGACAGGCTGAACTCGAGGGAAGGTGTGCAGATTTGAGAGGGGCGGAGCCTTGTTGTTGTCCTCGACAGCGGAGGCGTCACCTTCCTCCTCGGTCGTCCAGTCGACAGCCATGCGCTCCTCGGTACGTCGTAGGCGCCTTGCCATGGGCAACTCTCGATCCTTGGCGCCGATGGTACCTTCAAAGTCGCTGTCAAGGTAAGGCTGCATATCGTTGTATCGCTTTCGAGTAGCACGCTGGCGCGAAGCAGTGGTCGCAGCATTGCGCAGCGTGACGGGCAGCATGTTCATCACGGCACGATTGGCAGCTCCACCAAGACTTGCCATTCGCGATGCAGGCTGGGGCGGTTTGGCTTGGAAAGGATACGGCAAAGGTGCAGCTGTGGGGAGGTCGGATGCTTGATGGTGTCTCTGCACAAGACGCTCGATGAAGCTGGGCTGGCGCTCGACAGAGGTAGGCCAGGTGAAGCCGCCCACGTCGCGATCTGCCAGCTCCTGCCTCGCAACTCCATAATTGCCGCCTCGAGTAGCGACTGTGGGCTCGTTGGTTATTGCAGGCTCCGGTGGCTGGATAGGCTCGACGGGTGGGTCGAATAGAGTCCAGCCCTTGCCGTTCCAGGTGCTCCTGGGCGCGTCTTGAGCTTTGCCATTGTCAGCATAGCCCAACACGGGCATATCGCGACTGACTGGGCCGTCCTGAGCAGTTTCTTTAAAGAGAAGATCAATCTTGGCATCCTTGCCTTCGGAGTCATCATCGCCGGTGACAGTGACACTATCGAATGAGTTGTGCGCTTCTGCCTTGTCTTCATGATCCCTTGAGACGTCAGCGGACGGGCTCCAAGTGGATCGGTCCAGTTTTCGCTTGCGCCTAGCTCGACGGTCGCCCGCGCAGCAGGCGAGACGCAGGAGCCAGGCGAGACCGACAGAGAGCGTGGCTGTGATCACGATGGCGCCAACAACAATACACAGGATGAGCGGTGTGTTGTGATGAAGCGTGGCGATCGGGTTCATGACAGCCGTGGTTGTTGGAGAAGCCGTGCCGGAGGGAGAAGATGTGGCTGAAGAGACGGAGGCGATCGAACTGGGCACCATCAGGCCGGGGATGAAGGGAGTATCCGAAGGATCATCTCGTGCTGCCAAGAGCATACTGTCGACCTCCCTCTGTTTGCCTTTCGGATCGAAGTACTGGTCGCTGTCGAGGGTGTGCTGAGGTTTTGACTCGGCGCGGTCATCCGAGCTGGCCTTTTTGGCCTTGGTCTTGGTCTTGCTTTGCTCCTTCCGAGAAGATGATGGCCGCGCTTTTTTGGAAGGCTTTGCCTTAAAGCGAGGCATACTGTCGTTCAGCCGGTCAAAACGGCTTGTCAGGTCCAGCCAAGAAACAAACGACTTTCCCGAAGTCGTACCAACGTCAACGAATCAGTTATGTTGATAAAAGAAAGTGTCGATGAAAAGAAAAGAAGCAAGAACGCTGTCCTAGCCCTCCTAGAAGAAAGAAAGAGATGTAAGAAACAGAATGGTGAAGAAAGGCGCCGGGCCTTGGATGAAGGAAGAAGGGAAGGAAGGAAGAGTGGATCGATGAGCTTTCTTTTGTTCATGGGCACTCGTTCGCCTCGCTCTCTGTATCACCACTTGCCGAGCACTTCCCTGCTTGGCAGTAAGAGGCAGTAAGTCCATTCAGCAGCACACGGTCCTCTTCCTTTGCTGTACCTTTCCGATCAAAGGTGGATGAATCTATGCGACAACTGACCGAGGTGAGTCCCTGCGAATGTGGAGTAGATTCTACTCGAAAAGACGTCTGCCGCATGCTTTGCAACCCAAAACGGGCAAGCCATGAAATCTGCAATGCATGTGTTTCATAGAGTTGGATCACTGGCATCAAGCCCAGTTACGGGCCGGTGTTCTTGACCAGCCAGAGGCAGTGATGTAGTGATGTAGGGGAAAGGCCATGGTGGACGAGACATATCAAAATCGTTGTTTGACAGCTCTCGCGCTCTCGCTCAAGCTCTAACATGATCGCAAAAAAGGCGTTTTTTAAATTTGTTAGATCCGTGGCTGAGTGTTACCGATGGCGCTTCGACCAACTCAGCTCGCTCTCGTCAAGCTCAAACGTCGATCAAGGGTCCAATCAATCCTTCCTTTTTGCTCATGCGGAGCCATATACGAGGATTGGCTCGATCGACAATCTAGTTCGTCCGAGCACCCTGGACGCATCGCTGACGATGGCAGACCTCACCACATACTTGGTGCTGGCTATGATCATTCTGCCGCCCATCTTTCGCCAAGCACAGAGACTCGTCTTTTCCGTCCGCTCAGCTCGTCAAAGCGGTCCATCGCAGGCAGCAGTGCCGAAGTTCTTGTCAGAGGCACGATTGACCCCATTCGCTTCGCCCTTCTCCGCTACTGTCTCGATTGCAGCATCCATATTGGTCCTCATCAGCCTCCGCAACCTCATCCCTGTCCGGTACGGTCTCGACATTCTCATCCCAGCCTCGGCCATCGAAAACTTGCGCAGGTCCGTATACACGCTCTACACCGCACCTAGCGTCTTCACCTCAGATCATGCAGACGACGGCCCTTTTCATATCGAGACCTTCCGCGGCGGGTACAAGCCTGACCTCTTTCTGGCATACAAGGCTCCTATCACGGTACCAACCACCACCCTTCGTAGCCTCATCAACGACGCCCCGTCGCTGCTTCCTATCGGATTCCTCACGCACTCCAAGCAGGCAGAGCTTCAGGCGCTCATATCCAGACTATCGAGCTACGAGGGCAGACGCATGTATCTCTTGCTTGGGTCCAGACCGTTGCTCGACTGCACCTTCTGCAAAACGACCCACGACCACTTTTGGTATGCCGTCCCATTCCTGTTCGGCACGTATGCTTGGCGCATCTTGGCGCTCGGCCTGCTCACCACTCACCCGGACGACTCAGTCGCCGTTGCGATACGACAAGCTGCCTCTCTGCTCATTTTCCCACGACGCTCATCAAGACAGGTTCCAGAGTCCAACGCAAGTGCCAGAGCATACGAAGCGGATAGAAGCAGCTGGCGCACCTCATCCCTCACAGTGCTCCTCGCAATGCTCGCTGTCGAATTGCTCATCATGTTTGAGTTTGGCCATGTTACTGCCGAATCATCCCGTCTCAACCACTGGCACACCAATCTGCACATCCTCCGCCAGCTCGTCTTTTTGGCACTCGTCCTCCTCGTTTACTTCTTTCCTGCACCAAGGGTTCCGAACAGCTTCGAACAGAGCATTGCTCACCTCACTTCGACTCAACAGAGCCTTCAAGACTTGATGCATGTCTCGGAACTTGTCGACGTTACACACAGCGTGGTATTAGAAGATGCCCAGTTGCTACAGTGGAAGAGTAGCAACCGTCAGACGCTAGATATCGGAATAGGCCCCGACAGAGCCGACAAGATCATCCAGACTGCGGAAAGCCGCGGCGGTCAAGCTGCGAGCGATGCGATCGAACAGGCGCGCACAGGCATCCGGAAAGTCACGCGTCACTGGTGGCAAAGGACCGAGCTTGTCAATCAACACTTGGACCAGCAACAAGCTCATCCCACATCCTCGTCCGAGTCTCATCAGCCCTCACCTACACAGTCCTCGCCAACGTCCTCTTCTGAATCTTGAACAGAAGTGCAATGTGCTCGATTTGGCTCGAGCGTTGCTCTCTGGTGTCATCAGCTCACTCGAATCCGGCGGGTCTAAGCCGTTCTTCCACGGACCGACGATACCTTAAATGGCGAAGCAAAAACGCTTGGCGAGGTGTTTACTTGCGTACGCTTTGTGCGGGACACAGGCGCATCGCAACACAATTGGAGGTCTATCACGACTCTAATTATCCTCACTCGCTATCCTCAATCTCGTTGTTCCGCACCAACAAATAAGGTTCTGCACCCTCACCCTGGCAAGATGACAACTAGCAATTTGAACGCTTTAAAGCGTTGATGCTCACGAGGCTGAATCAACTCGCTGCCCGTTCAAGAACGAAACAAGCCACACTTGCAAATATAAGACACGGCGGGTTTGCGTTGGACCTTCCCTTCCCGATCTCACGTTGGCGCTTCCCTTGTCACGTTTTGATCTCGTCAGATCGCTTTCCAGCAACTACGATAAACGCTCTCTTCCTCTCCGCCACCTCGACAACAGCATCTCCGACCCTGTCGCAAGATCGCAGCCAGCATCTTCCTCTCATCCCGTCCTCGCCATTGTTCTTCATATCTGCGAACGTGCCCCACCTCGCCTTCCACTTCGGCCGCGAGCCACTCTTTCCATCATTGTCGGACCTCTGTAAGTACATGCTCGCCCACACTTGTCGCTGTTGTGCTTAAGTTGGCCACAGGCTGCTTGTTGCCCCCTCGCCCTCTTAACGTCTCGCTTGATTGATGTTAGCAGGCCTCACTCGCAACCATGGATCGGCCTGGGCAAGCACAAGGCGCCCGCACTAGTAACACGATGCAAGTTTTGGACTACGGCGCCGTCGTCCGTCGGCTTACTTCCCTCTGTCAGCAGATCGAAGCCCTCAGCGTTCCCCTCCCGCCGCCCTCTTGCGCGCAGGCTGATGCGACGGCCAACCTCTTCCACCTTCGAAAGCCAGGTCATCACGCAGCTGTAAAGGTTAGCAATGATGGCCGAGGTCATCTCAGCTTTCCTAGGCTCATCTTGGTCGGTGGGCAAAGCGCAGGAAAGAGCTCCCTCGTCGAGTGTCTCGCTGGAATCTCGCTGCCGCGCTCTCATGGCACTTGTACGCGCGGCCCTCTCGACATCGTCATCACCTCAACCGATGATGACACACAGTCTACGGACTTGGGCAGCTGTTCCTGGTCCGCCATTGTCTCCCATGTGCTTCCGGTATCCAAGGTCGCTTCTCTCTCTTCGCACAGTACATGCGGTGGCATTTTGCAATTCGGCGACGCGATCACTCACCCTTCGCTCGTCGCCGACCGCATCCGCCGAGCCTCGTTGGCCGTGCTTAATATCGATAATCTTCCCTCCCCCAAGCTTGGTTCCGCCGTGATCAATGATTCGCAGTACTTGCTCATGTCGTCGGACGAGCTCGTCGACGCCGAGGACAACGCCGAGAGCAACCATTTCACTTTCTTCCCTGCCGGGACTCGGCTATTCCTGTCCATTCGAGCACCTGGCGCAGAGCCGCTGCGTTTCACTGATCTCCCTGGCCTCATTGCCTCGGGTCGTGCAAGCGAGATCAACGCAACGCGAAACATGATCAAACGCGAGATCAAGGACGAAAATGTCATCATCGTCTTTGCAGCTTCACTCGCCAACGATCTGCGCAACCAGGGAGGATTCGCTCTCAGTCGAGAAGCCGACCCCATGGGCACAAGGACAGTTGGCGTGCTGACCATGCCCGATCGGATGGTGCCCTCCTCTGGCCGCCAATGGGCCAAGATGATCAACGACTCTTCGCGCAACACCACGCAAGACGGTCAAACCTCTTCAGCCTCGTACTATTACCTCAAGCACGGTTGGTACGTAGTGCGTTGCGCTGCTTCCAACGAGGATCGCAGCAACATCCGCGACATCGAGGCCCGCTTCTTCCAAAGTGACGGCAATGACACTGCTTTCGAATGGCACCAGACCGCTTCCATGCTCGACAGCGTCGGTGAGGATGGTAATCGAAGCTTTGTCGAGACCAGATGTGGGCTCCACAACCTCCACCATCAGCTCAGCCGACTTCTTCTACAGCAAATCCGAACGACACTTCCCGGCATCGTCGTTTCCGTCACCAAACTCTTGGAGGACGTCAACCTGGAACACCAAGCTGCGGTGGCTGCCTCCAAGAACGACCTCGGCCGTAAAGATGGCAGGGGAGGTGTCGCAGCCAACGACATCGCACAAAGCTTTCCGACGCGAAGGGAGTTGTTCACCTGCGTGGACAACATCATCAAGCATTTCGACATTCTTAGTCGCAACATCAGCAACAAGCTTGCACCGCGCCTCAACTACGAGTTGCTCGCTGTCGCTCCCATCTACTTGCCCTTCACAGCGGCTGAAGCGCGCGACAAGGCCCTTACCGCTGCTTACCGACCCCAACCGTGGACGTTCTGCAGCAAGCTCTCGAGTAAAGCTGCGGCTGTCTCGCTCGATTTGCATCTTCAAGATGATGGAGACGAGACCGTGCCTTCCACAAGCAGCTCCGCATCCACTACAGATGCGCGCGACATGTTGCCAAAGAAGAAGCCGATCACGGTGGACGAGCTCACCGAACAGCTCAAGCGCGGTCCAAGCTTCGATCACGCAGTGGCCTCGGTGCACATCTTCGAACAGGCCCACAGCCAGCTTCAAACCAAGTTTCGCTCTGCCGTCCTCAACTATGCTGGTATTGCTAGAGAGCACCTGGCCCTGCTCATCAAGAATGCCATCCCTGCACACCTTCAGAGCGTCTACCCCCAGCTCGTCGCCGACTTGCTCGACATCGCCAACGACTTTGTGCACGACCGTCTTACCAACGAAATGTACATGCTTGCCGAAGGAGCTGCGCAGCATTCGCTTTACGAGTACGGCACTTCCAGCGCTGGCTCTGATCATTATGCAACCGATACGGACAAAGCAGGCGACAACGAGTACATTGACTGGGTCGCCGACGAGAAGCAAACTTGATGCTGCGAATGAGCCTCATCGCCAAGCAGAAGGCCGACATGGGCGATCGAAGATTTCTCGACAACGCCAACAGGATGATCGATTTTCAGTACAAGTCTGGACTGGTTCCGCAGAGCCGACAGGACTTTGATAGACATACCTATGCCTACTCTGGGGGTAGGAATCGGGCATCTACGGCTGAGATTGATGACACTCCGACCTTGGACATGACTGCGCCGTCTACAGCTCAAAGTCAGGCAAAAGGTTCCAAAAGGGCTCCTTCCCCGCCCGGACCTGCGACCGTCGGCAGAGACGAGCAATGTGGAGCTTCATCGCCACCTACGCCCACTCGCAAGCGCACCACAAGTGCTGCAATGGCTGCCGGTGTGCTTGACGTCACGCTTACCGATTCCGACTTGTCTCCCACCGCTCCAGGTGTATACTCGACACCCAAGTTGACCATCCATCGTCACCTCGTGCTCATTGCAGAGACGAATGATCCGCAAACAGCGATGGATGTATACGGCGCTCGAGCTGATGGCCAACCTGCGCGGCGATTTCAACTTTTTCTTGCTGCTGGTCGCGGACAAGGCTCAAGGCATTCCTGTGTGATGAAAGGGCTCTACAGCCACCTGCGCGACACTGTTTCGCGCAACTTTGGCAATGATCTTACCGATGATGAGGTGTACCAGCGATACTTTCTCGAGGCCGATCGACCGAGACGAGAGCGAGTCGAAAGAGCGCTGCAGCTGAAGGAGACGCAGGAGCAAATGGTTGCGTTGGTCGGGGAGCTGAAACAGCTCGAGAATCAACTGGACAAGGTGGTGGCCGAAACTGATAAGCAGCTGAAGAGGGTGCAGAGCCGTGGGAGGACCGATCTCGAGGTGCGTTCTCTTGTTGAAAGGGATCGAGTCGCGCTTGCCACTCCTCAACACCAGCGCATCGCTACCGCCACCCCTTTCGCAGCCTTCGGAACCAACAAGACATCCCCTACCACACCTCGCACCCCGACGTGTAAGCAAAACAGAAGCACATCCAATTTCGCAACGACCTCAACCAACTCCACCCCAAGAAGCCAGGCGTTTCGACTCCGCAGCAGCAGTTCAAGACGAGCGTCACTCCGCAAAAACGACCCATGCCGCACGACGAACCCACGATGCCGACCAAGATGCGCACCACCTACCACCACCACCGCTTCTGCTGTTTCTGCTGCGCCTACTCGAAGTATCGTTCACACGATGGGACTGTCGAACTCGGTTGAGCTCACTCCGCTGGCGTACGAAGCAGATGCGACCGACTACAGCTCCGATTCAACACCTTACGACCAGCAAGCTAGGGCTCACTCGCGCGCCGATGCAGCTCATAGGTGGATGGACCCGCGCTTGGATGTGCAGAGCGTCTCGTCGGACAGCGAAGAGTATCCTTGATCTCCCTCCTAGCACCCTTCCCCCCGTCCTCTATCAACAATAAAAGACCAGTAGCCTGTCTTGAACTCGATGCAAAGTTGCTCGTGAACCCCTGAAGTGCATCTCATCAACGCACATTCTGCAGCGAAAGTAAAAGACAGGGGTTCGTAGGATTGTATCGTACTCGAACCCACTCCACAAAATCAATGTCAAAATGTCACATACCCCCCCCCCCTCACTTGCTTTTTTTACATCGTGACATCCGTACCCTTGTCTCTAGGCACCCGATCGCACTCCCCCCAAACCTCATCACCCTGCCCATCATCGAGCACGATCACCACGTGATCCCTCGTACACGCCGCCGCCTCCACCCTAACCCCCCTCCCACACCCCCACCCTTCTGTTGGGTGGGTTTTTTCATCTTCAGGTGCGGGTTGTGATCTAGCCATGTTTGACGCGGAGCTTTAGGTATACTGAAGGGGATTTTGGTGGGGGTGAGGAAGGGTGTGGAGGGGAGGAGGAGGTGGTGGATGTGGATGTGGGGGTAGGCCGAGGATGTAGATTGAGGAGGGGTGGTGAGGAGGAGGTATTCGAGGCCGGAGAAGATGTTTTGGATGCGGGTAGGTTGGGGATGAGTGTGAGAGTTGGGTTTGGTTGATCGCTGGTGGTGGTGGTGGTGGGGTGGTGACCGACGATCCAGGCGCGGTTTTGTGTGTCGAGGAGGGCAGCGAATGATCCGCCGGCTACTAGTTTTACCGGTTTTGGCGGCGAGAGTGTGCGGGGGATCCTGTACGAAGCGTACGCTGCTGGTAGAGGGTTGGGTATGTGAATGGGGGAGGTGATGCGGTCTTGGATGGTGGAGAAGGATTGTCCGTATTCGCTGTTGCCCCAGCTGAAGATGTTGCCCATGGAGGTAAGGGCGTAGGAGGTGTCTGCTGCGCATTCGACTTGCACTATCTTCTCCCCTGCGGAGGTGGTGCCTGCGGAGGTGGAGGATGGGATGGGGGTGAGGGGTAGAGGAACGGGTTGGAATGTTCTGGATAGCAGCGGTTCGATTGGCACTGCATCCTTTTTTCCGTCAGGTGTTAACCCCAATTGTCCGTCCGTGTTGAGACCTGTAGCTACCACCTGCTGCACCACACACCCATTCACCTCCCTCTCGAGTAGCAGTAGCGTGTGATCCACCCCCGCTGCACTGCTTTTCACCGTCCATCCCTCTCCTCCTCCCAGCTCTACGCTCTTCGGCAAGGGTAACAGCTTCAGTTGAGGCGTGTCCGAGTCGTTCAGCCTTGTCGAGATATCATACGGATCTAGCTGGTTGGTTGTTGGAGGTGAGGAAGAGGGGGAAGAGCCGATTTGACCGAGTGTGTCGTTTCCAAACACCCAAACGCTAGACCCCTGACCGCCTTCAGTGACAACTAAACTAAACGTCCCACCCGCCACAACACTCTTCACGCCGCCTTGACCCGTAAGTTGACCCGTGACCATACCCCGGGTGGCTTCCTGACTGGAAAACCCCAACCCCAACTGTGCGTGAGTATTGCGTCCCAACGCAAAGACCTTCGATGGCCGACTGCTCAACGACTTTTTCCCTTGCACATCCATCACCTCCCGCTCACCTTGTCCATCCGCTTCAGTTTCCTTCTCCGGGAGGGTGCCTAGAGGGACAATGTCTTCGCTCCTTGCGGCTTTAGGATTCAGAGGTCGATCGAGCAGAGTGTAGCTGAGGAGGAGATGGCTCACCCCACCGGAAGCGCAAGTCCATTTCAGTCCGTGGTCTACATCAGCAGATACTCCCGCAGAGTCCAACCAGGCACGTGAGAGTTTGGAAAACCGATCGATCGAGTTGTAGCCCAGAACGTTGCCAAAGTACAGCACGTGTTGAAACCCCGACGACGCAGTGCTGGCGATCCCTCGGTTTTGTTGTGGTAAGCGGAGCAGGGGTAGGGGAGTGGTGAGGGAGCGTCGTATTGATGTGATCATACTTGTTGATGTAGGTCGAGGACGGTGGTGGTTGGAACAAGAAGAAGCGCAGGAAGAGATGAGCTGGAAAGCCTCCACTCTTTTGCTGCTGCCCGTGCGCAGCTGGTACAGTAAACTGGCCCGAATTCCGATTCTAAGCAACTCAAAGCTCCTCGTCCTTCTTACTCTTCACTTCTCAGCTCCCCGCACCCTAAACTTTCACAGCACAGACAGCAGAAACACAGAATCGGACTGCTTCTTGTGTATTTTCTTCTCTTCGTATTCAACACTCGACAAACCCCTTTTTCTTTTTTTTTTTGACGAGGACTCCCAGAAAGACAGAAGACAGAAGGCAAAAGTGATGCGTGAACGGGAGGAGAAATGAGAAACAGAGATGAAGAAAGACATCGTGGTCGCAAAAGAATTCTTGCCACTTGTCGACTTCGCTTTTCTTTTGGGTGGGGGGGGGGAACGCTCAGCCCTTAAGCCGAGGTAACGGCGGCGGCAGCAGGGGTATCGTCGTCAGCGGCACCACCGGCGTTTGTCTGCTTCTGACGACGCTCCTTCTCGGTCTCGAGCTGGTTATAGAGCAAGAAGAGCGCCTTCTCGTTTGCCTCGGGGGTGCCCTGGATGGTAAACATGCGCTCACCCGTCTCGTCGTGGGGCACCTTGGCGATCGAGATCCTGGACCCGCTCAAGCGGCGGATCTCGGTGATCTTGGAACCGCCCTTGCCGATGATGCAGCCGACCATGTCGGAAGGGATCGAGATGTTCTGCGTGCGCAGGTTGGCTGCGTCGACGAGGGGTGGAGCAGAGGCGTTGGGCTCGCCAGCGTTGGCCGAGTTGGCAGTGGTGCCGGCAACGAGGCCTCCGCCGGGAGTCACGACGGCGTTGGGGTCGGTGCGGCGCGAGCTGTTGTTGTTCGAGTTGTTGTGGTTGCGGTTCGAGTGGTGGTGGTTGTTGAAGCTGCCGTTGTTCGAGTTGAGGTTCATGGTGCCCATGGCACCGGCGAGGTAAGCAGGGCCACCCTGGCGACGCGAACCCTGCTGCTGGAGACCGCCCATGCCGCCGGCAGCCAAGATGCCAGGGCCGTCACCCTGACCGGGCTGGTAGAGAACAACGTTTTGCGATCGGTCCCAGTCCTCGGCGAGACACGCGACAATCTCGCGGATAGCGACACGGATAGCATCGACGGAGCCCTGGACCTCGACGACACGCTCAGTGGACTGGGGGAGCATCTCCTTGGAGGCGACCATGCGTGCACCAGAGAGATCCTGGATGTGCTTAATCTTGAGACCCTGACGACCGATGACGGTGCCCATGAGGTTGTGCGAGATGAGGAGGCGCACCGAGGTAGTCTGAGCAGCGGGCTCAGCGGGGGAACCGTCTGCCTGGACGGGAGCGTTGAGGGGGTTTTCGAGGATGGTCTTTGCGATGAGGGCGAAAGCGTCAGAGATACCGACCAGGGTACCCGTGACGGAGAGGACGCGGTCGTGAACACCGGGGACGACCTTGGAAACGCCAGCCTTGACGCCTGTCTGCTCACGGAGCTCTGCGACGTTGGCACCGCCCTTGCCGATGATGATGCCGGCTTCCTTGGTGGAGACGAGGGCGCGGACGAGGAGGGTAGCGTTGGGGTCGATGTTGGCACCCTCGACATTTTCGTCGCCAGCGACGGCGGTAGGCTCGGCAGCAGCAGCGGCGTCAGCAGCGGCGTCAGCAGCGGGAGCGACGGCCTCGGGCTTGATCTCTGTTTGGGGATGAAAGCGGAAAGAGCGAGGTCAGTATACGTTCAGGCAGAGCTTGGAACGCAAGTCATCAGGGCGTGTGCGATGGCATTTGTATACATACCAGCAACGGAAGCGGCGGACATTTTGAAGGAAAAGAGGTCAGATGCGGGTGAAGGCAGAGATGGCAGGAGGGTTGAAAGCGATGCGGAAGGATTAGGTGGGACGCAGAGGAACGAGGTGAGGGTCGTCGAATGCGGGTGAAGAGTGTGGCGGTGAAGCGGATCGAAGTTAGGTGGTGGTGATGTTGTCGAAACCGAAGATGACGAGGGTGTTGTTGATAAGGAAAGCGGAACCAGATCAAGGAGAAGAGAAAGAGAACAAGGTGGTGTGAGATGAAGAGCAAGCAAACCAAAGGCCTGACTGTATGAACAATGACAACGATAACCATATGAACGAGCAATTTTTTTTTCTTTTTTTTTTCTTTTTCTTTTTCTTTTTTTTTTTTTTGCATTTTCAAGTGGGGGATGTAATCGATCGGGAAAGCAAGAGACATGCAATCGGGGATGGATGGCTCTCGTGCGAAAGCCAAGTGGAATGGAGAAAGAGCTGCAAGTTGGGCACGTTTTGCTTTGTCTGAGCCTCTTTGAAACTTACAGAAGCAGGACGACAAGTCATCGCAGTATCAGCCAGCTCAACGCATATGAGAGAGGCGTAGCACGAGCCTATGTTCCAATATGTGCTTGTTCGAGGAGCGACTCAAGCGAAAGGGGGTGAGAGCATGAGCCTAAATTGCAAGCTGTTATGCAGCTTGTTGCATGCAGAATACTGTACAGTACAGCATCAGGTTCAGCTCGTTGCAGGGCCGTGGAGTTGCAATCGCGAATCAGCTCGAGCCAATTCGCTCACCTTGTTGTTGCTTCATCATCGTCAGCTTGCAACAACCTTGTCCTCCTCACTTTGTCCTACATCTTTGTTTCTTCGGAGGCAACCACGAACCACGCCCTGCTGACCCATCCGCCTCCGCACTCTGGCCATCCGATCCACACGCATACCACTTGCAGCCAACCAAGATGTCGACACAAGCATCGCCAGAGGCGGCTACCTCGCTCGCAGATCCACCACAGCAGGGCACACTCGCCTTCGCTTATCGACGATCCGTTGTTGCGCTCCAGAGCGTATTTGGCGCCAACACAGATTCGCAGTATGCTGAGCGTGAACCGTTGCTGAGCAACCAAGATAACGACGGCAACGCTGCGGCTGGACCCAACGCCAACGGCGGCTACGGTGCTGTGGCCTCCTCCTCGCGCACTCCTTCATCTCGCATTCGCAAACCCAAAAAGGTCGTCTCGCAGAGCAAAGTGGAAGCAAAGGTGTGGTTTGCCAACGAGCGCACCTGGATCTCGTGGTTGCGTGTTTCCATCCTCATCGGCTCGTTTGCTCTGGCTCTGTTCAATTCCGACACTTTCTTCAAACACCACAACGATCAGCATCCCGGTCACCACAGCAACTACCTCTCTTCTGGATCCATCAAGGCGTTTGGTGCAGTGTACGCTGGTATCGCCGTCTTGACGCTGCTCTGGGGATTGTACACCTACCAACGACGTGTCACGTTGATCAAGACAAAATACCCGGGCAACTTTGACCATCTCGTCGGTCCACCTCTGATCTGCGCTGCTCTCTTTATCGCTGTCCTGCTCAACTTTATCATCAGAGTCAAACAGCACAACTACGAGTCGCACCAGTAACAGTCAAAACACCCTGCTGACCAACAACGCTACGCACGCCCTACCTGACAGCGATGCTTCTCGGCTTGTCCGCATGCCTCTGCAATCTCCTCTCTTGTCATTGCCTATTCGATGCTGTCATGGTCCGCCGTGCCTATGTATCCATGGGTCTAAAGATGCGCAAAGTAGCTCAGACCTATTCTTTGTTAGCAAATCGACTGCTGAATTGCAACTCGGTTTCGAAAACAGTTCAGCTTGCCTTGCGGGTGCTTGTAGCCTTGAGTCCAGCCAGCGTATACTCTCCCTGTCGAGATTCGAGATTTGGCTGTCTTTGTCTGTGCTGATGATGAATTCCCACTGAAATCCACACACACACACACACACACTCTCTCTCTCTCTCTCTCTCTCTCTCGCTATCTCTACGCCAGCCAATGTTGGCAGGCAAAAAGCGCCAAAAGATTTCTGCGTCGACTTTTCTTTGGCCGTCAGATTCGTCGACATTTGGCTTTAGCATGGCTTTGGACGGCCAGAGACAAGGGTCCAGTTCTTCTCCACCATCAACTTCACCAACCGACGCATCGGTGCGCTCGCTCCATCCCATCCTCGCCTTCCTTGTCCCACCGCTTCTTCCTTTTCATCGTCCTGCCCGTTTACAGCTTCCACTTGGCCACGTCGCGGGGCGAGGCGAGATCAAGAAGCGCGCTTTTCCTCGTTCGACATCATCCCTTTGACGGCGCATCCTCTGCCTCGCTCGACGTCCTTTCACCTTCGTCTTGCTCACTCGGGCACACCAGCAGAACCTCGACAGGTCCGCATCTCTCGTCCCCTCTGCCACAAACGCGTCGAGCTCCGCCTCGCTTTCGACTCAGCTTCATGCCGTTCCGTTTCATCTCTTTCACCTCAGCCACGCATTCTGTTCCAAATCGATCTGCGCTAGCTGCTTGCCCACTATATCCATCCTTCGCCCGTCGAGTCTCAAGCGTTTTCGACACTAGCATCTAGAGCTCGTGCTTCCACTCTATCAAGCCGCCACTTCTTCTACACCCTCCATCTCTCAGTCACCTTTCCTCGCCGCTGTATTGCAAAAAGGCGCGCGCGCGCGCTCATCATGTCGTATCATCCATCGCACGCCGGTGCGCATCACGCCAACTTTCTCAGTGCTGGTCTTCCCATCAACTATGCTCCCAATCACACCGCCAATGGAGGCTCGCCCAGCACCAACCCTTCCCTCTTGGGCAACAACATTTCGTCGCACTCCTTTCCTATGGCTCCTTCTCCCAGCAATGGCACGCCACAGCCACAGCCGCAACAGCCGCAGCAGCCGCAGCAGCCGCAGCAGCAGCCACAGCCGAGTACATCAGCTCCACCAGGTGTACCAGATCAGGATGGACTAATAGCTCCCCCATCCATGCCTCTCGAGCTCGACTTTGACAACCTCGAAAGCGCCTCCAACTACATGCACACCTACGCCCTCTCCCAAGGCTTTGACATTCGCATCCAGTGGTCCGCCAACAACCAGACTCGAATCTGCTGGTCCTGCTACCGCGGTGGCTTCCCCGAATCCCTCAACCCGGATGGCACGCCCAACACAAAAAAGCGTCAGATCCCCAAGGACAAAGAAAGGCGCAAACGTGGCTCGCTCAAGATCGGTTGTCCCTTTCGCGTTCAGTGCACCAAAAACTGGAAGTCGGGCAAGATGGAGTTGCGCATCTTGGAAGGAAGGCACAAGCATCAGATGGAGACCGATCGCGAAAACTTGCCCAGTCAAGTGAGAAGGATAAAGAGTCAGCATAAAGCGCAGGCTTCCCCGGGAACGCCTCAGGCCGGCAATGCAGCCGCCAACGCTGTTGCTCAGGCTGCTAATCTTACCTCGACGCCCACATCTGCGCCTTCAGCCAATGCTGGCGCCTCGCAAGCAGCTTCCAAAGCTCGAGCTAGTGCCGCTAACGCCAAGAGTGCCAACGCCAATCGCAACTCCACCGCAACTCAGCAGCAGGCACAACGTGCGACTCCGCAACAGCAGCAAGCACACCAGCAGAACATGGCACCTTCCAATCTCGTCGTCAATGCAGCTGGACCCTCAGCACATCAGCATCTCAGTCTGCTCGGCACGCCAACGCCTTCCAATCGAGATGGCACCTTGCTCGATCTCGATTCGGACAATGTACTGACGGGCTCTAGCTCTGCTTCGCCCGTCGCCAAACCATCCTTCGAGCGACAGATGCTCAACCTGCTCGGCGTCTACGATCGATCCGACGCCGCATCCCGCTCCATCATGGATAAGGAGCTCGAAACGATACTCGCACGCGCCATGACGCGGCTGGACAAGTCGGCACGCAAAAAGCGCAAGATCGCTCCCAACGGTACCGGCGTCATCGACTCCAGCTCTCTACCTCTGCTCACAGGCTCACCAGCTGTTTCGGCCAGTACCGCGAGTAATGGCTCGATAACTTCGCTAACGAGAACAGCTTGGAACGGCCGCGCCACGCCAACAGCTGCAACCCATGTCAACGGTGTGGGCTCGCCATTGAGAGACACAGCACGAGTGAGCGGTCTAAGCGGCACTAGCATGCCTGCGACACCCTTGAATCAGCTCGCGGCTGGTTCGGCGCAGGTGGCTCCGCCCAGCTCGGGTAAAGGTTCGGCGAGGTGTAGCAATTGCAAGGCGTACGGTCACAACCGTAGACGCTGTCCGCTGGGTTGATGCACTTATAGGGCTAGATATTGGTCGCGAAAAGGGCGTTCTGATGTAGAGGGTGAAGAAGGGACGCTTTTGTCCATTACAGTTGCGGGTTTGTGCTGTGTTGTGCTCATTCTGAGTGTGTCGTGGTGAAGAGGTCTGGCTGTGGTGAGCTGTGAGATCGGGAGAGAGAGAGGGGGGGGGGGTATGGAATCGGGCAGAAATGGACAGTTCTTCGCGTGGCACGGACCGGCGCTGTTGAACGTCGATCAACTCTCTCACACACACTCTTCTCTCCAAGACATTCCTTGGCACACCATCGCTCCTCCTCTCCGCAGTCTCGTGCGCTCGACCGAGGCGAGCAACGACGACAATGGCGGAAAAGTTTTCCAAATTCCGCGATCCAGGCACGGGCATCCAAGTGTTTCTCGCCCCCGTCGTCGCCCCGTCCTCTTCTTCTTCTTCCGTGGCGAGCATACTGCTACCGCTTTTCGCAGTGTTGGGGGTGGTGAGGGCGGTAGTGGGAGGAGTATGTTGGGGGCTATATTTGGGTTTTAGGTGGAAGGGGTTTTTGAGAGTGGTGTTGTTTGCGTTGGGATTTGTACGGTTGGCGGTGGATGAGGTATCGAGTAGCAACAAGAGGCAAGGCGTTGTTGCATCAGCCGTTGGAGTGGGAGGAAAGGGGAAAGGAAAGGTCGAGCTGGTACTAGCAAATCACAGTTCGTGGATCGACTTGTTGGTCTTGTCGTACCTGTACCCGGGTATTCAATTCATCGTTCCTGTAATCGAGGAGGTTACAACCGGTCCATCGACGTCGACACCTGAAGGGGTCAAGAAAAGAGGCACACCCAAAGCCAACGCCATGTCAGCCAACACACGCATCGTCCCTCCCACCACCACCACCACCACCCCAACCATTCTCGGATACACAATCCTCACCCTCCCCTCTGCCCTACCATTCATCGGAAACCTCCCACCCACCGCACCCTCCTCCCCTCCACCACTACCATCCACCCAACCTCGACTCCGTCCTCACCACCACCCCTTCACCACTAGCATTCTTCCCCGAACTCGTCACATCCAACAACCGCGCCCTCCTCCACATCACCTCCCTCCCCTCCCACCCACCCACCACCGCCCGCTGCCACCTAACAACACTCAAGTACTCGCCACCCACACAAACCAGCATCACCTCGGTGTACACTGTCGCGAAACCGACCGGTTCGATACTCAGCCATCTGGCGCAGATCTTGTTCTTGTCGAGTCCCGTGAGGGGGGTTAGCGTCAAACACACCGAAGTGGGGATGGTGGAGGGTGAGGGATGGGGTGAACAGGTGGTGGGGACCATGTCGAACATGGCAAGGTTGAAGCAGACGAGTATTGATTGGTGGAGTAAGCGCGAGTTTTTGACGATGGTTAGGGCGAGGAGTAAGAGGGCGTAAGCGCCATAGCATGGTCAACTTCCAACGCGGTTGATACACACGAGCAATGCGAAGAACCTCATCTCAGTCACATGGAATGTCAAGAAGATTGAAAGATGGATTGCGATGTGCGGATGCGAATAAAAAAAAAAAAAAAAAAAACAAGGAACGTCGATGGATGATGGCGGTACAAATACAAAAAATGGTGATCTCTCCCAACGAAACAATGCTGTCCTCTATCACGACCCAACCATGCTACGGGGTTTTCAATCGTAACGATTCAACCCCGTCCTACCCGAACACTCCATCCCCTTCCTCCACCTATCAATCCTACTACCCATCCAACCTGTCGTCAAACCATCCACCCCCTCCCCCGCCTTTGTCACGCCGATCCTCAAAAACTCGCTCGTATACCTACACTTCCCCCGCACCCTATCCCCTCCTCCCCCTCCTCCTCCTCTCCTTCCTCTCCCCTCACCCCACTCCTGTTCCGGCCATCCTTCGCCCTTCTTCCTCCACTCCCACATCAAACAACCCTCATCGCTCCGGCACCGTCTCTGGCACTCTTGCGCACTCTCCGTCGTCATGTCGGTGGTTTCGCTGTCCCAGTCTTCGAACGCTTGCCAGCCGAGGATGCACACCTCTCCCGGGAGTTGCTCCTCCTCCCTTGCGATGGGTGAGGGGTTGGCGAGTTGGTGCATTGCTTGTTTGAGCAAGGGGGGGGTGAATTCGTCCCAGATGTCGGACCAGCGGATGGTGTCGTTGGGGGGGAGGAGGGGTTGGATACGACGTTGGAAATCGTAAAGGTGTGTGGCGTCGGTGGGGGTGATGTGGTGGAAGGTTAGGATGGGTTTGCACCAGTTGACCTTTACAAATTTGAGTACGCGGGGTGGGTCGCTGTTGAACCGCTCCTCGCCTTCTGGGCTGAGCTCTTTCAGGTTGACTCCAGGGGTGTCGTAGAGGGATTTTGAGAGTAGAGCGTCTCCGAAAGCAGATGCCTGAATCAAGCTGTCGTGAGAGTGTTCGAAATCCGCATCCTTACCGAACGACGCCTTCACCAACCCATACGACAACACAATCCCCGATCCACCATGAGCAAACATGGTACTCTTCCCATCGTAATCGCAAAAACTCGCATGACCCATCATCAACTGCCTACCCGAATCCAACCCGCCCAACCACTTGACCATCTCATCCCAAAACAAAAACGTATCCGCCTCCACCATCACATACCACCTCCTCCCCGGGAACCTCCTCCACGCCTCCGCCACCGCCGGCAGAAACTTGTACTTATCCAACTTCCACCCGGCATCCTTGCTCATCTCGGCCAGGTTCTGGTTGTTCTGCAGCAGAGCGTGCAGCTCGTCGCGGAGGGAGCGGAAGTCGGGTAGGGCGGAGATGGTGGAGGAGAGGTTGGAGAGGGCGTCGTAGAAGGTGATGTTGCCGATGGTGAGGGGGTAGTCGGAGACGTAGAGGGTGTTGGGGGTGTAGATGTGGGAGAGGGGTTGTTGGATTAGGTGGATGAGGAGGCGTTGGTGGAGGGTGGCGGAGCCGACTTTGGTTATGAGGACGATGTCGTCTTCTAAACGGTAGGGTGCGGGCGTCGCTGTCGATGAGGTGACTGCAAGGTTGGTTGTGGAAGAAGAGGTCGAGGGCGAGGGTGAGGGAGAGGGAGAGGAGGTGTGATCGTGTAGGACGACCAACAGCGCTAGCACCAAACACACGCCCAGGACCGCCGTCTTGCACCGATGCATCCACCCAACCACACTCCCCACCACCGACTTTTCCCCATAACCACACTCTCCCCCCCGTGTCGTCGCTTTTGGTCCAGAACGGGTAGGCAAGGTGGACTTTTCGGAAAGCTCATACGGCTCGTCCTGATACACACTGGCTGGGAACAGCATCGCCGTAGCATGCTGCAGCGGTGAAGAGGAGAGCGATGAGGAAGCAGATGCGTGACGTGACGACCCCACGCCCACGTCCACGTCGTCGGTGTCGGTGGATGGAACAGCAACGTATCCTTGTAACACCATCTTTTCTTTTTTTTTTTCTTTTTTGTGCGCTAGACGTAGCTCATAGATCAAGAAGGGTCTATGGTGGTCGGAACGGATGTAGTCGAGGACAAGACATCAGACCGGAACTTTTTAAGGACGTTTGCTATCAGTAAGGTCTTCCAATCAAGGAGCTTTTCGCATTCAGGTCCACGCACAGCCCGCCAAAAGAAAGAGAAAGATAACCATCGGACCCTCTCTCAATGGTACAGTACAGCGACGAGGGTGCGGCGGGTCAGTGCATGAAAAAAAAATCAAACCGTACACCGATCTCCGAGCGACTTTGATCTCCTTCACAAAACTAGGGGAGGTGACCGCGTGCTCGTGCATTGGTAGTGCATACTGTATGCCTGATGGGCGGAGACTGTATTAAAAAAGCCAAGCTGTCTTTGCCAGGTGGGATATTGGCGAGAGACGCAAGTCCGAGGTCCGTGTGGCGCTGATTGCTGTGCCCGGTCAACTTTTTTTTTTTTTTTTTTTTTTTTTTTTTTTTTTTTTTTTTTTTTTTTTCAATGGGATCACACCGCCTTGAACGCTCACGCGGCGAGGGTGTTTGCCAAACAGACAGCGAGCAACCGCAGCATGTGTGTGTGTGTGTGATACGATGCATATGCATAAAGGGAAGTGTGGTTGCAACCAAATCAATTTCTTTTCACTGCGCTGGCAAACTCGGTGACTTTTTTTTTCCGTTGTCTTTTGGCATCACATTGCATTGCATTGAAAACAAAGATGCACGAGGTGGTCATCCCGAACCCACCCTCCTCGATCGGATCTAGACCGCGACATTCAATGCGCGGGTCCGTGCTGAGAAGGGGTTCCATCCTGAGCAAGAGATCTGTGCAAGGGGAGCTGTGATGGGGTTGTTTCATGTTTTGGTTGCTCGCACGAGCCCTCGTTGCCATCAACGAAGGTGGTTGTCACACAATTATCCGCGTCCGAAAGAGGAAAAGATTAAATAAAATAAATAATAAAATAAAATAAAAATAAAATAAAAAAAGACCCTCAAAACCACCACAACTTGATCGCACTCACGCTTGTCATCGGTTGCATTGTCGAAAAAGTCGTTAGTCGTCGGACTCCTTTTCCTCACCCAGCTTCTTCTGCGCCTCCCTCTTCGCCGCCAAAGCCTGATTTCGCGGCGATTTGGCAAACATGGTCCTCTGAGCGTTGAATTTCGCCTGCGACTTGGCCACTTCTTCCACCAGCATGCTCATGACTGCCAACGAAGCAGGATCCCAATTTTCCGTGGGGACGTCTTTCGGTAGACGGCCTCTGCCGTTGGTGAGCGCTTCCGAGATGTACGCGTGCACCGCTTGGGATAGGGAGGGGTTCGGGACGAGGGATGTGAGGTGTGCTTGTGTGTGAGGATCGTGTTGGGATTGCAGTGGAGGAGCAGTGGAGGAGGATGCTTCTTCGTCGTCGTCGGAGGAAGGTGCCCACTGATAATCGTCCTCCTCATTGTCGGCAGATGGTGTGGCGGTGGCGTTGTCGCTGGATGTCGATTCGATGCTCCCGCCGTGCTCAATGAGTCGCTGCAGCTCATCGTACAATTCGACCCATCTCGCATCATCCGCGGGTGCCTCTGCCAGATCGTGATCTATCAACGCCTTCTCGACCAATTCCCGTGCTGCTACGGGGAGATGCCGCTTGCCTCCTGGTAGCATCTTGTTGGTGAACGATTTGATCTCTGCATTTGCGCGTAGCCTAGACTCCTTTCCCTCCTGTTCACGTCCCTGGTCGTCCATCTTTCGCTTCCTGTGCCTTCGCGTGCTTTGTCCTTCGTCCCGGGTATTGGTCTGACGACCGCGTGGCCTTTGCGATTCGCTCATTGCGGAACAGGTCCAGAACGTGTCTGCTGGTTAAGCACGCGCTGAAGCAAGTTGGTCAACACCTCGGCCCTCTGTGCAGCACCCAACGACATAAACACCTCGGCGACGCTCTTTCCCTTTGCGTCTCGGATCCTTCCGAGCTGGCTTCCTGCAAACGCACCGGCAAGCGCACCTGGAATGTTGCCTACAATGAAACCCAGCGCGGTACCCGATGCACCACCGACCCACTTCCAGAACGGAGCGACGCGATGCACTTCAGGTCGAAGCAGCTCCTCAAAGACGTTGGCAAAGACACCGTCTGCCTGTGGTTGACTGCTTCCGGCTCTGCGACGACGGTCCTCGTTGGTCTGTGTACCGTTCGAGTCGTCGTCCTCCTGCTTGAAGGCACCGGGGAAGAAGCTCTCGAAAAAGTTGGCCGAGTACGTCTGCTCCTTTTCGCTGAACTCGGACGCTTCTTCGTCGTCCTCGTCGTACGATGCGCCACCACCGGAGAAGAAAGAAGAGTCGTTCGAGCGACGCGAGTTGCGCAGCTGGTCGTATTCGCGACGTCGATCCGTGTCCGAGAGCACGTAGTAGGCGTCAGCGAGCGTCTGGAACTTTTGCGTGTAGCGTTGACGCTCGGTAGGCGTAGCGTTGGGGAAGCGATCCGGATGCGTCTTGAGCGAGCGCCGTTTATAAGCTTCTTTGATCTCTGCGGCCGAAGCGGTGGGGGTGACACCTAGCGTTCGATAGTAGTCAGGAAGAGGCGCGTCCATGCTCGTGGTGTGCAGTTGGAGTGGGCAGGTTTTTGCTTTGAGGCACAGAAAGTACTGCGAGGGTAATACGGAAATGGCGATAAGGGCGAGGAAGGGGTGGTGGTAAGGAAGCAAGCCGTGGCAGTGATGCCACCTTGCTCTTGTGTAGCCTCCTCGCCTCGAACCGGCCACAAAGAGTTGCTGTGGATGGCAAGAGGCGGCTGAAAGCGAGAGAAAGAGAGGCAAAGGAGCGCCACGCGAGTCAAAAAGACGTCACCGCTCCATTTCTGGCTGAGTCGCCTTTTCAAGGGTCCACCTTTTGGCATGTGAATGTGCTGATTAAAGCTGAGTCATTTTGTGCAAATCGCCGATGATTTTTCAAGTTGGCATATACAATAGATCAGTAGATCGGGCTCATTGTCGCATTCGCATCAAAGGGATGACTTGACCCTCTTGGGAGACAGGCCAACAAAGAGGCCAGCTGCAAACGAGAGTGGACGGATGTGACACGCCAATGCGCATGAGCTTATTGGCGTCCTGCGGTGCTCGGATGCGGAGGCCTACTAAGAAGGGTCGACGTGTCGATCCAAACAAACGAGTGATCTGCAACGCATCTGTTTGTGGACGGGAGGGACAAGCGATAAGCGCTGGGTGCCAATGGAGAAGCTGCATGTTGCGACGCCGCCGGCAAAGACGCACGTTGCAGAACGAATATTGTCTGCTGCAATCTCAGCCGCCGCAAACGTGCTCTCAAAGAGATGACAGGGGCCCTCAGCACGATCAGGGCCAACTCGGACCTCTCTGATGCACAGGGCGCAGCATCTTCTCTTCCAAAAGAGCACCGATCAACCGCTAAAACCTCGAGCATCCGTCACCAAGTGGCAGGTCCGTCCAGCCGCCGTCACAATCTGAACCGGCACAGGTGCATCTGCAACAGGCAACTAGAAAGCTTCGGTGCATCTCGCTTGGGGGCGGCAAGGTAGCTTAAGTATGGTTGCCGGACTCTCGGCGTCTTTCTGAGAAGACCGAGTGGAAACAAGGCTCGAGCAAATTTGGCTGGGTTGACCTCGATCGATCGCAAAAGACAAGCAGCAAGTGGAAAGAGATTTGCGTCGACTGAGGACGTTACACTGACAGCTCGGTTAAGAGATCGAGAATTGGAATCTAGTGAGTTTGGCATGAGGCGGGCGGTGATGAGATGGCTCGGCAAACTTGTCCTGTCGATCCTCGTAATGTGTTGAGAAAATCATTGCACCCTGATTGTGTCAAAGTTCTTGAGCTCGTGTCAAGGCAAGGGTGAGCTATGCTGTTGCTGCTGCTGCTGCAAGAAACATAATTTGGCAACTCGATCAGACACCGTGATATCGACACGGCACCAGTAGCACGTCTCGCTCGATCATGGTCAAGGACGATTTCTCCAATCGAGAGCGGAGGGGGGATCGCGGCGAGCACCCTTCCCGTGCTTCTACCGAGAAACAAGCCTGTCAGACGTGTGCAAGATAGGGGGAAGGGTACTGCACAGTACACCAAGGAACGCTTGGTTTTGTCGGCACACTTTGCATGAAAAGGGCGTGCCGGCTGCTTCGGTCTTGTCATCATATTGGTCCGAGCAGCGTCTCCTCTAGTCTCGTTCGGCAGCATGTGCTGGAATAGGTTTGAGCGCCGACAGCGCCTGTACCCGCCTTCCGGGACCGTACCCCTTTTCTGGCAGCTGAATTGTCCTGCACTTCTACCAGCGGGGATTGGCTCGCGGCAAGAGATAGGAGTACATTCCCAGCTGCACGCTCGCTCAGCTGTATTCCGACGGGAATCGAAATGTCTGTGGTCCGACTACTGATCCAGCTGTCCTTGTCAGCAGATCATGGTGTGTATCAAATGAGACTCGGCCCAGCTCAACTTGGCTTAGGAGTAGAGCTACCGAGACGAGAGACAGAAGTGTGCAATGGATCACAGCGTGGCATGGGGTCGGAGCGATGTAAATCGAAACTTCGCCTGCAGCGGCGACATGGCGACGCAGCGACGGCCACAGATATTACACACGGCAGGGCAGGCGGAACAAAAGAGGGGGGTTGGAGCGAGCCAGCACGACCAACAACTGCATGTTGTTTCTGCTGTAACGTAGTTCACGTAGATGAGAGACTTTTTGGAATTGTGGCCTTGGCTGGTAACTCCCAATTTTTGAAATTTCAAGGCAGCAGCACCAGTATCAATTCAGTACCACCCAAGGCCAGTCCATGACACACAAATTTCAGGCACATGACCAGTCAATTTTACATCTACCCTGCTGCACACCATCTCCACCACTCTTGGCACTTCTAGCCCACAATGGTCAACATTTCGCCCCACAAAAAGGTTGCTAGGACTCAGCTGAAGGCAGACTGTGATGCTCAGGAACAGCAGATCCAGGCTGCTCTGTTGGACTTGAGCAGAGGCAGCTTCAAAACCATCAAGGCTGCAGCTGAATGCTACAAGCTCCTGTACAAGACTCTGCACCACCACAAACAAGGGAGAAAGAGCCACTCAAAAGCTTTCAAAGGCCTTCAAGCCCTACCACCAGAGGCTGAAGATGCTCTAGTCCAACATATCCACAGGCAAGCAGACTTTGGCTTCCCTGTCAGTCCTGCAACATCATTGTGCCAAAGGCAAACAGCAAGAACAGGCACTTCTGATCCCATCCAGGCAACAGAGAGACAGTCACCATGATTGAGTGCATCAGTGCACATGGCCCACCACCTCTGCCAATGGACATTTTCAAGGGCAAGTCTCACCAGCAAGGATGGTACCAGGACCATGCTGCTGCTAAGGAATGGGTATTTGCAACAAGTCCTAATGGTTGGACTGACAATGATCTGGCACTGGAATGGTAGTGGGATTGCTTCAACAAGTGCACCCAGCAAAAAGTGGAAGGCAAGCATCATCTCATCCTTGATGGTCACAGCTCCCATGTTATGCTCAACTTCATTCAGCAAGCTTGGGAATCCTGCATTGTGTGCCTCTGCTTACTGTCACATGCCACTCACCTTCTCCAGCTGCTCATTGTCTCCATCTTTGGTCTGCTACAGAAGGCATTTACAACAGAGGTTGACAAGTTTGCCAGTGCCAACCTATCCATCAGCAAGAAAGACTTACTTGGCATGTACATCAAGGCATGTCAAGTCATCACTGGAAGAGCCATCACAAAGGCTTTCAAAGATGTAGGCATTAACTCTATGCTTTGCCATGAAATTGTTTTATACTGCATGCCTATATTCAGCCAGGAGACCACTCTGCCAACTCCTTGTCCAGTTCCAGAAGAAACACCAACACCCTCAACACCAGCAGAAGCAAAGCAGCTTCTTGCACAGCTGTTCCAATTGCAGGCACAGCAAGAGCAATTGCAGGCCTCAATCCCGATGACCCAATGTGACCAGTGTGCATGGGCACACATGTTTGGAAGGTATGCCAATAGACTCTTTGATCAACACATCATCAATCAAGCTCAGATTCTGGAGTTGACTGCCACACACACACCAATGAGCAAAGGACAGGTGCAGGTGATTGGAATCAGCTTTCAAAAGCACAAGTGCTTCACCAAACTGATCTGCCACAGCTTCTGGCAGAGCAAGAAGAGCATGCTCAAAGAGAAGCTGCAAAGCAAAGCCACAAGCAAGCAAGGAAGAAGTCAAAGACCACATCACCAGCTCTTGAGCCATTATGACTATTTCATGGGGCTCCTGCCACTCTTGCTGCTGCTCCCATCTTTTCCAAGCTCCAGCTCAGTGAGCTATAACCTTCCTGGTCCTTCTCTACAGCCTGCTGGGCCTTACATGCCACCCATGCTGCACATTCAGGTAGAAGATGTGTTGCTGAATGAATCAATTCAACTGTGGATCTTGGTGGTAAGGAGGGGGATGTGCCTGTTTGAGCAATTTTTTTTTTTTTTTTTTTTTTTGGTTGATTTAGGCACATCCCCCTAGTTTCCCTGAATTAGGGAGGCATGCCTGGTACTCCAATTTTTCGTGCCAAATTTCCCTGCCAAACTGGAGTATGGTGTGTGCCTAATTCAACTCCAAAAAGTCTCTCATCTACGTGAATCTCTCGCATCTACGTGAACTACGTGAGCTACGTTACTGCTGCTGCTTCGCTGTCAGATGCCGCCGCCGTGCCTCCCGCCGGTCCGCCGATTCGCCTTTGCCTTGCATTGTCTATTTTTATGTTTTAATTCGTTTTAAATACCTTTTCTCTAAGTGTAAATAGTGCCTGTGATTTTGCATGGATTTCGAAAAGTTGAAATATCAATTTCTTTCCAACTGCACCGCCCCTCGGGGTTTCCGAAGATCGCCAGGCAGGAAACGGCGCGCGCGCGTTTTGCATGGATTCGTTCAAAGCTGTTGTTGGTCTCGCTCTCTCTCCTCTTGGGGCACAGCATGAACAAGATGAAAACAAAACCACTTCAAGGCCACTCGCACTTTTGCTCTGCTCTGCCGCTACCGCCGTGTCGCTTCTGCTGTGTTTATCCTCTCCATGCCGTGTGTGGTGTTGCTTGCCCTGCTTGCCTGCTTGAGCTTGCCAGCACTCGCTGCCATGCGCAACATCCCGAGACCAAGTCCAACAAAGATCCAGCAGAATCTTTCTTCCGCATCACGTACATCATTGTCTTTGCTCCCAAGGCGAACGGCAGCGGGACTGACCATGCTTCTTGTTTCGGTGTACCTTGGCTGGCCTGGATCGTGTGCGTCTGCGTTGGACACACGCGCATCCCGCTTGCATTCGGCTGACCAAAACAGTTTCGTCGAGCACACTACAGTAGCTTGATGCAGAGATCGCTCTCGTGCCCTTCGGCCTGCAGAAAGATGCATCGTCTGTCTCGCTTCTTGCCTGCCTTGAGTAAGAGCCAGAGATTGACTGAAACCTCGATCTTTGAACTTTCGTCCCTGAACACCGCCCCATCTCTGGCTCACTGCCGCCGGCTCATAGGTGCCGCCGCCGCCGCCGCCCGCTCGTCTTCCTTTAATTACAGGCCCCTCCTTGGCCCTGACGCTTGTCCTTGTTCGCCCCTCTTTGCACGCTCCCCCTTTGCCCGGTCGTTTCCTCAAAGGCCTCTTGAGTGGCTCTCTCGTTCCTTTCTTTCTCCTTCCCTTCCTTTCGTCCATCCCCACTTACTACCACCCTCCTTTCCCCTCACCCACCAAAACGAATCCAGTCAGCATGTTCTTCTCCAAGGCTGTTTCGTCCATCGTGGGCGCCACCGTTCTCGCCGCTACTGCCGTCTCCGCTCAGAACGCGGCGGGGGTGCAGCCATTCTCCTATGGCAATGCCAACCCCAACTACCCCGGTGTCAAGTCGACCAACCGCAACGGCCCCACCAACCCTTCGTCGCCGCAGCTCAACACTCCCATCAACCAGACCTCGGTCTCGCGTCTTGCCTCGATCAACTCGATCGACGACTGGTGCACCTTTGGTCCTCCCGGTACAGGCCAGCCGCTTGCCGATGTCGAGGAGATCACCGTCGCCTACTGCACCAAGCCTCGTAACAACGCTCGTGTCATCCCCGACGGCTCGGTGACCGGCGCCCACTTTGTCAAGACGCCGCTGTACGTCCAGCTCATGGCTGTCGGCGACTTTACCAGCATTGGCTTCATGCAGGGCGACGAGGGTGGAGAGCTCGACCCTCACGGTGCTACGGGTATGGGCAACCCTGTCGGCGGTAACGTCACCTCGAACGTTTCGGGTGAGGATGCGTTTTACGAGGAGTGGATGAACTACGCTTCGTACAACCAGGTTTGCTTCCGTGTTTGCATCGCCGGTAGCGAGCAGGCTCCTACTGCTCTCGAGTGCCAGCACACCTTGGATGTGATGGGATGCAACTTTGTCATGCCCGGTAACTACGCCGACAACGTGTTCGAGACGTGCGACGGTGACTCTGCCTACCCTCCCGGTCTGTACCCCGAGGGCAACGGTCAGACTTCGACTTTTGTTCAGTTCTACACGGGTGTCTACGTTGCTGGCGGCACCACTTACTCGTACACCAACGGTTCCCCTGACGAGGTCACCCCTACCGCTGCTTACTCGACCCCCTCCACGTCCAACTGCCAGACCACCAACACCATCGCCAACGGCATCAAGTCGATCATCCCTTCGTCCAGCGTTGCTTCTTCCTCGTCCGCTGCCAAGGCTTCCAAGACTCAGTCTTCGGGCTCGTCGAGCGCCACCTCTGGCTCCGGCTCCGGCTCCGGCTCCGGCTCCGGCTCCTCGGGCTCTTCCGGTTCGTCTGGCTTGTCTGGTTCGTCTGGCTCCTCGGGCTCGTCGAGCTCGACCAACGCCTCGACCACCAGCGGTGCCTCCAAGCTCGTCAACAGCGCCGCTGCCGGTGTCGTTGCTTTCGCCGCTGTCATGGCTGGCGCCATGATGCTCTAAGCGGCCGCTCAAGATACCTTTCCCACAGCACCTCGTCCTGTTTCAAGCCAGCTGCTGCAACACCATTAGACGATGAACAATGTCTGTCTCTTTTCTCTCTTCGCTTCCTCCTCCAGGATATCTTGCCCAAAGATTCCTGCTCTTTAAGTGATCCGCTTGCTTCAACTGTTGATACATACACTTCCAACACACACTCATTCAGTGTTTCCATCTCATCTCGGTCGGGTTACTCGGCTACCTGCTCGGAATGTAACTGCATACCTTTCTTTTATTAGCGTGCATCGTGTGTCATCGTTGAGTCGAAGCAACGCCTTGATGGATGAGCGTATACTGAGAGTAAGGAGCAAAGATGAAGGGCGTTAGTTTTGCTCTGCTTGACAGGTGTGGGACTTGTGTATTTTTCAAGCCATTCCTTGCAGCCGGGCCCAGGCTGTTTTTCGGATATCGGCCAGAATTTCTTCTCCCTCTCTCCACACTCTCTTGAATAGCTTTGGAGGTGTACTTGTCACAAGACGATCACTCTCTCAACACACGGTTCATCGGCACAGCAGGCCTGGAGTAGGTAGGAGTCGCTGTTGTCGATTATATCGGTCGCGCAAGGCTTGAGGCGTAGACAAGCAACAGCCACGCCGTCTGGGCGATCCACGCAGAGGAGCGACGCCTTGCTCCATCATGATCGTATCAATATACACTTTGAGGATAGGTGCAAGCCCAGCTCTCCGTGTCGGCGCCTTCCGCAAAGCAAGACCGCATCCATCGTCAATAACCACAGCGAGATCATTAGTCACTTCCACACCAACCCCGTCACCAACATCTCCTCAAGCATACGTGTCTCTGTCAACAAATCCATGGTTCAACCTAGCATTCGAAGACCATCTCTTCCGCACGATCGACCCAGCAATACCCGTCTGCTTCCTCTACCGTAACTCACCCTGCGTCGTCGTCGGACGCAATCAGAACCCTTGGAAAGAGCTCAATGCCTCGGCCATGCTCTCGATCGGACTTCCCATGGTGCGACGTCGATCGGGCGGTGGAACAGTCTACCACGACTTGGGCAACACCAATTACTCGTTTCACATTCCACGCGAAGCATTCGATCGACGCACACACGCCGAGCTCGTCGCGCGTGCGCTCAACGTCCCACCCATCTCCCTGCACCACTCACGTACAGATCTGGCGAGAGCCGATGTGGGAGCCTACGTCAACGCGCGCAACGACATCTGTATCCGTGTCAAGAGCGGATTCGATCGCAACTCGACGGCGAAGACGAAGGGGGAAGCGGACGAGCGAGGGTTTGAAGAGAGAAAGGTGTCGGGGAGCGCGTACAAGTTGGTCAATAAGCGGGCGTATCATCACGGAACGATGCTGCTTTCTGCTAGTTTGGGCAGTTTGGCAAGTTCGTTGAAGAACGACCGTGGAGAGCTGCTCGTGACGAAAGGTGTGGCGTCGGTGCCTGCGCCAGTTGCCAACTTGACGGATGCATTTGCGGATCGAAAGGCGATGCTCAGCCACAACGTGTTCGTTCAAGCTGTGGTAGCTGAATTCCACCGCACTTACCCTGACTCTAGCAGCACAAACGCGATAGAAGTGGATGAATCGAGTTTGAACAAGCCGGAACTCAACGAGGGACGATGGAAGTTGAAGGAGAACTTTGACGAACTGCAGAGCTGGCAATGGGTGTTTGGTCAGACGCCCGAATTCACACATCGCGTATCGATGCACGACGTTTCGCAGCTGGGGACGCAAGAGGCGCAAGGATGGGGACCGTTCTCGGTCGAAATTCATTCCAAGGAGGGGATCGTGTTGGATGCCAAGCTGGTCGAAGCGCGGTTGGATGACGGCGCGGTGGGAAGGGGGGTGCGCCAAGTGGTTCAGGGATTGCAGGGCAGGAGATACGATGAATTGGCGCTGCCTCCTCCTTGGGGTCCTTCTTCGCCATCCACCGCAAGCGTAGAAGCAGCAAAACAGGCAAACGTAGAGCCAAGTATTGAGGGCAAGCTGTTGCATTGGCTTGGCACTGTGCTATAGACAGCCGCAAAGGAAAGGGGCTGCAGCGTCGCAGGCTTGGGCGTCGCCTTGGCATTGCTGTAGTGAGAAAGAAGGGACCCTGGAAAAGTCCCTAAAATTTGTATTGCTGGAAACGCCTGAAACCAATACTGTTTTCAAGCGCTGCTGAGCTCGGCTGTGCAGCTCCAATGAATCGGCACCGCCGAAAAAAAGCTATGCCCAATCGTCCCACGCACAGCATTGTTCGGCCTAAATCCGAAAAAGCATGCAAGCAATGTGCGGATGAAGCCGATGAGAGGATCCTGCGCAATGCCAGGAAAGTGAGTGGTCTCTGACTGCTGAGGAGATCAATGATTTTTTTTTTTTTTAAAAAAAAGTTAATCGGCGTCAAAGTGGCAGGCTTATCGGCTCGCTTCGCTCGTCACCGCGCGGAGAGAGAGTGTGTGTGACACACGGTTCGGCTCTTCCTTTGCTCTTTCTGTGCCAAGGTGTGGTTGCGATTCTCTCTTCTCTATCATCACCATCAACCATCGCCACCCTCGACCGTCCCTATCTTGCTTTCTTTCCTACACCGCATCCTCCTTTCATATCTCATTGTCTGTCTGCGCTCCAGCATTTTATCACTCTTTTTCTGCCACCATCATCGCTTCCGGAGCTGGCTCTTCGGAAAGCTTCACGTTCGAACTCTATCTCTCTGCGTCGATCGCGTTCCAGCCCCTTGTCAAACTACCATCACACTATACCTGACTCGATAAAGCATAAGTGTCAACAATGCGGCGCTCTCATCCAACCGCTTTTGTGCTCAAGAAGCGCGACAGCTGTGCTGTCTGCAACAACATCGCACCATGCCCCGTCTGCCCCAAAGGTCAACAATGTCAGCAGATCTTTCGTTCCTCCTGCCAAGACTGTCCCGTCAACAAGTGCGTCCCCATCCCTGGCTACAGTGCCAACGGCGGCACCAACAAGTCTGCTCTCGGAGGCGGTCTTGCAGCACTCTTCATCGTCACCCTAGCAGCTGGTACCGCTTTCTGGTTTTGGAGGAGACTCAAAGCCAAACGTCGCCGCATCGCTCTGCACGAGGAAGCCATGGAACGACGTGAAAAGCTACGAAACGAAAAGGAAGCCATGACCCTTCAGCTCGGCGGTGCCAAATCGGCACGTACACCTACCGACTCCACTTCTCCCTTTGCCATTGTCGACGACGACGACCTGCTCGACAACGACACCGAATATACCCAAGTCACTGGCGTGCTCAACAACAACGATCAGAACAGGCTGGGCTCGCCGGCCGAACCCACCGCCTTCCGACGCAGATCGTTTGGTGCTGCCACCCATCTTTCTCGTATCACAGAGGGGGCTGAGGAGGAGGAAGAGGAGCAAACGCCCAACAACGCTTCTGCGGCTGGTCATCGTAAGCGCAACACGGTCGGCTCCATTCAGTCTACCGCTCGGTCGTTTGCAAGTGGGGCGGGTCCACGCATCAGCATCGCTTCCGGTACTTCTAGCTTTGGATCGCACAACATTATTCCTATTGCTTTCAAGCCTTCCCCTTCCAACGCCGCTGCTCCTTCTGCTACAGCTGCTTCGGATGCAGACGGCGAGAATGGGGTCGACAGAGCAGACGATGCATCTCTAGCCGGCTACCAATCCATCTCCCCACTCGCACTCCCCTCTACCGCCCATCGCGCCACAGGCGCACCCGCCATCCAAGTCAACACCGCACGTCGGGGCCCCGTCCGACCGACACGCGCGCCCGACCTCAACCTCCGCCTACCCGAACCGCACAAACCCGCCACCTCGTCCCCCCTCGCCCAATCCTCTGCACACAACATCACCCCCGCTTCGACCGCTGCTGCTGCGGGCCAGCCAGCGTATCAATTCATGTCGATCGACCCCGTCGAAGCGCTCAAGTCATCCGGACCGTACAGTCGAAGCGACAGGCCGCTTTCAGGAGCGACAATCAACACGATCGGCTCTACGCACTCTGGTAGCCTGTCGTACGTTCTCTCTGCGCCGCAGGTGATTACGCCTGTGAGTGGAGAAGGTGTGAGGCGGGTGCAATTGGGCAACGGGGGTAAGGCGCAGCTTGTCAAAGTGCCCAGTCTTAAGCGTAAGGATAGCAAGAAGGGTGATAAACCGGCTGGTGGAAGAGAAGACCCCTTCCACGACCCGAACGAGAACACTCAAGATAGCGAACTCCTCCCACCTCCATCCAACCGCTTCAACTCGAAAAACGACTCCTCTCGTTTATCAACCAACTCAACCTCAACCCTCGGCATCCCATTCGGAGAAAACCCCTTCGGACCTTCCCCCTTCACCCCGCACCCACCCAACCAAGCCTCACCAAGCGACGCAGAAGACCACCGATCCTCTTGGCTAGGCGGTGGCGACGACGACGACTCGTCCCTCTCTTCGCGTACCACCGCCAGAGACGCAGCCGATCCGTTTCGCGATCCTACCTCGATCTCTCGTCCTCCTACCGTTCACAGCGGTCGGGGTGAAGGTGAGGGTGAGGGTGAAGATGAACCAAGGACGAGCATTGGCGGTGTGAGTCTGGGTCAGTTTCCGTTTGATGTTCCGAAGGGGTTGCCGGAGAATGCGCTGCAGAGGGTGGAGGAGTTTAGGTGATCTTTTTTTTTGCATGTCGTTTTTGATGAGCAATGAAGGATGGTTTGTTGCTGCTCGAGAGTAGGGAGGGGGTTTGTTTCTCCGTCTGTGTCAATGTGAATGTCTGTGTGTGTGTGTGTGTGTGTTTGGGGTTGTGAGAGATTGCTGTTTTTTGAAAAGGGGACGTTGTTGGGAATCACTGTTCATCCCACTTTTCTCTCTCTCTCTCTCTCTCTCTCTCTCTCTCTCTCTCTGTGTGTGTGTGTGTGTGTGTGTATGTTTCTCTAGAGACGCTTGTATTTACAAAGAACCGTGTTGAGTCAAAAGGACTTCGAGAGGTACAAAGACACGACTAAATCCCCCTAAGTTACTCTACGTTTTACTCCAAACCCAACCTCTCCCCCCTCACCGTCAACCTGATCTTACTACCCACCTTACTCGGCAACACCACCATGCTCTGATAATCCGGTTCGGGGAACCCGCTCTCCAACTCCCACCTAAACAGCCTCACAAACGACGCGACGATCACGCCGATCTGCAAATACGCAAACTGCTCGCCGATGCACCTATGTCTCCCGGCACCAAAGGGGAGGTAAGGGCTGTTAGCGCCGGTGCTGATCATGCCGAAACCGAAATCTTCCTTCTCGTCGCCGGCGTCCTGCATCGCGTCGGCTGTAGCCGCATCGAGCCACCGATGAGGGTCGAAGGTCGAAGCGGATTTCCACAGGAACGGGTCGACTTGGGATACGCCAGGTGCAGCCATGATGTAGTGTCCTTTGGGGATGACGTAGGAATGTTCTTTGTGCGGGTGTGTGGAGGGGGGGAGGCGAGGGTGGGTGGGACGGCGAGATCGGTTTTAACGTATCGCATGATCGAGTGTAGGGGCGGGTGTAGGCGGAGGGTTTCTTTGACTACGGCGTCCAGGAGAGGTACGCTGGTTTTTTGCGTTTCGTAGTCCAAGTCCCGCAGACCGCCTGTGCCGTCACCGTAGACTTTGAGTTGCTCTTGGTAGAGTTCTTCGATGATCTCTGGTCGACTAGCTAGTCGCAAAAATGCCCAGGAGGAGGTGGCGGAGGACGTGTGCTGTCCAGCCATGAGTAAGGCGATCATCATATGGGCGATCTCGATACCGCTAAGTTGACGTCCGTTTTTGTATTTTTGCTCCATAAGGGCTGCGATCATATCATTTTCTCCAGACCCATCGTCCGAGTGGCCGGCTGCGCGTCGTTTGGCAACGATATCCTGGTAGAACTGCGACATTTTCTTCTGTGCTTTATCGCGCTTAAAGTTGCTAGGAAGCGGCAGGTTGGGGATGACAAAGTTGATGGGGGTGAAACCAGAGTCGAGATCGTGGTAGAGTTGTGCGAACGACTTGTCGAGTCCCTCCCTCACCTCCTTTCCTTGGAGAGTGCGGGAGGCGGTGAGGATGATCACCTCCGACATGGCCTGGAAGATGTCGACGCTGAACGACATGTCGCCCTTCTGAACAGGTGCGAAGCGAGGATCGCTCTTGATGTACTCCTTCACCTCGTCGACGATCTGCGGCACGTAAACGCGGAAGTTGTCGACGGACAGTCCAACCTTGACGAACTTCTTCTGCTCCATAAACACCGCATTCGGCACATCGTACACCACCTCTTTACCGAAAACAGGCGTAGTCAGATGGGTGTACGCATCCTCCGCAGTCACCTGCTGATGCTTAGCGTTAAATACCAATTTGCTACCCTTGGGTCCCAACGCAACCGTGATCTTTCGGCCGAGCAGGACAAACGTGAAAACATCGCCGTACTTCTCCCGACATTCAAAGAAGAACTTGTAAGGATCAATACCGTAGTACACCGCGGACCCGATTACGGGTACGTAGTGGAATACTACGGGCGGGTTGTTTCGCGGTGCGGGCAGGAGGAGCTGCGAGGCGACGTTGAGTACGATGGCGAGAAGGGGCAGGACGATGGCGAGAGAGAGAGCCCTGATGGTAGGGGTAGAGTCGGCGAGCGGAGTGACAGCGAACAGCTGGTCGAGCAACGACGTCATTGCTGACGACGAGGTGGAGACCATGATGAAGGGATCCGCCAGCGTAGGATGTGATGGATATAGGTGTGCTGGTTGGTGGTTAAGAATGACAATTGCAAACACACGCGTGCACAAGAAATTAAAAGGCCGAGAAGAACACACACACGCGCAACACGCTCATCTCTTCTGAAAATCAGTCGATTTTCTTCTGCTTGAAGCGCGCGCGTTGCGTGTGCGTTGCTTGTGTTTGTGTTGGTTGACAAGAATCAGCCAATCAGCCAATCTCCGCTCTCTCTCTTCCATCCCAAAATCGAATGATTTCCAAGCTCATTGATTTAAATCGGCGATTTCATATCCTTTCGCCACCTGTCAAACAAGTCATTTCGCCGTATCGCTGTCGTTCAATCCGCTATCACACTGCTTGACACAAACCGTTGAAGAACTTTATCCTGAGAACTGAACAGAGATTGCATTCCATAACGCAAGAAGCGCAGAGAGAGATGATGCAAAAAAAAAAAAAAAAAAAAAAAAAAAAAAGTACAAAACAATCGAGAAAGGGGCCAGAGGGGGTCCACGAATCACAAAGACAACCTTCCGGGAGCAACGCGGTCGATCACGATCACTTTTGCAAGTAGTAATCCGACACCTGCTGCTGGTTACCCGCAGCCACTCCACCCTTGTAATCCGCCGAGCTCCTCTCGACATCGTCACTACCAGTCTGGCTCGACTCGCTCGGCAGCTCCTTGGCAAGATCGCTACCCTCGATCATATCAGCCTCCCAGCTCTCGGGCTCCAAGAACTGCTTGTGCTCCCTGATCGAGACACCGCCGGGAACGGGCCACACTTCGCAAAGCGCAATGTAGACCATACCAGAGACGAGGAAGCCAAGCGGGTACGCGATGATGTACATCCTGTTTGCGGTCTCGGAAACATTGGCGCCGAGAACACCAGCGAAACCAGCGACGCTCATGGCGATACCAGCAATGTACGCGGCAAAGGCGCGGAAGTTGAGGCCGTGCCAGTAGTGGTACATGTGAGGAGCACCCTCGGTCTTGCCCGAGCTGGCAGAGAAGAGCGAGGGCATATCCAAAAGGCCGCGCTTGACAATGTAGTAGTCGGCCATCATGGTGCCGCTGATGCTCGAGAGGAAGAGAGAGTAGGCGGAGAGGTAGGTGGCAAAGTTGTTGCTGTCCTTGAGAAGGTTGTATGGGCAGTAAACAAAACCGACAATGCAGCAAAGGATCGATCCTCGTCGAATGTTGATGTAGCGCGGGCAAGCAGCAGCCAGATCGTGACCAGCCGAGAGCGAGTTGGCAGCAATGTTGACACCAATTTGACCGATGATGAAGGCGAAGGCGATGAAGAAAACGCCGGCGCGGGCACCCGAGCTGGGGTCTACGGTCAATCGCTGCCCGAGGAGGTCAACCGGGTTCCAGATAAGCTCGCCGTAGATGACCTGACTGGAGGAGGCGATGATGATTCCGAGGAACGAGGTCAACGAGAAGGTGAGAGGGATAGCAAGGAACTGCGACCAGGTGACCGAGCGCTTGTCCTTGGCCATTCGCGAGATATCGGGAATGTTGAGAGCGAGAGTAGCCATGTTGGAGATGCACGACATCAACGAAGCCATGAATTGCCATCCGAACTTGCTGCCGTGCAGCTTGGCAGGCTGGTGAACAATGGAACCGACACCCTTGGCGTCGACGATGGACCAGACGAAGAAGGCGATAGCGGCGATGGGGACAACCACTGCCTTGAAGTTGAAAAAGAAGCGGATCTTGCTAGGGTGCAAGCAAGCCAGAGGAAGCGAGATGAGGGAGAACAGGAAGAACGACAAAAAGTCCTTTGATGTGATGCCACTGCTTTCAGGGAGATGGTTGGGGATGTTGCGGTAGCTAGGGGCAATGCTCTCGAGAACCAAAGTGACACACTGTCCGCCGATGTAAGCCTGAACTCCGTACCATATTGCCGATAAAAGAGCTCTATTGATGATAGGCCAGATAGCACCCCAGACACCGAAAGTGCTACGAGCAAGGATGGGGAACGAGACGTGGTAGACCGCACCGATGCGAGCGGTAAGAACGATCAAGAACGCCACGAGGAAGTAGCCAACAATGATAGCAGCCCAAGCCTGGGACCAAGTGAGACCGGCCGACACGGCAGTAGAAGCGATCATGAAAGTGTTGAGGTTAAGACCGTCCGAGATCCAAAAGGCGGAGAAGTCCTTCCAACCCCAAGTACGGCGCTCTGGGGTGACGGGGAGCAAGTCGGCATTGCGAAGCATGCAGTTGCCGCGCGACTCGCCAGGTCGTCGCTCGGAGCCCTTGATGGCTGCTGCGTTGATGGCGCGTTTGACCAGCGACATTGTTGCTGAGATCGATCGAGGGGAGGAGTTGTCGGAGGAGGAGAGAGGAGAAGGTGTTGAGGGTGGGATGGAAGCTTGGAGAATCGGATCCAAAGTCGAGTCTATATGTACAACTTTCGACGTCTTAGGCTACCGAACGCTTATTGGGTGGTAGGGAAAGCATCGATAGAGAATGGAAGTATGTACCTGAACTGCAGAAGCCGCAATGCCGACACGAGACCAAGTTGCAGATAAGTTTCGATGCCGCGTGGCAAAAAGATGGTCCCGCCTGGGTTCGCGATACTGTACAGGTACAGAGCAATCATGCGGAGTGAAAGAGAGAGAGAGAGAGAGAGAGAGCGGTAACTCGAGCGAGCGAGCGAGCATCGGAGGAAAAGGCGGGGGAGACAGGTCTTACGACCAGCCAATGCGATGCAAAAGATAGACAAGAGAGAGTTGAGCCGCTTTGCTCTTCGGTGGATTCCGCCAAGTAAAATCATTCATTTTGCTTATCTTTGGCAGCGCATTGGCGCTATCTTTGATTGACTGCAACGCACATTTGTTTTTTTTTTTTTCGAATTTTTTTTCGAATTTTTTTTCGAATTTTTTTGACAGATGAGCCGCCTATGCAGCTGCAGTATGTTCTGAATTTTAGGCCTGTCAAAATTGGAATTCATGGAAAAGCGGCCGAGTTTGCGCCAGTCTGCATGACTGTGGCGGCCGGATCATCAAGGTCGGGCGAGATGCTGCGCATTGCTGCTGCGGATGATAAGGTGTCGACCACCGCCGCACGATGACCTTGCCACTCTCTTTCACGCGCACTGATTCTGTCAATCGTACAAGCCACCTCGTTGCTATGCTCAAATGCATCGATGCGATAGGACAGCACCATTCTAAAAAGTGGGTTGCCGTGCTTGCATGTATAGTATGCCTTTGTTACCCGCAATGCTATCGCAACTGCTGCCCTCAATGTCATCCTCTCCCTATCTGGCTGCCGGTATGCTGACAGATAGCATCTATCGATCAATGCCAGGCACAGATCATCCCACTCCCCGCTCCTCCTCATCACGACCCCGCTCTCGATTCGATAGCAAACTCGGCCGCATCCAATCATGGCACGGCACGAAATCTCGACCGAGATCATCTTTATCACCTCGATTCTCCGACACGCCACGGTCCGCACCAATAGATGCCCATTCTGATTGCTTCCACATCGCTCTCACTCTTGCTTATCGTGTCTGTCTACATGGCAACAAGGATCAAACCACACGTGGCAATTGCAGAGGAGCATGCAATGTACTGCAACTGTAGCTTACAAACCCTTTATCACTCTGCAAGCTCGAGACGTTTACGCCCCTTGTCGCATCGTCGTCTGGACCAGTGTATCGACATCGGTGCCGAGGATGGCGCCCACTTCGACAAGACTTTGGGTCTGCTGCTCGCTGTACAGCGTCAAGTAGTCCAAGATGGTGCCGCCGACCGCTGCTTCCAGCGTCCTTCGCGCTTCGGACTCGTCCACCTTGATCGACGCTGACTCGGCCGTGCTTTGCCGAGATTCGTTGCTGGTGGAAGCAAGGTTGCTCTGGAAGATGCCTGCGGCCGAAGCGGGCAGAAAGTCTTCATACGTGATAGGCTCTGCATCCAGCGCACCTGCCTCCGCCAGATCAGCCAGCAGCTCGCACCCTTCCTCTCCCTTTCGTCCGCGCATCACGTCCTTGGCCAGCTCGACATCCCTGACACTGAACAAGAAGTATCCCAGTCCCTGCCTCAAGATCGCATCTTGAGTATCGGGGAACCCAGCCTCGAAAACATCTCCCAAAATCTTGACACACTCCTCCTTCCCCACCCTCTCACCCCTTTCCTCCTCCCTCTCCCGCTTCACTCTCCCCACCTCAACCATCAACCCGTCATACAACCTCGCACCCTTCCTCGTCAACGCCTGACCTCTCGCCTCGATCTCACCAAACCTCGCCTTATGCTTTCCCTCCACCACCCCACCGGCACCTCCTAAAAACTCGACACTCTCCGAAAGAGCGTGGAAACTCGTCTGCCTCAAATACACCTCGTTCTTCCTTCTCGGCGGACCTTCGATAACCTCCTTTGCATCGATGCCGTGTGCAATCATGGTCGATTGCACCTGATCAATATCCAGCGTTCTCGGGGTTAGGTGGTTGATGTGTGGGCCGCGGAAGCTGACAATGTCGGCTACGAGGGGGTGCGTTTTCGCGAGGAGTTGATACTGGGCTAGCGAGACGGGGGTGTCCTTGTGCCAGGCGAAAATGTCGACGACTCGCTCGACGAATTCGATCGCTTCGGCTCTGCTTAAACCTTCCACTCTCTCTCCCACCTCAGCAGACTCTGCTTTGACAAGCAGCTCGACACATCGATCCGAAACAATCTTCCTCTTCCCCAGCAACTCTTCCGCCAGCTCCCTCGTCGGGACATCCTGGATGAGATCCATACGAAGCAGACTGCAAAAGATGCGGAACGGATTTGCCAGCAGATCCTCAGCCCCTACAGGTCGAAAAGCAGTAGCGTGGATAGGCAAACCTGCGTCCTTGTGCAGATCGTAGTATCCGACGGCATGCATACCGAATACGCGGAAGATGCGGGATAGAAGCGAGAGTTCGGCAACGGTGCCCACGCGAATGGCGCCGTGACGCTCGACGTTGAGTCTGGAGATTTCATCGTCTGTGAGTGAAGAGTGGGGTGGGAGGCGACGGATGACGTCCGAGTTGACGCTGGAGATGATCCAAAGGAGGTCGCCGTAGAGGGGCACTTCGGAGCGGTACATGGTGGACATGGACGAGGCGAGGAGGGCGCCAAGTTGGGTGCTTGTTACCGTGGAGGTAGGGCGCTCGCTGGATGAGGAAGAGGAGGTGCCGCTGTCGTCTGTGCTTTCGGCGATCAAGGATGGGAGGTAGCGAGCGGTTGGGTCGAATGTCGGAGACGTGGAGGGTTTGTTGATCTCCAACCCCATCGTCGTTGACGTGCTGGGGATATCGACGGCCATCTTGGGCGATCGTTTCCTTCGCCTTGATTTCTCGACGGCAGTATCGCTAAATGCTCTTCGGGGAGCGAGCGTGCTGAGATACAGCTGAGCTACCGAATGATGCACGTCGCAACGTTCAAGTCTGGTTGTGATCGTTCGTTGTTGTCGCTCGCTTTGATTGTTGCTGGTAGTGGGACTAGTGGGACTAGTGGGACTAGAGATGAACGTATACCTCGCAGATGCGTTATACATAACTGGTCTTCACCCCACTTCGTACTTTGATAGTATTGAAGTAGTGTCTGTGTGAGTAAGTGTGGTTGTTCGGGATTAGGGACAGAGTACGAGAAGGGGTGTACAGTATATACCTGCTGCGGCTCTCAGCAGCAGACAGGCATGACCTCAAAACGGCTTCGTGTTCGGCATCCCCTTGCGCCCACTCCACACAGCCTCAGATAGCCAAGTCAGCCTAAGCTCAGTACCGAACCCACTGCTTATCAGCCAGCAGAGGCTGCTAGCCATATCACACAGCGCGCACTGTTCGACAGTCCGCCGAAAGAAAAGAAAAAAACCCACGCTCGCCGGAAAATCCGATTATCGACACATGACACGCCGACCACCGTTTCCCTTTCCCTTTCTCCCTCTCTCCTTTTACGGGGGGGGGGGAGGATCGGGAGCATTGTCGGCAAAGCCGTAATGTGACGACGGAAAAATGCCGAGCAAGACGGTTAAAACGCGCAGCTGCAGTGCCTCTTCGGTGAAATGCCGAAAAAAGGGGTGGGAACGCGTTCGGCGGTTTTCCGTGAGACTGTGACCCTATCTCTCCATTGTCGCTAGACCAGGAGATCGACGTGGCATGCAAAACGCAAGCGGATGGTGGTGGGAGAGGGTGGTTATCAGACCAGCAAAGAGTGGAGGCTGAGGTTGCAGACATGGCTTGGCCGGCTGAGGGTCCCAGGCTGTCACGTTCTGCCGAGCGCCTGTCCTTTCTTTTGAGCAGACTCTCTGTGGTGAGGATGTAGGGAGGTTTTGTCGACCTCGAGCAGTGCGCTATCCCTCTCTAGGGAGTGTACCAGCTAGAACGGCCTGAGCTACCTAGCTGTCGTATCGAGAGAGCTGAATACGGACGCAGCAACAGACAGGTTCATATAAGACTAGGAGCGAGGAGGCTCGACTCGAATCCAACTCCTCCTTGCGACAGCTCTTACTCGACCGCTTCTGGGCTCTTCACACATCTCAAGACGCTACTCCTCCTCGAACACTGCTGCTCCTCTGATACAAAGATGCCAGAGCCCATCACCACTACCGCAGCTCCAGCTGCCCCCGCCTCATCCACCAAGTCCGCCAACGCGGCCGACGCACTCACCCTCGAGTCCGTCTTTTCAGCTCTCGACCTCCCGGCACCCGGCTCTCGCATCCCGGGCGTCTTCGACGGCACCACCTGGCAACACGGCGCCTCCACCACCTCCACCCTCACCTCCCTCAACCCTGCCACCGGATCCACCCTCGCCACCGTCACATCCGCAACCGCAGCCCAAGTATCCTCCGTCATCGCGGCCGCTCACTCGGCACAACGCATCTTCGCAAAAATCCCCGCCGCCACCCGAGGCGCAGTCATGAAGGACATCTGCTCCGCCTACATTGAGCACAAGGACGCTCTTGGTGCGCTCGTCTCTCTTGAAATGGGCAAAGTTCTCTCTGAAGGTAAAGGCGAAGTACAGGAGGTCATCGATGTAGCCGATATGGCTGTGGGACTGTCTCGCTCTATCCAGGGTAGTGTGTTGCCCTCAGAGCGTCCGGGACACGTGATCTACGAGATCCCCAACCCTCTGGGGCTGGTTGGGGTGATTACAGCGTTCAACTTCCCCGTCGCTGTTCACGGATGGAATTTCTGCCTCTCGTTTGTTTGCGGGAACGCTACCATCTGGAAACCCTCCCCCACAACTCCCTTGACTGCGATCGCCACCACCAAACTCGTCGTGAAAGTGTTGGAGAAGCATGGGTTGCCGACGGCGCTTGCTTCGTTGGTGTGTGGAGATGTGGAGACGGGTCAGAGTCTTACGCGGGATGAGAGGGTGCAGTTGACGAGTTTTACTGGGTCGGAGGGGGTTGGTAAGGTTGTGGCGCGGGATGTGGCGGCTCGATTGGGGAAGGTGTTGTTGGAGTTGGGTGGGAATAATGCGGCGATTGTGTTGGATGATGCGGATTTGGAGTTGGCTGTGCCCGGGGTGGCGTTTGCTGCGGTGGGTACGGCGGGTCAACGGTGTACGACGACGAGGAGGTTGTTGTTGCAGCGTGGGGTGGCGGATAAGTTTTTGGAACGTTTGGTTAGGTTTTACACCTCGTTGAAGGAGAAGAATCTTATTGGAGATCCGCTGCACCCTTCTATCCTGTGTGGACCTCTACACTCGGCTAAGGCAGTGGCGAAGTATTGGGAGACGCTGGACGCTATCCGTTTTGAAGGCGGGAAAATTCTCTTCGGTCCCTCTTCACCTTCCAATTCCGGTCTACCAGCCCATTTGGAGGGAGGAAACTACGTCCTCCCTGCAATCACCATCCCTTCGTCGTCAACCTCGCCGGTCTTTAAGGATGAAGTCTTCGCACCCATCCTCAACGTCGTCATCTTCGACACGCTCGACGAAGCCATCTCGCTCAACAACAGCGTCCGTCAAGGTCTGTCCTCTAGCCTCTTTACCACCAAACTCACCAACATCGGCGAATGGCAGGGCGCACTCGGCAGCGATTGTGGCATTGTCAATGTCAATGTCAGCACGAGCGGTGCCGAGGTAGGTGCGGGCTTTGGAGGGAACAAGGCGACGGGTTGGGGCAGGGAGTGTGGTGGTGATGCGTGGAAACAGTACTGCAGGTGGGCGACGAGTACGGTTAACTACAGCAGGCAGGTGGTGCTTGCTCAGGGTGTAAAGTTTGACGCTTGAGAGACGCCGGGTTTGCGATGCAATGATAGTTTGAATGTTGTGGTATCAAAAGTGTGTGTGTGTGTGTGTGTGTGTGTGTGTGTGTGTGTGTGTGTGTGTGTGTGTGTGTGTGTGGTGAGGGTTAGAATGCTTCGCCGTCCAGATCTTCCTCTTCTTCATCGTTTAGCTTGTTTGAGTGAGCTGCCTCTTTTTGAGGCGAGTCAAGCGCTTCGCCATCCACATCCTCTTCCACCTCACCCGCCTTCACCTTCACTGCGGGTGGACACTCCAACAACCGCCTCAACCTCTCCAACACATGCGGACTAACAACGATCCAACCTTCCCACACATCCAACACGCCTCCCACCCTCCCCTTAAACTCTTCCCTCTTCATCCTCCCCTGAAAGCTCTTCGCAACCTGACCGAGATGCGCAAACACCAACGGCAGTTGCGCCTCCAATGCGGCCCTGTACCTCCACGCGTTCGAGATGGGCGTCCCCGAGTTATGCAGGATATCGCTGAGCGCATAGAGTCTCGCCAGCTTTCTCGGGACCGGCGTCGACGGCTGAAGCAGAGACGTCACGAGCAGCTGGACAATCTGTGCGTAGTTCGAGGCGTGGTCGAGGGCGAATGCTGTAATGCGCGCTATGCGCTCTCTGCGCAACGTGAGCCCGCGTAGCATGCTGCACAAGCGGCGACGCGCGATCGAGCCCAGAGGCGCGCCGGTGGTAGATGTGGAGCGGGAGAGGCGTCGTGTTTCGGATTCTTCGCCTGAGTCAGTAGAGTAAAGCTCGTCGCTCCCTGCGTCATTGAAGTCTTGCTCGGCGATGGGCGAGGTGGGGAGGTAGTGCGGGTCCAGACACATGCGAAAGTAGTGGTGTAGCAGCGAATCTGGTTCGAACAAGAACGAGAATTTGGGATTGTCCGCCTCGCGCTCGCGCAAGACGTGTTCAAAGTGCGGGCCGTTGCTTCGGATGCGCGATGCGACCGTCTCGATAAACAGCCTCTGCGTCTGTGGATAGTCGTCGTGCACTTGAGCTCGAATATGCTGCTTCTTGTCATCTGCGCTTGTGCTGGGTTGGCGATGGCGAGTGATGAGTCTGGGAACAGCACTACCACCGCTTGGTCGATCACTCGCCAGCCTACTGTCCTCGCCCTGCCTATCATCCCTCTCCCTCGACATGGGATACATAGCCCGAGCGGGCAACGGCATAGCCTTGCCCCAGCTCATCTTCACCCGCACTCCACCCCACATCGCGCCATCTGCCTGCCTAAACGCGTACTCGGCCTCAGCCCGCGTCATGTACGCCACAAACCCGGTCAACCCGCTGATTCTGTCGCGCTGCTCACCCCTGGGCCACATGATCTTGACGGTGGCCACGTCTCCCCATGCGCGGAAAAACTCGCCCATGCTGCGCTCGTCAATGTGCGGCGGGAGCGAGAGGATGCAGATGTTGGTGGTGAGTGGGTCGGAGGCGAGGTCGCGCGAGCCTGGTTTGGACAGGGTTTCGCGGGCGAGCAGGGTGGAGATGGAGGTGTTGGTGGTGGAGGCGAGGGTGGAGAGGCGCGATTCGCGTTGGGCTTGTTCGGTTTGCAGTTCTGTGAGAAAGGATGACATGGCTTGGCGCTTGCGTTGCGGCGGCGGCGGCGGGTCTTTGCGTGGGGTGGTTTGGGCTTCGTCGCCGCTCGAGTCGTCGCCAAAGGCAGAGTTGACTCGCTTCAACGGCACTTTGCTTGTGTGATCGGCTTGATTCGGGGTGCTATCGAGGGCAGAAGAGGCGGGTTGTGTTGGTTTGACGGGATCCGTTCTGGGCCCAACATACGCCTTGCTTCCCGCAGTGACAAATCCCATCGGCTTCCTGTTTTGACCATCCTTGACCGCTGATGGATCGCGTTCGACCTCCCCTCCCATGGCAACGACAAATTCTTGATACGCCCTGGCAGCATCCTCTTGAGCCTGCTTCTTCTTCCTCTCCTCTGCCTCTCGTTCCTTTTGGACGCGCGACTTGACTTTGCCGGCGCCATGCTCAAACTTTTCCCTCTTGAGCTGTTCGGAAAGCGCTAGTTCGTGTTTTGAAGTAGATGCGGATTGCTCCTTTTGAGCACGGATGTAGTCGAGCACGTCCTTGTCTGGTTGAGGCGAAGGGGTTCTGCTGCGCGGATAGGGTGGAGGTACGGCTGGTTGACGGGAGTGGTGTGGTGCAGAGCGAGGATACGAGTCGTGTCGAGAAGGCTCTGGGTAGGGAGAGCTATCGAGGTCATGGTCAGAGTGTTGGGAGCGATTGGCCCTGCGTGGGTCGGGTCGAGATGGTGGGTATGTTCGACTGCTGCTGGAAGCCATGTGTCGAGAAGGATTGCTGGGTCCAGCTCGTTCCGAGTAGTCGAGATCGTCGTCGCCGTCGTCGTCAGCACCTAGATCGACACGCGAAAGACGCGATGGGCGTTGGCCGTAGCCTCCGCCGCTGCCCGACGACATTGTTGTAGAACCAACAAGTTTTGAAGGAAGAGAAAGTGTCATACAGCTGTCGAGGATGGCCGTTGCGTTGTTTTGTGTTAAATTGGACCCTGAATAGCATTTACCGGCCGACAAACTTTTCCAACATTTCCAGTCCGCAGCCTTTTGCGAGAAAAAAAAAATGCAGAAAAAGGAAAAGTACAAAAACCTCATATGAATGCGACAACACCTTTCTTCTTCTCCTTAACGCTAAGTCGTGCCCCTTTAGGAGGGGGTACGCACCCCGTCCACAATAAAAGCACCTCTTTGCACTGGCAATCTTGGTCTAAGGATCAGGACCGCCGAGGACCGTACGAGGCCGTAATGCTGGACGGAGAGCTATACTGCCTTTCAGGCGGGACGATGGGAATGGGTGCGTCGTAGGTAGAGGTACGCCCTTCGTTGGCGATCCCATGACCTAGGTCGCAAGTTCTCGTTGTACATTTTGCCGTTGTCGTCGCTCTTTCTCGCCACTTTGTCTCTGCTCCCTATCACCTTCAATCCTCTTTCCCTTTCTCGGATCGTTTTGGCAGGCAGAACATCGTCGTGTATAGCCTTGCACTCTGCTGTAGAGTAAATCGTTATGGAATCCAATCGCATCAAGCTTACCTTTCGCCTTCACTTGTCCAATATCGTCTGTATGCTCGCCCGCTTTTTTTGCTCGTTGCTTGGTGATATTGGCTGCCTCGATGATGGCAAAGAGGCCTTGAGTGCGGCTCTAACATTTCTGAAAAAATGCCTGTGGAGGCGTTAGTTGGACCCTGAATGCCCCAAAACTGAGCCTCCTCGTTCATCTTTGTTCGCTCTCCTCTTGTCCACCTTCCTTCCATCTTCGAGGGTGGACGTTGATCAACGATTGGCTGCAATTGGTATGCTATGGAATCGCAACCAAAGCAAGAGTAGCGCCACGATGAGCTCACCATCCCAGCTCGTCGAATGTCCCAGCTGCCAACTCAAGCTACCTCTCTCGCAGCTCAATCCACACCTCGACAAGTGTCTTTCGGGGCAAACGCCTTCGAGTGGCAGCAGTAGCGAGCAACGCGTCAAGGCCGAGCAATGGAGTGGAATCTTTTCCGGCCGAACAGCCGATCCACATCCCTCACCTCGCGGCCTGAAACGGCAACCGGACGACCTCTCACAAGCCTCGCACCAAACTAATGGCGTCGCATCTACCAACGATGGCACCGGCAAGCGAACCAAGCCGGAACCCAATGCCAACCCCAACGGCAATGGCCCTACGAACGGTCCAGCTGCTGACGGTATCAGTCATCCAAACCAGCCTATTCCCTCGACTTTGCGCAGCCGCATCGATGCAGCCAAACCGTTTGCCGAGAGGATGCGACCACAGACGCTCGACGACTACGTTGGGCAAAGCGACGTCGTCAACGGTCCACTCAAGATGCTCCTTCGTCACGGCAAGATCCCTTCCATGATCCTCTGGGGCCCGCCAGGAACAGGCAAGACCACCCTGGCCCGTCTATTGGCCAAATCAGCCTCATCTTCTGCTTCCTCATCCTCCTCACCTTCGCAGGGCCCTCCACCGCATCGATTCGTCGAAATCTCGGCAACCAACTCGGGCACAGCAGATGTCAAAAAGATCATCGACGAAGCGCTCCATCGACTTGAACTCACAGGCCAAAGAACACTGCTCTTCATCGACGAGATCCAACGATTCAGTCGTGCTCAGCAAGACGTCTTCTTACCTGCTGTCGAGAAGGGCCAGATTGTGCTGGTCGCAGCAACCACCGAGAATCCTTCTTTCAGATTGCAGAGTGCGCTCATTTCGAGGATGCGCGTATTTGTACTCACCAAACTCAGCGTCGACGAGTGCTGTCAGGTGCTTCGCAACGCTCTCCGATGCGTAGAGCAAGAACAACACCAGTCTTCCGACGCCAATTCCATCGCATCGCACATCGACCAAGACCTCATCCGGTGGATAGCCAACATGGCCGACGGCGACGCGCGCACTGCACTGTCCGCACTCGAACTCGCCCTCTCCACCACCGATCCATCCCTGCCCTCCGCCTCCAACCTCTCCCGCCTCAAAACCGCCCTTAAACGCACCGCTCTGCAATACGATCGCACGGGCGATATGCACTACGACACGATCAGCGCCCTACACAAATCCATCCGCGGCTCCGACCCGGACGCAGCACTCTACTGGCTCGCCCGAATGGTCTGCTCCGGCGATGACCCCCTCTTCATCGCACGACGTCTCATAGTGGCAGCGTCGGAAGATGTGGATTCTCTGGCAGCGCTGCAGATGGCAACAGCGACGTACCAAGCGTGCCAGGTGGTTGGGTTGCCGGAGTGTGGGGAGAATTTGGCGCAGTGTGTCGTGTTTCTGGCGGAAGCGAAGAAGAGCACAAGGTCGTATCGCGCATGGAAAAAGGCAAAAGCTCTCGTGGAGGGCGGGTACAACCACCCCGTACCGCTGCACATAAGAAACGCCCCGACAAAACTGATGAAGGATATCGGGTATGGCAAGGAGTACAGATACGAGCCCAGATTCGCCCACCCGGTACATCAGGAGCTTTTCCCAGAACCGTTGAGGGGGACTCGGTTTCTCTCCCCCCCTCCTGAGGTGGAAGAGGCGCAAGACGAGAACCAGCAGCAGGGTGACAAGGTGGACAGGAGGGATTACCACCACACCACGGGAATGCAGAGCGCAATGACGAGCAAAGCGGGGGTGGGACCGGGATCGTGTCAGCGCATGTTTGAGTTGGGCGCGCGATCGGTGGATTTGGATCTGCTGGATGAGTGGGAGCAGGTGCACAATGGTGGGAAAGAGTGGAGCGGGAGGCGGAAGTTGATGCAGATGCTCGAAGGTCTGCAGGCCAGAGAATGATTCTCGAGTTGGCGCCGATGAAAGTGATATAGTGTGACACGAGGGGTTTGGCCTTTTCTCTTTTAGCTTTGTTTTGCGATACTATTTACAAGTCGTTATTAGGGGTGAAAGATGTATCCTGAGAAAAGACGAGAGACGGGATGTGTGTGCGTGTGTGTGTGTGTGTGTGTGTGTGCTCCACGCCGAGAGCAACTATCCAAGCATAGGAGCGGTTGAAAGGGTTGGTCTATTTACGCCCATAGACGGTCTTTCGACCCAGATCGAAGGGGACGTATTTGTAGCGGATCATGTGCCTATTGAGCGGAAGATAGACGAAACGGTCAGCTTTCCAGTGTCCATATAGCTCTGAGGTTTTCGGGGCAAACTTACTTGATCTGTCTTCGCATGGTGATCGTAAACAGGATGCAAAAGTACATCAACAAGATGGGCCAGAAGACTGGAATATCGAAAGCGCTCGACATGGTCGCAAAGATCGATAGCACAATAGCCTGAGTAGCCGAGAGCCAGAACTTGAACTCTGGCAGTCTTCGAATAAAAGGCCGAAACTCGTCGTCGGTCGACTGCCCGTTCAACGAGCTTCCAAACACCCCGCTCATCAGCCCACCGCCACCACCACCTGCCGACGCAGCGCTAGCCGAAGTGGGCAGACCCGGTTCACCTTCTTCCACATCCTGTTCTGCCAGATCCGCTTCATACGACGGGTCGAACTTGGGCGTCAAGAAGGCCAAAAACAAGTTGAGCAGGTAGATGAACAGTGCGTAGCAGATAATGTACCATCCTTGGGACAGGATGATTCGAAGCATGAAGAGGAAGAGTAGCGCGGCGGTGGCACCCCATCGATGCAAAGGGTAGGGGGTGGTGCTGTCGAGGAAGGACTGGTAGCGCTGTTGCAGCTTGTTGGTGTATGCGAGAAACTGCTCGATCTGCGGTGGCGCTGAGCTGCCTAGCCCGTCATCTGGGTTGTCGGCTCGCATCATCTTGAGGGGATGTGGTAGGTGATGATGGTGGTGTTGAGGAGGAGTTGGCTCGGTGGTGCTTTCTTTGCTTTGTCGGCCGAATGCCGAGACGGGAAACAAAGACAGACAGCGCAACGCTCAACGCACGGCACGGTTCTTCTTCTTCGCGCCAAAGACAGCTTTTTCGCCAACAGACTCAGCTTCCACGCGTCGACTCCAAAAACAAAAAAAAAAAGGTGTCGGCCGTGATCCGTGCTTCTTCCAGCTATTTTTTCAACAAGTGTTACATTGAACAGTGACAACATTTTGGTTAAAAGTTCTGGTTATCGTCGGATCAGCCATCCGAATTAAAATTCTCATAGTGCGTCATCCAGCATGGTCCGTGCGTTCGGTCAGCAGCATACCGAACAGCATGAGAGAAGCACATGATTCTGCCCAGCGACGCCGCACGATGACTGTAATGGCGAGCAAGCAAGTACAGTAAACGGCGCTTGTGCCGATGCGCATTGGCTGTCTGAGGTTGACTTTGGTCTTGCACACAAGTTCTTGCCCTCTCTGTCGCCTTCGACTCTACCACCATCAAGCCAACCTTGTCCCATTTGCAGGTCGACACGACAGCGACGCGGTTCACGACGACGACGACGACGACGACGACGACCAAGGCCACCGCCCTTCCCTGGCAACTAGCCCCTACTTCCTTCCCTCCTTCCTTCCTTCCTTCCTTCCTTCCTTCCTTCCTCCCTCCTCGCGCATTCACTTGCAAGTCACGTTTGAGTTGCAATGGTCGTCGCAAGAGCCGTCGCTTATCGAGCGGGTGAAAGTGCGCGTGCAGTCCCACACTCTGCTCTACTGCCAACCGGCGTGCGCTCCTCCTTCTCAACCTCTGCTCGCGTTTCCTCAGTATCCACGCCGCTCAACGAAGCGGCTCAGGCTGCCATCCCTAAAAAGCGCGGCATCGTCGCCAAGACGCTTCGCTTCACTGGCTACACCGTCGGCTCCATCGTCTTTGGTCTCGCCGCAACCACCGCCATCATCCTCGCTCACGATGCGCTCACCTATCGCGAAGCCCACGTCGACAAGGTGCCACTTGCTCCACTCGCCCTCTCGCCCAAAAAGGGCGGTCCCAAGAACTTGCCCATCCTCTCTGCCTATGCCGAAGACGAACAGGACGAGATCAGCAAAGAGCTAGCCGGCAAAGAGAGGCTCGTCATCGTCGGTGGTGGTTGGGCCGCCGTAGGCTTGCTCAAGACGCTCGACCCTGAAAAGTACAATGTCACCTTGATCTCGCCCAACAACTACTACCTCTTCAACCCGCTCCTCCCTTCGGCTGCTGTGGGTACCGTCGAGCCCAGATCGCTCATCGAGCCTCTGCGCAAGCTGCTGGCGCGCGTGCACGGCCACTACATCCAAGGTTTTGCTACCGACGTCGTCATGGGCGAGAACAAGCCCGTCTACCAGGGTGGTCAACAACGCTTGCTCCAAGTCAACGTCATCAGCGGCGACGACTGGGACGGCGAGGCGCTCTGCGGCAACGCAGCCGTCGTATCCGAACGCAAAGAAACCAAGGGCAAGTCCATCTACGTACCCTACGACCGTCTCATCGTCGCCGTCGGCAGCGTCACCAACACCCACGGCGTGCCCGGTCTCGAGAACTGCTTCCATCTCAAGACCATCGGCGATGCGCGCAAGATTCGCACCCACATCCTCGACAACCTCGAAATCGCCTCGCTCCCCACCACCACCGAAGACGAACGCAAGAGGCTGCTCAGCTTTGTCGTTTGCGGCGGTGGTCCTACAGGTGTCGAGACGGCCGCAGAGATCTCGGATATGATCAACGAGGACGTCTTTGACTACTTCCCCAAGGTGCTGCGTAGCCAGGCGCAGGTGCACCTCATCCAGTCGAGGGAGCACATTCTCAACACCTACTCTGAAAAGATCTCCGAGTACGCCGAGGCCAAGTTTGCACGCGATGCCGTCGACGTGATTGTCAATGCGCGCGTCAAGCGTGTCGAGCCCGATCGCGTCTTGTACACCGTCAAGGATCCCAAGACGGGCAAGGTGACCGAGATGGAGGTGCCTTCCGGCTTTACCTTGTGGTCTACGGGTATTGCCATGAGCCCATTCACCAAGCGAGTGACCGAGATCCTACCCAACCAGTCGCATCTCAAAGCGCTCCAAATCGACTCGCACCTCCGCGTCAAAGGCGCACCCCTCGGAACAATGTACGCCCTCGGCGACGCCTCCACCATCGACACACGTCTCATCGACTACCTCTACGACTTTGTCGACCGCTACGACAAGGACAAGAACGGACGTCTCTCCTACGACGAATTCGAAACGTTCGCCAAAGCGATCCGACACAAATTCCCCATCGCCTCCAAGCATTTCACCAAGCTGCGCGAGATGTTCGACGAGTACGATAAGGACAAAGACGGTCAACTCAACCTCAACGAGATCGCCAACGTGCTCATCGAGACGGGTAACAAGATGACCGCCCTACCGGCGACTGCTCAGGTCGCCGCGCAGCAGGGCCACTACCTGGGTGTCAAGCTCAACAAGCTCGCTGCCCGTCGCGATTCGGGACAAGACATGCACCCTCATACGGCCGAGGAGGTGCTGGACGTAGACGATGAGGTGTACAAGCCGTTCACCTACCGCAACTTTGGCTCGTTGGCGTACATCGGTAACGCGGCCGCTTTCGACCTGCCCATTCCCGGCGGCAGCTTTGCGGGCGGGCTGATAGCCATGTACGCTTGGAGATCTTTCTACTTGAGCGAAAGTGTGTCGATGAGGACCAGGGCGCTGCTGTTGGGCGATTACATCAAGAGAGGGATCTGGGGAAGAGACCTTTCGAGGATTTAAGCCTAGGAGCAACCTTTTGTACTTTGTAGATGGCGTGTTGCAAAAAAGTGTCGGATGTTTCTGCATCTTTGCGCGTGGGTGGGTTGTGTATGTGTATGTGTGTGTGCAGAAAGGCGTGAGATCTGAGCAAGCGGTGCAACGTGCGTTCGGGCAAGACATTCGGCGTGTTCGGAAGGTGGTGTTTCGTCGGCGGTAGGTGGGCGGTGTTGTCAGCTGTGATCCAAGGCCAAAAAAAGCAAGGGGAGCGAGTGATGATCTTTTTTGGATGAATTGCAGTCATCAGATCTCGATCATTGTGCGATGCAATTGGTGTTTGATTGCAGATTGTCGGACCGATGAGCTCTAAAAGGTGTTGCTTTTTAAACGAGACGGCCAGACTTGCCCTCGGCCTCGGCGAGGAACTGCTTGATGAAAGCCTCCTCGTCGCTGCATCGTGATTTGTTTCCATCGATTGAAAGAGAGGTCAAGACATAAGTCAAGACATAAGTCAATCGTGCTTTTGTGGATTTGCGAGATTCATTCAGAAATGGCACTTACGAGCTGGAAGCGTTGATAGGAGGCTCGTTGACCTTTGCGTCAGGCGAACCGGCAGCGGAGGGCTTGGCCTCCTTGGAACCGCCCATCTGGGTAGCAGCGATAGCACCGTAAGTGCCCAAAACGGCAAGAGCGATGTGCTCGTTAAGGATCTTGCGACCTGCAGGATCAAATACGTTCGTGAAAAGGTTCTAATTAGCATGCAACATTCGTTTCAATTGTCGCACCGGTGCAGAAGTGTGTCGATCGAGATGCGTCGATGTCTGCGTCAGGAGAGCGGTGCTACGTACCAGCGATTGTGTACGACATGATGTTTCGGTAGAGTGTGTGAGTGAGGGTGATGGAGGTGTGGATATTGAAATGATGAGCCAGTGTCGACAGAGATGGCGAGCTGGCTTCTCTCAACGCTGTCTCTCGCTTTTTGCTATGCAGTAGATCGATCGACTCGTCTCTTTTTTTTTCTCGGCCGCAATGAATTTTGGAGAGAGGTGAATGGCAGTCAATGAGAATCTGACATTTTCAAAGTGAGCCAAAAATTCGCTCCTGAACCACTTTGCAGGGTCTCACTTGGCCACCATCCCTTAGTTGCCTCCATCTCATCAAAGCGCCGCCGGCGGCCGCATCATATACAGCATTACTTCGTAGCATCTCGCTAGCTGGCTGGCGACGGGATCGTATTGCCGAAAAATGGATCCCTCTTCATCGTCTTCGCAGCAAGAGGCTTCGAACCTCAAGACGCCGCAGATGGATCAATCCGACTGGACCTCCTCTGCAACACCAACGTCGAGTACACCTTCGCGCCAAGCATTCCCACGGCGTCTCAGTCTGCTTCAGAACGATACCGCCTCTCCTATCCGCGCCAGCAGCAGCGAGGATTCAACACGCAAGACCTCGTTCACAGGCCCGAAACCGCTCAGTCTCGCATCTCAATCCGTCACTTCGACTACTTCTTCGACGGGCTCAGCTGAAACACCCAGACAATCCAAACGATCCAGCATCACGTATATCCCTTCGCCGTCTACTAGCGTGCGACCGGATGAGGGGCAGCTCAGCAGAGCCCCTTCCACCTCGTCCGCCTCGGGCAGGACACGCACCGGGTCCATCAGCAGAGCAACCGCCGGCGCTGACAGCGCTGCTCGTCGTAGACCGTCCCAGGCATCTCAGGCGAACAGCGATGCAGACGACTGGCTCATGAACGATCATGATGCTTCCAATTCGGCTGCGAGATCCATGGCTGAACGCGATTCTGCTAAAGTCGAGGCACTGTTCAACGACGTACGTATCTCCCCCTTTAATTGCTTCTGCTTTTCTTTTTTGATGACCAGTGTACTGACATGCTTTCGTCTTGAGATGTTGTTTGTTTTTAGACGGGCTATCGAGAGGGCATCACGGCAGGCAAGCTGAGCACGCTGCAATCCGGCTTTGATCAGGGGTTCAACGAGGTAGGTGCTACTCTGGGTCGCCAAGTCGGCGTCTTGCGCGGTCAAGTCGCTGCGCTTCTCCTCCTCACCTCCTCCCCCCTCCACCTTCCCTTCATCATCTGGTGCCGCCACCGCCACTGCTGTTACTGCAGGTCGCAAAGGCCCCACTCGCACTCGTGGGCTGAACAATTCCCCCACCACTGGCTCTGGTGCGGGTGCTTCATCGTTGCCGATATTGACGAATCCGAGCTTGGAACAGGCAAAGTTGGAGCTAAGACATTTGGCAAAGGAGTTGGATGAGTTGACGTTGGGCAGGTTGGCGGAACCGGATTACCAGGCGATGGAACATGAAAGAGAGCATCAGGATGGTGGGGTGGATGTGGTCAGGGAGACGCAGCGGGAGAAGGCGGAGAGGGAACAAATACTGCAATACTTGAAGCAGAGGCTGCAGTCGATTCGCCAGATGTTGGATTTGAGGCCGCTTCAAGTTTGAAGCGACCACCGACCCCTTCGAGACTGTACGTCTCCGACCTCTCCCTCTTCCACCACGCAATTTCACACACCCTTCCAACCTCACCTGCTCCTGTACTGCCCAACTGGTTTCCGACTAACATCCCCACTGCTTTCCTCTCTCTCTCTCTTTTGCTCTGCCCCATGCCTCCTCAGCACGGCCACCGCCCCACATCACGCCGCACACTCAGCCTCAGCTCGGACGACTCATCCACCTCGCGCGACCTCCTCCGCCTCATCGCCGAAAAGGAACGCCGATGCTTCGAGCTGCGCGAAGAACTCTCTTCAGAAGAAGCAACACTTAAACAACTTCGTTCTGCCTGGCAACGAATGGCAACAAAGGAGTTAGCCTATTCCACTCCGGCCACCTCGCATCGACGCGATGGAAGCACCGCCTCCAACACGAGCGATGTCGCTACTGACGCGTGGAACAGCTTCTCTTCAAAGTTACCGGGAAGCTTCAAGACGCAGCTCAACAATCTTAATACGCTGCTGGAGAGCATTGCCAATCCCGAGGTGGCGCCGGAGCCGGTGGAAAAACAGGCTTCATTGGGTAAGGCTGCGCTGAGTGGTGGGGAGGAGAATGGGATGCTACGTCCGACAGGTGGGGGTTGAGCGTGTTGGAGGAAGAGGGTTCGGATGTGGGCAGTGCTGCGCTATCGCCTCGATCGCCGAGATCGCCTGCTGTGGGCATGGAGCTGCCGCATTCCGACTCGACCAGTCCCAATACAACGCTGGTGCCTCGATCGAGCAGTCAACTAGTCGCGCTGGCTCAACAGGACAGTCAAGCGCTCGGCTTCACAGTCGACGCCAACGGCATCGCTCACCCTACACTAGCGATCGACGAGGTGGGCCCGCCTACACCGCCCAAACCACCCACTGCTCGAAACAGCAGTGGCGGCAACGCGTGGACTCGTCCCACGTCTGTACTCGGATCGCTCAGCACCCTGCAGTCGAAACTCGCTCCCACCACCGACAGCAGTGCTACAGACGAGGCAGGAAGCGGAGGAGGTGGATTCGCATCAATGTTCGCCAAACGCCTCAAAGAAGCCCGTTCCAACGCCTCGGACCTCCTTCGAGAAGCAGAACGCAAACTGGGAAACGCAATGACCATCGATGACCTTCTCGGCGTCACCACCACCTCTCCTCACCCTTCCCAACCGAGATCCCCGCAAATCACGCTGGACGAAGCATCGGTGGACAGCTCCTACGCGCCCTCGCCCTCACCCTGGTACGAAGCTGCCGGTGGCGCCCCCCGTCGCTCTTCCGAGCGCAAACTCTCCCCAGCCACAGAAGAGATGGGAAGGAGGGTTAGCAGTTCGTCCTCGCGCAGCTCGTCGGGTAGTTTGAACGCGCCACCGGCGAGGGTGGGCAGTCCGCATGGAAGTGCGGTGATTGGTGGTGCACCGGGAGCTGCCGGGGTGTTTGGGATGCTGTTGGGTAGTCAGACCGAGTTGGGAGGGAGGAGGCAGAGTGGGAGTGCGAATGGTTGGGGTTGGGGTGGCAAGGATGATGAGGATGACGAGGGGTGGGGGGGTGAGGAGCGAGGATAGGGGTGAAGCGAGGTGGATGAGTTTTGTCACGCACAGACTAAGTTACTGATGAGAAATGCACAATACACGTTCGTTTATTCTGGCGCCTTCAGAGCTTTCAAGAGTGCAATTCGTGTTGCGATGGGAGAAGGATGAAGAGGAGAAACAACTTTGCTTGGAGCAGAATGGGCTTGTGTGGAGAGAAGGGGAGGAGAGAACTAGACTTGGTCGGGCGAGCTTTCTCCGCCACCCGAGATGCCGGGGGGGAGGATCAGCGGCGGCTCAATCTCGTTCCTCTTCTCCTTGCCCACCAACGCTTCGACAATCGCCAAAGCGAACTCAAACGCTGTGCCTGGACCCCTCGAAGTGATCAAATTGTCCGATACCACCACCCTATCCTCCTTGTACGTATACTCTATTTCCCCACAAAAAACATCAATCATCATCAGTAAACCTTCCCCCTTTAAAAAAAAACAGACAAAAAATCTGTGGGGGTTACGTACCTTTATCCAGCTCACCCTTGACACTCGGATGACTGGTAATCCTCGCATCCCTCCCCACCCCCGCCCTCTTCACTGCCAAACTACCAGCGCAGATCGCGGCCACCACCCTCCCCTTCCCATACGCCGCCGCCAACAGCGCCTGCACGTCCGGGTTCTCACCGATAACCTCCGCGCCCCTCGCGCCGCCGGGGACGACGATCGCGTCGTACTCGAGCCCCCTACCCCTCGCCAAATCAGGCAGACGCAGGTCGGGGACGATCTTGACGCCGCGGGAGCAGGTGACGTACGCGGCCGAGTGCGGGGTTTCCGGGGTGGAGGAGGTGGAGGAGGAACCGACGAGCGCCGAGGAGACGGCGATGGAGGCTCGCGCGAGGACGTCGTAGATGATGGTGTATTCGGATTCTTCGGTGCCTTCGGCGATGAGGATTAGTGCTGAGACCATGGTTTTGTTGGGTGGGGGGTGTTGTGGGTGAAGATGGTGGTGAGGAGGAGGGGGTGGGGGTGTGGAGTGTCGCGGACTCAGTCAACGTCAGAGATGCTTGCAAGATAGACTCGTCCCTTGTCCGCTCGGACCACCACACTGCAGTGTGGAGGTATTTGACACGGCCGGTAGAATCGGTGGGTTGTTGCGCCAAAGATTTTTATAGGCGCATTTTTGATATCACTATGTTAAATTGGGGGGTCTCACAACTCTACCATTGATGGTTAACCTCGGAAGGATAATAGTGAATGATAAGGGCACAGTCTATTCATGATAAGGTGGACAGACAAAAGGGAAACAGCCCAGAGCACATGTTAAGGTCCCAAAATATTGTTAAGTGAATATAAGAAAGTTTAACTCCTAATACAACCATGAAGTAGGCTTGGAGATCTTTTAATGATAGTGTAACAACTCAGTGGTCTAATTTGAGGAGAAAAGCGTCGGCTGAGTTATTCCTTCCATACCTTGACCTTGAACAACCATCCCTTCCCTTCCACATCTTCACCCGCATCCCATCCTCTCATCTTTCCGTACAAAGCATTTCAGGCGCAGCGCACCTTCGTGTCGCATCAAAAAAACCCTTTTCGCGCCAAACAAGGAGCGGCTGGTGTGAACAGCATGGCGTCGACAAGCTCAAACAAGCAGCTCTACTATGAGCTCTACCGACGGTCTTCGTAAGTCCCCACCCGCACTGATCTCCAAAACCCTTCAGAAACACATCAGACTGATGACAACTTGTGCGTTCGGAAACAGCATCGGAATGCAACTCACCGACGCACTCGACGAACTGATCCAGTCCGGCCACATCAACCCGGTCCTCGCCATGCGCGTGCTCAACGAATTCGACAAAGCAATCGCCACCAACTTGGGTAAAAACGTCAAAGCCAAAAGCCAGCTCAAAGTAAGTCCCTGTGTGTGTGTGTTCAACATACCTCGTAACTGACATTGATTTCTCTTGGTGGGGTTTTTATTTTTTTTTGGTTAGGGCCATTTGAAAGATTACAGACTCTGCGAAGAGGTGTGGACGTTCAGGGTTCGCAATGCTACGCTCAAGCTGGACAATGCCGAGATTCTGGACGTTGACAAGGTCAAGATCGTCGCTTGTAAGATGGCTGATTCTACGAGCAAGTAAACACCACCACCACCGCGCATCAATCGTTTTTCCTTTCGCAAGTCTTAGTTGTTGCTTTCCCTTTCACGTTGTATTTGTACCGCTTCTCCCACAATTTTTTTTTCTTTTTCCCTTGACGAGATTGAGTGTGTGAATCAGTGTGTGTGTGTGCGGGAAGGTGCGTTAAGGTCGGTGAGGTTGGACGCAGCGCAGGGAGGGGGTGAAGGGCGAATGCGACGGCAATGCACTTTTCTTTCTTAAGGTCAAGGTGGAAGATCGGGGTAAAGGAGGTTGTGCTGCTTTTCAGAAACCCGATGAAGATCGGGAGGGAGCGAAAGAAGCAGAGCCGTAAGAGACCTACGCCGAGAGAGGGGGGGGGAATGATATGATACAGTAGCCTGCAGATGACTGGGGAGCAGCCGTGGGGGGGAACGGTTGGAAGCACACCTCGCTTTTAGCTGCGTGGAATGTAGTTTACAGCTCCTTCCTTCCCCCCTTTACTCCCCCCTTTCGCGATCGTTTCCACATATGCAGATAAGGTGATATACGAGAGAGGGAGAAGAGGGAGGAGGAGGAAAAAAAAACGTGTGAAGGAAAAGAGCGCGCTGGTGAGGGAGCGAGTGAAGGGTGAAAAGACACAAGGCAGTGAAGAAGCAGCAGCAAAGATGGAGAGGGGGGAGGGGTGGTATTTGAGTCTGCGCTCCAAAGGAATGCTTAATTTCCGTCCAAGAATGCAGAGCGCATACAGCATCGAAAAATCAACGCAAACCCGCTTTACCCTGACATACCCAAATGACGCGTTGCCCTCCTCCGTCGTCCACTCTGTCGGCTGTCAAGTATCGCCCCCTCTCTCCCTCTCTATGCCTCTCTCTCTCTCTCTCTCTCATGTATGCACATTCCGAACCGTCCTTCCCTCCCCCTCTCTCTCCTTCATTCCGCGATCCTTTCAAACCACGCCATGCGCCAAATATAGCCCTCTCTCTTCGCGGCCGCTAGTTTGTTGTTGTTGTGGCTGTTGTTGTTGTTGTTTTGATTGTGGGTTCTTTGTGCGGTGACGGATGGATTGTGTTGGATTCTCGCTTACAAGGACTGATCTGCGTCTTGCATCGCTGGCCCTCCCATACCGGTTCGAGAGGTGCACACACAGTTACACTGGTTCTGGTCTGTGTATGAGAGAGAGAGAGAGAGAGAGCGTGTTGTCTTGGTTGTACGAGAGAGTGGGTGAGAGCGGGTGTGTGTGTGTGTGTCGTGTTTGAGCAGCCTTTGGCGTGAACACCGTTTTGAGACAGATCTGGGTTCTTTCTTGACCATCATCTTTCGTTACACACACCCTTCCCCCCTCTGCGCTCTCGATATAGAGAGAGACGTATCGCTATTCATTGCTATCCTTTATCATCCGATATCGAGCAACTATAGGCAGCGTACAAGGAAAAAGATTCTCGCCGAATCTGCATCGACCACCATCGACAAACGAATCATACACACCAACAACCAGCATCGACATCCAATGGAATAACCCAAAACCTAACCTATCGATCCTAACCACTCTTATCAACTTAACCCAACATCCTTAATAACACCATCCAAACCACAACACAGACTATTCAAACACATTTCTGCAACACGCCCCCCCACACGCCATCATGCCACGCATCCCCGTCCGAGTCGAACCGTACAACTCGCCTTCGCGGCAGCATCGACACTACAAGAACAAACGCGACCAGGTGCTGCGCGCTCTGGGTAAAGCTGCGTACATCAATGGATCTCATTTCGCCATCATGTGGGTTTCTGCTAGGGGCGATGTCGAGATGTATGCGAGCGAGGCGCTTCAGAGCAGGTTGGATGCGTGGTTTGTCAAGGGAGGGATTGCGGAGGAGGCGAAGCAGCTGGTTAAGAGTTCTTCATCAGCTTCGGGTGGTGGTGGTGGGGTGGGGGAGTTAGGGTGTTTGAAGATTCGGAGGAGGGAGAGGGGGAGGGAGAGGATGTGTTTTTGGATGAGGATAGGGAGAAGAGGAAGAGGGGGGTTTTGGCGCCGTTGAACACTGCGATTGCGAATGCGCACTTTTTGAGGAATAGGTCGCCTTGGTCTAACGGTCAAGATCCCTTCGCTGCACCCAAGTCGGCACCACTCTTCCCCACTTCAACCCCCTTCTCCTCCTCCTCCTCATCCCCACCTCGAACATCCACCCCTCTCCTCCCACCCGTCTCTCCACCACCACCACCACCGCCGCCGCCGCACCCACCTACGAAATCACTCTTGCCAACAACGCCGCCCGCACCGCCTTCCTCGAACTCCGTTTCGGACAACTCCAACAAGGCGTCTGCAAAACCGTTGCCAAAGCCTGGATCAAAGTCATCGAACCCAAAAAACAAACCCGCTGCCCTTACAACAAAGGCGAAGCTGGCAAACCCGACTGGTGGCCTTCCGGTGTACGTCACAAGGAACCGGATCACCTTATGAAGCCGGAACGCCACGCGCTGCTGTTGACGATTTTGAGGAGTCCCAAGGTGAAGGTGGCGAGGTTGCAGTTGGCGACCGCGGAGGTGGTGGCTTTGATCAAGGCGGATAAGGTGAGTTTGTTGATGGATGTGTATAGGATTGCGAGGGAGGAGGAGAAGTTGAGGGAGAGGGGGAGGGGAGGAGAGGGAGGTTAGGGTTGGGTGAGTACGTTGGATGGTTGGTGTAGGGAGGGGAGTGAAATGACTAGTCAGGGTAGGCAGATTGCGAGGGGTGTTACTCCGGAAGTTGCGGGGGAGAAGCACAAACGTTTGTCTGGTATGGTTAAATCTAGTTCTACCTCGTCTGCCACCAGTTCGACAGCGGCGAATAAGAGACGAAGTATCGCTACGACGACGGAAGTCGCTCCTAAACCCCTCCTCCCCTCCACCCGCAACAAGGCACGTAACAGCATCGCTGCTCACACCAACCCCCACACCCTCCAACAACAACATCATCATCAACAACAACAACATCATCAACAACAACAACATCATCAACAACATCATCAACAACAACATCATCAACAACAACAACATCATCAACAACAACAACATCATCAACAACAACAGCTCTACGGTCTCGGTCTCATCGCACCCCTCCCATCAACCTCAACAACCATGTCTCGCTCGCACTCCTTCTCCCACCTCGATCCCAACCACCAAACCACCACCACCACCAGCAGTAGCGCTGAAACCTCACCCTGGCCACCCACCGCTTACTTCACCGAAGTCAACGGCCTCGTCACACCCCTAACCGCTTCCACCTCCATCGACCCCACTTTCCCGCAAGACCTCTCCCTCCCCCACCACCACCACCACCATCACAACGGTGCATTCTACTACGTCCCTCCTCCCCCTCCCCCTCATGCTGGTGGGGCAGGGGTGGCAGCTTTCGGCTACCCACCACCTCATCAGACAGAAATGGTGATGCAACCGCCCGCACCGTTCGAACCCAACGCTCTAGGTCTCGAGAATTGGTCCTTCGGTCAGTTTGACCTGCCCGATTTGTCGAATTCTTCCGGTTGGTCCTCCTCCCATGGAAGAAACACTACCGCCACGGGCAATGCTGGTGGTGGTGGTGGTGGGGGGGGGGGGGGGATGCTAGTTTCTCGTTAGATTCGATCGATAGCGTTCCGAGGACTCCTTCGCCTGGTCCACCGGGTGGTACGAGGGAGGCGGAGGTGGGGCTGAGGTTGGATTTGGGGAAAGGTGATTTGTTGCAAGAGGGTGGGCATGGGTTGCATGATGGTTTGATCGGTGCTAATGGTGGTGGTGGGGTGGCCGAGGCGTATTGGTTGGCTCAGCCGCCACAGCAGCAGCAGCAGCAGCAGATGACGAACACGACCGGTGGTCATATGCATCATTAGTGATGATGACGGCCTTGCTAACATGCTCGCCTCGAAGGCTACGAAGCGACGATTCCCCCTTTTTTTTTCTCTTACGATTGAATGTACAAATGGATACCCTTTCCCCCACAAACTCTCACACCCTCCATGCCCCCGCCGACTGATCCCTTCTCATGATGCATCTTTGTTCCCGTTGACACACACGCACGCACGCACGCACGCACACACTCATTTTTACTTTCATCCGCAATGCACACTCGTTTCCTCTTATTTTTTTTTCCATTTACACTTCCCTTCCAGCCTTTTTTTGCTACACCTTCACCTCCAACCCGCCCTCAACTCAACCACCCTCCTCGCCAACCCTCCCCACCCTCCTCCCCCAAATCCCACGCACGCATCCCACTCGGCGCATCCCTCCCCCCTCTCCCCCTCAACCATCCCCCTCAACTCCGCCAGCACCCTCCTACCCCCTCTCCTCCTCCTCACTCTGCTCCAAAGACGCGAATACGACTAAGCCTACACTCCGCCTGAGCTTGCACAGTTCGACGACGGTGAGAGACTCATCGGAGTTGGGTAGGGCGACTTCGACGTGGCAGTCGCAAGCGAGGGCGCGGGAGAGCGCGAAACGTCCGGTGGGTTGGGTGTATTCGAGGATTCGGCGGGTGTCGAAGTCGGGGGGGATGGGGTGGAGTGCGGTGGAGAGGGAGGTGAGGGAGGTGGTGAGGTCTTGGGATGGGGGGCGGGGAGGATGAGGTGGATGACGAAGAGGGGAGAGGGTGGTGAGGAGGTGGCGGAGGTTGGCGATGGAGGTGGGGTCGGTACGGGGAAGGTGGGGAGAGGGTGAGGGAGAGGCTGGGTCGAGGACGGGTGGTTGGGTTGGGTTTGGAGGTTGTAGATCGACGATGGGCGATGTCGTCGTCATCGTCGTTGGAGCGAGTGGTGGAGGATGTGGAGAGGTAGGTGTAGAGAAGGTATGCAAGTGAGGCGGCTGAAATGATACCTCCTGCTACGGCTAGCGGATTGACTCGGGATGCTTTGCCTCCTTTGCCGCCACTGTTACCTGCCGCAGCAGCCGTCTTGGGACTGGTAGCCGCCTTGGTGTCAACCTCTTGCTTCAACAGTCCCATCCGTCGTCGAAGATGCATACCCGTCCAAGAATCATTCTTGGCTACCTGTTTCGACGCAACACCCCTCCTCTCCCACTCCTCCCAATCCACACCCTCCTCACCCCCACCACCCTCCTCCCCAACACCGCACCAAACGACGCATACACCTGCATCACCCCCCTCCACTCTGGCCTCAACAGCATCACCAACGCCACCGCACCCACCAACTTCTTCGCCACCTTCACCAACGGCGCCTCCTCCTTCTCCCCCACGCCTCCCCTCCTCTTCTCATCCTCTTCCAACGCAGACAACCGCCTCGCATCCAAATTCCTCCAAAACTCATCCTCCCCACCTTCCCCACCCGCACCGTTCGCACCCGTACTCATCGTCCTAGCCACCTCCCTCCAAACAAGACTCATCCTCCACCTCAACCTGCGGTGGAACGCCAGGATCCTCAACACGAACAGATACGTCAGCGTACGCAGCAGATCACGCTTACGACGTCGAGGGTGCAAGTGTTGCAGGGTGACGCTGCGGTTGAGTCGGAATGTAGCTTCGGGTGTGGGTGGGTTGTAAGTGGGGTAGCCAAAGAAAGGGTTATTGGCGTTGTAGGGGGAGACGAGACCGTCGCGGGCCGAACGACGGGTGCGGTGCGAGAGGAGCGTGTGCGCAACGTGTTGCAGTGGAGGTTCGTCGATGTGTTCGACTTGAAGTCGAGGTGAGGAAGGTTCGATGTACATGATGGTGCCATCGGTTTCGGTGTTTTCTTCGGCATGTTGCGGTTGTGCGTCTTTGGATGTGAAACAGGTTTCGGAGAATCGACGCAGCCGGTTAAGCAGTCCACCGCCGGCACCGGTGGTGGGGGTGGGTGGAAGCTCGCCGTCTTTACCACTGGCATCGGATTCTTCGCTTTCGAATGGCAGTACCGCTTCTTCGTCCCCTTGTGGCAGGTAGAGGGTGAAACTACTCGTAGCGCCAACCCTTCTCTGCGGAGAAGCAGATCGATCGCGCGCCGAGAAGCGCACGTGTCGATCTGGATTTCTCGACCTGGCCACTTTCGGACTGAGCGGTCCTGCAGGAGTCGCACTGGGCGTAATAAACGGCGATGCGCCGACACTCACACTAAGCCCGACAGCTCTTCCATCCACGATCCTCGGTTCGGAAGCCGATCTCGACCAGCCTGTGGAATGAGCGTTTTCGGCTGCACTCGAAAGATCGCCTCTGGACATTTGGAGATGTTTGAGCTTGCGTGCTGCGCTGGGCGTCATCTTGAGGCCGCCCGTTGCGTTATGGTCGGTACCATTGCCACGAGGCGTAGACGGCTCGCTGTGTCGCGGGGTGATGGGTCGACTCGCCCAGGGAGTGGAATCGGCGCTGTAAAACACCTCGTAGATGCTGTCGTAGGAGTTGGTGCGGCTCATGCGACGAGGTACGCCAGGGCTGTGCGGTGGAGTAGACGCGGCCGAGGTGGCAGCGGAAGCACGTCGGGGACGACCGTACCTGCGAAGCACATCGTTTGTCGAGCTTTCGACGGCCACTTGGAGCTGTCCATCGTAGCAAACCGGAATGTTTCGCGGGTCAAAGTGCTCCTTGAGTTCGTCGTGCGAAGGGAAAAAGATCTTTGCGAGTGCTTGCTGAGGTAAGACGCGTTTGATGACGGCCCACATTCCGGCGTGAATCCAGCCGTAGTTGAGGATGTAGACAGCCCCAACCACACCTGGTACATGGTTCTTGAGAAGATCCAAGAGGAAAGGCAGAAGCTCGAGTTCGAGGTTGGCCATGCCGCTCGAAGCAAGGTCGACTGCGATGGACGCCTGGAGGACCGTGTCCTGCTCCGTATCGGTTTGGGTGGTTTTGTCGATGCTGTTGCGGTAGAGGTCTGCGACATATCTACGCATGATCTCCATGCAGGCTACGATGTACTCCTTGAGCTGATCGAGCGTGTTCTCTGCGGTCCTCTCGACGCTACGCAGGTTGATGATGCCGCACGGTCTTCCATACAAGTCGATAAAGCTGCTGTTGACCCAAAAGAGCGGTGGATTGGGCGGTGGTGGTGTGACGTAGAGTGGGTTCAATGAAGACAAATACAAGAGATCCAAGTCGGTCCTCATACGCCAGAGGACGGTAGCATTGAGCAGGGCAAGAGCTTGCTGCTCGTCGTACCTCGAACGTCGATAGAATCGGAAGAGGTTGGCAAAGTCGGAGAGATAGGCAATGACGCGAGCCTTTCCCTCCTCATTGAGATCGAGCTGGGAGGCAGCATCATCTAGGATCTGTTGCTTTGCGAGTTTTTGAAGCTGTTCGACGGCAGAGTAGTTGGACTGATACTTTTCGACGAGATCGAGATGCTTTTCATGCACGACGCGTGCGTTTTTGCTCTTGAGCTCTTGGACCGACGGCATTGCGACGAGAGGAGTGAATGTGTGCACCTCGCACACAAAGCTGGTCCAGGAGAGTGTCGATGACGTGCAGAAAGGTGGTGGTGGTGGTGGTGGTGGTGGTGGTGGTAAGGATGACAGAAATGCGATCGACTCGAGAAAGCGAGATTTGGGCGTGAATGTGAAAGCAGGAAAATCGCGCAGACGGATCATCCGCCTCTTGCACAAAATCACAAATTGCCGCTTGCGGAGGAAAAGCTGTGTCCGCGTAACCGAGTCGGCAATCAAACATTGATTTACGCGTTTTAAATTGAGTTTATTTACCAAGCTGGAAATGGCAACAAACACGAAAGAAAGGCGAGCACGATCACGGCGATTACGCTTCGACAAAGTCGGCCTTGAAGTACGGATTGGTACCGACGCTTAAGAATGAGATTGTTCGGATCGCCCCTCGTGGAAGAGTCAACTCGGTCAACCCTGGTTGGGTTTATACTCCATTGGCAGAAGAGACGATCAAGGATGATAAGGTGAGGGCGAGGGCGCTTGCTAGCACTCCGCTTCAGAAAGTCGCCATGCCCGCCGATATTGCACGTCAGGTCCTCGTCCTCTCCAGTCCCTCCCTCAGCGGCCATGTCACGGGCGTCAATCTTCAGGTCGATGGCGGTATGGAGGGTTGTTGCCTCTACCCACCTCCTGCCTGAGTCCAATCGGTGTGGAGACACCAATAAATGCTGTAGTCATCACCTCGGCCTTGACAGTAGCAAACATGTAGTAGACAATCCGTGACAAGGTTACTCGAGTGCAACAGGCGGAGTCGCCGCCGTCGGCGAAGCTGCTTTGTCTGTGGTCTGATCCGAGTTCTTTGCAAATACGAACAAAATCCTACCGGCTTCGACAGCATCCATGCGGAAGCCATCTTGGCCAATCCCGAAAGCCGCTGCGCCATCCACGTCTTGCTCCTCCTCATCAGTGCCGTCCGCAAAGAACAGATCGTCGCCCCGCTCCTTCATGTTGGTACTCCACTCATCATCCGGCTCTGCTTTGATGCCTTTCGGTCGTGCTTCAGCCGATTTGGTGTTCTTTGGCGCACTTCGGATCATGGCTGCCACGATCTCGTCCTCCATAAACCCGTCCGGATGCTGCACGCAATCGTAGTGCGCCCACTTGTACAGCGCCAGCAGCTTCTTGCGTCGCTCCAGCCTATCCCGTGCCGCCCGATCCACCACGTGTTGCGTTGCAGCCACAAACCCGGGCAACTCCTCGTCGTCGTCGCTCTTGATCGAACTTTGACTGTCGGTCAACATACTCGTTCCCGGCTGTCCAGGCCCGTTTGAAGTGGCACTGCCGCCTTTGCCATCGCAGTCACAGAGCAGTTGACGATGGCTGATGCACGTCGAATCCAGATGCAACGTGAAAATGTCTCGTAGCTCCTCTTGCGAAAACGTGTCTGACGCCGACTTTTTCTCTGCATTCATGAGCGAATCCGACAGGCCGAGCTTCGAAATTTGTCGCTGATAGATCTTCTCGTCCATGGTGCCAGACAGCAGCAGCCTGTAGATGTAGCAAGGCTTCTTCTGTCCGTCTCGGTGGATGCGCGCCATGGCCTGAAGATCCGTAGACGGGTTCCAGTCCGAGTCGATCAGCACAAGTCGATTGGCGCCGATCAGATTGAGACCCACACCGCCGCTCTTTGCCGAAAGAAGAAAGACAAACGAGTTGTCGACGCCTTGGCGGTTGAACTGGTTGACCATGGCCATCCTCTCGTCCTGCGGCGTCTTGCCGTCGAGGCGTAGATATGGGTAGCGCTTCTTCCTCATCATGGCCTCGACAATGTCGAGCGTGCTGGTGAAATTGGAAACCAGCACAACCTTGTCGTCGGTCTGTGCCCTGACCGTCTGGAGCAGGTTCATGACGCAGATGAGCTTGCCGCTGAACCGCGCCTCGTTGCGCACAAAGTTGGGAGGGAAGAAGCGCGTGAGGTCGCCGACAAGGGCCTTGGTGGGGCTGTCTGCAGTGGATTCCGTGTCTTTGAGCAACAGCTCTGGCGTGTTGCACAGCTTTCGCAGCACGCCGATCTGCAAAAGACCGTTGCCAGCGTCGCCACGCAGCAGCGAGCGCACGTCGCTTGAGCCAAGGATGGACTGATAGATGCGGATCTGCTCCTGACTCGGGCTGCAGAAGAGCACCATCTCCTTTTCGGGCGGTAGAAACTTGCTGAGGATGTCGGCGGTGCGACGGAGGATGACGTCCTTGGTGATGGTCATGAGGGCGCCGAGGCGTGCCTGGCCCGTGGCCTTGGTCTGCTTGGAACAGTGCTTGGCACGCGAGCGCAGGATGGGTTCCTCGAACATGACCTTGAATGCTTCACGGTTGACGAGCAGACCTGGCACGACAAAGTCAATCATGGCATAGAGCTCGGAGAGATTGTTCTGGATGGGCGTGCCAGAGAGGATGATTTTGCGTTTGGTCGAGAGCTCGTCAAACATTTGTGTGGTCTGGGCGTCCTTGGATTTGAGCCTGTGGCCCTCGTCGCAGACAATCAGGTCGATGGCCGGTTGGGCGGTCTTGACAATGTCGATGCAGCTTCTGAGCTTTTCGTAGCCAATGACGAGCACGTGGTAGGCCTTGGATCTGACAAAGCGCTCGACATCCTCGCGACCCTTACCCTCGTCGATGCAAAGCACATTGAGCGAATTGACGCCAATCCACTTGCGGAATTCGCGTTTCCAATTCTTGACGAGCGTGAGCGGGCAGACGATCATGGCGCGCTCAATGGTACAGGACTTGGAAGTATAGTAGCAGGATTGCTTCATGAGGGTCAAGATGAGTGCAATAGTCTGAAGAGTCTTGCCGAGACCCATCTCGTCTGCCAGAATGGCACCCTGACCCTTTTCACCGTCAGCATGCATGCCCATGACACGCTCGTAGAGGAACTTGACACCTTCCACCTGATGAGGCCGCAAGGCTTTGGTGAGCTGTGGATCGAGCACGACGTCAACGATGGGACGGCCTTTGGGGTTGTATCTCTGCTGGTGGCTCTCGTCGGGACGTTTCATGACGATGGCGCCTGGTTGGTTGGGGTCGAATCGAGGATGCGCCTTGTTGCCTTGGCCTGGGTTGATGAGCCCACTGACGTGGGAAGAAGGGCTTGCAGAGCGTGAGCCGGCGGCGTCCCCGTCGAGGTCTTTGCGAATCGGCTTTGGAGCTGGTTTGCCGTAAAAGGTCTCTGCTCGAGCTGGTGCGAACTGATTGATGTCGACGGGCTTGATGGCGGAGCGTTTCATGGGTGCTACGAAGGGCTTTGGGGTGCGTATGGTGGCGGGTGGGGGCCCCTTTTTGACGGGTGAAAGTTCGCCGCGGGTGAATGCGATCATTTGACGATACTCGGCTTGGTCAATCTCGCGATCGATTTCGATCTCTTTGCCACCGAGCGCCAATTCGTCGCCCGAGGAGAGTTGGTTGAATGCGAAGCGAGCCGACGTCACAAGCTCCTTGCCTGTTTCGGAACAGATGAGGCTGCAACGTTCGCCTCGATCTTTGACGACGAGGATGGCATCGCCGTCCCAGGTCTTGTGCTTCTTTTGCTGCGGCCTTCTCCATGTGCATAGATAGAAAGGACCGTTTCGACTGGATGAACCCGGTGCAGCATTTTCGATGCCGTCAGCGGCGGAGGTGACTGAAGTATGGTTGGATGATTTGCGACTGAGTAGGAATGCATGGGAAGGCGGAGTGTCGTTGCCGCCGACGGTGCTGATGGGTAGTGCTTCGGATTGGTCATCGTCGCCAATGTTTTGGGTTGGAAGAACGAGTCTGGCCCTTTTCGTTGGAGTGGCGGTGTCAACAACAGGATCGGCACTGGCTCGAGATGGAGAAGCAAAGGAGGCACTGGCGAGGGCAGAGGGGACAGCACGTTTGAGACCGAGCGTGCCTCTTGGACGAGCTGGCTTGGGTTGCGCTGATGGTCCAGCGTTGGAGTCCATGATCATCGGAGCAGTTCTGCTGCCGTTTTCGTCGATGCTTTGGGTGTCGAGATCGTGGAGGTGATAAGGGTGGTGACGCACGCTGACTGCGCCTCGGGGTGACTTCCGATGAGAAAGCGTGTGTGTGTTCGACTCAGCCAGTTTGAAAATGAGAAACAAACAGGCCCAAGTGTTGCTTTGCTTCAACTGAGCAAATAAATATAGAAAAGTGGGCACGCCTCTTTACGCGACGCGTGAACTCAAACTACAGTGTTTGACCTTCGTCGTATGCTGACAGCAAGCAACAACAGCGAATCTTCTTGCGAATGTCTCCGGTGCTGCAGAAGTGATTCTTTATACAGCAGGAGAGTATGGGTCGGTCTAACCCATTCTGTGCCAAAAGCGCTAATTGGCGTTGCGACTCTCAAACAAGACGGAAGAACAAAGAGCAGGTACGAGTCGCGAACAAAAAAAAAAAGAAAGAAAAAAAGGGAACCAAAATCCAGACTCAAAAAAGTGGTCACAAAATTCTCCTCAAAAATGGCAAGTAGTGGCGGCGACGACCCTGACACGGCCGTAACCCTTCAAGGGAACCAAACGGCATGGACAAGACGATGCTGTAGACCCCAGTGAAAGGGTTCACCGATAGAGAGCGGGGTGTGGGCACAGTATACGGCGACGGTCAACTGGTGGACTGCATCGTTGATGCTCATCTGCAACACAGCTCTTAGCTTAACCAGCTCGAGCTGAGGCCAGCAAAGCTCGCACTTTTAACGCGGCTCAGAGGAAATAATCATTTCAGCTGCAAGGCGGGAACGCAACGCTCTCGCTTCAGAGGTGGATGGCCGTGTCTGGTGGTGGCACGACAAGGGCCGCACAGGCAGCAAGCGATCTGTCCAGCCTGTGTGCCGTGGATCTGATCGACAGAACGGGTAAAAACCCGACCAAGGTCTAGACAGCCTACTGTAGAAGCCTAAGGTGCGCCGCGGTGTTTGAGCAGTGTTCATTTGCTCATATGTAGTCGACATGCACGTTGACATTGCCTGTCCATCAACAGACACTGCCCAAGTGCTGTTCAAACAAAAAATAAAAATAAAAAAATAAAAATAGAAACTCGAAAATCCAAAATCGGAGCTGGGCGTCCGTGCCAAAAGAAAATAAATCGTCATCGCATCGAGACTGTTCGGCATTTCAACTTCCGTCTCTGCTGCTGCTGTGTCGCCGTAGCCAAAAGAGACGCGGCCAGTGCGCTCTGTGTGATCAAAAAGGTGGAGGAGGATGATCCAGCATCGGTGCTCCCGCAAGGCCAAAGTTGCGTCACAGCTCGAGTCTCTCAAAGTCAAAGTCAAAGCGGCACTTGATCCGCCTTTGGTACAGTACAGTAGGTGACTGTTGCTGCTGGCTTACACTTCTCATCACTTTTCTCTGTCCTTGTGCCCATTGATCCATCCTTGTCGTGCTTTATCGGAAGCCGTTGTCCATCCACCATCCTTCTTTCTTCACCATCACCATCATCCTGAACGATCATACCCCTATATCAGGCTAGCTTTTCTCCTTTTCGCTCGCCGCCAACTCGTTCTTTATCCATACCTCATCACTGCCACATACCTCCGTTGACGTCCACACATCACAATGGCCGACGCACAATCCACCGTCACTAGGGCAACCTCGCTCAGCAGGAAGTCTACCGTTGCTAGCCGCAACGCTTCCCTCATCAAGAAGAACACGGGCCCTCACGAGCTTCGTCCTTCCGACATTCTCATCGAACGTTTCACCGGTAAGCATTCAATGCGCTCATTCCGATTTGCCCGCTTTCCATCCACTCGTACTAGGTGACGACGAGGAGAAATAACAGTGGCACTCACAGTCATTCCAACTTTCTTCTTTGCCTGTTTTCTCTTTGCTCCCCAGGCTGGAAGCACATCACCAAGCAGCTTATCAGCTACTTTGAGGGTATCGCCGACATTGAGTACAACACCGCCAAGGAGCTCACCAAGCTCGGCGGTGTCATTCAGGTCCCCTTCCGCGAGGGCAACCAGTTCCTCGGTGAGGACGGTATCCAGGATATCTACTACGGCATTCGCGACAAGACCCGCGTCATCGCTGACCACCACGCCAACCTCGCCAAGACTGTCGAGGGCTCCATCGTCCAGCACCTCCAGAAGCTCCGCTCCGAGATCAAGGCCCACATCAAGAATGTGCAGCAGGACACCGGCAAGCTCGCCAACTCGGTCGCCAAGGAGCGCGAGATGTCCACCAAGATGATTACCGAGCTCGCCCGCTCCATCACCCTCCTCAAGAACACCCCCATGAGCGTCACTGCCCGCGAGGACCCTTACGCTGCCAACCAGCAGGTCTTCCGCCAGCTCCAGCGCCAGGTCAACGAAGAGAACGCTCTCCAGAAGTCCATTATCATCATGCAGCAGAACTCGGCCCACTTTGAGGAGGGCATCGTTCGCAGCATCCAGAGCGCTTGGCAGACTTTCGACGAGTGGTCTGGCCGCATGTCGGCCCAGGTCCAGGACACCTGGCTCAGCCTTGGCGTCCAGATGCGCTCCCTCCAGCCCAACTCCGAGTGGATCGCCTTTGCCGCCCGCTCCGACCACCTCCTCGACCCCGACACTCCTCTCCGCAACCCGAGACCATCGACTACCCCGGCAAGGACGACCCCTCGGTCATCCCCGTCCACCAGGGCATCCTCGAGCGCAAGAAGCGCTTCACCAAGACCTACAAGGAATCCTTCTACATCCTCACCCCCGCCGGTTACCTCCACGAGCACGGTTCTTCCGACCCCACCAAGCACCCGCAGCCCGAACTCTCGCTTTTCCTGCCTGAATGCACCCTTGGACCTCCCTCCACCATGGCCGCCAAGAGCCACAAGTTCCACATCGAGGGCCGCAAGGTTACCGGCAACCAGTCGGCCGTGCCTTCCAAGGGTCTCGCCAGCCTCGGCATGGGCCGCGAGCACGCCTACACCTTCCGCGCTCGCAGCCACGAGGAGATGATGGAGTGGTGGAACGACATCAAGCAGCTCTCCAAGGTCTACCTCACCACCTCGGAGCAGATGGACCGCTCTGGTATCGTCCCCGCCGCCGTTCGTGCCGCCGGTTACCGCTCCGAGGAGGAGGACGAGGAGGAGGAGGACGGCAGCTCCGTCGAGGAGGAGGATGAGGAGTACGAGGAGGCCGCCGATGAGAACGACCCTCACGCCGCTCCCGCCATCGCCGGCGCTTCACACGGCGCTACCGCTACCGGCACCTCGGCCTCAGCCACCAAGGAGGACGAGGTCCCCGCCTACACTGGCGGTGCCGCTTCCCAGGGCGAGGTTGGCCCCAACGGCTACCTTCTCGAGAAGAAGGGCGAGTCGGCCCAGGCTGGTGAGCCTTCCCAGGACGGCTTGAACCGCAGCGCTTCGTCGGCTGGCAAGGAGAAGGCCGCCGAGACAGAGGCCAAGGAAGCATAAGCACACACACGCGCTCTAGGCTACAGCTGCATGTAGCCTAGCAGACTATGGCTATGTATCGATATCCCAGGAGCTTCCGATTCGATATCCCGCAACTCTTTTATCAGAGCTTTGTGAATGTCCGCGACTCGACTCTCTTTTCTTCTCTGGATGCTCCGCTGTTTTCCCCCCTTTTCCTCCAAGCTTCCTGCTTCAAGCTGTACACTCTTTGTTTCTAATTCCGTCTCATCTCGTTTGATGTCGATGCTGCGGCTGCTCTGTGAATATGATTTTCTCGTTCTTCTACCGGATGTTTGGGGTGTGTAAGTGTGCACAGACTGTCCTGATCTCAAGCTGAGCAAATGCTGGTTGAGAGAGATCATGATTGCGAATGATACAAATGTTGCTGTCAAGGAAACACGACAGATGCGAGCCAGTAACGGATGGCAAAGGCAAGACACGATCCTGCGACTTGGATCAGCATCGTGTGAAGCCACAGCCCGTACTCTGAGATGTGTGGACCTGTAAAAGGTTTCTCATCCGGATGTGTGGTGGGTCGATGACGCACGCCTCTCAAAACGAGGATGGCATTGAGAATAGTCAGATTCGTTGTGCTTTTGATTCGGCGTTTGTGGTCGTCGTAGAACTCGAGCTGCACCAAGCGGAGGAAGGAGAGGAGCTTGAGGATCAGTGTCGAGACCACGCTGGCCGGACGAAGTGGCTTGGTTGACGTGTTGGGAAGTCGATCGTCTTGGGCCTTGTCGCCAGAGGCAAAGTACTGTATCGAAGGGTAGAGGCTGTTGGTGGGTGCGTGAAATCTGGGCACGCGATGTCGAGGATTTGGTACGAGTCCGAACAGCTGTGGACAACTGAGGAGGAAGTTGAAGATCTGCGGTACAAAGAAGAGCAAGACGGTCTTGCTGAAATGACCCAAGATTCCGACGGTGGAGAAGACCATACCGGCAAAGTAGCAAAACGTGTCTCCTACAAACACGCGCGCCGGATATCTGTTCCATGATAGCAAGGCCAGACAAACGCCTGTCAAGGGCAAGACCAGGTAGAGACTCAATAAGTGCCTTCTGAGCAGTTCTTTGCTGGATCGCGAACCGGCCACCCCAGCGCGTGAATCGAGGTAGAGCACGTCGTTGAGGCAGAGAGAGACCGAGATGATCAGAGCTTGACCGACTTCTACGCCGTTGATGCCGGCGAGAATGTTGATGCTGTTGGTGCAAAAAGTCGAGAGAAGCGACATGTAGAGGTAGTAGAGAGGTCCCAGTTCTAAAATGGACGAACCGATCCATTGCCTCAAGACACCAGGCCAGCCAGGGACGACGACCGAAGTGCCTCCTCCGCCTGCGTAGTAGACCATGAGCAAAGGGATGCTCGAAATGATGGGGATGGGCAGCTTGTATCTCCATCGAATATCAAAGACGTCGTCCAAGAAGCCCAAGACGATGGCTGACAAGAAGGACAAGAGTGCCGAGAGAAAACTGGCCAGCTCGTGATGCGGGAATCCGCCCCTGCCATCCATGCGACCCTCCCAGTCGTCACCGGTCTTGTAGATGCCTTGCAGTCGAGAGGAAAAGTATCGGAATGGGATGAAGAGGAAGAGCAGCGCCATGTAGACTGCGGCTGTGGGTAAACCGAGACTCTCGGGTATTTGGTCGGGATTGTTCTTGAGGAGATCTCGACCTTTGAAGCCGCGAGCAAGGAAGACGTCCTTTGTCTTTGCGATGGCTACACTGGTCAAGCAGTAACCTATCAAAGACAGGCCGACGGCGGCGAAGAGGCCAGGAAATGCATCGTCGCAGTACAGGATCGCCTCTCTCTGTTTGGAGGATACCATAGAGTCGAGTAGCCTAGTGAGCCTTGAAGGCTGCGTTGCGAGCAAGTGCTCAGAGAGCCACCGAAATGGAGGCCAAAGAGGGCCACTGGTATAGTAATGTCCAGACGCTTCAAGCTGGAGCAACGGCGGGAGCACCAGCGCCAAGGCGGCTGTTGGTAACACCAAAGCTGAGATAGCGAGCGACGGCATTGCTCACACGGCGCTTTCCTCGCTTGAATGGTGGTGACAGTGGTGGTGAGAAGCAAGACTCGAACGAGCTGATCAAACAGTCAAAAAGTGGGTTCGTGCAAAGTGCTCAGCGTCTGTCTCGAGATTGATTTTGCCGAGTTGCCGGCGGAAAGACGCCCAGGTTGACAGGTTCTTCTCAAAGTCACATTTCACGTTTTCACGTCTGACGTGGAGCTTGTCACGCTGCACAGCACATCGTTCGGCCTTCCAACATCACACAGTCGAAACAAGAATGCTTCATCCTACTGAATCATTTGAAGGCCTGAAACCCAGACATACAGCTCTCAACGTATAATGTTCTCAAAGAATGTGACAACGATAGCGAATGGGACAGGGAGAATGGAGCAATGTCTTCACAGACCTGGACTTCAAACAAACTCTGGCTCAGAAGCAATCTTCAAAACAAGACGCTTCCGGCAGCTCTGATGACCTCCGCAGACAGAAAAACCGACGGCCTTATGGACCAAGCTGGGCTGCATCTTTAGTTGCAACAGAGCCGAAGCAAAGAAAAGCGTTCACGCCAGAGTGCTATCGCCCCTAACAAGAGGAGCTCGCCGCGTTCGCTACGTAAGCCCTCACTGAGGAACAGCACAACGCAAACGAATCCAGACTAGATGAAACAAAGTGTTGCTGTTGCTAGGCTATGACTCAAACCCCGGTCACGGGAGCACAACCGCACTAAGGCGACGCGCTCCAAGACTCGGTGCTCTTAAGACCCAGCATGTGTGGCTTGCAAGTGCAAGGACGATCGGAGATGGGAAATGGGGGAAAGGACGAGAATGGAGGGGAGGAAGGGGAGGGGAAATGATAGATGGGAGGTCAAAAGCGGGACAAAGTCTCAAGGGGTCAGCACAGTCAAGATGCGGCAGCGGATGCGAAGCCATGTCTTGCTTCTCCAAGTGACGTGGCTACACGACATCCTCAAAATCGTCCATGCCATCCTCGTCGTCATCGCCGCCATCGCGGGCGCCGTCCTCTGCCGTCGCAGCGTTGCTCCCAGCTCCATTCTCTTGAGACTCCGTTGGCTTGACGCGCTTGTTGTTGGCATCGCTGGCGGCTGACACTGATCGCGACCGCTTGCGCTGTGTGCTCGCCTCGGTAGATGGCTGAGTGACAGGCTCAAAGTCGTCAAACTCTTCCTCGTCGACAGACAGTGCTTGGCTAGGTTTGGTGGACGACGACGTCGACGCTGCTGCTGCCGCCTCTGCTGTCTGAAGACTTGCATATTGCGCGTAGTAGTCGTCATCATCGCCATCCCCGTCATCCTTGCCCTCGTCGACGTCAAAGCCATTGGACGATTGCAGATGTTGCTGCTTGCGGCCCAGTGCCGTCTGCTCGCCACTGACGGTACTTGCAAGATGCCATGCTGGCAACGCATTCTGCTTTCGCTGTTCGTCTTCGGCTTTCTGCTTGGCCATTCGACGCGCCACCTCTGCTGCCGGATCGTTCGAGGCGAGATCCACCTGGAGAGCAGGCGCGCCATTGACCGTCGAGGCAGAGGGTGCGGAAGAGGCGTCGTCGGACCTGGTCGAGAACCAGGGCTGCGAGGCAGCATGCTTAGTGAGCCATGCACCCACATCAAGTGGAGGTAAAGTGATGCCTTCGGTGCGACGAAGACCTCCTAGCAAGGTGGAGAGCTGCTCGTTGAAACGCATCAGGCTGTCCTTGCTCCTCTTGACGTCCTCGGCCTCTTCGTTGTCGACGAGCTCGGTGCTGCAGCCCGGAGTCTCGCACACAAAGACGTTGCGGAAGATGTCGAGCAGATGCGCTACCTCGAGGGTGGAGTACGACTTCTTGCAGCGCGGACAGACGTAGCCCTTGTTGTCGAGCTCGTTGCGGAGACGAGTGTCGATCTTTTTGCGGATCGACATCATGCGCCACTTTGTGACATCGAGGAAGAGCTTGAAGTCGAGATAGTAGTAGGTGCGTGGTACGCTGCGGTTTGTGACGGCATCTCTGATCTCGTTTCTGCGGAACGTGCAGATCAGCTTGTCCTCTAGCAGCTTTGAGGAGAGAGCGGCAAGCTCTTTGACCTGGATACCGAGACGATGCGCGAGAACATCAGCGGGAAGTACGGTGATGCTGACGAGTTGATCCATGAGCACAATGTGCCGATCTTGGTAAAAGATTCGTGCAACGATCTGAGCCATCCTGCGAATGGTGGAGAGCTGCTCTTCGCTAGCGAGTTTGACATCTGAGTCGTGACCAGCACGGCCGAGACCGATGATGCTCGACATGATGTAGGATAGGGGCGGATCGGGAACGGGTCTCGGGTATATGGACGGGATAGGCAGAGGAGGAACGGGGTAACGGCAAGAGCAATGGCAAATCTGCTGTGGGCGAGAGCGGTGTGAGAACGAGACAAACTGACGAGAGAAAGTAAATGGTAAGCGGAGCGGTCAGACGTGACAATAAGGGACTTGAAGAAAGGAGCGGGCAAGGGCACTGAAGCCAAGGCTCAGTTGGACACCATATTGATGGCAACGGGCTTGGTGGTGGTTTAGGATGAAGGGAAGAAGAAAGCGCGTTCTGCTGTAAAATCGGTGTGCAGCTTACCGCAGTCTGAAGCAACAAAAGCAACGGAAAAAGAAAAGCACGCCTTTCTTTCAGTCGGCTCCGTTTGTCCCCACCAAATCGATCGAAAAAGGATACTGGACCGATCGAGGTAGGGATCGGGCGACTGAGCCTCTCTTTGCGCACTTGATGCACGAAGGGTCCAACTTTTTTTTTTTTTTTTTTTTTTTTTCTTTTTGTGATTTTGGTGGAACATCCAACATCAATCAATCAGTCACTTCACCCTTCCGCTCCATCACATTTTACTGATTTCCACTCTGCACGGTTCTCAACTCAAACAGACTCGCAAAAAAGATAAAAAAAAGAAATTGAGCGGCAGTGTGTCGCTATCTCATCCCGCTCCTCCTCCTCCTCTCTCATTGTCAACAACTCTCTCTTTCTCTTTCTATCTTCCACTCCCATCGCATCCTTATTCCGCAGCATCTAGCCAAGGCTTCTGTATAGATCTACTACTTGCATCTCGACAGCCCCATAAGAGGGCCCACCGCCCTGTCCCCCTCGGCTTGCGCTTCGAGCTTCCATGGCGATGCGTCATCCCCTTCCGTAAGCTGCTATTCCAGCTTATCTCCATCAGACATTGGGACTCAGCCTCGGGCACTTCTAAAGCCTCGGCCAAAACTTTCAACGGTCATCATGTTCAGAGTGCCTCCGCTTCCGCTTCACCTCGACACCTACGAGGGGTGGCAACCCTCCAAGGCCCATCCCAGGATCGTAAAGGTCACCAACACGATCTCGCCGGCCGACATGTGGACTCATTTCATCAGTCAACGTCGTCCGGTTGTCATCGATGGCCTTCTTCAAGATCCAGAGTGGAAAGCCTCCAGATGGACCGATCTCGAGTACCTCAGATCTGCCGCAGGCGATGTCCCTGTCAAGATCGAACCCGTCCATCCCAACGCAGGCCACTTTGGTACGTCGGTCAAAAGGAAGAAGGTCAAGTTTTCAGAATTCCTCGACATTCTCGAAGACAAAGAGAGCGCAGGAAAGTGGTACCTCACCACTCAGTACCTCGAGCAAGGCGACGAGCAGCAACAAGGCTCTCAATCTTCGTCAGCCAAGCCTGCCAAATCCGACGATGCCGACTCTGACGACAGCAACAACGAGCCTGAGATGGACAGCGTCCTGCCTGCGCCCACCAACGCACTCTCCAACGACTTTCCCGCAAAGCCAGAACTCCTCGGCAATCTCGTCTTGCAACAGTGCAACTTGTGGCTCGGCAACAGTAAGGAGGGCAAAAGCTCGGGTCTGCACCATGATTTCCACGACAATCTCTACATCCTACTTTCGGGCTACAAGCGCTTTCTCCTCTTCCCTCCCTCGGCACATCGCTATCTCCATCCTCGCGGCTTTGTCGACAGAGTGCACCCCAACGGCCTTATCGTCTACGCACCTCCTGGCGAGCTTCCTTCCTACGTGCCCATCCCCGGACGTAAATCGCAGCTCCCCATTCGTCCCGATGGCCTCGTCCCCTCCGATGCTGCAAGGTGGCGTCGCAAGGCCCGGCTTCGTGTCAAACGCGAGATCGACGAGCTCGCCGCTGCAGACGCTGGTGAAGGCTCCCGCCTCAAGAGCCAACGCAAGGGCAAAGCCAAACAGACCCGCCTTCAGGAGCTAGCTGAAGAAGCTCTGCTTCAAGCAGAAGCTGAGCTTCGCATCTGCCTCATGGACGAACAAGGCATCGACCATGAAGCCGACACCTCGGACGACGATTTTGATCTCGATCAAGACAGCAATCAGGGTCTCGACGATTTCTTGAGCAGCCTCGTCCAATCCAATGGCAACCAGCTCATCGCGTCGTCCGAAGAGGAGGAATCTGCCGACGACCAAGATGATGCCAGCAACAATGAAGACGACGATGACGATGACCACGACGACGACGAACAAGGCCGCCTCCTTTTGCAATCACTCCCTGCTCCGGTCAAGCGTATCGGATTAGCCGCGCTCGCTGGCGATGCCGCTTCCGTGGAAAAGCTGCGCGCCTATCTGGAAAGTGTCGCCGAATCGGACCATTCCGATCAAGAACAAATTTCGCACGTCGAGCAAGAGTCTACTGGACAGTCAACGTCAGAGCGTGCTAACGATCTGAGCCCCTCGGAAGCCGAAGAAGAGCCCTCGTCCGAAGATGACGAACAGGACTCTGATGCTTCAGTCTCGCCAGAGCTTATTCCTTCTCATGCGTCGCCCCTCAAGCGCAAAGAAGCGTCGTGCTCCGACAATTCCGACCCATCCGACCGCGAAGACGATCAGCAGGAGTCAGATACCGTCGAGTCAGATGACCTTCCTGCTCCTGCAAAACGAGTCAAGATCGCTCCCAGCGTCGAGCAGATCCACCACAGCCAGACTCGTTCTGCTTATCAAGATCGCGAGTCTGGTAGCGAAGAAGACCCCAATCAGGCTCGCGAGCTAGAGTCGAGCGAAGAAGAGGATTCTGATGAGCCGGGCTTTCTCCCCGCCGACTCCGGCTTCCAGTTTGGAGACGTGGATGAAGGCGAAGCTGAACTTGAAAAGCTCCTCGCTATGGCTGATCAGGATGCCGATGCCCAGGCCTCATCAGACGCTGCCGACAACGATGAAGACGACGAGCCTCAGAGCTTCTCTCGTATTCCACCCCACGTTTTGCACCGCTGTCTCAACATTCCTGATGACCCGTCTCGCCCCATGCCAAAACAGACCAACGGCAATGCTGGCCAACGCAAGAAGAGAGAACCAGCGTCCGAGCCCTACACTCCCATACCCGGCTGCCCACCTCCTATCGAAGTATTCTTGAAACCTGGTCAGATGCTCTACCTCCCCGCCAGCTGGTATCATGAGGTCACCTCTTCTTCAACGCCGCCTTTTGGCGACCAGCACAATCCCAATGGCCAGGCACAAGACTCAAACAAGGTCCACATGGCGCTCAACTACTGGTTCCATCCTCCCGATGCGCTCGAATTCGAACCGGTTGAGCCCACTTCTCGAGCCCGAACGTCCAACGACGTGGTCGTACCTGGTCTTGGCGTCGCTCTCGGCGAGAGCGCCATTGAGCATCGTGGCAACGGTACTGGAACTCACGAGAGGCCCTACCGCGATGCCGAAGTCTGGGATGAAGTCGCTTACGCAGTCGCTCAGCAGATCCAGCTGGCACGCGAAGCTGCGTCCAAGTGATTCACCTTGCTCCATGTAATCTTACCACACAATTCAAATGATGTCAGACCATCCGCAGCGTCGCTCCATTCGTGTGATCTTGAGCAGCTGACGTCTCATCCTCTCCATCGTGCGTGTTCACTCACTTCAGGTCCACAGTCAAACTTGGGCTGAGTTGACACTCGACAACTTCTTTCTATTGCTGCTGTGGATCGTCAAAATCCGCTCTCTTCAAACGCAACCAAACTTTGGCCCAGCGTGCCGTCGAATAGCTTCCAAACGTCTGGCATCGACTCGAGCGCCGGAAGAATCTGCGCCAGCTGTTGCTGCGGCATATTGAAATTTATGCCCGGCAAGTTGGCTTGAGTTCCGTCCAAGGACATGCTCGGTTGAGCAGTCGCCCAAGACGGTACCGGAGCCACGGAATCGCTGCTCTGAGATGTGTCAAAGTCGTTCCTCCACACCGGCGCCTTCCCAGCTGCTGCGCTTGCATCGCTGCCTCCGTTTCGAAAGTTGCTTGCCGGGCTGGCCCCTTGTGGTAGTTCTGCAGGGCCTGCTCCACCATTGTATGACATAAACATGCTCGACAATGAGTTTGCCGTTTCGGCAGGGTGGAATGGGGCACCGTTCCCGGCGCGAGACGTTGAATTGCCAGCAAGCGGGTTGAAGTTGGTCGATCCGTATCCAAACGGAGGAGGAAAAAGTCCCGCATACTCTTCGTCTGGCGAGGTACCCTCCACAACAACAGAAGACACGTCCGAGCGTACTGAGCCGTGGCTGAAGTGCGAAAACCAGCTAGCCTCCAATGTCGGATCGCTTTGAGCGTTGTTAGCGACCATCGTCGGCTCCATCGTAGATGACTTGTGGGCGGACCCATTCCGCACATTCGTCTCGGAAACCTCTTGCGATTCTTCTTCACCCTCTGGCAGCCGGATGCGCTTGAGGACCGAGTCGACCCCATCCGTGTTCTTGCGCTTCCTAGCCTGCTCAGGTCGCCGATCGAAGCGCTCCCCTTCAGCAAGAAGGCTCGAAAGCAGCTGGCATCCTCTGCGAGCGATGGCACTTTTGCGTGTAAATCGGCCGAGCGCTTCAAGGGCGCGCTTGACTTCTTGCCGTCGCAAAGCGCGTTGCTCTGCGTTCGAGGCGGGCTCAAACATGTCCAGCGCCAAGATGGTAACAGCGGCCACAGAGTGGTAAGGAATGGTCCATAGCGCTCCACCGTGCACTCGGGACTGCAGATCCAATTGAGGCCTGTCATCGCCGTCGGCGTTGAGACCGAGTCCACGTTCGAGCTCATGCAGAACCCCACGAGCGGTCTCGATGGACGCGCTATGCGACAGCGCCCTTTCCTCGGGTGACACGTCTCGAGACAAGAAAGCGCGATGCATCACCAGAATCTTGTGCTGCACCGAGATGAACAGATAGTGCTGCAAGACCGTGGTGAAGCTGGGCAAGGACGCGTGGCCGGCCTGCGGAGATGCTGACTGGCTCGGATGGAGACAGGCCTTGAAGCGGTCTGTCACAAAGCGCAGACGTTCCTCATGGTGCTTGACCAGGGACAGGGAAGGCATCTCGCGTGTCTTGTTGAGATCTTCGAAAAAGTCACACACGATTTTGGCAACGTGGCAAGTGAAGCGCTGCTTAGACGCCACGGTAAGCACGTTGACTTCGCGATTGATGAGGCGGCCCTCTTCCAGATCCTCGTCCGAGCAATTGTGCGGCAAGGGAGTGTCGTACTGTCCCTCGACGATGGAGAAACAACCGCTAAAGGGTATCGCAAAGTAGTCTTGCTGCGTGAAGGCCCACCAGACCCGTTTGCCCACCTCGAGATCGATGATGCGCTTCTTCCAGATCGCAAATTGCCTCGGGGACTCGTCTGGAAGGCGACAAGACCCCACGTCTTTGCATCGAATGCCGGCACGATGAAGTACCTGACCGCGTTTGACTGCGCACGCCTCCAAAAATCTTGCCGTACGACCGAGTGCGTGCAGACCGAGTGTTTGGGCGGTCTTGATGCCGATCGCAAGGAGGGAGGTGAGCAGGTCGCTGCCGCAAATGTTGTGACCTGCAACGCAGAGGATTGCGATAGTCTGACAACAGTATACAGAAGGTTTGACGAGATAGTCGGCAAGAGAGAGGCAGTCCATGGCCGCGTTCAGGAGGGCAGAGGCGGACCGCATGCGTTCTGTCTCGGAACCTAGACCACAATAAGCGCTCTCCTCTTCCGACATTTGATGGATGGCGATGCTACAAATGACGTAGAAGAGCGAAAGCCATGCTGGATCGATGGCGCGATATCCTTCGTATTCGGTGTTGCCTTCTTTTGGGACAGCGATGGCCACAAACGCTTCGACCTCTCTCTCAAAGGTTGGGAAGTGCACACAGCAGTGCTGCCAAGCGCCAATCTCTTTTGCTACTGACACGATACGGAGGATGCCAGAAGAGGAGAGGTTCACAGCTTTGATACCCTCGGTCACCTTCTGTGTGGCAGGTCTTGCAAGCAAATTTGCAGGCGGCAGATCATCGGGGTGCGATGTCAGCAGAGTCTCTATGCGAGAGACTACCCGAGAAGGCAGCCCACGACGAAGATGTTTGAGCATGCGTGATCTTCCATCATAGCCATGTTCGGATCCTGCTATCTCGGCGTTGCGGGCTTTCGACGAAGCAGGGCTTGTCTTGGCCGAAGCTTGAATCTGAGCGCCTACTACTACTGGGCTCTCTGGGGCAATGGACTCGGTTTCGCTGTCGGAAGAGTTGACGTCAAAGTCGACATCGCGCCTCCTGTCCTTACCGAGCGTAAGGAACTCGAGGGTTGTGGCTGCATCCGTCGAAGCAAGTTCAGCATTTCGTCCTTGTGGCCGCATCGCTGGGAGGCTTGCGTCCAGCCGGCGTGCTGTTTGGGCGGCTGCTTGTGAGGGATCAGCACCCACGACGCTGATCTTGTCGCTGCTCGAGCCTTCTCCTGCAACATTCAAGGGTGTTCGTCCATTCTCGTTGTTTGCGGTAGAAGAGACCGCGGTCTTGTCCCAATTTGCCCGATTCTCGCCGAGCACCAATATCACATCCTCCACGTCGTTCAGCCTTGCTTTGACATCTTCGATCGACTCCTCTTGCCTCACCTGTTGGTTCAGGCGCTGCTCAATGCGATCCAGCTGCATCTGCAATCGTGAGAGTCCTCGCATGAAGGTGTCTGCGCCGTCTCGAGCGAATTGACTCGTATCCACATGCACGCTGCCCACCGACGACCCCCTCCGACCAGGCGCAGACGGTGTTGAGCTTCCCGTGAACGCCCCGCCATAGCCACCATCCTGCTGTTCAGAGAGCTGGTCGAGCTTCTGAGACGATGGGCCGGCAACGTCGTAAGATGAGCCTTCGAGTCGACAATGCTCTGCTTTACCCCGTTTGATGCAGGACTGACACGGCACTTTTTTGTCGCATCGGATCTTCCGTCTCGCACATTCAGTGCAGGACCAGGACGGCCGCTGGCTTCTCTTGTACGGGATCGGCCCGGGCTTGGTGTCTTCCGCAATGAAGCTCGCGCGCGCTGCCATCTCGCATAGGCTGCTCTGCCAGGTGATCTGTGGCCGTCGCTCTGACGCAGTCGTGAAGCGGTATGAGGCCCTCAGAAGGCGCTCATGTGGTTGTGCGTTTGTTGTTGTCGTCGTAAGTGGTGGTGGTGTTCAGAGTGCAAAGTCGGGGTTCTCAGGCACAAGACATCCGAGTCACGGCTGTCTTTGAATGGCTCCTTCTAGTTCGTGTCTCGGAAGCGCTTGCTTATCTTTCCAGCAGTCTGCGAGATTTCTTATCGGCGCTTGTGGGGGACCAGATGACAGGCGCTGATTGGCTGGATGGCTTCTTTGGTGTTACACCACTCTCGTTTGCACATTTTACTAACAAAAATTCGATCGACCATCGCTCATTAGGAGCAATCTTAATTTCACAAGAAGGCTTAATCAATTCAAGGAAATCACGCATAGGGCTTTCGGATTTGCAAAGAATTTTCCTGCTACGCTCCTGATCGTCTGTAATAAGCGCTGGCCTTCTTAATTTCACTTCTTTCATATCGTAAAAAAAGGAAAAATCCGTCTTCTCAGCCAACCCCCTGAGCCATCCGGGATGGTTGCTATGCCGCAGCCACCCTCCGAAGGCACACCCGATTTTCTGGCTCCGCTGGGTGGCTGCGGCAAAACTTAGCAATCATCCCGGATGGCTCAAGGGGTGGCTGCGAGGACGGATTTCTCCTTTTTCACGATATGATTCTCTTGAGTTACGTGCCTAATGGGTCTCAAGGCACGAATTATGAATGTGCATAGGATCAAAACGATGCAAAAAGGCCACTTTGGTCATCATGAATTGGCCTATATTTTTTACTGGCAACTTTTCCTGCAAATTCCCTTGAGGAACAACAAAGTCTGCAATCCATAACTACAATTTGCCCTTGGATCTGGGCTTGACCTCAAGATGGTGTCAAGCGCATCGTTGACTGTGAAAGACGCAGTCATATGCAGGGTGCTGAGCATGTCACAAAGCAAGTCAACATTCTTTGTGAACAGCAAAAGAACTAAGTTTAATGACGTCCGTCGATTCTTTTTGTATAAGATATTCTAGCTTGAAAGATTAAGAATCATGATCTCAAATCGTGATTATGCGACGGACAATTGGCGCACCAGGGAAACAATTTAACGCCTGTAATGAGCGCCCAATACTAATCATATCGTGAAAAAAGGAAAAATCTGTCTTCTCAGCTACCCCCTGAGCCACCCGAGATGGTTACTATGCCGCAGCCATTCTCCGAAGGCACACCCGATTTTCTGGCTCCGCTGGGTGGCTGCGGCATAGCAACCATCCTGGATGGCTCAGGGGGTAGCTGCGAGGACGGATTTTCTCTTTTTTTCGATTACGAATCGAGATAACATGATTGGCCCATATTGGGATCAGTGTTGGAATATACGGTCACCCACGACTTTGCAGCATCAACTGCCAATCTCGGCAGTATCGGGTGGCCCATTGGAAATCATATAACACATTCCTGGCATGCCACATGTTTAGCACACACAGGACAGCCAAGTTACTACTAGATGGGACATATTGTCCTGTGGCACTTGTTTATATCCTTGATGGCATCACTATTATGCTCACTGGACTGTTTCCATGTACTACATCATATGCTTTGGATGTACATATAAACAGTTGCTTTTACACACACCTGTCTCTTGTCTCTTTAATCAAATTGTTCCCTACTTTCCATACTTTTAAGTCTGCTCCCTCTTTTGCTTGACACTCTCTGAGCTCACTAAGTATCGTACCGATACAGTAATACCACTTTGATCCACTGCTGCCTAATGCTGCTGTCCTCAATGGTTTAATGGATGTATCTGATCCAACATAATATTGGCATCAGCTCTACAAGCAATCCGACCATTGCAAAGACCTTAGCAAATTAGCTACTTGCTTCTGTCTTATCAAATAGCGTACAAGGAACTTTTCACCTTGCAATTGACTGCCTCGGTAGCTCCTACGGCCTCTCAATTTCTAATAAATGGGCCTGATCCCGTTATAGGCCAATCACGTTACCCTTGAAAAAAAACACTTCTGTGTTGATCAAGATTGCAACATCGTAGCAAACCTCGGTCATCAGTGGTTTGGAATTGTCTCCCATGCCGTTGTCTTGATTCAGAACCTTTCAGCACACATATGCCTACCTTACACATTGCTTACGGGTGGACCCCAAGCTTATAACCAAGACATCAAATCGATGGTACGGCAGCAAACAGTGAAGAGTACACGTTGTCGAGCAGGATCGACGAGGAAAGATGTCGGTGTGTGACGAGTGTGTCGCCGAGTAACATTCACTGATCAACCAGAGGGATCAGCCAGAGTCAACAGCATGGACCAGGTCGTGTGATGCGTGCGACGCATAAAAATGAGCAGCGTTCCGTGCACGTCCCGCCTCCACTTTCGACCGAGACAAGAAGTTTCCTGACCATGCCTTGGCATGAATGAGGACGCGCTCGCTTGTGCAGGAAGAGTGGCATGTGCATTTCAAAATCGCCGACGCCAGCGTGCGACGACGACATCGCTTGTTCATATGATCCTGCCATCGCGATCATCCTCTACCAACCTCCGTCTCGTTCCTCGCTGCAGCACGCTACCACACAGTCTCAGCCCCAAGGTCCACTTTGCACACCACCATGGCATCGATGAACGCACACGAACCTCTGCGACAGCTCGACGTGGAGCTTGATGTGCATCCGGCCATCATTTCAGCGTTGATCCGCCGAACAAGGTCGCTCGTCGCACGACTCATCGATCGCGACATCGACGAATCGAGAATTACAAGTACCGAGGGCCTGATCGATACCAAGGTCGTCTCGGCGTTCCACGAGCTTGGTGGTGACTTTGGCGATGCCGTGCCATACGCATTGATGGAAGCTCGCAAGACGTTTGAACGCGATGCCGAAAAACAACCGCTGGACCACGGTCTCAACCAACGCCGGGTGATCGCTTGTGAAGTGCTGGTGCAACGTCTTGTCGCGCATATCGAAAGGAGCACGTTTGAAAAGAGCCCTTCCAACATGGGCAGCTTCCACATGTGTCTGACTAAGAAGTTTCGACGATACGAGAGCGACGGTGACGTTGCGCTGCCGACCTCGGCTCTGGAAGCGGCCATCGACCAGAATTGCGTGCCCGTGCTGGCATCGATCGAGGCGAGGAGGGCGACGCAAGCCATCTGGGATGGTTCTTTGGTGCAAAAGTACTCACCGCAAGGCTACACGTACTTTGTGCCCTACGACAGGAAGGACGATGGCACCTTCCTCTCGCACTTCGACCCATCGCGACTAGGTGTGCCCAAGTACTCGTACATCACCAACATCTTCCTGTGGGTGTTTTTCCTGGCCATCTTCACAGTGCAGACGAGGACGCTCAAGTCGTTCGATGTGTTCGAAGGCATTCTTTGGGTGATGGCCGCGGGCTACCTGGTTGAAGATGCGTCGCGCTGGGTCAAGATGGGCGGACTGGGTGCGATCGAATTCTGGACGGTCATCGACATCTGCACGGATGGACTGCTGCTGGTCTCGTTCTGCTTCCGTGTTGCTAGCTTTGTGGCGCACGGCAAAAGGTCGGACTCGTACGAGCTGCGAGCGTTCCAATTCCTGGCCTGTGTAGCGCCGCTGATCTGGGTGCAGCTACTCAAGGTGTTTGACGGGTTTGTTTACTTTGGTACACTGACGGTCATCATCCTGCGCATGTTCAAGGAGAGTGCCATTTTTTTCACGCTGCTTGCCTTGGTCATGGTAGGCTTTGGACACGCATTCTTGGCGCTTGATGCCGCCGACGAGTCCCGAGTGGATAATGTGTTGGTCAAGATTGTCGACCTGCTCACCCAGTCGGTGTTGGGTGGAGCTGACTTTGACCTGACGAGCGAGGATGCGTTTGGCTACCCATACGGCCACATTCTGTACTACGCATACTGCTTTGTGACAGCGGTGATTCTGCTCAATATTCTGATCGCCTTCTTTGGCACGGCCTACAGCGATGTGGTAGACTCGGCCGACGAAGTGTATGCGGCCTTCTTCTGTCAGAAAGTGATCTCGATGGTCAGGGCGCCTGATCAGTTCGTGTACCTGCCACCATTCAATCTGCTGGAAGCATTCGTGATTGCGCCGCTGGAATGGGTGACGTCGCACGAGATGTACGCTCACATCAACTACACGGTGCAATCGGTGCTGTTCGCCGTGCCGCTGATGTGGATTGCGTTTTACGAAAGCAGAAAGGCGCGATACGGAGGCTCTATTCGACTTCCTATGCTAGAGACGGAAGCCAGTGATCCCACGCCTTCGATGCTAAGCGGCACCGAGGAGGACCCAATCGTACCGGAAATGGAGGGAAGCGGTGGGATGCAGATCTCGCGAACCAAGTTCGAGGACATTGTAGGCATGTTCCAGCGCTGATGATGTCGTTCAAACCACTTTCTGCTGGCGAGTCAATGGATTTTTTGAATCAGGTCTGGCGCAGTAATCACCTATGATTGTCTTGAAAGATGAACGGTATACATGGCGTCGAAGGCAATGAAATTATTTCGCATACAATGCCGTCCATTGTCTGCTCACCTCGATAGCACTGTTCGCAGCAGAGAAGAGAAGAGACAGAGAAGATGAGCTAGCCGTGTCTAGCTGTTAATCGGCGCATGAGCGAGCGACTTACTCCTTCTCATCCTTCTTGTAGTGTTCGGCGACGTCGTTGGCAAGCGGGTCGTCCGGGTTTGGTGCGGAAAGCAGAGCCTGAACGGAGAGGAGGACGGTGCGGATCTGGAGAGCTGGAGACCACTTGTCTTTGAGAATGTCTAGGCAGATGCGGCCGAGCTTGTCAATGTTTGGGTGGTAGATCTTGGTGAGGAAGCGGACCTTGGGAGCGGACATGGGATATTCCTCTGGCAAGAAGAGCTCGAGACGGAAGACGCCACCTTCAAAGGGGCTCTGTGCGGGACCAGAGATGACAACGTCAAAGTATCTCAAATTGTCCTCGTGAGGAGTGGCGCTGATGCCAGGTGCTGGATCGGCGATGAGCCTTTCGGTTTCCTGTGGGAGAGAGCAACAGTGCATGTTACAGCTGAGTCAGTATGGGATGCCACAATCGCTCCGCATCGGTCCTCGCCGACGCCAACCCACCTTGATGATGCGTTTTGGGAGAGACATGGCTGATGATATGCCAACCTAGCAGCAAGTCGAGCTGGAAAGGAGATAGCTCCGAGGATTGCCGACAGGAGCGGACGAGAGGAATCGGCAGTGCGGTGCTGGTCGAGAGAAATTGGTCCGATGGTGATCGATAAGAGCACGTCCGCAGTCAAATAGTCGATGCGGAATCGCCGACGTGATGATGATGGTCGCTAGACGACAGTCGATGGTGTATCTGTGATTTGTGATTGTGATGAGAGACAGAGCACAACTCTACAACAACAGAAAGCACACACGGATTTATCTCCCGATTACAGAGAGAGAGAATTGGACAATTCGGCTTGCAACTCGAGAATTGCGGGATCAGGCCCGATCGTCACAAGCAGTAATGCAATTTTCTGGAAAGAGGCGGTGCAGCACAGTCACCGAGTAATGGCCCAAGCTCGAAGCGCATTTTGGAAACGCACATGCGATGATGCAGTTGCGGAACATTTCTACTGCGCATTCCTCCACCATCTCGACATCCACCTCTCAAGCTGCCAACAACATCCATCATCACCCCGTCTACTGTAACCAGCTCCTTTTTCGATCGAAGGCGAAGGATAAAATTTGGAAATTTGCCACGAACAAGGCATCTCACACCTTGTTTGCCTGTCGCTCTGGCCACTTCCAACTCTTTTTGGCTCCACCGTAGTGTATGACGTATGACCACCGAGAACAAGCAACGACCAAGGCAACACTCTTTCTCGATCAACCCGACGACAAATTCCGCACCTCCTTCTACCGATCCACTCGCTCTCTTGCAAAACGCAAACAGCCTCATCGTTGCCAGCTTGCTGCTTTTGCTTGTTGGCGTTGCCCCGTTTCTCATCCGCACCGACTTTCAAGACGGATACACGAGCCCTATCTACTTGCGCTTTCCCTACAACTGCATCTTCTTCTTACCACTGCTCATTCCACTTTCCACCTATCTTGTTATTGCCCGCTGGACTGGAGAAAAGCACTACCGTCATTCGTGAGCCATGCCGTCCTCCTCCACCATCTCGTCCTCGGACAAGTCAAAGGTCAAATCTGCTATCCCATCCTCCAGCAACAAGATCATCACTGCCACAGTCGGCCGCGTCTACGCTGCTCATCCCTCTCCTTCCTCATGGAGCTATACCGGCGTCGAAGGCGCCATCGCCTTTGTACGTGACCTCGTCAAAGCAACCTTTTACTTCAAGGTAGTCGACCTCAAAGGCACCCGAGGCGTCATCTGGGAGCATGAGTTCTATGAGGGTTTTCAGTACAACCAGGACCGCACCTTCTTCCACTCTTTCGAAGGCGACGAGTGTCTCATCGGCTTTTCTTTCGCTGACGAAGGCGAGGCAAACGATCTCTTCAAAAAGGTCAACAATCGCTCCAAGTATGCAAAGTCCAAGTCCAGCTCGTCCACCACCAAGAAGAAGAAGGCCGCTTCCGGCGGCAAGATCGACAAATCCATGATCGGCGCCCCCTCTGGCTTCAAGCACGTTGCCCACATGGGTTTCTCCGCCGAGCATGGCTTCAGCTCGGAAAACGTTGATCCCACATGGCAAGCACTGCTCGAACAGCTTGGAAATCTCGGCATCAGCGAAAAGGACATTCGCCAAAACGAGAGCTTCATCAAAGACTTTGTCGGCAAGCGTGGCGGTCCAGGCGCTGCTACTGCCAAACCAGCACCGCCAGCAGCTCCCAAGGCCAAAAAAGTGCTACCTCCCGCTCCAACAAGCAAGCGCAAGGCGCCTCCTCCACCTCCGGCTCCCAGGTCTCGCCATACCGCCACTGCCTCTACTGCTTCGGCATCTTCCGTTGCACCCCCTCCGCCACCACCACCGCCTCGCTCGGGTGCGGGCGTCTCGGCTGCTCCTCCTCCGCCTCCGCCGCCTCCCGCACGTGCTCCAGCTGGATCCAGCGCGCCGCCTCCTCCCCCACTGCCTATGCGACCCGCAGCGGGTGGCGGTGCGCCTCCACCTCCACCTCCTCCACCGCCCATGGGTGGAAGCGGTGCGCCCCCTCCACCGCCGCCGCCCCCCGCTGGTGGTGGATCGGCTCCCTTGCCACCACCCCAGGATGGTCGCGGTGCGCTGCTTGCTTCCATCCAAGGGAAGGGTGTGCACAACCTCAAAAAGACCGACGCATCCGCTCCACCTCCTCCAGGGAGAGCTGCTGTTGCTGGCGGCATTGCTGGAGCCGCAGCAGGCGCAGGAGCAGCTGCGGTTGCATCGGGCTCGGACTCGCCCGGTGCTGGCGGAGGTGACGGCGATCTTGCTAGTGCTCTGGCTGCTGCTCTTAGTCAACGCAAAGAAAACATGGGCGACTCGGATGAGGAAGGTTCCGACGACGACTGGTAAGAGAGAGTTTGACTACAGCGCTACTCTACTGTCAACGCATCATCTCGGCCTCGCACTTTAGCAACATGCAATTTTTACGTCTTTCACATCTTTATATTGCACAACGAAGGACAGATATCGACTACTTAAACACTGATGGCATCGCTCTCTCGACTAGTTGACAGCTACGGCAGCAGAGGGAGCGCTCAACTTGGCTTCCTGCGCTTGAGCCGGCTGAACAGTGCGTGCGGCGATCCCAAGCTTGTTCCTTTCCAACGCCTGTTTGATGAACTCAGCACCCGTGATGGGCGCGTACTTCTTGCCAGGACCTTGGATGATGGTGTCGCTGCGTGCCTGGTTGAAGAAAGCGATCGAGTATCGGGACCTTTGGGCTCGCCTTGACGAGGCAGCCTGACGCGGTGGAAGGTCGACTTGAGTCTGTCATCGGACCATCGCATGAGCTGATCGCCAATGTTGCAAACGATCCTGTCACTCCTCGCCTCGACGTTCTTCCAAGTGTTTCCGTGACCAAAGTCGCCCACCACCTCTCTGCCTGGACACACCTCGAGTCCACCTTCTCCGTCACGCTGGAAGAGCATGGTGAGCACATCAAAATCGGCGTGACTACCAGCTCGCCAGAACTTGTCGCCGAATTCTTTGCCCTCTACGCTGTGGTAATGCAGTAGACGCAGGGTGGACTGAGAGTCGCCGACACCGGGGTCTACGGTTCCCTCGGTGAAAGTCGAGAGCGGAAGATCGAGGCCTTCGGCAAAGCACTCCATGACCTTGACGCTCAGCTGTTGTACTGCGTTCATGAAGGCTTCGGCACGCCTGCGGAAGCCGGGCACGTCGTGGTCAGATGGCCACATGCCCTCCATGCGTGCAAATTGGAGCTGCATCGACTCCTTCTGGTCGGCTGTACCGGTGGAAGGTCGGATCTGAGCGCCCTTCTCCCAACCCATGTTCTTGCCATTGAGCGGCGTTTTGGCCTTGACATGGTCGGGCAGCGCGAAGAACTCCTGCGAAAGAGCAAAGGCGTCTTGGACTTGTTCGGCAGAGATGCCATGATTTTCGAGAGTGCTGTTGGCAAGAAGAAAAGGGTGTCAGTCTGGAGTCGAAGTTGAGCTCACACGATGTAGCGAACCACTTACAAGAAGCCGATGCGGGTGCTAGCGTCCATCAATTGCTCGATGATCTCGGCGCGGCGCTCGTCGAAGTTGTGCAAAGAGATGCACGGAACCGAGCTCTGGTCGTCAGTTTGGAAGTTCATTGTGAAGCTGGTGTCTTGGACTGGATCGTGTGGCAAGTTGATTGATCTCGATGAGGGATGATGTTCTTGACAATTGTCGTGAAAGTCGCCGACTTTTTATCTTTTTTTTTTTTTCACTGTTGACGGCTCAAGGCGAGGCGCGGCAGGCATCATGCTTTAGAGCAAGCATTCAGTGTGGCCCGAATAGCAATGAGCGTCTCAAAAAGTCGACCGCCCGCAAGCGCAATGATACTGGCACCGGAAATTCCGAAGATTGACAGCGTCCACGCCGTTGCCAGTTTGTTGTTCGAGATAAGCGTGTGCGGGGCACGCTCGGATTTCCCGCGGCGTTTTTTATCATACACAACTGCTGCTCTTGGAAAATGACCTTGTTTCTCTGCAAGATCACCTCAAAAAACCCTTGCTGCATCATCCTCTGCACCTTGGAGCAGTCGTGCGACATCGATTTCCGTCATCTTTGTCACTGTTTCGGAGCTGGCCGAACTTCAGCGAATCAAGGATCTTGCCAAGTACGTCCTGGTGCGAGACGAATCGCTGACCCAACAAATATCTTGCAACAAGCATTCAAGCTTCGCAATTACCACCCCCCTCAACACCCCTTCAAGAAACATTTCGAGTACGATCAAGATTGCAAAAATGCTCGTCGCAACTATCGCGCTTGCCTTACTGGCCACCTCTCAAGCTGGAGCTTATAGGGAAAACATCCATCCCGAGTTCCATTCCGGGCTCTCGATCAACTCGGTTCCGGCTGCGGATCGTGACCACTGGATGCGCGTAGCAAGCGAAAGTATCTGGTATCCTCCAGTCTCCCATCCATGCCCACAAGCTCCGTTCGGAACAGCTATTGTCAACACAACGTCCAACGAGCTCATCTGTGCTATTGCCAACCGCGTCGGATCGACGGGGGACCCTACACAGCACGGCGAAATCACAGCGATTCAGCACTGTACCAACGTCTTGCAGAAGAAAGGGTTGACTCCGCAACAAATCCTAGCCGCATGGAAGGATTTCAGCCTGTACACGAACGCAGAACCATGTACGATGTGTTTGAGCGCCATCCGATGGGCTGGATTCAAGGAGGTCATCTACGGAACCAGCGTCAGAACCATTGCAGAGAGTAAGTCGAGCACTCGATGCCCAGGTTGATATAGCATCGTTATGCCTTGCTGATGCCCCGATACTTTGACCTTTCTCTGCAGATGGTCGGAACCAGATCTATATCCCCTCGAACCTCGTGCTTGAGAAGAGCTACTCTTTCGGCCACGCGACCTTGATGTAAGTTGCGACTTGAAGCATGTAGGCTTTGTGATTCACGTACGCTGACTCTAGTCTTCCATGGCTTTGTTGCATCCAGGCTCGGAAACGTCTTGACCGTGGAAACGGATCCTCTCTTCAAGCACCAATTCAACGAATCAGCTCCTTGCCGTAAGTTTTGCTCGCCGGTCACCGCTAGTCCGAACTCGAAGTATGACTGAAAAACTGACATCTACATCCAACTTGTACGGAACGATGATCAACACAGCTGTGGGATGTCACAGGACACGGGTCGGAAATGCACGTGTAAAGACGTGCGAGCCTGTAGCCAATTGGCAAAAGCTTGTGCATCTCACTCATGCAGATGACGAACGGGTGGGCGCTCAGCCAACGGGCAAGACTCCGTTCCACATCGAGCTGTAGATACATCATTACACTAGCAACCCCGCATTACACAGTCAGAACTCTCTTCAGAATTCACTCCATTGAAGTTCGGCTGATTCCATAAAATGACTTGAGGAGAACACTTCACTTTAGTGAGCCTTTTGCCATGGTTTGCGGATATGACCGAAGTGTACGGCCGAGATCCCTGACAGCTCTTTCTTATCTTCTCCACAACCCAATTGGTCTTCTTAGGCGTGGTCGTCATGAGCGCGGGGAACAACAGACATCTCGATGTGGGTTGACGGCCGACGATGCGCAAACCCGGCCGCTGGACGGATTCACCGCGGGTCGCGGGAATTCGAGCGACGCGATAACCGCGAAATTTATCCTGGAAATGTCGCCTGTCAGGCACGGCCGAGTTTGCCATGTGGCGCGCTTATCAAAACTCCAAAGGATTCCACTCTTGTGGTTCGCTCAAAGCCTCATGGTACACTCACCACGCGGATTTGTCTTGGCATTCGTCCCTGCACTCCGCTCCATGCAGTTCCAGACCCCCTCATGGATCTGAATCCGTGTCCCGCTGATAAGAGAAATCGTCTTCCCCTTCCGCATCTTGGTATCACTTTGCGAAGCTATCGTCGCATCCTTTGCTCAGATCGAGCGTCTTACTACATAAGGCTTGTCTTGTCAAGAATTGCCTTGTCTGCCTCTCGGTCTTCTCCGAAAGGCCTTGTTGCGGGGATTGCCACGCGACGCAAACACCTGTGATCCCGATAGGCGCGCGCACCTTTCAACAATCAAGCGAGTTCAGCAATCTTGCAGTATATGCATGCATGCAACCAGACATGTGAGGACTCTATCATCCGCAGTCGGTTATCATGATATCGACAGCTATCTATCGCATCGACACCGACGGTGACTCCACAAAGATGTATAAAGTCATCAACATTTGCGACGCTTTACCGGTGTCAAAATCCATCCCTCACCAATACCAACCTTTCCCCCTCATCCTTGGGCAATCACACAATGGACAACAAGCCTACCGCCACCGTTGAAGAGGGCACCCTCGCCACTCTTCCGGACGCTCCAAAGCGTTCCTTTATCGGAAAAGTCAAGCGCGCCATCAAAGCCCTTGGAACCAGAGACGCGTGGCTCGGCGACCACAACTACATGGCGCTCTTTACTCCTACGATTCCCTTCGTTTCCAAGGCTAACACATCGGCCTTGCCCTTCTACTCAGTCAACGCGAGGCTCCCAATCTTTCTAGCATTGGTCCTTGGATTGCAGCATTCTCTGGCAATGATTGGAGGCGTCGTTACGCCTCCTCTCCTCATTGGCGGTAGTTCCGGTGCCAACCTCGGTCAGGCCGATACTCAGTTCCTCATCGCTTCCACCTTGATCTGGTGCGCATTTGGTACCGCACTCCAGGTCTCACGAACTCGTCTCTTTAATACCAACTACCACCTCGGCACCGGTATCGTCAGTGTTACGGGCGCCAGTTTTGCCACCGTCTCGATCGCCCTTTCCTTCTTCGCCCAAAGCTATGCCGACGGATCTTGCCCTGTCGGACCGGGTGGCACCAAACTCCCGTGTCCCGAAGCAATGGGAGCGTTCTTGGGAACCTGCTGTCTTTGCGGTTTGATTGCCATCGCTATGGCTTTCATCCCTCCCCGCGCCATCCGAAAGCTCTTCCCTCCCCTCATCGTCGGAATGATGCTGGCTCTCATCGGCGCATCGCTGGTTAAGAGCGGAATTCAAAACTGGGCAGGCGGCAGTGCTCCGTGCGCTACAAACCATTCCATCATGTGCACCATTGGTAGCCGAAAGCAGTACTGGGGTTCGGCTCCCTTGATCGGTCTCGGCTTTGTTTCTTTCGCCACCATCATCCTTTGCGAGATTTTCGGCAGCCCCTTCCTCAAGTCGGCCTCCGTCTTCGTGGGTCTCGTCACTGGTATGATCGTTGCCGCTGCTACTGGATATTTCAACACGGCTACCATCAACAAGGCACCTGCGGGAAGCTTCCTTTGGACCAAGACTTACCCTCTCAGCATCAAGGCTCAACTCATCCTGCCTCTTCTGGCGGCGTACGTTGTCATTGTCGCTGAGACCGTCGGCAACGTTACCGCCTCGTGCGATGCTTCGCACCTGCCCATGGACGGAATCGAGTTTGAGTCGCGCGTTCAGGGCGGTATGCTTGCCGATTCGCTCTCTGCTACCTTGGCTGGTCTTGCTATGGTTCCACCTCTCACCACTTTCTCGCAGAACTCGGGTATCATCTCGCTCACGCGCAACGCCTCACGCACCGCCGGTTTCGTCTGCGCCGCCATCCTCTTCCTCATGGGCGTCATCGGCAAGTTCTCGTCGCTCTTTGTTGCCATGCCATCCAGCGTGCTCGGTGGATTCACCACTTTCCTCTTTGGTTCCGTCGCCGTCGCCGGTATCCGCATCATGGCTTATGCCAAATGGGACCGCAGGGCTCGCTTCATCGCTACCGCAGGTATGAGCTTGGGTCTGGCCAGCTTGACCAATCCAAGCTGGTTCTCGTACTTTTTCACCTACCAAGGATCCAACAAAGGTCTCCGTGGTCTGATCCAGGCCATTGTGCTCATCGTTGAAGAGCCGTACCTCATCTCGAGCTTGCTCGCCATCCTGCTCAACGCTATCTTGCCCGCAGAGATGGAGGACCAAGAGTCGGCCTCGCTCGAGGACGACACCATTTCTTCCAACGACGGCTCCGACTCGAAAATCGACGTTGAAGTTGCTCAAACCACCACTTCTCAACTACCCGACCTCGAGAGCGGCGAGGAGTCAAAGAAGAAGTGGAACCAGCCTGGAACTTTCTTCGGACGCCAATGAGCGTATGATTCTACCATGTACATAGCTTGTTATACGGGACTTGACCATGGAAATGATGACTTGGTATTTCAGACCCAAGAAACGTTTAAAAAAACCACAAATACGTCTGCCTGCTTCCATCGCTCCCTCTGTGCCTTGCTTGTCGCCCCGCACAAAAGTCTGGACTCCAAAGTCATTCAAGTGTTTTGACCGGCAGGTGGGAACGCAATCTTCCCGGCGCTGACAAAACGCTGTTAATCAGCGACAACACTGCCACTACGGTACGAGCCTGCGTCCGAGTTTTGCCCGCGACGCCTCCACAAATACGATGTCGGTCCACACCATGGTGATGTATCACGGGAGGTTTGGAGGTTTCAAGCGCTTGGAAGATGTTCCAAGCCTTCAACGAGTGCCTCAAACAGATGAGAAAGCTGAATTTCTGTTTCGTCTGCACCGAAGTCTTCGCCCTCAGCAACACAAGTCATTTCATCGATTGCTTCCGCCAACAGTATGATGCCCGTACCTCCCTCAGCCTTCAGTACAAACATCTTTGCCTGCACTTGACCGGTAGCTTCCAGCAATGAAAGCAAGCCACCTACTACCTCTGCCCTGTCTCCTCCTGTGTCGACCCTGACTAGCATCACGACGATGCCAATGCATGCATGACTGGAACGTGCGTGGAGAAGCCTAGCAAGGCACAACAGCCGGAGCTTGGCAATGCTAACCTGCAAGTCTTCTACAACTCGAATTAGCTTATCGAGCATCTCTATTTCGCACTTCTTTCAGACCGAGGTCGTCCAATCCGAGATTGACCCTGCCATCGACCCCAGCGCCACCAACAAAAATCCAAAGTCCAGCTTCGCCTGCCCTTGTCTTCCAACAAATCCAGCATCATCTTTTCGATTCACAAATGACGACACGCCTGGAAGGGCAATTCTGCCGGCAAGGTTGCAATTCTTTTGCACCCTCTTAATTTCCGTCAGCAGCGATTCAAGCACAAGAGGACAAAACAACTCCAACTCTTCAGACGTCAATGCGTGTGTTCGCAAAAAAAACCCTTGACGCTGATTTTGTATAGATGGTACATAACCTTGACCGTGAACAATGACGACATGCTTTCCAGACCCAACAACAGCCTAGAAACACAAATACTGCGAAGCTCTGCTAGCAAAAGCTCTGAGCTTCTGTTTCTTCCCTTTCTGCTCCTCTTCCTCCTCCCGTACCTCTCGCTCTTCCACCTCATCTTGCTCCTCTTCATCTTCGAGCAACACCGGCAGCTTCTCCCCAGCCCCTTCCCTAATAAGATCCCTCCTTTTCCTACTAACATCCCCCTCGTACTGCACAGTATCCGTATACAGATCAATCTCCTCGATCGGAATGAGCTTGCTCTTCTTCCACACCTTCCACCCGACATACAAAACGGCGAACAAACCGATCTCGATGTAGTACGAGAAGAAATCCGAGACGTTGAACGGTTTGAAGCAGGACCAACCTTGAACGAGGATCATGAGGATAGAGCCGATGACGACGACGTAGGGACCCCAAGGTTGGGTCCAATTGCTGTAGACGAGAGACGACTGTTTGCCTTGCTTGACGACAGCCTTGTGGAAGCGGATGGAGGAAAGACCGATGCAAGCCCACGAAATCTGGTTGCTGACACCCACCAGGTTCTGCAGCCAACTCCAAAGTTCACCTTCGCCAATGTAGCTCGAACCAAAGCATAGACCAGAGACGCTCGCCGTGCACGCCAAAGCAACCCACGGAACGCGACTACTCTCGGAAACAGTAGCCAGAACCTTGGGAGCTTGACCATTGACAGCCATATTGTGGAGAACTCGAGTTCCGGCGTACATCGCATGGTTCCCTGCCGAAATCGCAGAGGTCAACACGACAGCGTTCATAAAGCTTGCCGCGCCATGCGAACCCAGCTGCTTAAACACAAGGGTGAAGGGCGAGACGGCTGCACTTTTGGACTTGAGACCGGGCATGTTGTAAGGAATGTCAATGCCGATAATGAAGAGGGCGAGAATGTAGAAGATGATGATACGCCAGAAGACGTTGCGGATGGTCTTTGGAATGGTCTTGGCAGGATTGCGCGTTTCGCCAGCCGTGATAGACAGCGATTCTGTTCCACCAAAGGCAAAGGAGGCGGTGACAAAGGAGGAGACCCACCCTCCGAATCCACCCACGAAAGGCGCATCGCCAATGGTCCAGTACCTGAAGCCGAGGTAGGAGTTGGTATCGTTGACACCGGCGTTGACCACGATACCGACGATAATGAAGACGATAATGGTAGCGATTTTGAGAAGCGAGAGGAGGTACTCGAGCTCGGCATAGCCACGCACAGATATGACGTTGACCGAGATCAAAAAGATGAGGAGGATGAGGGAGAGGGCGTAGCCTGGAAAGTTGTTGGTCCAGTACTTGAAAAGTATCATTGAAGCGGTCAAGTCTGACGCTACGCTGACAGCATCATTAGCCGCGTAGTTCCAGGACAAGGAAAAGCCGAATGCGGGCTCTACGAACCTCGTACTGAAGAGATTGAAGGCACCTGATGAGGGCATGAAGGTCGACATCTCTCCCATAGCAATCATGGTCAAATAGACGATGGTTCCGACGATCGAGTAGGAGATGAGGATAGCGAGCGGACCTGAAGTGGCGAGCGCTTTGCCAGAGCCGAGGAAGAGACCCGTACCGATGGTGCCTGCCAGGGCGATCATCTGAATGGTACGCTCGCTCAAGGCACGTCGCAGACGCACTTGTTGTAGAGCAGCGTCGGTGATGGGTGGATGTGCTGGAGAGCCAACCTTGGAGAGCGAGGCAGCATCGTCCTTTTGGGTCTGTTGAGAAGCGGCAGTGGTGATTGGTGGTCGAGCGATGTAGCCTTGATCCACCTCGATGCCAGTGTCGGCTTTGTCGATATTCTTCGACATGGTCGTGAAAGTCACTTGAAGCACAGGAATAGGTAGTGGTGGAAAGAGACGAGAAAGGGGGCAAGCCATGTTGGCAAGCCGTGTGGGAAATAAAAGAAAAAAGACGTTGGTCGGTGGGGAAGAAACGATGGCGTGCTCGATGCATGGCCGGTTCATCCGATGCATGGACCCTGTCGAGACGGACAAAGTGAGACTGTCATCCTTTCACTTTGTTCTTGCTCATCTGGATTGACCGATGCGAAGCGAGCAAGGCGATGAAGCACAAACCGACACACTGCCCCAGTGCCACCGAACAATTTCCTTTTGTCAAAAGGGAAGCGGAAAAGCAAAAATCGGGTTGACCGACGACAGTGAAATTGTTTTTGACGTATGAAAAGGGAAAAAGGGAAAAAGAGAAAAGCGCGCTCAAGTCGGAATTGAGCCAGTTTGTTATTCGATTGCACCATTCTCGCCTTCGTCTCTATAATATTCAATACTCTGCAAGGATCGTCAAACTGAACCTACTGTATGCTACTGTACTGTATATAGCGCAACGTGTCTGTTCCTGCATGCCCACGAGGATCAAGCATCGAGGTCGCTGTAGAGGTACATCCTGCCCTCCCAAGGTCGTAGCTTGCCTGCTTCGCCACCCTCTAGCGTCTCGAGGAGCACCTTGGCTTTACTACCTCCTGCTTCCTCTGGCACCGCATACTGCTGTGGATCATCGGAAAAGTTGAGCACCACAAACGCCCTCTCACCGTCATCGCCGTCCTTACCACCCTCCGGAATCTTGACGTACTTGAACAGCTGCTGATCGTCTCTCTCCAGAAGCCGGAACTCTCCTCTTCCCAGCAACGAAGTGTGCTTCTTTCTCACCGCCAACGCTTTGCGGTAGAACGCCAGAACCGACCGGTCGTCCTTCTCCTGTGCAGCCACATTGATGCTGGCATAGTTGTCGTTGGTCTTCATCCACGGCACAGTCTTTGGGTCTGCACTGAAGCCGCCATTGGGTGCGTCACTCCACTGCACGGGCGTGCGTGCACTGTCTCTGCCTTGCTTGTTGATATCCTCGAGCGTCTTTTTGAGCATCTTTGCGTCTCCACCCGAACGCTGCACTGCATCGCGATAGTAGTTGACCGCAACCACATCCTTGTATTCCTCGTGTGCCCATGTCGTGGGAACGTTGGTCATGCCGATTTCCTGTCCCTGGTAGAGGTAAAGCGTTCCCGTCAGCCCGACTTCCATCAACGCAAGCAATTTCCCGCTCGCGGTCATGTGCTCTGGCTTGGCCGATGCATACTTGTTGATGGCCCGAGGCAGGTCGTGGTTCTCCAAAAACACCGTCGGCCACGCATCCGTTCCCTCGACGAATCGCTGCCATTTCTCCACCACCTCCTTCAGCTCCTTCAGCGAGAAATCGTGCGTCGCATAGAAGTCGTTATCGTCTCTGCCCAGCTTGGAAATGTCAAACTGGAAAACTTGGCTGAGCTCGTTGCGTTCAGCCGAAATATACCGCAGCACGTCCTGGATGTTGGGTGTACCGGGTAACTCGCCGACCGTCATGGCATCGTATTTGGCGAAAATGGCACCCATCTCTTGCAGGTACTCGTGCATCCTTGGACCGTTGCAGAACACATCGTCGGCAATCTGCCACTCGGCGTTGGGGTCCGTAATGGGTGCATCAGGGAAGTCCATCGGCTTGCTGTACAGGTTCACTGTATCGACTCTGAAACCGTCGATGCCTTTTTTGAGCCAGAATTCGATCGTATCGCTGTACAAGGTGCGTCGACATTCTGCGTTGGTCCAGTTGAGATCCGGCTGTTGCGGCGTAAAGAGGTGAAGGTAGTATTCTTGCGTTGCTTCGTCCCATGTCCACGCAGACTGATTCAGTGCTCCCCTCCAGTTGTTGGGTGGTCTGCGCTCGCCGGTCTTGGCGTCGTACTTGGCAGGACGCCAGATGTACCAGTCCCTCTTGGGGTTGTCCTTGCTGCTTTTCGATTCTTGGAACCACACATGCTGATCCGAAGTGTGATTGATGACGAGGTCCAGGATGAGCTTGATACCGCGTGAATGACATTCGTGGATCAACTCTTCCATGTCCTGCAGTGTACCGTAGGGAGGGTAGACGTTTTGGTAGTCCGAAATGTCGTAGCCCATGTCGACCTGAGGCGAGTCGTACATGGGTGACAGCCAGATCGTGTTCACCCCGAGCGACTTGACATAGTCGAGCGTGGAGATGATGCCTTGAATGTCGCCGATGCCATCGTTGTTGCTGTCCTTGTACGAAGCTGGCCAGATTTGGTATACGACTGCATCGCGAAACCAGAACGTGCGAGCGTCTTTTGTCACAGAAGCTGACTGCTCGTTGGTTGTCATCCTTGCGAATCACGGATGCGAGCTTGGCTGATAGTCGACAAAGGAGCACATCGTCCCGTTGACCGCAACTATTTGTACTCTTTTGACGCTAAGGCTGCGCACGGTGAAAGGCGTGCCCCCACACTGAACAGGTGTGGGGGGGAAACACAAAGAAGCGCAGCAAACGCTTCGATTGAGTGACCGAGCTCTCACCGAGGTCTCTCTCCAGCGCATCTAGCTTCTAGGAAAGAATTGACCGGTGCGCTCCAGTGTCTGCCATGCTGTGCAGCTCGGTCCAAGTTTAACGCCGATGCCGAACCGGGGCCCTTTCCATGAGAGTCTAACAGTACGCGAAAAATTCCGTGTATCGGCCGGCAAACGAGTGGAGGTCGGATTGGCAATGACGATCGGCAATTCCGATTGTATTTTGACAGTCGTCGGAACGAGTCGCGATTTGCAATTGGAAGAATTCACGGCACTGCACGGACTCGTCCTCGTTGTCGTTGTCGTCGTCGCCGTCGTCGCTTCTCGTCACTAACACCATCCCCGTATCGGCAACTAAAGCAACTATGGCGTCGCAACAGGCTTCCACGTCCACCACAAAGGTGTCGTCCGAGGACATTATCTCGCAGAAGGTGAGCTCTTTCTCGTTCACCACATTCTGACCGGTCTCGCCAAGCTGACATTGACATCGCAAATCCCTTTGCCATGGCCCTCAAACAGACTGATCTTTGCATCAGCAACGCCGTAGTCAAGACCGGTATTGGCTTCTCGGCCGGTGTCGTTCTTTCGGTCCTCCTCTTCCGACGTAAGTCCAAGCATCACGGTCCTTACCTTTACTTCAACGCGTGCACTACTTACCATTCCAAACCTTCTTCATTGCTTTCTTGACTTCGATAGGACGAGCCTTCCCCGTCTGGCTCGGTACCGGTTTCGGTCTCGGCTCCGCATACACCGACTGCGAGCGCTCGTTCAACCCTGTCGCCGTGCCCGGCGTCCGCGTCATCCCTTCCTCTTCCACCACCTCGGTCTCGCCAACCAGCTCGCAACCCCAGACCACATTCGAGAAGCTCCAACAAAAGGCAGGTGAAGCCTTCTCTGCTGCTAAAGTTCAGGCCGCCGACGGCCTCGAAAAGGCGCAGGACAAGAGCGCCAGCGTCGCCGAAAAGGTCGAGGCAAAGGGTCAGCAGGCGCTCGACTCGGCCAAGGCAGAGGCAAACAAGATCGAGGACAAGGTGCGCAGAGTTTAGATTTTGTATCGGCCCCAACTCCCAACCGCTGCCCCGTCATATAACAACATGCTCTACTTGACATCTTGTCAACATCCAATACAACAATTACTTCCAATAATCGCACGCCTTGCATGCAAAAAGACTAGGCAAAACGAAAGGCACGTCATTTGACAGCCATGCAACTGCGCATCGACTCCTCATGGACGCTTCCGCCTTCGGTGCAGCGATGAATAACGAACCCTCTCCTTACTTCGTTTGCATCTTGCCTGGGCACTTGAGTTGGGGTTGACTGCGTTCCAGAACTTGACGTGAGAATGGCTGTGTTGACATTTGCCTGTCCCCTTCTCTCCCTTTCTGCTTCTCGCTGTCTTCCATAGTATCGCATCCACTCGACGCTAGAACCTCCCGCAGCTGCCGCAGACAGTCAGCGTCTCCCGGGCTCCGACTGCCTCGCGTGTCGCTTAACAGGTTTTGCCGCCATGACGGGTCTCGGCGCGTACTCGTTTGTCGAGGCCTACCGCATGGGCACGTTTCGTCGCTCTTCCGCAGCCGTTGCTGGTGTCAAGCCTCGACCGCTGTGGGGTGCAACACTGGTCGTGTTTGGTGTGGGGTGTATAGGTGCTGGTGTGATTCGGCTTGGCATGTAGGTGTGTGCACGTCCCCACTCGGTCGAGCGCCACTCGACGAAATGAAGGAGGTTTCTCCCACACAATCTTACAACGAGGTGGTGTCAGCTGCCGCTCGGTCTGTGATGCTTATGAAGGTTGCTTGCAAAGACCTCAATTGGTGGGGAAAGCCAACGTTGCAGAATCGAAAGAGAGCTGGGTTGAGAAGTGACGAGATATAAAATGGTTGCAGTCTCTCTCCTCGCTGTGCACTCCTGATGTCGTCTGTTCTCAGATCCTAGCACCACCTCCTTGTCATCAACACTATTTCCGAAACTATCAGCTGGCCTGTCTATCATCATGTTCAACAACTTGACCCGTATCTCACTGCTGACCCCCTTCACCGTCACGCTCATCTGTCTCGTCATCAAGACCGGAGCAGCCCCGATCGAAGCCGCATCGGGAGACGCAACCCTATCGAATCGAAGCCTCGACCAAGTCGCTCGTACAGGCGCCTCCATGCAGGAAAGAGCCGTGTACAAGCATGCCAAACCTGTTTGCAACGGTGCCATTTGCAATCATGCAGACTTTTTCGATTGATACAGCCCTCAGAACAGCCACCTTATTCTCGATCGAGGCGGGACTCGAGAGGCTTGTTCGCCGCGCTGCCGTATGCACGGTGAGACATTCAAGACAGACAATAAGGGCAGGAGGAGGGAGAGGTACCGAGGCTTTCCCACGTTCTAGTTCTTGTACCACGAGTTGGCTGGCCCAGAAAGCATTACTTTCATTTCGACAGCTCAAGCGGACTCACTTGGGTGCTTGCTGCCTGTCTGAGTGTTGTCGCTCGCTCTGTGTGTGCGCGTGACAGAGCACTTGCATGAACAGCTGGGGAAGCGTGTGAGATGAGGGAAAAACTCGTTCAAGATTTCGTGTCCCGCTTTGCATACGAGCTGCAGGCCACGGACAAACTCTTGTTCCTGTACCGCTTGTGAGGGATTTTGCGCCAGAGCATACTCATGCCCCAGCTCGATCGAATCTCGGTTTGAGAACACGACGTCGAGAAAGCACCCCCTCCCCACTTAACTTCGAATCATACGCCTGTTGACATGCTTTATTGCAAAGGCACGGCATTCGGGGCGAGCGAGTTTATCAGATCCCGTCGGCCAGCAAGTGAGGGCGAGAGAGCAACGTTTACACGTCATGCAAAGCTGAGATCCAATCTGTAATCTTGGAACCAGGCAGTCATGCAAACAAGGCCACAAAGCACGGGAACGCCTCTTTCGGCTTTCAACTTGCCGGGCGGCGTGTCTGCTGCCTTCTCCCTTCTCTCCCTTCGTCTTGCTTGGCGGCAAGGAGAGTATGGCGACCTCGGTCGGCAACAAATGCCAAGCGCTACACAATAGCTTTACTGCAAAGCATGTTATCAGCTCAACACATACATGATTACAAATGGCCAGGGGCGGGAAGGGCTTTGGACAGCGATGATGGAGCGAAGAGGGTCCCGTTGGTCAAGTCAGGGTCCAACTCAGGGTTTGTCTTGATGATTTTTTTCTCTTTCTTCTCGCCCTTTTGCCCGCTTTCGGTGCTGCATCTCCTTTAAGGTTGGCCGGATCGATGCCCAGGGTTTCTCAGCCGTCGAGGTGCGCCTTGCCCTAATGTCGAGGGCCGAGTATCGTAGTTGAACAGCAAACAAGCGCCTCGTTGGGTTGGGCTCCGACTCATTTTTGCTTGCTGTGCATGACACACAGCTTGGCCAGCTGTCGCAGAGTGTTGCTTTTTGGCCGTCCCCGTCCCCTGTCTGCTGACGCTGCCTGCATTTAATTCCAGGGCCGCTATCACGGATCGAGTGGTGTACAGAAACACACAGAGTACATATATATCCCCCATTCGTGGCTGTCGCCCACTTTCTGAACTTTTGCCCGTCGCGACCATCCCCTCTGCCATGTCGGCCACCCAAACCAAAGTAAAAGCCAAGGCCAAGGCCAACGGCCCTCGTGATGACTCGCACACGATGCACAAGGAAAACTCGTCCATGATCCGCCTCACTGCGCAGCTCATGCAGCAAAACCGTCCACAGACCTTCGTCAACATCGCCCTCGTCTTCATCTTCTTCGTGGACTTCTTCTTGACGAGCTTCAACCTGTTCCATAGACACCTCATCAAGCTGGGCATCATCAACCCTTTACCTGAAAACTGCGTTCCGCCCGCCTTCTCGCCCACCAGCCCCCCTCCCTTTGCGCAGTGGCCGCTGACGCACATCTACTGCCGCATCATCCACATCTACAATCTGGTTACGGACTACAACGAAGAGACGAGGCTGCATCACGATCTGTACTGCCGAAAGCCCAAGAACGACTGGATTCGAGACTGGGCGTACTGGGAGGGAATCGGATACCAGGGCGAGTTTGGCGCGCCGTATGCCGCTACAGACAAGGACAGTCGCTGCCCCTGTCCTGGACTCAATGTGCTCGCAACGCATGGACTGATCCACCAGTCCGGTCGCAAGGTGGCCGCATCCAAGATGGTCGTGGCCCTGTCTCGAGCATTCAACATCGCACCCACCATGGCGCTGCAGCTCTACTCTCCGCTCTTCCCCGTGTTCAGCGACCGTGGACACATTCTCGACCTCGAAGACATCGGGATTGCCAACATTATCGAACACGACGCGAGCCTGTTGCGACCGGACTACCACCTTGCTGATCGAAGGGGAGACCCGACGGCCATGTCTCGACCACACCAGGACATGATCGACCGCTGGTTCCCTGCGCACGACAAGCACGGCAAAGTGAAACCGGACCTGACCGACCGCGATTTCGCCGAGGCGCTGTGCATCCGTCGTACCGAATCGCGCAAGCACAACCGCCAGTACAGCTCCAACGTGGTGCAGAGTCTGATTGGGTCAGGAAGCTGCTGTTTGATGCTCAACGTGTTTGGTGGTAAAGTGCTGGATCTGCGCGAGATGGCAGGTAGCGTCGATCGTGATTTGCCCGGTGTGAGGACTACCGAGTCGGGCAAAAAGTACGGATACGAGCGTATCCCTGCTAGGACGATCAAGGTCAAACAGCAGGGCGTTGAGGGGTGCCCCGTCGTCTCTTCGAGCTACAGGCAGAAATGGCAGCCAGCAACAGGCAAGTGGTGGTATGGCATGACGATTATGCAAGCGCTGTGGACGACGTTCAAGATCGAGATGCGCGCAAGGGCCTGAATGTTTCTCTCATTGTTTCCTCAATCGTTACATTCTACATTCTGTATGATTATCTGTCTCTCATCGTTTGCAATATATCCTCCCTTTGACAAGCTATCGTTTGCCATAGTGTGGTGGCGACCACAGCATGACTTTTGGAAAGTGAGAAAATCGGCAATCGAAGGCAAAAAAGCTGAGAATTTTCTCAATTGCGCAGCGCTTTCTTTTCCCTCGACTTGAATGAGATCAACACTTTGACACATTCATCCGTTCTCTTCCTTCCTTCCTTCCTTCCTTACGTCCATCTCATCTCCTTTTCCGTGATCGGTTCGATCAGGTCAGACTGCACGTCAATTTGACCATGTTCAAGTCTCTCGGCTTGCTGGCTAAGTTGCCATGTCCTGATCATGCCAAGGGCGAGTGCGAGGCCAACAGGGCGATCTGCCCCTTTTCACACAAACCGGTTTCTCCCGCCCCCTCGACGACGACCAACACGACACCCGCAGCATCAACCAGTCGAGTCGGCCTTCAGGGGGCTATTCCTCAGCGCAGCAGTACTGCAACTGTAGTAACTTCATCTTCGCCTGGCAGTCTGAAGCGAGCAGCTCCGACATCCTCGACAGCATCAGCAGCAAAGCCAAGTGTCAACGCCAGCACTTCTCCAGCTGCGCCGCCGCTCAAGAAAGCCAAGAACGCATACACCGCCTCGAAGGCCGTCGCGTCATCATCTTCAGCAAGTAGCGCCTCTACCTCGAAACCTGTGAATACTAGCAACGAGTGGTCACTGGTCGGAATCCAACCGCCCAAGATTGGGTTCAAGGATCACCCAGTCTCTTCCAAGATCCCACTCTCTTCACGCCAAAACGGCCTGCAAGCCTTCTACAACGGCTTCGTCTCCGCATACGAGCCCATTTTGCAAAGCGCAGATCCAATCGTCGCTGGATGCGGTCAGAAGCTATGTCGTGACCATGCACTCGCGCAAGAGGCCGAACATTTCGCCAAAGTCGACAAGAACTCCTACAAGAACAGTAGCATCACGCTGCTGGTCAGTCTCAAGAAGCGAGACAAGCAAGCTCTTGAAGCAGCTGCTACCGCTGCGGCTGACGAGGCACGTGCCCACCAGGGTGCATCGGACCTGCACGATAGGGTGTTGAAGGTGCTCGTCGAGCAATGCACCGAGACAGGAACTGTATCGCAAGTAGACGCAAAGAGGAAAGCGGTGCAAGACAGAAGATCAGGCAAGCTAGACCGAGCTAGATTGGAGAAAGCTGCCTTTGTCTGTCCCGTCGATCAATTGGAAAAGTACGAGTACACGGCAGTCATCCCACCGGAATGGCAGGGCGAGGGAGGCAGCAAGCCAGACGCAACGGGCGAGGTCAAGGAATGCGAACGCTGCGGCAAGAAGTTCACAGTGGGCGGCGAGATGAACGAGGCGGGCACAGAGAGGATCCCGCAGGGCGAAAAAGAGTGCGGCTACCATTGGGGCAGACGGCGTTATGACAAGCGCGTTCAGAAATGGACGTGCTGCGGCAGGGAAGTGGGCGGCAGCAATATAGGCGACGGCAGCTGCTGTTTCGGCCCGCACGTGTTCAAAGAAACGGAAGGGCTCGACCTACATCGTCGAGAAGCGTTCATTACGACCAAGGAGCTCGTCGAGTCGATCAGGCAAGAGCAGGGTTCCAGCAAGTTGGCACCGCTCGAGATTGTAGCGCTGGATTGCGAGTTGAGCTACACCACGGCTGGACTGACTTTGACAAGATTGACGCTGGTGGACGAGCAAGGCGAGATGATCCTCGACGAGATCGTACGCACGCGAACCGAGATTGTCGATTACAACACGCGGTTTTCGGGCATCACTGCGGAAGCGTACGAGGAAAAGGCCGTGTTTGACCTGCCGGGAGTGCGCAAGACTATGGCGCAGTTTGTGGGCGAGAACACCATCCTAGTCGGTCACGGTCTGGAGAATGACCTCAGAGCAATCCGATTGGTGCACCACAAGGTGGTGGATACAGTGATGTTGTATCCGCACGCTCGCGGCTTTCCCTTCCGTACATCGTTGCGCGACTTGACAGCAAAGTTCCTGGGCAAGATCATTCAGAACGGCACGAGTCTGGGTCACTCGTCGTTGGAGGATGCGAGAATGTCGTTGGAGCTGGTCAGGCTCAAGATGGTCAACGATCCGACGTCACCTTTTGCAAGCAAAGAGGAGGAGCAGAGCGAGACAAAGCAAGAGAAGGCGACGGGTGTGGCCGTCGAGGCGCCCAAATCGGCAGTAGCAGTTCCTGTGCGCTCCAGCCTGTTTGGTGCATCGTTGGCCACTGAAAGCGCCCGTTCTGTCTTTCAGAAGTGATGATCACATATAGCACTTTCTTCTCTCATCGGCGGCGAAGCATCAATTGAACATGCTGTGTACCCCCTTTGTCCCGACTGTGATGATGGATTGCGGGAAAGGACCCGATTCGAGATGGCAACGGTCGAAATCGGGGTGTGGAGTTGCGAAGGCGAAATTTGAATTTCCGTGTTGCGCACTGAGTTGACTGAGCCGCGAGCTGGTACTGTACTGCCGTTTTTCAGCTGTGTTGGAATCTGCATTTCATGTGGAAATCGAATCGGGTATTCCTTGACTGCTCTTGCTCGTCGTCGATGCCATCGCCCTTCATATCCGCTTCCGCCACCCTTCCCGCTTCTTTCCCTTCCACCATCGCCATCTGACCTCTTTCCACGATTCATGCCGCAGACATACCCTTGAAGCGCCCTCTATACCCGCAAGAAGTGGTGATACTGTATATCGACTCACCCGCATTCCTCGGCATCGATATCTTCTCCACCTCCACCTTTGGCACATCGAAGCAGCATTCTCACCCACGATCCGGTCTCTCTTCTTCCAGCATTGATGCTTCGCAACGAGTCATGGCCACTGACGCTGCTTCGAGCGGCTTTGCCGACCACGCTCTGCTTGTCGAAGCGATACGCGCATTGACCGTGGCGCAGGCAAAGGCGCTGATCAAAGACCTGAACAACGAGGGCGACATCGCATGCGGTCACTTGGCCCTCTCTGGCAACAAGCCCGAGATTATCAACCGACTCACTACCTCGCTCACAGAGCGCAAGAATCAAGGCGATATCCGCGGGTATCAAAAGTTCCGCGCCTTGATTCTCCGATACAAGGGCCCGCCCGTACCATCCTCGTACGGTTATGGTAGAATTGGGTACGTATACCTCACTTGATTCTCCTTTCCGCACGTCTTCCGCATCTTAGATATGGATTGACTGACATTCGCCACTTCTCCCCCCTTGTGCTAATCTCCTCTAACAGCATCACCGCCGCCACCGCCACAACAAGTGCAGGTACGTATGGTGGCCTTGGTGCCGCTGGTGCGTACGCAGCACATCCACAGCGATTAGGTGGCATCCCGACCAACAAAGCGTCAAGCATTGCCTCTTCTTCCCATTCTCCTTTGGTCCCAACAGCAACAGCCTCGTCGCTTCCCCCTCGACCCATTGGTTCCGCAGGCGCGACCCGCATCAACTTTCGCCCTTCGCCCTTTTACGAAATCAAGCAGTTCGCCTCTTCCATTGTCCAGTGCCAGGAAGCACCTACTCAGGCCGACCGCAAGAATGCCGTGCTGTTTGTCAACCTCTCTCCGGAGCAGTGCGAGCAGCTCAAGACGCCGAAATACCAGCTTCGACTCTTCTGTACTACTGTCGAGGCGCACGCTGCGTCGCTCTCGGGGCGCAACCCGGCGATGGTCGAGTTCCCGCTCACTTGCGAAGCGCGTGTCAACACCCAGATTCTCTCGATCAACCTTCGTGGCAGCAAGAAGAATGCTGGCCGAGTGCCTCCGCCCAACCTCAACAAGGACAACATGCTCGTGCTGCGAGGCGATGGACGGCCCAACCGCATCGAGCTGACCTATACCAACGCCCCGAAACGCCACGTCCTCGTCGCAGCCATCTGCGAAATCACCACGGTCGAAACGCTGGTCGAGCGGCTGCGATCCAAGCAGCTGCGAAGCAAGGAGGAGGTGCTTATGCGGATGCGCCAGAAGGCCGAGGACGACGACATTGAAGCCGGCGCTGCCACCATGAGCTTGAAGTGTCCCTTTAGCTACATGCGCATCACCACTCCTTGCCGCTCGATCCACTGCTCGCACGTCCAGTGCTTCGACGCATACAGCTTCTTCTCGATCAACGAGCAGATGCCATCGTGGGCCTGTCCCACCTGCCACAAGACGATCAAGCCGGAGGACCTACTCATGGACGGCTACGTCGATGACATTCTCAAGAAGGTTCCGCAGGACCAGGATTCAGTCATCATTGAGCCAGACGGCCAGTGGCATACTGCGGATGGCAAGGTCAGCTCGAGTGGGACAGCACAGCCTACGCCAGCTGCTGCTGGAACGCCGGTCGAAGATCGATTAGTCTCTCGCGAGTCGGAGGATATTAAGCCCAAGACGAATGGTGGCAAGAGGGCATCTCCGGAAGAGATTGTTCTGTTGGACAGTCCGTCCCCTCCGCCAACGACCGCATCGGCATCAGCGCACAGAGGAGCAATCGCAGCACCGCCCGCAAGCAATGGCGTCGCATTTACCTCATCCGCACACACTTTAGCACGACCCGCAGCAGCACCGCGACACGAACGCATCGATTTACTCACCAGCAGCACATCGACGAGTGCTCGCAACTCGCCTGCCGCTGGTGCGGGAGAAGTGATCGATCTGACATTGGACAGCGACGACGATAGCGAGCCGTCGGTGCCTACACGTGCTGCGCCGACCAATGGTGCTCACGTCCACCCGCCTGCAAAAAGCGTAAGCAGCGGCCATCAGATGCACACAAATACCAACACCATCAGTAGTAGTAGTAGTAGTAGTAGTAGCAGCAGCAGCAGCAGCAGTAGAGGCGGGTTCACTAACTATACTTCCCACGCCTCCGCAACTCCCAACCGCAGTGGTCCGTTTGCAGCAGCGATGGCACGTGTTGATGCGACGCCGGAAGACGAGCAGATTCGACGACCTGGTAAACGGCCACGCATGGATGGCATCCCGACACCCAGCGACCCTTGTCTGGTCAATGGACGACGACCTGGGTCGAGTGCAGGCGACGAAGCAAGCAGGGCGGCGTTACCTGCCTCCTACCTGGACGTTGGTACGAACGGCGGCAGGAGCAACGGAGTGGTTATGGGGTAGCGGCAGGTGCAAGCGGAGGAGGAGCGAGCTCGACGGCGAGGGGAACGTATCGCGATCCAGCGGCAGCGCGAGGTGCGGGCGAGGGCGACGAGGGGGACGACTCGTGGATGGACAATACCAACGCGAGCGATCAGGATCACTACCTGAACGAGGACGAGTGGTGGCCTTGAAGTCGGTCCTAAGCGTTGCAGCAGACGGCCGATAAAGAGAAAGGCCTTTCGATGTTCGAGGGCAGCGTCAGCTATCGAATCTTCTCAGCCGAGGCAATCCTCCATTGGCGCAACTTGCAACTCGAGGTGCTCGAATTCGCTCAAATACAGCATACCAAACCTTATCGGCGTGTCGGAGCGTCGATATCATTCATCCGCATAGCAAAGCATGTCTTTTGTACTTTTACTCTGTGTACTCTTTTTTTTCATACATCATCCTCACAGCTTTCAAAACATTGTGTTGGTTCGTTGGGTATACGCTAGATTGCTTGAGGTGATGATTGCGTGTTTCAGTGTTACGAGGCAAAGGGAAAGTTGAGTGAAACAGGAGCAAGAATGCGCACACACTCGCTTGCAATGGTGCCAGGAGGGAGAGACCGAGAATCGGGGCTAACGAAGAGGGCGCAGATCGCTACTCGGGATGCCACAGGTGATAAGCGACACTTGCTCGTGACGCAAAAAGGGGGGGAACGTGAACTTGGGCGAGGCAGCCAAGATCGACGATTGTGTGTGCAGCTTTATTCCTCTTACTTTACGCGCCAGTTTGGGTGAACGACGCGCGACGCGTTAATTACTCACCCGACGCGTTCGTTGGCTGAGAAAGTGCACTGGACGGGCGGAAGTGCAATTTACACGACCGAACGAGACGCGTCACCCGCCTTGGCTGTGACACAGACAAAGTGTGATTCGTCTGTTTTTGCATTCGGCAGTTTTTTGTTGTTGTTGTGTTTTTCATACTCCTCTCTCTCTCTGCACACGCTCGCTTGAATTTTGATTGCTCTGTCGGGAACACGAGCGGGAAGCGCATCAGAGGCACAGCAGCTGCACAGCTCCCTTTGCGCATTGCACAGGTGAGTGTGACAAGCAAAGGGAGATCCCGAACGAACCAGTGAAAAAGCAGTTTTAACAAGCAGCTCCGCGTTCCGCACCTTTTTTGTGCTGCATAGCGACTCCCTCCATATCATCACCTCCACCACCATCATCGTCGTCACCCTCCTCCTCCCTCCTCCTAAGATCACATCAGACCCTGCAGCAGACAAAGCGTACTGTTCACTTCCATCCGCGCATCCTTTCCTTTGACCACCATCCACCACAAAGGGTCGATATCATCTCACTTTGCATCATCAAACACACGCTGGTACGACATCGAGGCCCTGTCCTTCCACCATCACCATGGCGACATCCTCAACTAGCACTACCGCTAGTCCCAGGCCACGGCGGCACGAGGTCGAGATCTACGCACATGCGCTTCGCACTCGTCTTCAGTTTGCCTCGTTCAAGGCGTTGAACGGCGTCGGCAAGACATCGCTTTCGGATCTCACATCCATTCCTACAACGGTTCAGCCACTAACGCCCAGTCTGGCCTCCAACGATCAGCCCATAGATCATTCGCCTGCCACCACGCCTGCACTGTCGCAGGGAGAGTCGCTGCCCAGCTCGTTTCAATCTTCAACACGATCCACTCGTTCCATCTACTTGGACATCTTTGGAACCGACTTTTGCCCTAGCTCTTCCACCAACACTCCTTCTAAAGGATTGTCTAGAGCAACGTCGTTTGCTTCCACCTCGACACCATCCAAGCGTCCCGCCTCGAGCTCTACCACTTCGACCAGATCGCTACTCGACAAAGCTGCCTCGTCACCTCAGCTCGGCTCTCCAGAGAGGAAGAACGGCCGTTTCGATTGGCACAATAACCCCACACCCGTCATGGTCGCACACGAAACAAAGCTAGCCGCCCAAGAAGCGTTCGCTTTACCCACCGGGTCGCCCTCCAAACGTCGCAGGGAGGCCAGTCACAACGCCTCGAGCGCAAACAATCCCCTGCTCAACACTCCTCGAAGATCAAGAATGCAGAGCGGCGGGTTCCTCCCCAACGGCCACCCTGCCTCTTCCCTCGCCCAAGATCTGGGTCTGACAGCACCACGCACCCCACGCTCACGTCATGCGTCCGGGCGACACGTTTTTGCGCTCCAGCATCAGACGTTTGGTGGCGAACAGCAGGATCAAGCTGAACGAGATCGGGTCGCAAACACTTTGGCTGCGTTGGCTGAAGCGCGCAATGCAAGCAGTGGTTCGGATTCGAGTTCGGGTAGCGACCGTCCGCATACACCACCGCCGGCTTGCTCGCAGTCAGGGTTGGGGCATGCATTTGCCAGTCCTTCCATTCGACGCAACAGCTCGACGTTGGCACACCCACCTGCGCAGAAGAGGCACAAGCGCAATGTTTCGTGGAGCGTTTTACCCTCAAGCACGACGGATGACGTGCAGGCGGCGGAAGAGGGCAAAGACGAGGAGCAGCAGCGCCCAGCGGAGGAAGGGGGCGAGGACCGGGCCGCAGCGGACTACCTCTTGTTTTTGGCTTCTTCTCCATCGCCCTCGACGTCGATAAAGCGATTCAGTGGAGATGCAGAGACGGTGGGGAACAATGGGATCCTGTCGACGCCTGCGCAGACTTCGCTTTGGGATCCGTTCCACCACCACCACACTAGTAACGGTAGCAGCGGTGGTAATTCGCTTTCCCACTCGGGTGGTGGAGGAGGACGTCGAAGTCGAATGCAAAGCGCACTCGGATGGCCACGACACACGAACCTCTCATCCTCAACGACGCCTCTCACACCCCACCTTCAGCGCGAAAACTCGCCACCAAAGATAACACCACCCCCTCTTCTTCTACCGCTGCCGTTGCCGCTGTTTCAGGAGAAGCAACAGTAGGCCTCGGCATCGACGCACGCACCCTCTCCTCCTCCTCCACCACCACCACCAACCCACCCAAACCCTCCTCAAACGCCTCGGAATACATCCTACGTCGAGCCACCACCTCCCACCCGCCGCCCACTTCGCCCCTCGCACACCACCCCCTTTACCCCCATTCGTCATCCTCATCGTCATCGTCATCGTTGTTGTTGTCGTCGGTGAGGTTGGAAGGCAGCTACTGTAATGTGACGACACCGCCGGCGCCGGGTGCACCTGGGGGGGAAACGACGTTTAGCTACGCTGATTTTGTCAATGTTTCTCCTAGCCCTCAACCGCCTTCTACGGGAAGGTTTGAGGGTGGGTTGGGTGGAGTGGGTGGGTATGTTGAGGCGAATAGGGGGACTCCTACGCGCGGGGTGGGGGTGGGGGGAAGGTTTAGGTCGTAGAGGGCAGTTTTGCGTTTGTGTGTGTGTGTGTGTGTGTGTGCCAACGTGTATGGGGGTGATGGTGTATCTATGTCTTTGTTATCTGTCACGATGTATTAACCTACCACACCTTTTCCCCCTTTTCTCTTGCCTGCTCGCACGTGTCGGATGCAGCGCCGGAAGGGGGGCCGGGGAGTATATATACCTTTTTGTAACTTTGTACACTCTGATTGAACCTGTTTTGAGGCTTCTACTTATTTTATTTTTCGTCTCTGTGTGTGTGTTTGAGAGGGAGGGGTGGTGGTTGGTTGAGTGAAAGGGCGAAAGATGGCGTTTGTTTGCCGTGATGCGTTCTCAAACTATCAAAACTGGGGGGTTCTCGAACGGTTCACCACTCACAACAACAACACACACACACACACACACACACACACGATCGAAAGCGCCACTCGAAAAAAAAAAAAACACACAATTTTGGCATCTCACAAATCTTCAACCCCCAACCTCGCCATCCCACCCCCCACCACCCCATCCCTCGCCACCGCTCCTGCCACCACCACCTCCTCCACCTTAGGCGAACCAGGCGGCGTAAAAATCGCATCCACATCCTCACCCAACTCCCTCACCAACGCCTCCTCCAACCCCTTCCTACACTCCCCCTTCAACTCGTCCTCCTCAGAACGTAGATTTTCAAGCGTAGACCAAAGACGCGCGTTTTCGGCGCGGACGTAGCGCAGTTTGGCTTTCTCCACGAGGTAGCGGGTTCGCGCGGTGCGCAGGGCTGCTTGTGCAGCTTCCATGCTTCCATCGACTGCGGAGGCGGGGGTGGGGTGGGGGTGGGGTGGGGGGTTCGTCGAAGCGGGTGGATCGTCGACGTTGGTGCGAGCCGTTGGGGTGGGGGCGGAGGAGGAGGAGGATCTGGTGCTGCGTCGGGGTTTGGTTAGGTCCAAGACGTCGGCAGGGGTGGAGTCGGCAGAGTCGCTGTCGTAGTCGTTTAGGCGTGCGCGTTTGGTGGTGGTGGAGGAGGAGGAGGAGGATCCGTTGATAGGATGGGAGTCGTTGGAGGGGGTGGTGGACGAGGCGGATCGCGAAGCTTGCGAATGCGTTCGCGATCGCGCATGTCTTTTGCCCAGGTGCGCAGCGCTCGGTTGAGGACGGTTTCTTGAAGTCTGGTTCCGACCGGATCGGTTTCTGTCAAGCGGTCTTTGATGCCGAGTTCTTCGGCCGTCATGGTGTGAAGGTTTGATTCGCCGCCCGGTTTGGTCTGGCCAAGACTGGGTTCGCCACCGGCTAATTCGAGCAGTTCGTCTCCCAGTGAATCTGATGCTCCTGCTGCTTTGGATGGTGTGGCTGAGTCGGCGCCCTCGCCGAGCATGGAGGTGTCTTCGGGACCGTCTTCCTGCGCAGCCGAAGAGGCGGCAGCTTTTCGAGAACCGGGAGTGATGATGTTGTGCTGAACGCGCATATGTTTGCTCAACGCATCCGACCGTGTGAAACTCTTGTCGCATTCGGGTCGAGGACAGGTAAACGGTTTCTCTCCAGTATGACTCCTCAAGTGACTGAGTAGCGCAAAGCGGCTCGTTTGTGGTTTGCCTTTACGAATGCAACCGGTCCACTCGCACATGTACTTGCTCTTGTGGATGCCGATATGCTCGTGATGTAAGTGGTCGATGAAAGGTTGCAGGCTGTTGAACGTCTCGCCGCAGTCGTTCCACTGACAGGTGACTTCGGCATCGCTGTTGGCTCCAGCCATGGGGTCGCGGACCGATTCGTCGGCTAGTTCGTCGCCTTCGGGTGACGCTGAGCGCAGACGTTGGTCTTGTGCGGTGGGTGCGGCGGCGTCGTCGCCTCCTCCTCCTTCTGAGCCCGAGGTGGAGATATCGGATAGTGAGGGTGAGGGTGCGCGGGCAGGCATGGTGATAGGAGGGGCGGGTTGTTTGAATCGGTTGCTGCTGGGTGGTGGTTTGTGCGGAGATGAGGGAGGGTTGGAGATTCGAGTGCCTCCCAGGGATGAGGCGGGGGATGGCGAGCGTTCTGGTGCGGTAGAAGAGGCTAGACGGCGAGATGGCGTGGTTGTCGCAGAGGATGTGCTTGGCGCACCCGCGGCGTTGTCGACGAACTTTTTGCGAGGCATCTTTGCGCTGCGTTCCAGCGAAAGGAACTCGTCGAGGTTTTGAGATCGTGGTCGTGGACAGAAATGATCCCGGGATTTCTTTCTGTCTGTCTGTTTGTCAGTCGAGATATTGTTGCATTCGCATCCGCACGCAAAGGCATTCAAAAACTGCGCAGAGGTTATTTGGCTGTATGTAAGTCAAGAAGAAATTATTATATGCATTCAAGAGACTCTCTCTCTCGTTGCGCAAACAGAACAATTTCGACTCGACGATGACACTCGAAAGCCACCAAAAACTCAACGCCCTGCATCCGAAAGCCAGACAGCGCACGAGCCGGCTTTGATTGCTCATCCTTGCTTGCTTGCTTTCTTCCCTTTAGCATTGCTCTTGATTCAGATCTACCTTGCCCTTCGACTCGTCGGCGCTTCCGATTCTCTTTTACGAAGCACGCAACTCGATCTTTGTTCGCTGTATAATCACCGACTCGTCGCCGATCGAGGCACACTGCTGATTCAGAGCGACGCACAAAATGTCGGACCCATCCGCATCCTCCTCTTCATCACCCAAATGGTCGAGTGATCGATTCTTTCAAACGCAAGCTCCACCTTCAAACCTCTCGGAAGCTTGCTCGGCAGCATCCGATTTCGTGCAGCGACACATCCGCGAAGGTCGTCGAGTCGTACTCGTCACATCCGGAGGAACCACTGTGCCACTGGAAAAGAACGTCGTCCGCTTTCTCGACAACTTCTCCGCAGGCACTCGAGGCGCCACATCCGCAGAGTACTTCCTATCCGCAGGTTACGCGGTCATCTTTATGAGTCGGCAGCACTCGCTCGCTCCCTATACGCGACACTACAGTCACACGACCAACCCTTTCCTCGATCTCCTCGCCGATCCTGCAACCCACGTCCACACAGACTCGCCCGCTTCGACTTCGGGAGAAGACAATATCACAGTTCTCAAGCACCACGTCGCCCACCTGCGACCCATCCTGTCAGCGTACCACCACGCACGCACCTCAGGACTGCTGCATACAGTGCCCTTCGTTACGGTCAACGACTACCTCTGGCTTCTCCGCGAAATGTCGCGCGTCATGCAACCTCTGGGTCGAAATGGGATGTACTACCTCGCCGCTGCGGTGAGCGACTTTTTCATCCCCTCCACCAGCGTTCCCGAACACAAGATCCAATCGGGCAAAGGTTCGTTGGTCATCGAGATGGATCAAGTGCCTAAGGTGTTGAAACCCATGGTGGAGCAGTGGGTGCCCGAGGGATATCTGGTCAGTTTCAAGCTGGAAACCGATCCCAACCTGCTCATCCCCAAGGCCGTAGGCGCGCTGCAGAGGTACGGCCACCAGCTCGTGATCGGCAACGATTTGAATAGGCGCAAGTTCGAGGTGGTGTTCGTCGAGCGTAAATCGAGCAGCACTTCGACATCTCGTCCCGTGGATTTGTTGCAGGTCGATGGCGAGGAGTTTTCGGCTACGTGGATGCGCTTGGCGGACTCGAGTGTCGAGGAGGGGATGGAGGGGGTGGCAAAGGGGGAGAGAAGGAGCTCGAGGAGGATATTGTGAGGGAACTGTGTAGACGGCATGGAGAGTGGATTTCCAGATCGACTTCGACTACTTCTAGAATCTGAAACCAACGTATGCATGTCTTTGTATTTTAGTACAATGTCGAGGGGTGTACTGTTGATCTTTGTCGACGCTGTGCTGAAGATTGTGCGTTCGTGTGCGCGCGGGGGGGGGGGGGGAACTTTGCTGTTCCTCCAAGGGGGCGCTGGAAGCAGCGCTACCCTGATAGAACTCAGCGACGCCGTCAACGAGAGAAGCCGCAAAGCCTCAGGAACCTGAACACACATACGACCAGAATCGCTTCCAATTCGTCTTTGCAAACAGTCAAGACCTTCCGCACCAACTTGTTCCTGATGCAAGGCATCTTCCCTTAAGAATGGAAGGAGGCTACGAACCGAGTCATTCCAAAGCTAGGAACAGGTTCATACGCCTGCCCGCATCGTATCGCCCCGAACTCCTTCCTCTGTGTAGCCAGCAAGGTGGTGGAAGAAGAGCGCAAGGCAGAGATCACTGAAAAGCTGGCAGGTCAGGCGGGAGAAAAGACCGTACTTTCTTTTGGACATGGGTTGCACGAACGGTAAAATCGCTGCTACAGGATCCAGTCGAAACTTATCACACGTTCTTGGGGCCAGTTTGTTTTTCGTAGTACCGCTGGCGCACAAAGAGACGCTTCCACTGTTTGGTCGGATGCTTTCCGACAACGTGCATGCGGCGGACGAGTTAGCTACAGTAGATCACGCTTTCTCACAGTGGCAGACTGTTTGGACACCGACGGCTCGCTCAACAAGGACAAAAAAGCGGAAATCTCTCCCCCTCCTCACCCAGTCTCAAAGCGTCTCAACCACACACATCACACCAACTTCACACACACCACCCAGAGAATCGAATCAAAAAACAGCAGTCTTGCATGCATAAAGCGAAACCATCAAACACCCCCCCCCCCTCCCACATCTACCAATTCTTAGCATACACCCACACCTTCTTCCACGCCTTTGCATCCCTCACCTCGGCCCTCGCCCTCTCCTCATCCTGCTTCCAAACCAACTCATCCTGCTCATCAAACTCCCTAACATCCGTCAACAGATCCACCTCCTCCGGCCTAATAAGCCTCGTCCTATGCCACAACTTCCAACCGACCAAGATGAGGAAAAAGATAGGCAGACCGATGTAGTTGGTCAAAAACATCCTCCAGTTGAACGTGTGCAAGAACGAAGCCCAACCTTTAAAGAAGACGACAACACTCGTGAAAACGACGGCGATGTAGGAAGCGTAAGGTTGCAAAGGCGCTTGCCAAGGCAACGTCTCCCTCGCCATACCTTGAGCCTTCATCGCCTTCATAAAGTGAATGTGCGATACCAAGATGCAGATCCACGTCAACCCGCCGAACATGGTCACCGACGCAACCAGATACGAAAACGTCTGCGGACCACCCGAAGCCAAGTTGATAAACGCCAAAGCGCAGAACAGGGCAGTGACCGAGAGGGCGACGTACGGTACGCCTCGCCTGTCGACGCGACGGAAAATCTTGGGCGCCTTACCGTCGATCGCAAGACCGTACAAAGTTCGTGCGGCAATGTACTGGTCCGAGTTGGCGGCGGAAATGCAGAAGATCAAAATGGCCGCGTTGATAATGTCGGGCAAAACCTTGATTTTGGCTCGAACGATCGCCACAACAAAGGGTGAAGCAGCGGCCGAAGTACCCTTCTTGTTGGCCGAGAGCAGTTCCGGAGCATTACTGGGCACTACCATGCCAACAAGCAATGCGCCGAGGATGTAGAAGAATGCGATACGGAAAAAGGTCTTCTTGATGGCGCTGGGAACAGACTTGCGTGGGTTGGCAGCCTCACCGACAGTGACACCGACGAGCTCGGTACCCGTGTAGGCGAAAAGCGCAGTGACCATGGTGGACCAGAAACCGAGGAATCTACCCTCGGCACCGGATGTCTTGGGGTAGGCACGGAAGGCGAGGCCGTCCTGGAAGTTGCGGAAACCGATGCGGTCCTTGGTAGGCGATCCACCGAGGTCGATGATGAGCAGCAGCAGAATGAGACCCGTCATGGTGATGATCTTGACCAACGAGAGCCAGAATTCGACCTCGCCGAACCACTTGGGACCTCCAAAGTTCAAAGCGATGATGAGGACGGTGACGATGGCGATCCAGATGCCGCCCGAGAGGTCGGCGTTCCAGTAGCGGATGACGAGAGCAGCAGCGTTGATGTTGTTGGCAGTCACGACAAGGTACTTGAACAAGTAGTTGTAGCCCGTAGCCACACCAAACTCGTCGCTGACGAATCTGGTTGCATGACCGGCAAAACCTCTCGGGTGAGGCATGTAGGTCGACATTTCACCGAGCGCCGACATGACAGCAGCGCAGCAGAAACCCATTACAGTGTACGAGATCAAGATCGATGCGGGACCACCGTTGGCCAGACCGGAACCGGTACCAATAATAAGACCGGTACCCAGCGCACCTCCAATGGCAATCATGGAAATCTGACGGCCCTTGAGCGCACGGTGGAGCTGACGCTCCTCGGGGTTCTGGTCGAGCGATGAGCTGGTGACGCCATCGTGAACTTTCACCTCGCTACCAGAATCGCTGAACTTCTCCTGAACGTAGGGCGATTCGGTGTGAATCTGATCGGCGGCAGGCGCCATCTTTGCAGTCGAGTTGGTGCGGGGGATGGAGAAGGGGGTATCGCCTATGGGATTCCTGCTTCGATGATGGGAGAGAAAGAGAGAAAGAGAGAGAGAGAGAGAGAGAGAGGTGGCGATCTTCCCTAGGTAAGGACGATGTATTCAGGAAGGAGGACGAGATGAAGGCGGGGTAGACGAGAAGAAGAAAGTGAAGAGGGGCGATCTTATAAGTGGCTCGATTGATTGGGTGGGGAAGGCCTTGATTTATCAAATGCCACCAAAAAAAAAAAAAAAAAAAAAAAAAAAAAAAAAAGCAAGCCGTCCACGTCGCGTGCGTTGAGCGAGAGACACAAGAATTGCGTGCGAACTTGGACACGAGGGCAGAGAGAAGAGAGAAAGATGCGGCGCGGCTGACAGTCCTTTCCTACCGGTGGGACGGCTGGTTGAGTGAACACTTCCTCTGCTCGACACTGACAATTTGACCGAATTGATTCCAAGAAGCAGACACGCAAGAGAGAGAGAACCGATAAGATGGAGCGAGCCACGAGGCTAGCGCGAAAGTGTAGTTGCTTTTTGGCTGCTCCTCATTGACGACGTTCAGTTGCCTCATCATAGTCTCGCAGCGACGGAAATGCGCACTTTGTGAGTGGTGCAGCGAGAGAGAGAGCGCGCGCGCTACAGCATGCAGATTTGTTCAAGATAAGGAAAAGTCAAGTCTGGAACCGACCAAGCGAAGAAAAGGGCTCAGTTAGAGACTCTCGAGCTTGGTGAGCCTTGCAGTTGATGCTCGATGTCCAACTTGGCAAACACTCGCCAAGTGCCTGGATGGAGATGGATCTTGGCAGTGGCAAAAAAAAAAAGCTATGCAATTCTACGAAAAGCGCCGGTTTTTGTCCTCTCAATTTGTTTCTTTTTCGACCTGTCTCCGATCTTTCTCCTTGATTTGACAGGTCGGAGACACGAAAAAAGCAAGTTTTTCTTTTATAGAGCACTTGAGCAGTCTTGTGTTTGATAGAGAGAAATGCCAAGAGCAGTTGAACCCAAAGACGTTTCTCAAGCCACCTTTGCTCCATCGCCGTCGGTTGTAGCGGTCGCCCCTCGCTTTCCGTCAAACAAAGCTCCTGCACACAAAACACCGATGTGCTCCATCGACAGTATTTCAATTATACACTTCCTTATCGCTTTGTGTGAGTGCGCTTTACACACCCCGCACACACACACACACACGCAACAACATGACCGGTCCAGCCAGTGGCGGATGGCGTGCTTTCGACGAGATGTGTTCCGGAATCGGACGCTGCACCGGTCAAAGTCGGGCGGGGGGGTTGCAATTTTTCGTGCTGCGTTTGAGTTGAGCCACGGAATTTTGATTTTTTAAAAACAATTGGGCGACTGCACTGATATCAAAATTTTCTTGGCATCGGCTCTCCGCTTCTTGTCTCTTCAACCGGGGCTGGCCAATACGCGTCGTTGGTTGCTCACTCCCTTCCATTCGCTCGCACTGTCTCATCGGCTCGTCTAGCTTCGGTAATGCTCGGTATTTCACCGCAGCGTTTGGTTGCAGAGATGCTGTCTCATTGGTTACAGCTTCAGTGGGATGTAGGTCCGCGTTGATAGCCGAGGATGGAAGGGGCATGTCAAGTGACCTTGCTCTTGCAATCACAACTGCTGCTGCGGTTGCTTTCTCAAAATCAGAACCCCACGCCCAGTGGTGGTCGCATCAGATGACCTCCAACACAGCTTTGAGTATCGAGCAGAATACAGTACACTCTGGCCGTCAAATCCTACTCACTGAAAATCGGCTTCGTGACGTCCTTCCTCTGACCCCAATCAGCAGAGTGCGCGTTACAGTGCTGGAGAGGAGCGGAGACGTCCGACGAGTTGTTGCCGCCACCGATTTTTTGAAATCTCCTTTGCCCGCCCGCCCGCCTTTTTGTTCTCCGCAGTTGACCGATGCACATCAGATCGGACTCCATTTCTTCTAGGCTGCCAAACCAGCACGCAATCTCATCCTCTCTTCCTCCGTTTCACACACATTGACACAGCGCGCTTGGTCCGGAGTCGATCGAGATGCAATCTTGGATGCGATTTTTAGAACACGACTTGACAGATATCGTCCCACGCGTATGGCAACGCGTCGCTACTGCTGCTACTGCCACTACTATTGCTGCTTCTACTGCTGCTGTGTCATCTCCGCTTCCAACCCGGGCGGCACAAGCAGAGCATCCACCTTGCTCCTCCTCCTCTGCGAAGCCAAATTAGCTTGCAGAGTAGGCCAGTCGGACGAAAACGTTCGACGGTGCTGCTTCTTGCGCTCCTCGCGTGACAGCGCCGTAACACCAAACAGCGCCGCGGATGACGACGAAGAAGACATGGTGCTCTGCATCGAATCTGGTCTGGCTCGAGATCGCGAGCTTGCTGCCGAATCAGCTGCAAGCCTCGCAGAGAGGCTACCGCTCATCGGCGGATCACCAAAGCTAAATCGATTCGGTCGCGAGCCCAGAGACAGCGACGACGACATGGCGGGCGAAAGGCCAGGCGACGATGGCGATACCAACGTCGTCGGAACTGCCCCTCTCGTGCTGCTTCTGCTGCTGTTGTCTAGACTTATCGCTGTCTCCAAACCCTGTGCACGCCCCGACGCTTCCGAAGCTGCTACCTTGCAAGACAGCGAGTAGGCGTTGGGAGTGCGAAGCGCTGAGCCGGCAGAATCAGGTCCAAATGCAGCTGATCTAGTCCGAGCCGTGGGCGTGCTGACAATATCCGATTCTGCTGCCGACGAACGCAGAGGCGTCTGAGGCGGCTCCAGGTCGTTCATCATCACGTCACCATCCGCATCGTGGTGGACCGACTCACTCCAGGCTTCCATCCTCGCCGTCTGAAACGGCGTCTCGACTTTGCCCTGTTTTTCGTCGCCAGCACCGGTGCGTGTAGCAGCAGTTTTGAGTTGCAGTGCTGGAGGACGTCGTCGATTGAGACCAGGACTTGGTGTCGGCGCGGCTGTTGAATTGCTGCTGGGAGCGCCAAGGCAAGGCGCAGCAGCAGTCTGGAGCTGCAAAGCAGGAGCTGCTTTCTTGCGCCTTCGCTGCATGAGTGAGCCCGAACCAGCATCGACTCCCACGGCAACATCGGGCAAACGTCCTTCGAGTCGATCTTGAGCCGCTTTCCTTTCCGCTGCCAATCGAATAGCCTCGTTGAGACGCTCTTCCCGTCTTCTGGCTTCCTCGACTGCTTCCTTTTCTTCTTCCTCCAACCGCATCTTGCTCCACATGGCCTCGTCCATAGGTTCGGTCGACCAGCCGGCACCAGCCATGCTCGCGGCGCCGTTCGAGTCGAGGTGGCCGCCTGTTTCGCTCTCATTGCCCATACATCCCATGCCCAGCACATCTCGAAGTCGACCCGCGGCGCTGGAAAGGTAGCGCTCCCACTCGACCAGCTGGTAGATGAGCGAAATGTTGGGCGAGATGCTCGACGACTTGTCCTTGACCATATTGTAGCAGTCGTGCATGCCAAGCAAGCCGCTTGCAGTTTGAAACCCATATCGCATGGCGGCTGCCTGCATGACAAAGGCAATGACGAGCGTCGCACTTCGACTGACACCGCACTGGCAATGCACGAGGATCTTTCCGGGGAAAGGGCTGGTCTGGACATGTTCCAAACTCGAATCATTCTGCAGCGCTGCACAGGCATCGCGATCTTCAGCAATCTTGGCAGCGTACCAGAATCGATCGTCAATGCCGAGCGCTTCTGCGATGAGAGCGCAGCCTTGAGCAAAACCGCCACGGCCAGAAGCCAGGTCGGTCTCGTCGTGCGTCCACGGCAGCTTGATGTAGTGCATCTCGTGCGTTCGGCCGTGCTCGTGGCTGGCGGGCACTCGGGTCGCTGTGGCGTTTGACGGAAGGTCCACCTTTGTAAACCAAGCGCCGGGCGAAGATTGCGAATCGTCGTCAAATGTGTAGCTCGGCGAGGGCTGCTGGCTTGTACCTCCACCGGACGAAGCGTTATCGTGCGCGTCGGTACCACCTTCCTTGGTCTTGGAATGGCTGAGCACAGGTGGAGTGAGCTCGGTGGCGGTTGAAGTGCAGGTGCTTGCGGCGCGCGAAGACGAGGGCGAAGAGGCGGTGTCGAATGCATCGTCAGACGACGAGTTGCTGGTGCGGCGAAGCGAACGGTAGCGCAGTACATCCTGTGCCGTCAGCGTGCAAATGTCGGATGTTGTGGTCGAGTCGGTTGCTGTTGCCACTGCTGCTGCGGCATGCGGTGAGGTCGATCCGGATGTGCCGGCTTGCGACTCGGCATCGAGGAATTGAGTCAACAAGTTGGGCGTCGAAGATGTGTTGCGAAGCACCGAGGCGCTGATTGCGTCACGTGGCGAGGACGCTTTTCCACTGCCTTTGGAGAAGGAAAGTGAAGCGGTTGTGGGTGGAGTGTAGTAGGTGTTGGGCGTTGGCGGCACTTGCTTACTGGCGCTGGATGCATGACGAGCACCATGCTCATCCCGACCGTTGCTGACCGAGCTTTGCTTTGCATCGGGATGGCCGATCATGTCGGCAGTGTGCGACCAAGTGACGTGAGACGCGTTCGGGCCGGCCGACGTGGCAGCCGAATGTGATCCAAAGTCGAGGACCGTCTCTTTGGCGACATTCAGGATGGTGGTGATGCCGAGAGCTGAGAGTGTATGAATGTCGCGCGCATTGTGCTCGTCACCCAAAAAGAGACCGGGCAGCACCTCGACAGGGCCATGCGAATAGACGCTACGTGCGTGTTGGAGAGTGCTTCCTTTTCCGCTGAGAATGTGTTCCGAGGGATCGCGATAGGCTTCGGGTGGTCGGTTACGCGAGCTTGCAGCGCTTGCAGCGCTTGGAGGCTCTGGGTATGCCGATTCTTGCACGGGTGCCGCTTTGAAAGGCATGCTCGGGCGTCTGCGCGGAGTGCCCCGAAGCGTGCTGGACAGATGCTTGACGGCTTCCGATATTGCCGAGGCAGGCGCCGCGGTGCCGTCGAGGTGCTCTGTTTTGGAATTGGAGCGAGAGAGCGCGACGGGCGAGGCGGGCATGGATCGCGATGACTGCCCTGACTCGTCGCTCAGAGAAGGCGGTGCAAGGTTGAGCCTTGATGGACGTTTGCGCGCCAGCCTGGATTGCGGTGGCGGTGCCAGAGTGCTTGGACCCGCTTGATTCGAGGCAAGCTGCAATGTGATGGGAGGAGCGTCGGCAGCAGCAGCAGCAGCAGCAGCAGCAGAAGCGGGCGAAGCGGGCGAAGCGAGCGAGTGCGCAAGAGCTGAAGGTAGCGAGGGTTGTGTGAGACCGCCAAACGCTTGGCCATCCTCGGGAATGCGTAGCGAGAGCGACCTGACTGGCGCGCGAGCTGGCTTGGCTGCATGCATCAGAGGCGGTGCAAACGAGCTGGGCCCCGGTGTCGGTGGTGGACTGAGATCATCTTGGTGCAGGTCCATGATTGCGGCTGTTGCGGCTTGTCGAGACAAGAGACAGCAGCCGTGGTATGGGCGGATGAGCAGAGAGAGGGGGAGGGGGTATTAGTAGGCGAAGGGGGCCCGGCGTTCAATGAAGAAACCGGATGGGTCGAGAGGATATGAAGTTTGAAGTTTCACTCGACCTTCCACAGGGTGAGGGCTGCAGTTTGTATATATGAAAAATGCGGTGTCGCACAGGTGATGAGTGGGCGGACGGATTGGGCGGGACGCAACGGAACGCCGATCGAGATGAAAAACAAGGCAAGCGCGGTTGCCTGAAAAAGGTGGGCGCTGCTGCACTGGTCCGTGTGACTCGTGTGATCGAGCAAGGAGGGTTTTACTAATGACAATGGCACCGCAGTATCCAATGACGCGATCGGCCGCCGTGAGGAGAAGGGCGAAGATGCTGGACTCGGTGGGGAACTTAGGGATGCAATGCAATGCAGCAGGCTTGGCAGATGTGGAAGGTCAGGCCAAAGACATTGTGATGACAAAGGTGTGATGAGATGGAGAACGGCAAGCGTCGGTTCCTGCAGCGGCGACAATCGTCGTCAATGCGTTGTCGATGGGGCACTGGCACTGGCTCGGCAGCGAGGAGGGGGTCGATCGATGGGCTTTTAGCCAGACGAACAACCAAGTAGCCAGTTGGTACGACCGTAACGTAGCGGCGATGCAGGGGTCCAGCTTATGATGAACGGCCTTGTGTGCCGTATGGTGGCAGAATGAATTGTGAGCAAGTCGAAGAGGATGTGTGCGGTTCGAGATGAGGGCGCGGTGCGATAAACGGGCGGGCAATGAAGAACGCGACGTGGTATGAAAATAGATACGGGTGTTGCGATGTCGACGAAAGCGAAATGATGACGAGGGTGCGCGCAATGCGATGGAGTCGACAAAAATGGCTGCGAAGAAGGACCACCAAGACGGCAAGAGGTGCAGGAGAAGAGTGAAATGAAGTAAGCAAGTAAGAAAGACGAAAGAGCAATGCTCAAAGATGGTCGAGCACGTCGACGTCGGCGTCGGCGGGAGGAGCGGAGAGTCGGCAACAGCAGCAGCACAGCAGCGGATTTGGCAGCGTGGAACTATGCAAAGGCTGCTGCACCTTTGCTCTGTTTTATTTTTTCGCCAGCAGAGAAGCAACACACGGACCTGACTCTGCGAGGGCGGGCGTGCAAGCAATATAAGGCTGCAGCAGAATGGGATTCTCTTTGCATTTCGCTATTCTTTCCAGACAGACGGTTTCGAGTGTGAGAGAGCTCTGCTACATGTGGCGCTGTGCTTGTCGTGGACGCAGAACAAGGTTTGATGTCACACAAAGGTGGCGCGCTCTTCTTGCCAGTGACAGCGTGAGAGAGGGCCTTTGTTCTCAGACGGCTTGGAGAGGTTCGAGGCTCAATCTCGGTCAACTCAATCTTTGTTCATGCAGCGCTGAGCTGCCGAATGTCCGACGCATGTTGATCCTGTCGCTGTCGGTGCGTGTCTCTCTGCGAGCGAGGTTTGAGCCTTGAGAGGACTTTTGCATGCAAAACCTGTCTCACAACGAACAAACGCACACACACGCACGCACGCACGCACGCATCTCTCCATGTTGGCGTGCATCTACATGCGTCTTGAGTGTTGGCGCGCCATGATGGGATTGCGAGTTCGGGACCTCGTTTCTTTCTTGCCCTTTCATATCTTTTGCTGCTGGGAACGCATCCATCCCTTTGAGCCCGCTGCGTTTGTCTACTGCGCAGAAGCGTGTGAAAAACCCCAACAGCAACGTGGGAGACGATCCGCCTTCGACACATCTTGATCCTGAGTGCGCTAGACCACATCCAAGCTAGCCGCTCTCACCAAAAAGAAAGAGTCCTAATGGCAGAAGGTGTGACTTGCTCCCACATGCGGACGAAAAAAAAAAAAAAAAAAAAAAAAAAAAAAAAAGGGAAAAAGGTGGCGTGGTGGCCGTCCGAGTTGAAAGTCAGGCAGCGGATCTCCATTGTCCAAAATGCTGCCAACCACAACATCGCCCTTTCCAGTCGGAGATTCGATTATCTAGTTTGATCGCTCTATCCATCTGAGACCTCTACTAACCATCCTGTCTTAACGTGGATGTGCGAGGTCTCCAAGCAAACCAGCGGTGTCGCTTTGCATCACGAGCATCACTCATGCAACGGTACATCCGTCTCGGCTGCAGGTACATCCGCACAGGCTGATGCGGGCCCATACTGTACATACTGTAGATCAACCGGTGGAACTTATGGTGTTTCAAGTGCGTGCTGGGCTAGCTAGCCTTTGCCTGTACCTCAGGAAGCCCAAGGTGCTTTTAAGATCGAGTTAGATCCCTCTTGCAAAAGGTGACTCTTATCTACTCGATCCGGCTACCGTTCTTACAGGGAGGAACGCCTTTGTGTGTCAAGACGACTGCATCGAGGCTACCGCGTTTCTTCTACAGTAGACCGAGTAAAGTTTCCGATGAAAGATGCGGGACCATGACTCTGTCATGCAGGCTCTACTCATGACAGGCACCCTCAAACTGGCTTGGCTTGGCTTTTTCATCGTCGCTCTTCGACCCCTTTTGCGCACTGCGACACCTCGGATCGGTTGCGAAGAGCCGCGAGGCCTACTGTTTACAGCCATTGTCCGATTCCAAAGTGAGACTCGAATCACGGCGGCCATTGAATAAACGAGACCCTTATCGCCTTACCCAAGACTCAGGGACGGGGCAAAGGAGTTGAACGACTCTCTGCTACCTCAACTGCCTCGTGGCGAATGCTTGTCGGTACCATTGCACCACTCACCTCCAGGCAGCGGGCCGTCGACTCCGTTTATCCGTTTCGTGTGCCTGACTTCTTGCCATGTTCTTGTGGCTTGTGACGATCGCATCGACGGCTTTTGCTTGCAAACATGAGCTTGATGGCATCCTCTGCATCCTGACGACGAACGAGAATGCAGCACAATGAGCGCTTGGACCTTTTTCGAGGACAGCAACCTCGTCGATCGCGATTTCCACATCGCTCAACGCATCCTCCTCACACGCGTAGCGAGCCAATCATGGTCAACCATATGATCATTTGACACTTCAAGCGAGCATCGACCGAAGCTTCCGTTGCTTACGAGAAGCGCTGGAGCGATCCCAGCTGCACGAATCTGCGTGATCTCCTTGCTCGTCTCGTCTCGCCTCACCTCGCTTGTGCTCCCACGTCAGGGCCTCGGCTAGAGTTGACGTTACGACGCCCAGTTGCATATACCGACCGCATGAGACAGCCTCGGGTTACCGCCTTTCATTGCCACGTTGACCAGCGGGATCCTCCTCATTTTGTGTATGAAGCCGCGGCTGTGGATGTGCCAATGCAGACAGAGTTGAACGTGGAAAAGCTTTTGCGAGCAACATCCGAGAACAAGAGAGATGCCATCTGATAACGCTGTCAGCGGTCAACTCTGACCAAACGTCAATCGGGTCACAGAGGAGAATCGGGCCATTTTGATGAAAAACATTGCCGATTCAAAAGATTTTATTTTCGCGATTTCTCCACTTTTTGACTGAGCAGCGAAAACGTCGACTTTTCTTCTTTCTTCTTGCTCGTCGTCTATCCAACCCTGTTCCGCCATCTGCTCGTACATGCTAGACTGCTAGCTGGGTGTCACGATGGTCGAGATCAGCATTCAGAAGCGCCCGATCGCTGGCGTAGAGCTCGAATCCGCCCAGCGCAAATACTTTCGCAAGACCGCTCGTGGCAAGGTCCTCAAGATCCTTCGCGAACGATACCTCCGCGACGACATTGCCTGCGGAAGCCGTGCTTGCGAACGCTGCCATCATCTCCATGCCGACCTTCAAAAGCAGGCGCAAGATGGTGGTCTGCAGAAAAAGATCTTCCTCGACCCTAGCGGCTTGAAAAACAGCAAAGTGGATCGCAACCACTACCTCGTCCTCGACACCAATGCTTTCCTCCATCAGATGGATCTCATCGAAAACCCCAGCTTCACCGACGTCATTGTTATGCAGACCGTTGCGGATGAGGTTCGCCATAGGAGCCTGCCGCTTTTCAACCGCTTGAAGAACTTGATTGCGGATCCCGATCGAAGGTTTTGGGTGTTTTACAACGACTTTGGCCGCGACACGGCTGTGCTCCAGCAAGAAGACGAGTCGCCCAACGACAGAAATGACAGAGCTATCCGCACAGCAGCCAAATGGTACAGGACGCACCTTATGGCATCCACGGGTCCTGGCTCGTCTGCCAAAGCCAATCTCGACGTGCTCCTCATCAGCGACGACCAGGACAATGTGCAGCGTGCCCTCAAGGACGACATTCGCGCCATGTCGGTTCGAGACTACATCGAGGGTCTCGAAAATGCCGACCAACTCCTCGACCTACTCTCATCGCGCTCTATGGTGTCTGGCTCCGGCGGCAGCGAGAAGCGCGCGGTCCTCTACCCAGAACATCTCCCGCAGAACCAGGTCGCCGCTGGGGTCAAGTCCGGCCAGCTGCTCCAAGGCTTCTTCAACGCCAATCCGTACAACTATCTCGAGGCCACCGTTCGGTCGGGTCAGTTGACGCGTCCCATCCTGCTCGTCGGCCGAGAGTCGATGAACCGTGCTGTCGATGGAGACGTCGTCGCCGTACAGATACTGCCCAAGGACCAGTGGAAGGCTGCGACCGAAGAGGTCATCGACGCCGACGCAGCGCTCAAGGACGACGACGCCGAAGCTGGCGATGGCGAAGGGGGAGCAGACGACGATATTGAAGCGCGACTCGCCCGCAAAGAGGAAGCCGATGCTGAAGCCAATGCGCGCTCGTCGCGAGGCGAACCACAACCTACGGGTAAGGTTGTCGGCATCGTGCGTCGCAACTGGAGGTCGTACGTCGCCCACGTCGATGTCAATTCGGTCAACTCTTCCGCTCTGTCGAGCCTCGGTGCGCAGACCGTGTTTGCGACACCTGTCGATCGCAAGTTGCCGCGTATTCGCATCCGCACCCGACAAGCACGCGATCTCATTGGACAGAAGATTCTCGTCGCCCTTGACGCATGGCGACCCACCTCGCGCTATCCTGACGGTCACTTTGTCCGCGCCCTAGGCCAAGCAGAGAGCAAGGAGGCCGAGCAAGAGTCGCTACTGCTCGAGCATGATGTACCCTACCGACCGTTCAGCAAAGCCATCCTCGACTGTTTGCCCGTTGAAGGCGATAGCTGGGTGGTGCCGCCCAAAGACATGACGCATCGTGCTTGGCGAGACCGAGTCGACATGCGCGACGAGATCATCTGCTCCATCGACCCGCCCGGATGCCAAGACATTGACGATGCTCTGCACGCCAAGCAGCTGCCCAACGGCAACATTGAAGCTGGTGTCCACATTGCCGACGTCTCCTACTTTGTTCGCCCCGACAATCCGATGGACGCCGAAGCAGCCAGTCGCGGCACCACGGTGTATCTGGTCGATAAACGAATTGACATGCTTCCGCACTTGCTCGGAACCAACCTGTGCTCACTCCGACCGTACGTCGAGCGTCTCGCGTTCAGCGCAGTGTGGGAGATGACTCCCGATGCAGAGATCGTCGATGTGCGTTTCCACAAGTCGGTTATCGCATCCAAGGCGGCGTTCACGTATGAAGAGGCGCAGCTGCGAAAGGATGACCCGTCTAAAAAGGATGCTATCACGCAATCTATTCGGTTGCTCAATTCGCTCGCCAAGAAACTCAAGCAGAAACGTATGGATGCTGGAGCGTTGAACCTGGCTTCACCCGAGGTGCGCATTCACCTCGACTCGTCCGAGTCTGCGGCACCCATCGATGTCGAGCAAAAAGAGATGCGCGAGACCAACTCGCTCGTGGAAGAATTCATGCTGCTCGCCAATGTCTCGGTCGCCGAACGCATCTACGAAGTTTTCCCCATGACCGCCGTCCTACGACGTCACCTACCCCCACCGCGAACGAACTTTGAAACGCTGCAGGATATCCTTCTCAAACGTCGCAATCTCGAACTGGACGTCTCGAGTTCCGGTGCTTTAGCTGCATCGCTCGATAAATGCGTCGATCCCAAGGACGCAACCTTCAACACGCTCGTACGTATCATGGCTACACGATGCATGCTCAGTGCCGAATACTTTTGCTCTGGCAGTGTCGCACGCGATACGTTCAACCACTACGGTCTAGCCGCAGGAATGTATACGCATTTCACATCACCGATCCGTCGCTATGCAGACGTGTTGGCGCACCGTCAGCTCGCCGCTGCGATCAACTACGAACCCCTCCACCCATCCCTACACAGCAAAGACTACGTCGACGATGTACTCAAAGTGGTCAACAAGCGACATCGATCTGCGCAGCAAGCGGGTAGAGCCAGCGTCGAGTTTTACGTCGGCTTGAGCATCGCCGAGCGCAACGCGATGCTGACAAAGGAGGGGGAGAAGGAGGCGATGATGCAGGCTTCAGCGTACGTGATCCGGGTGTTTAGGAACGGGTTGGCGGTGTTTGTCAACGAGTTTGGGTTGGAAGGGTTGATCACGTTTAGGGAAGAGGTCGAGTTCGATCAGGAGGAGTACGAGGTGATTGTTCCGAAGAGGGTGAGTGGGTTGGAGAGGGATTTGAAGTTGGGGATTTTCGATCGGTGCAAGGTGCAGATTGGTGTGACCAAGGATGCTAATACGAAGCGCGGGAAGGTTAGCATGCATCTTGTTGGCTAAGAGAATTCTACTGTAGAAGCAATTGACATTTTTCGCGAGAGTGTACATTTTATCGGAAGGATGTGATCAAAGAGTGACCGGGAAAAGAAGAACAAAGTCTAAAAGAGAGAGAAGAGGGGGGAGTTAGGGTTGTGAGAGTTGAGCAGCTTTAGCGATAATCGACTGTCTCGCCTGATCGCTGGAAGTGGAACCGAGCTTCCCGACAAGCGGGTCGTACGTGCCCACAATCGTCGCATTCGCACCACCCTGTTGACGAGGGGCAGAATGAGCATGGGCGATGATCACGATGTTAGCTACTACCGCCAGCACGAGGATGAGGGTGATGGCGACGATCGCCACGCGTGTTTTCGTCAGTCGCCTTCGTCGAAGCGGTCGATTTTCGACGCTCGACGTTCCCTTGCTGATGAGTTGGCTTGAGATTTCTTGCGAGGCTTGCGTGGGGTGCGGATGGGTTTCAGAGGTAGAGTGTGGAAAGTGTCGAGCGTGTGTTGGCTTGTAGCGGCAGAGCGGGATGAGAAGAGGGCAGGGAACCAAGGTCGGGTGGTCGGAGGTGGTGGACGGTTGAAGAATCGAGGAGCGTCATGAAGCTCTAGGAATGACTGCTGCGCGCTTGGTTTGCCGCTGGAGGGCTCGTCGACGTCCTCCCATTCGTCATCCATCAACTGCTTCCCCCTCTTATGCTCGGTAGACCGAGAAGAGGGTTGCAAGAACATCGTCTTGAACCCCTTGGTCTTTGCGCTCGAGTCAGGAGACACTAGAGGACCTTTCACCTGACTGGGAAACCAACTACTCCGCGTTAGCACACCACCCCAACCATCACGTCTATCTTTTTCTTGCACCACCGTGTCGCTAGACGCAGCGAGAAGGAGTGCTTTCGGTTGACCTTGAAGTTGGGGCTTTATCCGACGCTGTGGACGAAAAGGAGGCCAGGCGGAACGAATGGCTCCCACCAACACATTTCCCTTGCCCGCACCTCCGCTACCCTTACCATCCATCTCTCGCAGAGCTGCCATCGTTGGGCGGCGGACTACGCTGACCACGTAATCTCCCTCTCGCGCTGCCGCTTCCTTGTGCACTTGGGAAACTTGTGACGGAGCGTCTAGGTCGAATCCAGAGAGCAAGTCGCCATTGGGACTGCTAGGTGCCCCATCGCCAAGCTGACTCGTCTTGGGCAGCAGCTCACCCACCTTTTCTTCCTGCTCAACATATTTCCTGCGCAGCGCAGCATACTCCAGCGCAGCCTGTCGATTCTCCTGAGCAACACGGGTTCTCGCATGGTGGTTGGCCTCGAACCGAACCCAGGTGGGCAGGTGGAAGATCTTGCGTGTAGCCGTCACCAGTTCAAACTCATCGCCGTTGACCGTGCCTTCACTGTCGATGTGACGTTCGAATACATCGGTGAGCGGCGACTGGACGGGTACAGCTGTGAACCTCTCCGTCCTCCTCTTCGCGCCCAACGCTTTGAGCGTCGCACTCAACGGCTCCATCTCTCCACCACCTTGCTCGTTGCTCTCGGCGATAACGGCCGCGATGCTAGCCTGCGTCGGGGTGTGCAATGCCTTGGCTCGACGAGGCGTAAGCGGGCTACCGGGCGACATGATGATGGCCGTTTCTTCGTACTTTTGTGCGCTTCTCTCTCCGCGCCATCCCATGCGTTTTCTTAGCGTTCCGCTTGGCGAAGTGGGCGATTTGCTGACGCATGTAGAGGATAGACTGCGCATCAGCGTTCGACGCGGGAACAAAGGCGTGGAGGGCGTGGGCGATCGATCGGTCAACATGAGCGGCACGGTGGCTGATGGGGACTGTGTTGGCACGGCGCTGGATCGACGTGGTGAGGTGGACATGGCTGCTAGAAGGCGCGTTACCGAACTTGAGGTTTTGGACGAGGTGATGGAGGCGAACGAGATGGTGGATGAGCGAGGGCGATGTGGCGGGGAGGGTGATGTGGTTGGAGCGTCTTGTTTGGAAACGCGGTCGGGGAGAAGCGGGACGTTGAAGAGTGATGCTTTGGGCGTGATTGCTTCGTCTTCGTCACCTTCGAAGCAGGAACGGAGGGAGGTGCTGTCTGAATCTGCTGCAGAGCCCACTTCATTCTGACAGAGTGTGGAAGAGGAAGTGTTGGCAGCTGGTGTAACAAGAGGAGGTGGGTTCTGAGGACGCTTTTTGGACTTGGGTCGAGGTGCTGGTTGAAGCTTGAACGACGACGAGTCAGTATTGGACTGAAGCATTGTTGCGGTAGCAGAGAGATTAGCGGAGACAAGAGAGAACGAGAATAGAAAGCTCTAGAGGGAATGAGGATACAGAGCGACGAAGCAGGGGTGGTCGACATCAAGAACAAGGGGGCTCTATATACGTCTTCGTCCTTGGTCCACCTCTCTGTCGCCACGACTGCCTCGAGCCAAGACTGCGCTTGAACAAAGTCCACAGCATGATTGTTGAGCGTCAAAGGGCAGTCGATTGTATGAATGGAAAGGTAAAAAGGCAAAGCAGATAAAAATGTGAAGCAAGACATGACAAAGGGCATCGCGATCTTCGACTTCCCTTTGTTGTCTGTGGCTTAAAGTAGAGTGGGCGCAATCTTTTCGGGAATGAGTTGCCTCCGGCCCTTTGTTCACCGGCAGTGATGGACAAATGCTTTGTGCGCGACTGACGGGCCGGAGATGCGCGCCGGATGTGATGGGGATCAATCTGAGTTTGTGATTCGAATGCAGACAAAGCAAGTAGGCTACATGGGTTTCAAACGTTGCGGCATAGATACGTAAGACATCACTGATTCGCGAGGTTGGATAGTTTAGCGTATTGTGGCAGTGGCGTCAACAGCTGACGAGCTTCACTTGTTGAGCTCGGCAGAGCGCTTTGCGAGCTCCTCTCGGCCTTTTGAATGGAGAATGAAGTGAGACAGAAAGAAGGTCAGCTACGCTTATCGCACATACGGTGAGTTGAGTCGAGGGGAGGATGGTATACTCACTCAGAGGTTCCTCGAGCTGCTCAGCGTTGACGACAGCGGGACCAGGCTTGCCGCCGCCAAAGACACCCTCCTTGAGACCCGTGTTGAGAGCGGGGTCGTTGCTAGGGTCGTTGGCTGAATAATATTAAGAACAATCAACTGATTGGTTAGCGATTGTTTGTGAGAGGCTGCTGCATGCATGTCGACTGCAGCTCGAGCATGAGGCGGTATGAACTCACTGGTAGCAGGGTGTGGCCTAAGCGGTCGTGAAAGGGAAACACACAGGTCTCACGAGTCAGTAGAATGCGTTCATGCCACAGTGGGATGGACTGGATACTCACTGGATGGTAAAGGACTGCTCCTCGCCCTTGTTCTGGTTGGTTGAGTCGGACATGATCGTTACTTGTAAATATAGAGGTTGTGTTTCGTGCTAAAAGAACAAAGGGACAAAGCGTTGAAGGTGGTGGTGATTGTGAACAATATGAGCGGCCGCTGCTGTCGTGATACGATGCTCGAGAGCTGACGTGCATCCGCTCTTGAGGGTCCATGCGTTTATCGTTGGCTGAGTCGCCCTTTGTCTTGGACACAGAGTGGCCACTTGGCCTCTCTATCTTTGGGTCCCGGGCGATGGGGCATCCAACTGCGCTTCAAGACGTCATCCCGTTTTGGCGCGAATCCTCCACTTTTGAGTGATTTTCGAGATGAGAAATGTTAGACTTTTCCAGCATCCTCTCCCGCCGGCTTAAAAAGGAAAGTGATTTTTCTGACAAAATCAGGATGCAGCCTCGGTCTCGCCTCTGGTCCAACAAAAAAACACGCGTCGCTAGGTAGACGGCAAACGTGCTCCTGTGAGCCCCTGAGTGAGAGTCTTGGGAAAAAGAGCGCCAAAGGGGGGTTGCATGCGCGGATCACCCGGTGCAGCGTTCTCGCTTTCCGGCTAGACACCCGTGGATTGCTCTCCCACTTGCTGTCACTGTCGAGCCGCTCAACAATTCCTTTTGCGGGGTTTGGGACTGGTTTCAAAAAAGACGCTTTCTTTAGAATTGATCTGCCATGCTTGAGTCGGACGATCCCTTGAGATGGATGCTTGGTTAGTTTGGTGCCTGATTCATCAAGCTTGAATCCGGCCTGGTCGGCTCGTGAGCTCGTCTGCTTTTATCCTGTCCAGCTCTCAGGAGGCTACGGCGTTGAGAGTCACGTTGCCATGCAGCTAGCTGCGGCTCCTGCAGTCACAAACCTACTTGGCCAGCCAACTTGTTCCGTACGCACTGAATTCATGCTCGCCTGACCTCGGCACCTCCGCTTCCTCCTCTCACATACAAGCATCGTCTCTTCCGACCATCACCCTTCTCTCTCCCTCTCCTCCCGCCTTTCCATAGAGTACCTCTTCCATGTCGTGATATTACTGCAAAAGCTCCTTACAACTTTCCGAGCTGCCAGCGAAAGTTGTCTCATCGGCACTTGCCGACATGCCACTTCCAACAGAGGGCAGCAATCACAACAAGCGCAGTCCACCGCCAAGACCATCGAGTCTCTCTCTAAGAGCACCTCGATCTGCTAGCGTACAGCAGCTCGTATCTAGATGGGAGACTCAGCCGGTTCCCTCAATCTCAGCAACACCATCCACCTCGGCTCTACCGACACCATCGTCTTCGGTCTCAGCACTTTCACCCGCACCAAGCCAGTTCGGAGTGGCACCCGCTCATCGTGCTCTGCTCGCTCATCCTGTCAACGCAACCAACGGCACTCTCGGACCGCTCGACTGGACGCCCAAGTATGGTCTGCCGCCAGATCATGCTCGTCCCTTGCCCTCGCCGTTGCGTGTGGCAACAAGGCAGCAGCCACCTGCATCGCCCCAGTCTTCGATACCAGTCAATCCTTTCGCAGACCCTCAACGCGCCTCTCCAGCTCGGCCGGATCAAAAGCGTCATCTTGTGCCTCTTCGCTCAGTTCAGCCAGTCCCAACCATCCCTTCCCCCGTCTCTCCCTTGTCTGCGTCAGGCCAATCCTTTGGTCTCGAGCTGCCACCTCGATCGCCCTCCACCTTCTCTCCGACTAGCGAGGGCACAACAAACACACCACAATCCACCGTCGATACCATTGCATCCAAGACCCCGCTCCTAGGCGCTGTCAGCTCTTCTACCGTGACGGCGTCAGCAGCCCGTCAGACTGATCCGGCAATCTCTCATTATACCCAGCCGAGTCCAGCATCTGACGATCATGTTTCCGTTCCACCATCAACCCACCGTCCACAAGCCCCTTCACCGTCGCCGTTTTCGCCTCGTGACAGCTTCTCAAATCCATCACAGCGTCAAAATGCATATTCGCCACAACAAGCAAGCAACCGGCCTTCTTCACAAAAGTATGGACAGCATCTCGAGCCCATCGTGCACAAAGAAGGCTTGGGCAAATCTTCGGCCAATGGACACATCTTTGATCTTGATGCCAAGATTCCTCTCGGCACATCTAGATACCTTCCTTCCTCCTTCCGCTCCAACCTTTCCGACCAAGCAGCACCCATACCCGAGCGCTCTAGCTCTCACTTATCCACCCCATCACCTACTGTCAAGGAGATTTGGTCCGCAGAGGATTCGAGCAGTATACCCTTGCTTCCTCCATCTTCAACACGAGCTCAGCCCACCTTGTGGAAAGGTCCTTTGGCCGACGAAATGGCTCGAAATATGGTGTGTTCCAACGTCGATGGCGACATGCTCCCCGTCTCTGCCGACGATGTCTTCAAGCCCGACGCAGCTCCCATCCATCTTCCGGCGCTCGAAGAATACCTCAAGGATCCTATTATCTTCGGCGAACCTGTCTTTACCGACTCGCACTTGGTCTGCACGGATCAAGAGAAGCAGCTTTTCGGACTGGACGATGTCGCCTTCTTCGAAGCTGGTCCGATCTCGGCACCATCTTCACAGCTGAGCAGCGCACCCAATACAGCCAGGTCACGAGTTGTTCAATCGCGAATCAGCTCCAAATCGGCTCAGTTGGAAGTAGCCGGCGGTCAAATAAGTTGTCCTGCCGTGCTGTACACGTCCAGTGTCGACTCTGCCGTTACCTCTAGAAGAGAAGGGCTGCTTCGGCGTCGTGGTGGGAAATCGAAAGAGCTGTCAGCTTCCTCGCATGCATCCAAACCAAAACGCTCCAGGCGCCACAACAAGACAGACGAGGACATTGCGGACCCACTGCTTGCGGTCGCAACTGGCGGTGAAAAGGCTAGCAAAGCTGAAGATCCTTACAATGATCTCGACGATTTCACTATGGTCGACGCTAAAGAGGACCGCCAAGTAGATAGCGACGACAATGCCACTCTCAAAGCTGACGACGCGCTTGAAGCGGAGAAGGTGGCAAGCCGTATCTCGGCCAGGCTTACCGATGTTCGCAGCGCCATCTCTGAACCACCATCCGAAGGTGTATCGAGCAAACTGTCCACCCGGTCCAATCCTGTAACGCGAAAGCAAATGTTCCCACCCCTCATGCTTCTCAAGGACAACAATCTCGACGAACTCAAATCCAACGCCATCGGCCCGCGCAAACCACCCGGAGGTATCTGGGCCGTCGGATGGCTCGGCATCATCTTTGATATGGTCATTGGCGTCGAAGGCAGCACTTTTGCCGCTGGCATTCTCCGTCTAGAGTCGCTGCGAGATCTTTTCCAGATAATGACGGTCCAGCTTCATTTCCAGCGCTATTTTGACAGCAGCGATCCCACTTCGACCGCCAGCAAGGTGTTCAAGTTTCTATTGCAGACGCTGCCCGCTGTGCTGGGACTCGACCTTGTTTCGGTGTTTGGCTATGCGGTGGTGTTTTTCATCGTGTGGATCGTCATCACCGCGCTGGCTCTGTGGCGGTTTTGGCGCATGACCAAGGCTCATAATCCCAACAAGACGGTCGAGGGGTACGACTCGCAGGGTTGGATCTACAAGAGCGCTTCCCGAGGTACACGCTTTGCAAACACCTGCTTGGTGTTCCTGCTCGGCTTGCTCTACCTTCCGCTCAGCAAGTTGGCCGTCGATGCTCTCGTCTGGTCAAGTGACTTTTGGCCCGTGCCCAATCCGTACAAGGGCGGCATCGACGACCCTGATCCCGGAGCCTTGCTTGGCGACCCAGACATTTGGCGTGCGCCGCTCGACTTTTGCTACACCACCACCATGCGCAAAGACACCTTCAATTGGGCGTATGTCATTGTACCCATGGCGGCTCTCGTCATCGTCTTTTACACGCTGTGGTATCCCTACAAGCTGATGATGACCATCAAGGAGATGCTGCCCAGAGTCAGCCGTTTCAACGAGCTCGGACGCAAACGCAGCGAGGAAGAGATGCAGATCTACTACCATCGTCTTCTCAACCGCGACAAGTCGCCGTTCAACTTCTTGTACAACTCGTACCATCGCAAGTGGGGCTACTACAAGCCTTTCTACATTATGGTGTTCAAGCTGTCGAATCTGTTGATCATCGGCGTGCTGGCCAAGGACAACTGCCTCTTCCGCAACTTTCGCACCAGGACCATGCTCGTCGTACAACAGAGCACGCTGATTGCGGTCATGGCATCGCTGCTGGCAGTGCATATGGTGATCAAGCCGTTCGTCGACAAGATTGGCAACCGGTCCGAGATGGTCTCGCGTGTAGGTTATGTGCTGACCGCGACGATTGGGCTGCTCGTTGCGCTCAACGTGCAAGGATCTACGGTGTACAACACTACGATCCTGTACATTGTTCAGGGCATCACGTACAGCGGCAACATCTACTTTGCGCTCATTGGCATGTCGTTCGTCGCACACCAGGTCAAACGGTGGCAGAGCCGTGTCGACTACACAATCGACCTTTTCTCTCCCGTGCTCGACATCACCAAGCACATCAAGCGTCGCGTTTGGGAAGAGACTCTCTCGATCATTATTCTGTGCGGTCGCGAGTATCACATGCCCCTCGAACAGGTCATCGCCTTTTCCGTGTCGGACGAGGACAAGTGGCCACCGTACTTGATCGATTTCCAGGGATCTGTTGCAGAACGTCACATCGAAAACCTCAAGATCGTCAAGCAGATCGGCATCGAGGCGTATCGAACCGAAGTGGACATTTCTCGCACAGAGGAAGGCATCTATCGCGCAAAGCTGATGCGCACCATTCAGCGAGACTTTGCAGGTCCGGATGCATATTGGCGGCCACAGGAGCCACCGTTCCCTTCTGGAGTCATGTCGTTCTTCGGCAAAGCCTTCCTGGTTCCCTTCCCACCGACGCTTCTGATCCGCTACGACGAGGGCGGCAAACACACCTTGACGCTGACACGGACCGAAGAATTTGAAGCGTACATCGAGCAGAACTCGGATCCAAAGGTGATTAGCAAAAAGATGGTCCGTCAGGCGCTGCGTGCCTTGGAAGGCCAAAAGGTGTTTTGTCCGTACGTGTCAAACGTCCAGATTGGCGATCCTACGAGCGGAATGGCGTTTGTGGATAAGATATTTGGGCGTATGTCGGAGAAGCGACGGTCTTTGCCGAGGCTCGGCGTGCTCGCAGGACCAGCGAGTGGACAGTCGGAGTACGTCTTGGCGACGCCAATATCGTACGTCGAAGGCACAATCAAGATTGAGCGTCGACACGAGTTCGATTGGGCGGGATACAACTTCGACGGTGGATTCGACGTTTCGATCGTCTACGAGGAGGGGAGGATGAAGGAGGCTTCTGGCGGCATCAGTATGGTTCGAAGACGAGTCAAAGTGAGTGCATCGCGAGCCTTTGGCTTGACGGAAGACTTTGAGATGAATCCGACGCTGTCGCGATTCCTGCAAGACAACGAAACGCTCATCTTCGAGCGCGCGCCGTTGGTGGAGAAGCTGCTCAACAGATACCGCCGCCACTTCCAGCGCGAAGCACACTGGAAGGAGCGCGTGCTTCCTTACTCGTTCCTAACGGACGTGTTCGACAATGACGGACTCAGCCCGTTGGGTCTACGCATGGCATTGGTCGACACTGGATGCGGACGAAGCATGCGCAATCTGCCGATTCACTACGAAGGCAGCATTACGCTCATGTACGAACGATTGGCTGCTATCAATCGGTCACCCGTGCATCGGTTCTGGTGGATCCTGTTTGACGAAATCTGGCGTCTCAACAGTAACGACTACAGCCTGCTTCGCAAGTACAGACGCAGCTTCTCGCCGCAGTACCCAACGTCGATCGCGTACAGACCCATGCCACGGCAGGCGCTGGAGCAGTTCCTGCACAAGCGCGGACTGTGGAAGAAAAAGGGCGGTAAAAGTGGACCGTTCAATCGCGGCATGCTGAATCGGATCTATTTCTACCTCAATGAGATCGTCTTTGCCGGTCATCACGACGGGCGGGTGCTCAACTCACGCAGAGGATGGTCTCACCAGCATGCTCAGCAACAACAACAGCAGCAACAGAAGCGCAAAGGAGGACGTACCTCGGACCCTCGCTCTGACGAAAACCCTTTCCTGGATCCTGTCGATTCCAACCTGCTTCAAGCAGTAACGATCAAAGTCGGCCTGGGACACGATGCGACCCAAGCAACGCGTCGGGATTTCTCCACCATAGACAACCACCCTTCCCGCGTCATCACTGACGATGTTGGGGGTTCAGCTTTGCGGCACGAGCAGGACCGATCGTGGGGGATGACGGCCAACCCCTCGGTCACTCCTTCGCAGTACACGGGTGGTGGGACGGCCTATTCGAACGACAGCGTCATCGTCCGCACCGCGTACAGATGGGAACAGCGCATGGACGGGTACGCTACCGACACGCGTTGGCAGAGGTTCAAGGTGAGGTCGTTGCAGTGGCTGTCGCTGCATCCCGTGGTGGTCAAGTTTGAAAGGGAGAAGTTGTATCTTTATTTGAAGCTGGTTGATGTGGAGGAAGAGGGAGGGGGGAGGGGGAAGAGGTATGAATTGTTGAGACCGAGTTGTCGACAGTCGGGGATGCAGGAGTAGGGTCGTGGAATGTGCGTATGGTTTGTTGTGGTTTGACTTTATCTAGGAATTGTTTAATCTTTCGTTTGCTTGAGGTGTGATTGATGGGTATCGTGTTGTGTGTGTGTGTGTGCGGGGGGTATCGAGGTGTGGTGTGCGGTTGTGGAAGCTGGGTGTTAGATGTGTTTGGAGAGTGAGCGGGAAGATGAGGTGGATGAGCGCGTCGGTGTTGACGTTTGAGGCTGCGTGTGCATGTGTTGTAAGAACGGATCTTTCTTCTTGAGCGTATTGGCCACCAATGTAGCGCGCAACCTCTGAGCGGCGCTCCCTGCTTTCTCCGACGAATCCTCCTGTCTCACCTGCCTGCTCGACGTCCTTGCCCCGTCAAAACCTTTTGCGTCCTTCCAAGCTCGCTTCTCGCTCTCAGCCTCGCTCGGCGAAGTGCTCAACAACACCTTCTCCTCCGCCCACCCAAGCCGCTCCTTAACCAGCAGATCGCTCTCCAACTGTTCCACCCTCTTCCTCTTATCCTTCCTAAACCTATCTCGTAGCTTCCCGTTCGCACCGTATGGATCGCTCCACTGCTGTTGCCGATCTAGCAACTCTTGCACCCGCAGCTCTCGCTGCTTAGCTCTACTCTGCTCCCTCGTTTGCTTTTCCACCTTTGCGAATGCGTCCCCTTCCCCCTCCCTCCCTCGACCTTCCTCTTCTCCCAATCAAACACGGGAAACCCGCCATTCTCTTCCGGATCCCACTCCTGCATCTGCCGCCTCGCGCCGTGACCCACCACGTACTGCGCGCGTTGCGGATCCGTGCGAATTTCAAACTTGCTAGAGCAGTGCGGGCACTTGCAGGTGAAACTCCAGATTTTGGTGGAGGAGAGGTATTGGCCGACTTGCTGTTTCTCAGCGTTGAAGCGGACGCCTTGGGAGAGGTGGGTGGTGCAGGAGAGGCAGATGGTGGGGAAGGGTAGTTCGAAGCGGACGACGAGGGCGCGTTTGTAGAGAGGGTGGACGGTGTTGAAGGGTGTGGTGCGGGGGTTGGAGTCGGGAGGGAGGTAGCGGCCCATGTTGAAGCCTTGCATTGTGGGAGAGGAGGGGGGAGCAGGAAGCGAGTTGGAAGTGTGCGAAGAGTGAGGGGTGTGATGATGGTGATGGTGGGAAGGATGGGTTTGGAAAGTTGAGATGCAGGGTTATGCATGCAGGGGGGGAAAAAGTGGAAGAAGCCGGTGTTGGTTCTGTAAACCAACACCATCCCCACCATCCCTCTTCTCCTTACACCTCTCCTCTCTGATCAACAAAGCCATCCCAATGTGACCCCCCCAAACCCTCCAACAAATGCGCAGCCTAGTCTTCATCCCCCACCAACACTCTCCCAATTCTCCACCACCCCTCCACACGCCAAACCACCTTCACCATCCCCCCATCCCCCCGCACCTATCCGCATCTTAGCCGACGAAACACGACCCTTACCACACGATGACGAAATCCCGGACTCGGTAGATCCACATCACGTGCTTACTCAAGAAGAATCCATTGCACGGTCGGAAGTGGACGATGCACCGCTGGGTGTGCCGTGGGAGATTCTGCACGGAGAAGCCGTTGGGGTTAGGGGAGAGAGGGGAAAGGTGCAGGAGGCAAGTAGAGCGCAGAAGAGGGTGAGGATTCGCAGTCCGGTGCCGGTTATTGAGACACCGGAACGACGGGGTGATGCTTTTGGATGTAAGAGTTTGGCTCGTGGGGGAGGTAGTAAGGACGGTCTAGATGCAGATCGAGAGGCGAGCCTAGATGAAGAAGGGGAAGGGGATAAAAGTCGAGTGGTGGTTGGAGAAGAGAGTGACAGCGACGAGGAGCAGGCGGATAGAAGTAACAGCGTCCTTCCATCGATAGTGGTAGACGAGACGAGTGCGACGGTGCCATCTATGACCTCCGAATCGAGAAGCAACCTGGGAGCGGATCAAAGTGACCCCGAACGGTCGGATCTACGATACGATCTATCACTGCTAGCTGGCATCCCCTTCTCTCGCGCAACAGCAGCAATACAAACGGACACAACCACATCCGCATCTGCAACGACAGCACCGGTAGAACAAGCAACCCGAGAATCGCAATCAGCATCATCGCTTCAAATCCGACCGCCTATCCCCGCCGCAGTACCGCAAGCAACCTGTCGCTTTACATTCTTCTCCAAACGCCCTCCTCAAGCATCCACCTCCCTCCTAACTATCGATCCTCTTCCTGAAGAACCTAGCACGCAGCTCGACGCTCCCCCTCCCCTCCCCCTCCCCTACCTGCCCATCTCATCCGGCAAAACAACCGCTCACCACCGATCCACACAACCCTGCCCACGATGAACGCCTTCACCGCCACCTACGACTCGCTCCCCCTCCCCCCACCGGCGGCCCCAACGACTCGCTCGAACAGCACTCGATCATCCCCCCACCCACACTGCATTTCTCGCTTTCCAGCATCACGCCTTTGGCACGCATCATTGCTCATCCGATGCATTATGTTTCCTCTTCAACAACGAGGTTTGGTGCGAATGTTGGCGGGGTGAGTTCAAAGGTGAATTTGTTGGTGGTGGTGAAGGAGGTGGGGAGGTGGTGCGGGTGAGGAGTCGGGTTGTTGTTGACCCCCCGCAAGCGGCGGGGGTGGGGAAGGGGGTGAGAAGGTCGGTGAGGGGTGAGATGGGGAAGGGGGTGGGTAGGGCGTTTGAAGAGGCGTTGAGGGGGCAGCAACAGGAGGGGGTGGGGGATGGTCGGACAGAGCGGTTAGAGTTGATCGTGATGGATGGTCGAATGTCACCCGTCCAACGACTAATCCACAACGACGATAGTTCAGAACGGAGCGTTGTGGAAGAACCGGAAGAAAAATCCCTCTTCACCGTCATCCTCTGGGGCCAACTCGCCCGATCCTGGTCCACCCCCACCCCCACCTCCCACCCAACCACCCTAACCCCAACACCCCTCCAACCAGGCGACATCCTCTCCCTCACAAACCTCTCCCTCTCCCTCACCCCCCAACTCCCCATCAACATCAACATCAAAAAACGCCTAGGCACAGGTCTACCACCACCACCATCCACAAAACTTTCCCTCGCCGCCGCTCACGCTTCGCTCGCTAACAAATCCCAGCTGGAACTCTGCTATCGATCGCATGTCAAGAACATCGTCGAGGATGGGTGGAGGAACTTTGACGATGATGTTGCGAGGTTTGATGTCAAGTCCAGACGGGTGTTGGAGTTGTGTAGGTTGTGGAGGTGTCAGAGGTTTTAGTGGTGGGTGGGAGGCAGTGACAGGTTGTACGATAAAGTGGAATGATCGGGTTTTGATGGGGGTCGATAAAAGTACATCAGCTTACAAGATAGCGCAATACAGAGCTCGTTCGCTCTCTCTCTCTCTCTCTCTCTCTCTCTCTCTCTCTGTCTGTCTGTCTTTCGCGCGCGCTACACAACAGACCGAATTCAGCCAAACTCTGTTCATCGTCTGTGCCAATCTCCTCACCCTCGCCCTCGCCCTCGGCCTCACCACCAACTTTCAGCCTGCGGCGTACCCCCTTCACCCAAATCCACCCCTCCTCCCCCACCACTACCACCTCTCACCCCACCCGCACCCGCACCTCCACGACCGCCAACAAACCTTCCAAAATCACTATCCCTCCTCCCACCCTGACCGCCACCGCTACTGCCCGGCCTCACGCCACCAGGCGTAGCCGCCAGATCCAACATCGCGCTATCACCGCCCAAATTGCTTGGCGTACCCACACCTCCTGCGATATCTACCGGGATCTCCTCCGGCCCATTACCACCACTTGCCCCATCCTCATTACCGCCGGTGGTAGTTGAACCGTTTACGCCAAACCCAGCACCGAAAGGATTGTGGATCCCCGCGGCGGCAGCGACAGACGCGGTAGCGCCCAACGGGTTCTGTGCGAAAAATGCGGGGAACTTCTCGGCTGCTTGGTGCACGGCGTATGCGAGTGCAGGGTGGGCAGAGAACGCAGCTTGCAGCGTTTGGATGTCTGTTTGCGCTGGTACGGCGCCGGAGATGGGTGGGGATGTGGCGGAAGCAGAGGACGAGCCCTGGGTGCTGTTCGAGTCGGACATTGAGGGTGGGCCTGATCGTTGTTGCTGCGGCTGTTGCTGTTGCTGTGGTTGTTGTTGTTGCTGCTGCTGCTGCTGTTGTTGAGACCACACATCCCAGCCGAAGCGCGCTTCGGACGCACCACCAGAGACGGGGGAGGCACCAGCTTGCTGCAAGGGTACGCCCGTCGAGAATCGGTTGACTGCCGTGGCGAACGCGTCGTTGAGCTGAGTTGCGATGTTCGCATCGCCCGCGCCGTTGTTGCTACCTCCTCCGAGCCCCAAAGACGGCCATCCTGATTCAGGGAACGACGCGGACCCAGGTGCCGACGCCGCAGACGCGTTACCAACCACACCCGTCTCACCAGCTGAGATGTCCGGTTGCAGTCGGAACGTGACCGAATTCGATTTGGCTCTGGCCGGCTTGTCGACCGTCATTGGCTCGTCAATCCTCGATGCAGCTCCCGCTGGCGCACCTTCAGCACCGGCAGAAGACGCAGAAGTGGCGCTCTGCGGCTGTGGCGAAGTGCGTCTCGAACTAGCCGCCGACGCCCTCCCCCGCTTCTCATCGTACCTTGACCGCTTCTTGATCACATCCGCCCGCATCGTGACTGGCCGATGCTCCTTGTGCAGCTTCAGATACAACCCACAAGCGTTGCACACCGTATGTCCGGCATCGTCCTTCCTCCACAATGGCGTCGTGTATGTCCCGCAGTTGAAGCAGGACATCATATCCTCCGCCCCAGGTGATCCAGGGCGAGAAGGCGATCCCGCTCTCGAACCGGGTGCAGAGACACCGCCCGGTGTAGCCGAGGGCGTAATGTGGCCCGAATGCGAATGACTGTGGTGGTTCTTGAGACTCTTGGGTCGCGGCGTCTTGTGCAGCTTGAGGTAGAGACCGCATGCGTTGCACAGCAGCAGGTCGTTGGGATCGCGTCGCCAGAGCGGGGTCGAGGTGGCGCCGCAGTTGGTACATTGCGCCTGTGTAGGGTGCGCGCTGCCCGAGGCAAATGCCGTACTCGGCGTGCTGCTTCCTGCGGGCAGACCGTCCGGTCGCTTGTTCAGTTCCGGGTTGATGGCGGTGAACGCGATCGAGCCGGCGATACTGCGGCGACCACGGCCTTTTGGTTTGGACACGCCATCCGCGCCGCTCGTGAGCGAGCTGTCGGTCGAATGTCGCTTGATGGCCGCTTTCGAGGTGCCAGCGTTGGTGGAAGGGCCTGGGCTCGATCCAGAACGACCAATGTTGGCCAGCGTCGGGCGCAGCGTGGGCGACGAAGGTGCTGAGAGCGAGTCGACAGGACGATCAGCGCCCTGGAACGGCCCAGCTTCAGGTGCTAGCAAGGGAGTGGTGGGCACCGACACCGAGGTGCCGCGCGCGCCGAAGGGAGGCGGTTGCATGGCTCCAACCGACGTGTCGATCTGAAGGCCGTTTCGCGCGTTTTGTGCGTTGGCGATGCTGCCGTAGCCCGACAAAGGCAGATGTGCGCCTTCAGGCAAGCTCTGCGAAAGACCCTGATTTCCGTCAAACAGCGACGTGGCCGAAGCGAGCCAGTCCGGTTGCGCATCGCCACTCTGACCACCGTCGACGACGTTGCCGCTCCAGCTGCTGCTGCCCACGCTCTCGTCGGGAGACGGCTCCTTCGATACGGGTCTAGAGGTGTTTTGGATGTGAGTGCGCTGCGTCTGCTCCGCCAGTTTACGGAAGGTTCTGAATTCTTCCGCCTTTTTTCTTGCCAGCTCTGAAGCCACCTTTTGCGGTTGCGGGTCGGTCTTTTTCCTCCTGATCTGCTTCAACTTGGCCGGACCCGTCGAATGCCGGCTAGGACCTGCCGAAGCAGAAGATGCGGTCGAGGAAATCTGCTGCGGCGCCGTCAAATCGCCCAAAGTCTGGTCGAAAGGAGCGTTGAAGTTGGGCAGGTCACCCACGGGCAGACCCAGATCCGCAAGGTCCATCTGTACATCCTCCATGTTGCCCAATCCTGCGAGCAAACTGTCGAGAGGAGCGTTGAGGTCAATGTGATGGTTGAGCAATAGATCTCGCTCCGCCGCCTCAATGTCTTCGAGCCTGTATCCACCGGAAGTATTGCCCATGTCGCCCAGTCCAGCACTGGCCATGATCTGATCGAAAGAGGCGCCTGCATCGATCATGGCACTATCGCCTTGAGTGTCGGACCCCAACTCCATGGCATCGCTGCGTGTCTCGCTAGTGGAAGTTTGAGGCGAGAGACTGAGCGAAAACTTGTTGGTGGTGCCGACGGGACCGTTCTGACGTTGCGCCTGCGCGTATTCCTTGGATGCATCCTTGTTGCCGACCGTAGTCTGCTTGAAGTTGACGGTGGGGTCGAGCGCAAACGTGTACTGCATGTCCTTCATGCTCTGCTTGCCGCCGTTGCGGAATTTACCCTGGAGCTTGGCGACGGCGAGAGCGCGCAACTTCTGACGCTCGACGGCCTTTTTGCGGAGCGCCTCGCCGGAATCGGTTTTGCGGAAAGGTGGAGCGGTGAGCTCGCCAATGGCACGGCCCTTGTCTCGGTCGAGCTTCTCTCCGGTGCTCTTGGAAAGCTTTTTGAAGTCGCGTCTGCTCTTGACATCGTCGTTCTCCACCATGAGGTCATGGAGGTACCAGAGCCTCCAACTGAGGTTTTCTAGACGTTGACCCTGCTCGAGATGGGCGGCGACCTTGGTGCACACCCTCCAGGTGCGTGTGAGTGACTCCTCGTCGTGCAGGTTGGAAAAGGGGCTGAATGACTTGTTGCCTTTGACTTTGAGCAGTAGCGGGGCCATGATGTGTGACAGCACCGTCAGACAGACTTGGCTTGTCTGCCGCAGGCAAGATCACAGGATGCCTGGAGACAAAGATGCTGCGTCGAAGCGGAACGTGAGGGAGTGAAAGGTGGAGCAGCAGACTGGATCAAAGTCGCTCCCGTCGACTGCTAGAGACTGTTTGAAATGATGTCGCTTTGGCGGTAGTATGAAGGATGGATGTGAGCAGTTGTGATGCTTACTTGTAAAGCTAAACGAGAAGCGGTAAGAATCGCTGGGCGCTGCTAAGTCTAAGCGATTGACTGGCTGACTAAGCTTCGAAGAGATGGCGTTGGTATCGAGGATTTGATCGGATGAGCCGAAAAGTATGGATGCACGGGAGTAGTGATTGCTGCAGTGAGCCAAACGTGCAGCGTGAGAATTAGCTCTGCAGCAGTCCCACCCTCGGAATCGGAAGATGCGATGCAGGAGGCAATGTTCGAGGCACTGTCAGCCGATGTGAATTCCCAGGGGCTGGATGAAGTGGTCCACTCGAGCGTGAGACTGTCGGAAAATTTAAGATTGAGTTTGGCTGGGTGCTATTAAGAAAGGGGAGACCGTGAGAGCACAACGGCGACTCTCGTTTCTGTGAAGCTCCAGTCGTTTGTGGCCGTCTCTCGCAACGCGCGATCGGTGTGCTCGTTGGAATGTGCGGGAGAAAAGAGTTGAGTGCAGCGGTTGTCGGTGTCGACCAAGGTGGCCGATGCCTGCGACGCTGTTGTAACAGAAGCAGAAGAGGTGTACAGCACCAGGAAGCTGCTGTTCTCGAGTGTGACCAAAATACGGGTGGATGGTCGAGAAGTAGATGACTTGACAACTGCAGAGCAGAGGATGGTGGATGTAGAAAGACCAATACGGTCGATGACGACAAAGAGCAAGCAGCGCAGAGAGCCAAGTGAAGAAACTGGAATACTGTACAGTATGCAGGATCCAGCTACGGTAGCCAGCCAAATTGCTTTGCGCAGCGGTTGGAGGAGGCCGGCCGGTCTGCAAAGACAGAGGCAGAGAAGAACTGCCGCTGCTGCAGCTGCTGCAAAAACAGGTCTGACTCGCGACAAGTGCCAAGGTGCAGAACAAGAAATGAAAGAGAGGGGAAAAAATGCATCTCGTCGTGGGGGAAAGTCGAAGCAGGAAAAGGGAAGAGAAAAATTGGAGCAGCAGCAGAGCACGGGACACATTTGGTCTAAGCGAAAAGAGGCACACGACCAGAGAAGGGGGGGAAACGGGGGTCGAAATCACATTGCCGCGGGAGCAGCCACGGCAAGGCCGAAGCAGCAGCAGCAGCCAAAGCCAAAGCCAAGAATCGTGTTCAATTTTCAATTTGAGACAGCCACACGCAGCAGAGACATATCCCGCCTCCGCCCTGACCTCATCGTTCTTCGTTCTTCGTCCTGCTCCAACTACCGCCCTAGACTCGCATGAATGTTGCGTTGCTGCTTTTGTCAAGAATGCGAGAGCGTCGATGCTCATGTGAAGCAGCAATTAGTCAATAGACAAACAGTTTACGATGATCTTAAGAAATTTAAGAGACGAGCACGAAATGTGTTGCGTGGCAGAGCTCGAGCCAGAACCCGAGACAAAAGAGACAGGAACAGAGAGGAAGAGTTCGACCGCGGTGTGCAGCGACAACGACAAGGTTTTCCGCAGCAGCTTTTCTTCTTTTCTTTTGGCTCATGTGACGGAAACGGGGCTAGAGCCTGGGCTGGATTGGCTGCAGAAATTAAAGGGGAAAAAAAGAAAAGGGAAAAAAAGAAAAGGGAAAGAAAAAAAAAAAAAAAAAAAAAAAAGTCAAAGGCGAAGCTGGTTTCGTGAGTGATGGGTTGAGGTTTGTGCTGTTAGCGAGGCGCGACCGGCGACGAACCCTGGGGTTTTTCCCTCTGCCATCCTAAGCGAGATGGTTGCGTCGAGAGTAAACAACAGTCAAAAACAAAACAAAAAAAAACAAAAAACAAAAAACAAAAAACAAAACAAAAAAAAAAAAAACAAAAAACAAAAAAAAAAAAACAAAAAAAAACAAAAAACAAAAAAAAAAAAATCCCAATTTGATATTATGGCATAGCATCTCTTCTTCTCTGTTTCACCGCCTCTATCTTTGACAAATAGGATCCCCGCACAGTCAGCCAAGGAGGGGCATGTTCTTCTTATTCCGAGGTTGTAGTGTGTGACTCCGATGCGACGCAGCTGCATGCTCAGATACGACATCACGACGAGCAATAGAGTTGCATTTCGAGAACCACCCAAGGAGGAACAAAGCAGCGCGAAGAAAAATATCGCACCGAACTCAAGCAGAAGCTGACCCGAAATCTCTCCACCTTGCCGAAATTCCACGGCTGTCAGGCTGACGCTCGCTCTCTTTTGTAGTCCCGGTGTCTTGTGGAGAACTCGGCATGCTATTGCAACGATTCCAATGGTTTGACCAAGTGATGCAGCCGTTAGTTTGACACTAGTGATGTTCGACATATCGCTCAACGAGCTCCTTCGACTCCTCACCATCGAGGAACGTCTCGGTGACGACGACAAACCTCACCTCTCTTGCAGCATCTCCCTTTCTTGTCGCTACCAGCTGTGCGACAGCTCCTGGCTCCAACGTGCACCTTAGCGTCTTTCTACCCACCCAGCCTCCGCCTGACTCCGCACCATCATCCACCGCACCACCTGCCACCTCTGTCGATGTCGGCGTTGCAGAGTCCGCCAGCTGAACCTGAATACTCGCCCTGTAGCGATCCGAAAAGTTACGCACCACAAACCTATACTGAACCGCCTCCCCTGTCGAACCCTGCATTGACTCGACATGCACCACCGTCGGACACTGATCCTTCCCAATCCGACTGCTTAGAACATTCGCCAACAAACTCGCCTTTTCCTTGATCGTCTCCGCGTACAGACTTCGAATCTGTCCTTTGGCCGCAGCTTGCGGGTGCGTGATCGCCCGGATCTGACTGTGCAACGGTCCTGGTTGAAGAGCGTACACCTGCACCTGCCCTTCACGTACGGGACCGCCTTCCGCGCTGACGCTGAAATGTACGAGCACGTCGAGATCTCGTGGCTCCCACAGCGTGAATGCGGCTAGACGGTCGCGCGCCGTCATGGTGGGGAAGTCGAGAGCAAGTGATTTGAGCCGCCATACTTTGCGGGCTTCTGTGTAAAGTGTCAATGGCCCCGTGGAGGTGGGAGGCACATCAGAGGCACACCGTTGCGTCGACAGCTGCACCTTAACATCAGAGGGTGGTGGTCGACGAGTGTCACGACTCAGCAGGAGGTCTTGCAGCTTTGTCGCTGTATACTGCTCTTCGTCCGTGTCGCGTTGTTCAGTCAACGCTTCAATCCGCAAACGACCTCGCCAGATCTGCTTTGGAGCAACCACGATTGAGGCCGCGTCAGTTGAATCGCTGACGAGCTTCCAATGCGTACTGAGGACGGATAGCGCTTGCAGTTGAACCTCGTCGTGGTCAAGCAAGTTCTTGGCTTCAATCAACACTTCGTGCAAGCACGCGGTGCTGCGAAGCGGTCGAGTCTGCACGCTTATTTGCAGAGCGGGCACGACATGCGTGAAAAACGCTAGTCGCGACAGGTACGTCTCGCCATCTTCAGACGAAAAGGGAAGCAGCCAGGCAAGGCTTACGTCTCCCGTCCGAACTGGTCGTACCACAAGGTTAACTTCCACCTCCTGATCCGGTTCCAGCTTTGCGTGGCCCTCGAGATCGAGAACGCCTTGGGGGACTGCTGCTTCAAGATGATTCGGCATCATCTGCTCGCCGGCATCTGGATCCTGATCGCTGCCAAAGGTGGCCGCTTCGGGCTGATCGCACAGCGCACGCAGGTCGTCGATTGGCGAGCTGCCTTCGTTCTTAAGCAGCACTTTGAGCCGCACCTGCTCGCCCAAAAACACCTGCTGCGGCGGATCGAGGATCCTGGCTGTCAGCGTAGGACGAGGACCGTGGACGGAGATGGACAAGCTGAGATCAGGACCATAAACGGTGGATGTTCGTTGTTCCTTGGTCTTGTTGAGTCGCGGTCCTTTTTTATCCAGGTGCTGAACGAGATCGATGGTATCTGCGAGTCGGAAGCGGACGCTGGCGACGCGAAGGCTTTTGGCCTCCTTGTTGATACGCAAAGCTACCCTGACCCGGCGAGACTGGAATGGGCCTAGAGTGCATTTGCCCGCATCCTCGGATTCAAAGTCATCCTCGCCAAGCTCGGTCGCAGACGCTGTACCTCCGACCGTGGGACTGTCGATCTTCAAGACAGGGCGTATCCTGTCGATAGTCAATTCGACACCTAGCGGATTGCGCACCTCAATATCCAACCAGAACGTCTGGTTGACGGGCACTTGCCTTGCCTGACTCGACGTCTGACTCGTAGGACGCTTGCGTCGCCTCTTTGAGCCGTCCGGAAGCATCCGTTCGCCCAAACCATGGTCCACGAGATGCTCCTCCAGCCTGTTCCACACGGCATCATCCACCGTCACAGTCGCTGAAGCGCTGGATTCCGGAACGAAGCGCAACACGGCGCTCGCCGTATCAAACACTGGGAACGGCAGAGCGAGCGCTTTCCCTGCCTCAACAGCCACCGGAGGATCCTGGTCGTTGCCCGCCTGACCTGAATATTTGTAAGCAGTCTGCACATCTTGCAGAAAGCGCTCGTGTTCGGCGCTCGAGTTGGCACTCGGGCGGATGAGTTTGATGAGATGTGACACTGCAGCGTCCGAATCGCCCTCGTTGTACGCTTGCATGCCCAGCTCGTGCTCGATATGATTCTCGATGAGCGCCCAACCTTTTTGGCGATAGACGACGGCAGCTTGAGCATAGCATCGAAGCGAGAGGATCTTTTGCCCGCATGCCTGATACTTGTGAGCAGCCGTGACGAGGTACAATGCAAACTTGCGCAGCGAGAGCTTTGGGCTTAGCTGAAGGCACGCCAATGCGGCTTGCTCGAGCAGAAGCGGTGCTAGCACCTCGTCGGATCGCTGAGACATGCGCAGCAACCCCGCCGGTGCAGGTCGCAAGTATCCCAGCATCCGATAGGCTTCGTAGTAGAGCAGCGTCGCTCGCAGAGCAAGATTGTCCTCGACTGCGGGGTTGTTGCCGCGTGCAGACGACCTCAAATCGTATTCGTAGCAAGCCTGTGCCAAGTAGCTGTCGACGTCGATAGGTGCGCTGCGTGAGGTGTACATGATCATCAAGTGCGACAAGCCAAACATCTCGGTGGCACCTGCCGCATGTCGATTCGCCTTGTCGCTGGCAAAGTCTTTGCGCCCAAGATCGTACATGCTCGCAGCGAGCTTGTAGTCTCGTATTGTGAAGGCAAAGTCGGCCAGCCGGCGTGTCTGCGCCTCAATCGACGTGTAGGGGTAGAACTCGTATTGCGGATCGTAGCCGCCAGAAGTGGCAAGGCCACCGGGAGTCGATGCTCCACCTCCACTCTTGTCGCCGCTAGATCCACCGACACCGGCAACGCCGCCAAAGAGCTTGCGAGATGCGCCAAAGAGACGATTCGTGAGACCTTTGCGCGAGTTGGCCAGGTGATCACCCATGTGCTGAACGTATCTCTCCATGAATGGCACAATCGACTGAGCCGTCAGCTCCCGGATGAAGCCCTTTATACGCTTGACGTCTTCCTCGTCGAGCAGCGTGGCCACATTTGAGACCATCGCGGCTGGTGTTGGACTCGTCAAAACGGGCGAGGTTGGTATCGAGGGCAGATACGGTGCCCACAGCGCAGCCAGTTCGGCAGGCGGAGCGACACGGTCGTCGGAAGCACTGTTAATGGTCAACATGCAACAATGCAGACCGTACGTCTTTTTGACCTGCTCCAAGATCTCCTTGGAACTGGCGAGGTCGGTGCCCGAAGTGCGTACGTCGTGAATGAGCACATAGTACTTGAGCGTGTCCGGGTTGATGTAAGGATGGGCCGGGAAAGGCGTAGATTGGGACGTGGCTTCGTACAGTTTTGCAAAGTCGTTCATCGGATCGGGAGAAGCCGACGAGACGGCGAGGAGGACGGCGACGGGATGGCCGAAAGATTCGTGCTTGGCTATCGCTCTCTGACCGAAAACGAGCTGCTGCACTGCGTCAAACCAGGGAGCGAAATCCTGAAGCGAGCCTCGTCGAATCTTTTCAAGCGTTTCGTCCAGAGGCTGTTGGGATCGGTCTTCTCGATCATCTTCAGCGTCATCGTCGCGATTGGACTGTTGCTGAGGTGTAGGTGCGTCAGCTATCGATACTGGACGTGGCACTTGAGCATCCCACTTCTTGATGTTGGTAGCGATGAGATGATTGACGCGATCCAGTAACTCTTCGTGGGACTGGCCTACTGCTGATGGTCTGGGCGCCGCTTGCGAATGCGACGAGCTGATGGCGCGCGCGGCGTCCGGATTGAAGAGCGAGTATGAGTCGAAGCGAAGAGGGAATCGATCGCAGATGCGTGTTTCCAGCTGAGAAGTGCGCACCGAAAGGCGTTCCACGGAAAACTCGAAGGGCCGCAACAGTGTCGGCAGATCCGGAATGCCATTGAGCTGAATCACACGGTCGACATCGGGACTGGAAAGCACAGCTACACGCGGCGATAGTGCCGCGTGAATGCGCAGGTCGCTCATGGCACTGCTAGCTGATGTGCACGATGCAGAACGCTAGTGCTGGTGCTGATGCTTTCGTGACGGGATCGGTCCGGACGAGAAAGCGTTGACCCTTTCTACCTCGACATGACAGAACGAGAGATGGTCGAGATGGCGAGACTAACTGCTGGTCGGCTGGCAGAGCCTGTAGGCGAAGGTGGCGATGTCGTTGATGATAGTGGTAGTAGTGATGGTGGTGAGGAGAAGGCCGGATCATCGGAACCTTGCAAGCGTTGATGTTCCGCCTTCAGGGTCCGTAGTGCTTTTCTTCGTATCGTGACTCTGTGGAATTTCACTGTGAACCGTCGTTGCACTCTCTCTCACTTGCGGCAAATTCACCAACTCGAAATCGCTCCCATCATCCGCTTCCGCCCTCAAAGCACATTCATACAAACGCAGACGACGACACTGATGATGCTGAAATATATCTTCATAGTGTACGATCATGACAGTCCGTACACACTTGACGAGGTACAGTCGGACTGACTTCAGCTTCTCTCACCTTTCTAGCGAAGGCCCTTTGACCGCAACCGAGCCAAATGCATAGCCTGCTGCTGCCTCTGTCGCTCTTCCTGCTCTTCCGCTGCCTGAATCGCCTCCACAGAACGCAACATCAACGCAGCCGAATCCGCATCAATCGCAGCATAATTAGCTTCAAGGTGCTCGAGCACTGCCTCCTGCGTTGCTGCATCCGTGTTTTCCGCAAACTCCACCTCGAACGTGCCGTCCTCCGCTTGGTAGATCGACGTTCCAGCTACAGAAGCTAGCAGCTGATCCTGACGTTCGTCGAGCTGGATCTCTCCGGATTCCGCAGCTGATGTGCTGGCCTCTTGCTCACTTACGTTGACACTGGACGTCGTTGAGGGGTCGACTCGCTCGACCAAGCTGCGAAGCTTGCTCTTGAGCGCATCTCCACCCAAGCCGTTGATCAGCTCGCGAATCTTGTTGGTCGAGTTCTTGGTCTGCCACTGCGTCCAGAGCATCTGCTTCTGGTTGTTGGTCAGCCCACCCACTTGGCCCATCTCACCGCCGGGATAGACGCCCGAGCCGGGCGATGGAAGATGCGCCTCTAGGCCCGCCTCGGCATCCCAAAACTTCCTGCTTCCCTCTCCCGCCCTCGCCCACTTGCCGTTCTTAGGCGCCAGCAGCGGGTGCGCCTCGGTCGTAAACACGTACTCGTCGAGCGAGATGAGGTCCGGCGGTGAGAACAGCAGATAGTAGTACTTGAACGTCTCGGCAAACGTGAAGCTCTCCATGCTGTCTGCCCAGCCAGCGGGTGTGCGGTTGACATCGTAGATCGCAGAAAAGCCTGCATCCGTCATGCAATGCGTCACCCACGACGCAAACATCTGCCAGCCACGCTCCTGCCACGCCGTGTCGCCCGTGATCCTCCACATGTACAGAACCGACTCGATGGTCTCGGGTCGATTCAGATAGCTGGTTTGAACGCTTCGCACACCCACGATGGGGCTGCCACGCGGCTTGCCTCGTCGCGAAGTGCCATCGGAAAGGCTGAGAAGTTCGAAGCGATCGTCGTCGTCGTTGGTGTAGAAGATCATGTTTTCGGGCCCAATGCCGGTGGTGGAGCTGTTGTAAGCCCACCAGCAGGTGCCCGTGATGCCCTTGGCGAGATCGAGATCGTCTGCTCGCTCCGACACGATGCGCGATCCCAAACCCAACATGGCTCCGCTGAAACAGGCGAGATGCTCCAGCTTGGCAGTGTACCTCGAATTGGCAAGCTCGCCGAGCGTCACAAGGCTCACGCCTGGCACGGTATCGATGCGCGTGATGAGCAGCTTTTTCGCCCCTTCGATCGCAGCCGAATACATGCGGCTGTACTGCTTCAAGCGTCCACCGAGCAATTGGTGCTCCTTGATGAGGTACTCGTAGTATGAATCCGACATGCCGCCAAACGTGATGGCTCCGTAGGAAATGTTGCGCTCGGGATAGAGCTGGGCTGGGAAGAGCGTCTCGATGCGACCGGCAGCGGTCATGTTGTGGTCGAGCCAGTCCGTGGTGCGTTGGACGCGGTCAAAGTAGGTGCGGTTGCCGGTCACCTGCCACAGCCGTGTAAACTCGAGGAGCAAGCTGCCGGCTTCTGCGAGAATGACGCTTGTCTGCTGCTGTGGACGCGTCTGCGGGTTCTCGGGGTCCTCGACCATTCTGATGCGTCCATTAGGTACACCTGTTGAGGTATCGAATGCTGGCAGGATGAGCTGCGCAAGTTCCTCGGCACGGTGGCGCATCAGCACATCTCCGCTGAGGTCGTAGGCGGACAGGAACCCACCGAGGTAGCGGATGGCGGTTTCAAACACTGGAATGCGACCATCTGCACTACCATAGGCGCTGCGAGAGCCGCCAACCAGACGGAAATCGATGTCGCGCACGTGTTGCCTCGCCAAATCGTACTCCTTGGGTAGACCCATGACGAGCAAGGTGTCGAGAGCGTCGACGATGCTGGCGCCCCAGCCGTTGAAAGGATCCTCTGCCGTCTTGGAGACGGGCCGAAGCTCGTCGTGACCCCATGCGTGCTTTTTGTAGCCTTCCCAGGCATGGATGAAAGCGTTGCGTACCATTTTTTGACGCTGTGCGATGAGCTCGTCGCGTGCGGGATCGTTGCGGCGGCCTGAATGACGTGAGGGGTCTTGGAAGGCGTGCTGAATCTTGGCAATGGGCTTTGCTGGTTGGGAGAGTTCGTCCAGTGGCGGTTTCCAGCCAGCCCAACGGGCGCTGCGCCATTCTGGTTCGAGGGGCTGCTGGGCTGGATCGTCGGCATCGCTGGCTTCGGTGTTGGAGCGATCCTCCCACAACCGTGTTGACCATAGCTCGGGAGAGATGGAGGGCGCCTTTTGCGGCCATGGAGGAGGCTGATGGACAGGATCGCGGGTGAGAAGGGCTTCGAGATAAGTGGGAAGCTCGCCTCGATGAGGATTGGAGTGCTTGTACAGCGTAGCTTGTGACTGTGGCACGCCAGTCCAGCTGATTTCGCTCAGCGGCGGTGGGAACGAGTTGGGGCCGAGCTCCTCGACTGTGACGGGGGCAGTGCTGTCGCCCGAGGATGGGAACCACGAGTCTGCTGATTCTGAGGAAGGCTGGAACCACTTCGGCGGCTTGATAGCCGGCAAACCTTCTGTCCTGAACTTTTTGACTGGTTCCATGTCCATGACTATGGGGCCGACGAGTAAGATCTGGACCGAGACGATGGTGGCCACGAGGACAAAGATGGCAAACATCTTGTGCTTGGCAATCCATGATGCTAGATAGGAAGATGTGGGTGGGCCGATCTGCCTGCGCGTATTGAGCGGCAGATAGGAGGCGTTGGGTGTGCTGCCAAACATATCGTCCTGTTTTTGCGGTTGATCGGTTGAAGAATCCGAGGTATGCGAGGTCGCTGCCTTGCGCAGACGAAGCTGTGAGTCTGGTTTTGAATTGTCTATAGCATTTGAGACAGAGTTGGTGTCAAGTAGCAAAGCATCAGGCGAGGAGGTCAATGAAGACGACCGTGATGACGAAGCGATGGGATCCAAGGGGTCGAGAGGCCGTTCTGACGATGCTGATGATGACGAGTGATCCTCCAAATCACCTGCTCTAAAAGTGTGCTGATGTGTTGCTGACCCAGGATCGACGTGATCCACTCGACTTGCGGAGGCTTGCGGCGAATGTGAAGACGGCTGATCCAACGGTGGAGCAGGAGAAGCTTTCTGGCCAAGAGTGGAGGAGGTTGAGGAGACCGAATCGAGGTTGGATGATGACGAGGCCTGCTCTTGTCCGTTTGCGTAGAGACGACTATTTTGGAATGCCATCAAGGCGAAAGAGGGGGAGGTGGTGGTTTTTCGAGTAGCTGAAGACGCAGAGAGGGACAGGCAGGCAGGCAGACAAGGGGTGTGGATCAATCGGACGATACGAGTGCGTTGCAAGCGCGGCGTGAGCGTGAGCGTAACCCGGTCCCACTGTCGCTTTACGCTGAGAAATTCAATTCAGTTTCTCGGCTCGAGCGCCGTTTAAGAAAATTGCAAATCAATCTCATCTTGCGCGGCGTTCCTACTGCACGCATACAGTACAGCCAATGCACGCACGCCAAAACTCAAGCTTGGATCTCTTGCAGCAACTGCCGAAGCATTGCTCCTTGTCGTCGCTGTTCCATAGCCAGTCTCTGAACAAGGTGGCGAAGTTGGCGGCAATCAAAACATTCAAAGGGTGCGTTGGGCTCTTGAAGCGCTGAGCAGGGGGGCCAGCGTCATCGCAAATCTGGCAGATTCATACAGCAAGATAAGCGCCGACGTCAAAAGTTGTCCCGCTGCACAATCAAACATGGCGGTTTCAGCTGAGCCGCTCCTCTCAATCTTGCCGCACAGTCACAGCCTCGCGCTCTCAACGTCACTCACACATCACGCCCATCACGCCGAGCATTCTCGATAAAGATACCGTACGATTCAACTAACCTGAACAGTGGACAAATAGAATATACAAGATACAACGTGACCTGATGAAGCAAGAACGAGTGGGCTGCAACGCCCTCGAGTGGACGAGAGAGAGGGGTCAAGAACACCGAACAGTAACAAACACACTGATGTAAAAAGAAGACCGGGACAATGCCGACTGGCAAGCTCGTCAGCTTTTGAATGGGGTGGGGGTATATGATAGCCTACTCGTCAACCGTGTAACGACGCAAAGAGCCAAAAGGAGTGAAGAGAGGTGATAGGGCACAAAGGGATCAGGACATCTTAGAAAAAGTGTTGCTGCGGATGCGATGGTTGTGCGTGCCCTTGAGGCTGCATATGCTGCGAGTGAACCTGGCCGGGAGGCGCCAAGGCGCCGTGCGAGCTGTGCTGCATCTCTGGACTGAACATGAAGCCTGTCGATGGCGAAGTCTCCGGCTGACGGTACTGCACATTCCACCAGTTGGAAGGTTGCGCCGCCGCCGCCGTCTGCTGCCAATCGAGCCCGCCATGCCCTGGCTGGTGCGACGGCTGTGCTGCCACTCCGAATCCAGCGGAAGCCGACATGGCCGGCGCACCGCCATGGTTCGAGCTGGGCTCCGACGTGCCCAGCATCGAGGCACCAGTAGGGCCGTGACGGTTCGCCTCGGGATGTGAAGCCTGCAGGCCAAACCACTGGCCGATGCGTTCGCGGTGGAGAAACTCGCCGCGATCAGGCAAGCTCGATGAACCATTCTCGGACCACTGCGATGCCGTCGAAGGGCGCGCGGTGGCGGTCGCAGCCCAAGCATCGATCGAGTTGGCGATCGACGAGCGATGGTCGCCTGGCAAAGTGTCCATGCCTCGAGCAAAGTCAAAGGCAGCAGCCGACATGCCGTCCGAAGAGGCGCTGTCGAGCGACATGGTCAGCGAAGGGCCAGCGGGATGAGCCACGACGCCACCGTATCCAGTGTCGTCCGAACCGGTGCTGCCGGCCGCGATGAGGTGCGACGACCACATGAGCGGGTCGACCTCTGCCGTCGACCCAGAAGCGGACGCGTTGGCCTCGGACATCCACTTGGACAAGAGGATCGACTCGCTGTCCTCATCGTCGTTATCCTCGGCATTGCGCAGCAGCAGATCACCCGCCAACTTCTCGATGGCATCCTTGCACTTGGCGCCGATGGGCGTGATGCGGCCCATGTCGACGAGCAAGCGCACACACGTCTGCAGCAAGCTCGCCCATTCACGTGCCTCGTCACCGCTGGGCTCGTCGAGCAGCGAGACGAGCGGCACGAGCGCGCTCTGGGCGAGGAAGTAGACCGCATGCCACGCCATGGCCTGGTTGTGCGGGTGCGAGTCCCAGAAGCTCGAGATGGAGCGGATGTTGTTGCTCGCCATGGTTCGGCACAGCGCGATGGCCTGCTTCACCGCAGGTCGCAGCGCCGGTCGCCGTTCACCTCGAGAGCGAGCGGCGGCGGCAGCGACGGCTTTGGAGAGCAAAAAGGGTCGGAACATGACCATGCGAAAGTTGTTGCACCTCCATCGCAGACGAGCCGAAGCGACCGAGAACGACGCCGGGCGAGGGCCCGTGTAGCCTTCATCCATGTAGTCGGGCAGGTTGTCGACAAACTCTTCAGTCTTGCGATCAAAGGCGCGCACCTCCTCGATCGAGGGGTTGGTACCGCGCATCAGTCTAGCCTGGAGGGGCATGCTGATCTCGGATGCAAACCTGGCGTGCGCGGCGAGCGTCGAGCTGAGCGTGGCCTCCGAAACCTCGGCAGGGAGCTCGCCTGCCGTGGGGGACATGGCGGTCTCGTCAATGTTCTGGGGTGGCGCTGCATCGGCGTTGATGGCGAGCAGACCGTTGGGACGAGCCATGCTGACGCACGTGTCGGCCTCCATGGTGAAGAGCGTGTACCAGAGACGACGACCAAACTCACGATCAAAGGCGGGCCTGTCACGGGCCTGCAGAGCAGACTCGGAGTGCAAGCCCATCGAGATGGCCATGCGCAGCGCGCTGCCGAGCACCATCCAGGCACTGGCAAAGTGGTTTTTCTTTTGGCAGTAGTTGGCCATCAGAGTGAGTGCCTGCACCGAGACGATCTCGGCCTTGTCAAAGAGAACGGCACTGTAGAGCTGCTTGGCACGCTCGTAGAAGAGCGTGTCGTGGTCCGCCTCGTGAGCAGAAGCCCTGCGCTCGAGGGCACCGAGGGCAAAGACCATGTTGACGAGCATGGGCCAAGCTGCCGACTGAGGAGGGCAGAGGGTGCCCTGAAGCTGAGCACGGAAGGTAGCAGGGTGGAGGATGGGGTAGGAGGGGAGGTGAAACTCGAAGAACGACTCGAGGAGTTCGGCGGCGAAGCGCTGGCTCTCCGAGTCCCAGTTGGCAAAGTCAACGTTGTCAGGCAAGGTAGCTGCGTGGTGCAGCGACGAAGCTCGAGCGAGACGCTCACATGAAATGTCGATGCCGCCCTTTACCTTGGTCGAGGTGGAGCTGGCGTCGTGGCTGGCCAGCGTGGGCTGGTTGTGAGTTCGACTTGAGCGCCAGGCTCTCTTGCCAGACGCAACTGCGAGGCGATCTGGAGGGCAGCGTTGCAGCTGGTGAGACTGACAAAGTTGCCTCCGCCGAGGGCATCGACATCTTTGCTAGACTTGGACGAAGCATTGGCGTAGGCAGCGGGCTGGTCGGCGTGAGTGAAATCAGAGTCGTTGTCGACGACGAGGTCATCGTCCAAACCTCTGGTGGTGGCAGAGCGAGCACGCTTCTTGGAAGGCGACGAGGGCCTGACGTGGGCGAAGCTGCAGGCATGAGTAGCGTCTTCACCGGTCAAGGAGCGGTTCTGCATACAAGGTTGGGTGGTGTGGCGACGAGCGGGTGCGGCGGGAGGGGCTGATGACTTGCTGTCAGAGGGAGGCTTTGCTGTGGTGGTGTTGGTCTGGAGCTCGGCAATCCTCCTTTTGGCTTCGTCGAGCTGAGCCTCCAAGGAGCTGACGTACTGTCGAGTGATGGGCGAGCGCTTGGGTGGGTCGACGTAGGCACACGACTTTGTGCGGCTGTGAGTGATGCAGCGGCCGCAAAAGGGGAGGCCGCCGTCGCAACGCATCTTGCGGGACTTGCACTCTGTGCAGGCACGAGCGACTTTGGAGCGGCCATCGCTGGTGCCTGGTTTGCTGAGATCGCTGGGGTGGACGTTGTCAAAGCCGGAGTTGCTGTAAGGGAGGAAAGCAAACTGGCCAGGCTGGGGCTCATTGGGGTTGATGTGGACAGGACCGGAGCCGAAGCTGGGCTGGGTCTCTGCTTTGATGAAACCCATAATGAGATAGAAAAGGGGAGTGGTGGTCTAGGTCGGAAAAGTTGGAAGAGAGGAGGAGGGGATGTAAACGTGACGAGAGGGTGGTGTCGCCGGGGGATGGGGTGGTATAATGGCAGCGATATGAAAATGTAGAGTGGATGGCAGGTGCTCTCTATACCTTGGCCTTGTCTACAAGAGATGTGTGCGTCATGAGATCTAGCCAAGAGTGTTTCGTGATGGATCAAGAAGACGTGGCACAAGAGGTAAGGCAGTGTAGGACTAGCTCAAGGTTTGTGAGGACAAGCAATGAAAGATGCGATGGTCGATCGACGCGGGTCGAGGTCGAAAATCGAAGGTCGATCTAGCGATTGAGTGGGTATTGATCAACGAGTCGAGATCGCGTCACGTCAGGCGTTGCGAGACTGATCGGATATCCAATGCTTTTGGGTGGGTGAAGGAGGAGATCGACGTCGACGGTGGTGATGAGACGTCTCGGGACTGAGAATTGAGGGAGGTCCAGAGGGAGATCTAGAGGTGTGTGGGGTGTAAGTTGGAAGAAGAGGTAGGATAGCAAGGCAGAAAGGATGGGAGGTGAGGATACGAGGTCAGCAGGACAAGCGATAGGCAGTGGCCACAACGAGAGGATACCAAGATAGCAAGCAGCACGACCAACGCCAGGCGCGACACAGGCGGAGAGAGAGGGAGAGAGCGCGCGCCAAAGCGCGAGTCAAGCAAGAGAGAAAAGAGCAGCACGACACAAGGCGTGATAGGGCGACGAGCAGGAGGCGACAGCGGCAGCAGCGGCAGCAGCGGCAGCAGCAGCGGTCAACGTGGACCGGTCTGTCTCTACTCTCATGAACCGGACTGCAGTCGCGCTTTACATCCGCTTCAGAGAGCGAGAAAGATAAGTCAACGGTCGGGCAAAAAGATAGATTTGTCATGTCCCGAAAGGGCAGGGCCACAGAGCCACGAGAGCAAAGTGAGGGAAGAACAAGCGCCAAGTCCAAAGATACGGATCCTCCGTCGTGTATCAATCAGCAGCTGCAAACGCAGTCGGCAAGGTTCCACTGCAATTTGGGACTGGACTGGTGCAGATACGAGTGAAACAACCCTGTTTTGTTTTGTTTTTGTTTTTTTTTTTTTTTTTTTGTTTTTTTTGTTTTTCGATTTGATAGGGTTTACCGATACGCGGGCCTTGTGACCAACTCTCTCTCTCTCTCTCTCTCTCTCTCACAGTCTTTCCGAGGGAAATCAAGTGCGAGTCCTTTTTTTTTTCTTTCTTTTTTTTCTTTTTTTTTTTCTTTTCTCTTTTTAAATTGATAACGACAGCGACCATAAATCACGCAAGCCATGCAGCCCGTGGACTGAGGCCAGACCTAGATTGAAACAATCCAAGACCGAGGCAATTGCGAGCTTGGGTTTCGTTGCACCATCTCTACAGACAATCTTCCGAACTATCTATGGCAGCAAGCAGCAAGCTTTTGAAGTAGAGCTCTCGACTCCACTGTGCAAGACAATGTTGTTCTCAATCGGCAGGAAAAAGCGGTGAGACCGAGAGGGACAAAAAGCGAGACACAGCCAACTTGCCACGCGCGACGCTAGCGCAGTGGAGCCGATAAGCTATCAAAGGTGGCAGTCCAAATCGAACAAAAGCAGCAGGGCAGAGAGCGATTCGCTCAAAGAAGAAGGAGGAGAAGAGGAAGAGGAAGAAGCGTCTCAGTTACGCCCGCCAATCAATCCCGGCTCCGATCATTGACTGTCAAGGGCTTCTGCTGCTTGTTTTCTTCTTGATTCGAGTCCCGTCCGAGACCATGCCGCCGGGCACAAGCTGCGAAAAGTGTGAGAAAATTCCTCGTACTTTCCACATGAGAGGATCGAGATAACGGAGCATTGCGGCCGAAGACGACGATTGAATGAGCCAACCAGTCCGTTTGTGGCTGCGAGATTGTCCACTTTGAACCAGCACGTCGGAGCGCCAATCACAGCATCGCTTTCCACCAACTGCGCTGAGATCCCTATCGCTTGACCTGCTCTCGCATGGCCTCAGAGCAAAGGAAAAGTTTTTTTAAGGTTTACAACCCTGCCTCTCGTGATTGGTTGCCCTTCTCGCTCTCGACAGCAGAATGTCAAATGTTGCGGGGACACAGTCAGCACTGCTTGCTGCTACTCCATCTCTGTTTGCTGCCAGCAAGAGCGACAGCGAAGAGCAGCGGTGTGACCCAGCCTGGGTTCGCAACCGTCGGGATGCTACCGACTTAGAAAAGGGTCCCCGATTCGCCTAGTGTGCATCCAAGGGCCTTTTTCTACAGTACATCTTGCACGTTAGCGAGAAGCCAGGCGATGGTCTTCTGCTAGCACAACCACCAGCCGAGCCGGGGGGGGAAGGGATCTCTTGGCAACTGCGCAACCACCTTTCAAGCAGCTTTTCGTGTTGGCTGCTCCATCGACTGGTACAACGTGGCTGCCTCTTAGCGTCCTTTTTTTCTGTTCTCATCTTGTTCCAGCTTGCTATGCGAGGCCGACAACGACAAGGCGAGGCACAATACTGTACAGTATCGAGGCGAGCGAGACCAGGCTAGAAAGGGAGACTCTTATTTCAAATTCTTGCGCTGTTTTGCGTGCTCTGTCCACACCATGATCGACCAGGGTATGCAAACTTGACGTGATGCCCCATCGACCCTCGCCGACCATCATCGTGTCTCTCGTGATGCGTGTTGCAGGAGCTCGCCAATTGACCGAGAGCACGGGGAGAAAAGGCTGCAGCAAGTCCCGGACCGGCGCTCGGAGTTCTCCGGAGACTGAAATCGAGCGCTTCGTCCGGTGTATTCATCGCACCCTGCCCGCTTCAACGTTGATGAACCTTTCGACTTGCTTGTTCATCCATTCTTTCGCCACTTTTCAGAATCTTATCGGTTGTGAACGCCACCGGCGACAGAGCATAGCATTTCATTGCGGCTACAGGCTTTTGGTTAAGAAGTTCTCGGTCAACTCTTCTTCTTCGTGTTGCAACATCTGCAGCTGCTGCTTCTCGCTTAAGCACCTCGCCAGGCGATTCGAATATCCAGCAGCAGCAGCAGCAGCAGCAGCATCCACCTCTGTTGCTGTTGTCAGGTGCTTTGGTTTGCTTTTCCCATCTCGCTTGTGACAATTCAGTTACAGTATCTCCGTAATCCGAACCCTCTTCTGTTGTCCGGCTCGCATCATAGCGAGTCAAACAAACTTTGCGCTGATCGCTCGACGCGAGACTAGAGCCGAGAGCCTTGCCTCCCTTGTCTCTCCCTCTGTTTTACGTACTGTACCTGCCTTAGCCTAGCCCAGTGCGGGGGTGAGACTCGTCTTCGGCAAGCTACCACTTGAGCGTGTGTCATCGGTACTTTCGCCGCCTCGTCCCTATTTGGCTGCTGACCATCGCTCAAACCGCCCATCCGACGGGCTTCGCCGTCTCAATCTCTCGTCGACACCCACCTCCTGCAGCAGTCTAGATCGCACAAACGCGGGGAAATGACGATAAGCAAAAAGCATCGCCCCCCCCCACCATCGAGGTGAGATGATGGTGGGAAAACAGCGTCGGACATGCGGAGTCTCAATGCACAGACGCGAGTTACGCTAGTTAGCGGCTGAACGGGTTTGATGGACAGCAAGGCTTTATCGCTTCTTTCGACAAGTGGTGTCATGTTGAGGCAATCCTTCATCATCCTTGGCCGCCGCCCACACAGCGATGCTCGCTTATCACGTTTTTGCCGCGTTCCCGGCTCAGCAGTCAGCCTTTTGGCCTTGGCATAGCGACAGTGAAATTGAGCCCCTGGGAGGCTCGGCATCAAGCATCCGGTTCAGCCTTGGCACACCATGACAAGACCACTTTCATGGGAGATGACCAACTCGTCCCACGAAAGAAAGTTGGCATGAAACTCTCTATCTGCCGCCGCCGCCGCCATGGTCCCACGCCATGCAAAGACGATGACGCTGTGCGGCACGCACGATGTTCCGTCGTGCTGCAAGAGCTTGCCTGCTCGATTTCGTGATGGCTGTGCTCAGTGGCATTGCTAATCAAAAGTGTTTTCATACTGCAGAGCTCCTGCTCGAGCTGAGGCGATTACGCTTGTTCGGCTCTGCAGCCGAAGCAATTTTTTGGTCACATGTTAGAATTCGTCCTCTAACATTTCAGGAACATCGACCTGCTGCGCTCGGACCCGTCAACCTTTTCTGAGCGCCGGACCAACACCGCATGCTCAGTTCCGCTTCCTCTCCCTCTCTACACCATACAGCAACAAGCTCAAACACTTCTCAAGCATGCACGATTTCAAGCCGCTCAAAAGCGCTCTCTTGGCAACAACGCTAGCATTTGCAGCGACAACGACAACTGCTGTTGCTGCTCCCACAGCTGCTGCGCCTCAAGCATGGACCTACTGGAAATCGGATGCGTCCGCGGTCGCCTTGCAGAGCTGTGCAACCGAGGTAGCCAAGCTCCACGATGGCGCTGACGTAGCATACCTCTTCCGAGCACCATCCGATGCGGCTTGTGCGAAGAGTATGTCTACGACGCAGGATGGACCGGCGGAAGTGGTGCTGTTCAAGCAGGAGGCTGTCGAAAACGATCTGCAGAATGCACTAGCAAGCACTTGGAAGAATCGCGCGCTCGAAGCTCTTTCCCCGCAAGCGTCGACAGCTGAAGCGGCTTCCGGACAGATGGCGTTCCAGCTTTCGACCGCGCAACCATCTGCAGCTCCAAAGATTATCAGCGCACACGACAGCTCCCTCCTCGTCGCCGTCACGGATCAATCCCTCTCCACCATCGACCAGCACGCAACGTTCGACACCCGCTTGGAACGACTCGTCTTCCGCTCCACCTCCTCTTTGAGCGATGACGAGATCGAAAAGCCCGAACCTTCATTCAAAAAACCCAAGTACCACTGTGTCATAGCCAAGATCGCCTCGTCCAGCGCACTCAACCCGGCACGCATCCTTAAGGACCTTCGCATCCTGACGGGCGAAGACCCCAGCCTCGCGATCCAGGCAAGTGGCACAGTCGACACAGCGCCACCTACAGTGCTCGCTTGGCAGGAACATGGATCAAGTCGCAACTAGAACAATCGCTCGCACCGCTCAACGGCTCGACGTGTGACTTTTTCGAGTACTCGCCCTATTTCGCTCCCAATGTCGTCTGTCACATCCCCTCTTCTTCGCAGGGAGAAGAAGGGGCGGTGGTGGTTTCCGCACACTACGATTCGCGAGGAACATTCGGCTCTACCACCGCACCTGGTGGAGACGATGACGGTTCAGGAACAGCCGCGCTGCTCGCCATCGCCCGCTCCATCGGCTCTTCCCAACTTTCCCTCCGCTCCCCCGTCCAACTCGTCGCCTTCTCGGGCGAAGAACAGGGTCTCGTAGGCTCCCAACACTACGCCACCCACCTGCGCGACCTTTCGACGAACATAAAACTCGCACTGCAAATGGACATGCTCGCCTACCGAAAACCCGACGAACCACTTCAAATCGCCTTCCCGGACAAATTCGTCACCAATAGCGCTACACAACACGTCTGGAAGATCGCCGACATCTACGCTCCCGAGTTGGAACAAGGTTATACCCCAGCCTGCTGCTCAGACCACCAGAGCTTTTGGGAAAACGGTTTCCCCGCCACCTGGGTCTTCGAAAGAAACGGCCCCATCGCCGATCCCATGTATCACAATTCCGGCGACGTGACCAATAGAACGGGCTACGACGTGGACCAGTTGGCGAGCATCGCTAAAGTCATCACAGCTACGCTACTCGACGTCGCCGGCTTCCAGCCGTAGAACACTGCTCTCCATCCAACCCTTTCTACAGTAGAATCACAGGAGATGATTGGTTGGACAGGAAACAAAATGCATTGCTAAAAAAAATAATAATAAAAATAATAAAAATAAAACCCGGTGCGTAGAATGAGAATTGCAATGCTTAAATGCGAAACAAGTGCGTGTATGCTTTTTTTGTGTGTGTGACAATGAGAAACAAGTTGACTACGACAGTAGTGCGGGTATAGCTACAGTGCGTGCGAAATGCGATCAAAGAAAACAATTTGGAATGGGGATGAATTAGCCTTTGGAAGGGTTGTTTGAGTTGGAGAAGGGGTTTTGGAGAGGTGCAAGAATGAACATCCTCATGCGTGCGGTGCGAGACAGGATGGAACAAGAGCCTTTGTGCGGCTCGAGAAGTCGGAGGCATCTGAGTCGGATGGCTTTGACGAGGTGCTGAATGCGTAAACTTAGCGGCAAGTATCGATCGCAGGCCCACACCTCTTCTTAGCCATCCCCAGCTCATACTCTCCCACACCCAAAGATCGACACAGCCCAGCAAAAGCCTCCCATTTCTCCTCATACCCCTGCTCAGCAAGCACGATATCAGCCTCCTCAGCATCCCGTCCTCCCAGCTGCTGAGCGCGCTCGTGATCCACCAACCCCAACCGACGAGCGATCTCTTCAAGCAAATGCTCATCGTGCATGTCGCCTCGTTCGGTGCTGGTAATCAGCTCGCGGATTGAGTCTGCCGTGTCTGCACCGCGGACTTGACGGATCTGCTGGAAAGCGTCATGGCACCGGGGCGTGTCGAGCGTCTTTTTGAATTCTTGCGCTCGTGAAATAGACGGGTTGGGCGAGATGGGAAAGACGATGCTAGGCGAACGCGGGCTGCTGCTGCTGCTGCTGCTGCTGCTGCTGCTGCTGCTGCTGCTGCTGCTGCTGCTGCTGTTGCTGCTGCTGTTGCTGCTTGTAGAGGAAGCATTGGGTGAGGGGCTCAGGCGCGTGCGGCAGGCTTGAAGGGGGCTCAGCGGCGTAGCGGGTGCGAGCGAGCTTCGGCTACGTTGAGTCGAAGATTGCACCTCGTCTTCATCGTTGGCTGCAGGAGCTGTCATCCGGTGAAGCAGGTTGGGGAAAGGGTACCCCTGCGAGCTGCCACCGAGACGACTCGATGAAGCGCCAAACGAAGCCCTCGGTGTAACGCCGCCTCCCGCCGGACCGGCTTTGGGCGTGGGATCGCCTTTCACAAAATCAGGCGTTGCAAGCTGCTTCGACTTGCTGCCGGGGTCATCGTCGCGGGCGAGCGACAGTTCAAGAAGCGGCGTCATCGACTCGTCCTCGCTCCGTCGCTGAGAACAGGCCCAGTCCTCACCTGCGCTACCGACGTCAAAGCTAGCGATGCTGCTCGAAGGCGAGCTAGCAACAGCGTTGCTGTTAATCGAAAAGGCTACCTCGCTCGAGCGTCGTCCCTGTCGAGCACGCTCGTACTCTAGCGCCAGCGAGACAAAGCCTCCAGGTCGACGTTGCACAGCAGGCGGGGAGCGAAGCGAGTATGGTTCGCCGCCTCGGGTGCTGCGTGTAGCGTCGCGTCGGCTGAAGCTAGAACGCCAGCTACTCTGTGAGCGGGACAAGGCGTCATGGCTCTGTCGTCGGAAGTTGGCGCCAGACTTGGCGAGCGAGAAGCCTCCTCCGAGTGCCAGCCCACTGCCAGAAGTGCCGCTTCCCTGACTGCGACTCTCGAGCTCCTGCATGTGTTTGGGCTTTTGAAACTGAGCCTGGTGCTCGTCAGTCGTCGCAGATGTGGTCGGGGAACCCTTGCGAGATACCTTGGCTTCCACAGTGTCGGCGGTCCTCGAGGTGGGCTTGGGCGCCTCAGCGTCGTCGGAGCCCTTGCGCTTGCGTGTCGCCGAGTCACACGACTTGCCTGCGTCCGATTTGGTGTCACCGTTCTCGAAAAAGTTGTGCTCGCTAGGCGATGGCGAGATCGACAGACCCATCGTCGCACGGAAGGCTGCGATGGATTCGCTAAGGTCGCGCGAGCCGCAGCCGCCAGAGGGATGGCGAGTCCGACCGTCGGGCAACAGACCAGGAATCGGAGGCGACACAGAGCCTGTGCTGCTAGCTGCGCCCCTGCTGCCGACGCTGCCAACGCGTTTGCGACCTGTCGAAGCCCGCCTGCCTTTACCGCTTGCCGACGCGGCCGAGGATGAGTCGAGCAGCTCAGCGCTGGCAGCGCTTGCATGCAGACCAAGTGCGCCTGTGGGAGCGGCCGGGGCAGAAGATGTGTGGTGGCGACCCTGACCGTGATCCTGAAGGCTGATGCGGCGAGTGCCCTCGGCCAAGCGGTCTGCCTCGCTTTTGGCGTGATCGGCTCGCAGCTGCTCGAGATGGTCGGTGGGAGACGTGAGCTCGGCAAAGGATCGCGCAAAGCTTTCAGCACGGCGACAAGGCTTCTGCTGATAGAGACCGGGAGCCGGGAGAGTGTGCGAGGCCTCGCTGACACCACGGAGACGTCGCCCAGCCGGTGCCTTTGGTGACAAGGCGCGATCAAGATCCATGGTTCTCGAGTCGTGTCCCTGCGGAGGTTGCTGTTGCGTTGGTTGGTTGTGGACCATCAAGGTGCTGAGGCGTCGGTGCTTGGAGAACGAGGTTGCTGTTGCAGCACGCGAGGGGGAGGCTTCAGAACTCGGAGGCGCCAGGCTGGCAGGAGACATGGCGCCGATAGGCAGAGGCGAGTCTACATAGTCCCTGAGGCCGGCAGAACTGGGCTCGGAAGCATTCGAGGTACGTCGAGAGATGGCCGGACTTGAAGTCGAGAAAGCCGAGATACGCAATCCTGCAAACTTGCCAGAGCGAGATCGTGTTCTGCGAGAGACATTTGCTGATGCCTGCGTCGACGAGTGAGGCTCCTCCATGATGTCTTCGAGCGAGCTTGTCATGGCAGAGTCGTCAGCTCCAGCTGACATGGCAAACACCTCACCCGGAGAAGTCGGACTGCTGGTGGTGTCGTGTACCTGACCTTCTGTCGACTCGGGTGGCAGCAGAGATGCTTGGGCTGCCGGCGAGGTCTCTTCGCGCAGGGATGACTTTTGCAGCTTGCCCGCTGGGTGCTCCGAGTAGGACTGCGGCAACGCATCCAGTGGCTCGACATTGACAGACAGATCATCGAGGTCACTGGAAGCAGCCGAGGGCGGCGAGAGGGGCTGTCATTGTCGTGGCTGGGGTCGGCGAAGCGAGAAGGCAGTGCCCAGCTGTCGAAGCGAGAAGAGCTTGGCTGAGCGGCTGGCCGAATCGAGAGGCCGTCGGCGCCCAAGCAGCGTGCAAGCTGTGCCCAGAGCGAAGGGGAACGTTCCATGACGAGCGACTCGAGGCGAGCGAGCCAGTCCTCGTCGTCAAGCAGAGGTCGGTCGAGCTCGATGAGCAGCTCCAGCATCTCGTCCCATCGCTCGTCCTTGCCACGCTGGGTGGGTTGGCTCGAATCGCCTCCGAAGACACTGCAGAGTCTGATCATGAGCGACTCGTTGGCTTTGGTGTCGAAGAGCAATTCCTTGACTTCGCTAGGTCGATGGAGGAAGGGGAGGAGGACACTGTCGTCCGAGACATCATGGACGTTGACGCTCGAGTCAAATCCAGAAGATGCTGCTGCTTGAGATGCGGAGCGCAAGTTCGAGAAGGAAGTGGCGAAACGCGATTGTTGTGAGGGAGACGTCAGGGCGTTGCAAGGAGTCGGCTTTTGATGAATGGGGGCATGGGCATTGATGGGGTGCTCTGCGTCGCCTCTGAGGATGGTGAGGGCGCAGCTGTGACCAAACCGAGGAGACATGGCGAACGAAGATGATGACGAGAAGGGCGAGTGAAGTCCCTGATGGCTTGGAGAGAAGGGCAAGCGACTCTCCAAAGTCGATCGAGTGGTTGGATTGTGTCTTGGAACAGAGAGGGGAACAGCCATGGCTGGCAGGTCGGTTCGATATTCGCTTTGGTCTTGATAGAGAGATGATCGATCGGTTTGCTGTTGCTGTCGGAAGAGGTAGCAGAGGTGATACGAGGCCGGAGTCTGTCAAGGGACTTGGACGATGATGGTGGTGGTGGGGAAGCAAGTGAATGCTATTTCGTGAAGGCGGAGCTGATTGCTTAGGGAGGAGAAAGACAAAAGTCCTCGTCGGGCTCTTCCCCCTTTTGACTTTAGATCGAAGGGGTCGAGAGCCAGTGAATCGTTGGAATAGCGACCGACCAATGGGACGGCACAGAGCCAAGCGAATCGGAAGGGCAGAAACCTGGGATGACTGAACCCAAACTGTTGGTCACACCGGACCCTGACTGTACCGCAATCCACAAAGATCGAGTCTCGGCAGTGCCGGTATCGAGACAAAGTTTGCCAGCCGGAAGAGGAGAAGATCGAATCGGATGGGTCGGATGAACCGGATCACAGTCGAGCTTGCAGGTTGGCACAGAGAGAGAGCGAGAGCTGCGGGATGATCTCAATTGAAAAACGCTTGTAAGAATGTGGCGCAGGGCAGTGTGACAACGTGACAGGTGGACGATGATTAGTGATGGGCACGGCGAGCACGCCGACAAGCGGGAGAAAGACGAGATAGGAGGATGAAAGCGAGCGAAGCTGTGTCTCGGCAAGCGATTAGAGCTGACTCTGCAGTTGTGAAGAGCCTTGCTGCTACGGTGGTGATTGGTCGAGTGAGTGAGGGAGGGAGAGGCGTGATTGTCAAGTTGCGCGTATGATGTTAGCCTGCGTTGATGCTGCGTAAGGGTTTCCTGAGCTGCAGCAGGCAAGGGTGGAGGGGCGAGCCGATTGCGAGGAAGAGCTTTGTTTAAATATACAGTGGACAGCTGATGTCCGTCACGACAGCCAAACGCAACAAAAGCCTTTTCCGAGTGTGCAGCTTCACTCGCAGTCGCTGCTCCTTCCTCGACGTCGCTGTGTGACATGCTGAAACTCAGATCCGATTGTGCACCTCTCTGCCGTGACTCTAAAGTCTGCGCCAACCGCCTTGCAGAGAAGATCGGAACATGCAGCGACCCACGCCAAGTCACGCAGCACTTTCTCTGTCTTTGTCTTTGAGATGTGTCGGCTGCAAGCCACTCGATTCTTCTCTGCACATGGACAGCAATCTCGAATCTTCTGCACCTTGCTCCTCCTCCCCCATCTTCGTCTCGCACTGCAGCTCTTCTCCTAACATGGAGCTCCACTTTTCGTGCTCATTTCTGACTCAGACACTGTCTTCTTCTCACGCTTTCGTCCGTGCTTGCGGTGTCTACCTTGGCTTGCTGCTCCAAGCAAAAGCGGGCGGACCTGGGCGTTGTCAAGTGGATGGGAAGTGGGCGGTGCAACGAAACGCCATGCATGCGTCCAGGAAACAAAAAATGGAAGGCATCAGACCAGAGGACCCTTAGTGAGCAACTTGCATGGAAATGCAGCGAAAAAAAAAAAAAAAAAAAGGCAGGGGTGAATAATCGAAAGGGCACATGGGCGTGCTAAAGGAATGCGGTGCAGTGTGTGTGTATGCCAAGGAAGATTCCATCATGGCTCGTCCACTGCTTTCTCAGTCATCGTTGAATTTCTCGTTCTCATCGTGCAGACGCGGTAGCAACCGCCACAACGGTCCGCGCCTTTCTCCGATCCGATGACCTAGCCCGCCCCTCTCCCCCTCTCTCTCGCATAAAGTCTGAGCTCAAAATTCCAAGCCACACTTCAAGCAGCATCACAAGGTCCAGTCGAGCCCAGCCAGTGACAGAGCCCGAGACGCAAAAGGATCTCGAGCGAGCGTGGGCGCAAAAACAGATGCAATGCTGCGCGGATGTGTGTCTTCGATGCTTGGACCCTGCTGGGTCGTGTCTCGCCTGCACTTGCCTCGAGAAATTCTGAGCTTCCTTCGACGAGGCTCGATGAAACGGACTCTCATCTACTGTAGCTCCTCGAAGTCGGCGGGCAGCGGTGTCGTGCCATGCTGTTCCCTCTTGGCGAGCGTCGATACCCTGGACCTCAGATTCCCGCTCGTGTTGCTTCCGATCGGAGTTGCAACGAGCATGGCGGTGCTGGACGAGTTTTGAGATGATGTCAATCTCTTCCTCCGCTTCCCCGGTCAACCACGTCGTCTTCAATTTTTGTTACCGAAAATACTCAAATGCCAAAAATATCTTGACAAAAAACTGGCTCAAAAATAGTGATACATGAAATTCGCTGCGCAACGCGTTCTATCGCACGAAAAGAAGACCGGCCTTCTGACTGCCCTGTGCACGTTCTGCAGAGTTCTTCTGCCTGCAGCTCTAAGCGCAGTAGCCGTTCAACTTGCGCTCTTGAGCGTTCGCACACGTCCACACACGCCTTGCTCGGTCACCCGCTACAGCTTCAGGCGGTCAATTTGGCATGTCAATGCTGATTTGCACGACTCATTCGAGTGTGAGGGCGGTGTTTATCGAATCAAAAGTAACATAGGAAGAAAGAGGAGAAAGAGAGTGTTGAGCAGACTGCTGCTCGCAAATCGAGTCGGACAGCTGGGTTTTGCTATTGAAAAGTGGCGTTATCCAGCCGGCAAGTCCTACGTGTCCGCCGAGCTTAGGTGACCTTCTTGCGCTCGTCGACCGAGAGACCACCGGGTCCCATGTTGACGAGCAGCAGCAGACCGCCGACGATCGAGAGCGTCTGGAAAAAGTCGTAGCGCAAAAAGTCACGCGAAGGGTGGGCCGAGTGCACCGTCCAGAAGTTGTTGACAAACAGGTTGAACACGCTGAGGATCAGCACGAGGAAGCTGGCACTCCACCTAGCCTTGAAGCCAACTACGACCATGATGCACGCGCCCAGGCCGAGCACCGAAACGAGCACACGTGCCAAGGACCACTCGCCCTGAATGATGAATCCGATGAAAAGAAAGATGAGCAGCACACGGCCTGCCAGCTGGAAGTAGATCTTGCGGTCGGTTTCGCTCAGGCTTGGCAAGCCGGCAAAGATGTTCTTCTTGGTCGAAAGGCTGTCCGAGAGCACCATGAGCAGGCCACCGACGACCGACAGGTTGCGCAGGAAGAAATTGAGGTCAAAAATGAGACCGTATCCGAAGCCTTGCACCACAACGACACCGAACAGGGCGCCCACCGAGATCTCGGGGTATTTGCGCATGATGACGGTTGCAGAGGCAGCGCACATGACCTGTCATCATGGTCAAGGTGGATTGTGCGAGAGAACAGCAGAAAAACAGAGTCAGTACGAATGCTTCCTAAAGCTTGCCGGAAAGACAGCGCCTGGCTGTTGTGGCCTGGATCCAGCACTTACAATGACGTTGGCGAGGAGGAAAAGGTGGCTGATGCCCCAAGGGAATCCACGGTGACGTTGCAAGTAGTACTTTTGATCGGACCACTGGGTAACGATTCGGAGCGCATCTTCGAGGAAAGTGACGACGATGAGGAATCGACCGAGAGCGGGCAGATGCGGCTTGATGGGTTGCGTGTAATGGTCGATCAGGTCCTCGATCTTGGACGTGTATTCGCGCATCTTGTCGAGCGGCGAGTCGGATTGCGAGCTCGAGCTCGTCGAAGCGTAAGGGGAAGAGCCGTACGAAGCCATGCTTGGGTATGGGCCGGAACGTGCAAAAGAGGTCGACGACGGCGCCGAATGAGAAGAGAAGGAAGCGTCTTGAGGACTGAAAGAGAGTCGAGCCGCCATTGAAGTGTCAGCAAAGAGGAGATTCTTGGAGCAAGTGGCGCAGGTGAGGTGAATAGCGTCCGATGGCTAGTAGAAGGTGCGGTTTCCGTTGTTGAGAGAAGCAGAGAGAACCGTGTTGCGGAAGGCGAATGCAGGATGATAGTGGATCGTGGTAGGAAGATGAAGGAAAGGGCGAGATCTGGACATACCTTTATACAAGACGCAACAACAAGGATGGAGGATATTGTGCGACCAAAGAGCGAGGACCGAGGAGCGAAGAGGAGGAAGGAAAGAAGGAAAGATGCGAGATGCGAGATGGCAAAACACACACAGATAGCGGGAGACTGACATCGTGCCACGCATAATAATCCCTTGCCTGGCATGCAAAGACACACAGACCTCTTTGATTTGTGATTTTTTTCATTTTCTCGCCTCGCCTCGCCCTCGCTCTCCTCTTGTTAGCTCTTAACTTACGCCCAACTCAGGCGCTGGTGCCTCGCCTAAAAGTTTTTAAATAGGTTTTCAAAAGCGACGCAGCCGACGCTTGCTGAGGTGGAAGGTTGGTTGCCCTGAAATCAAAGCTGCAGCTGTCACATACAGTAATTTCAATGCCAGCTCGTGCTCAATTCTCCGTTGGTCCCTCCTTCGGCCACGGGAAACATGCACTCTCGGACCACCTTTTTCGGCGCAGAGGCTCGAGGATCAGAGGCTGGAGACGACGCGTTTGAAAATGTGGTTTCGGTGGGCCCTTTAGTACGCTGTCGCCAGCTCCATCAAAGCAGCAGAACGGGAGGCTCGATCTTGGTCTTGAGCTGGTGCCAAGTGAGCGGGCCCATCTTTGCGGCGCAACGAAACCTTGTTATGATCGTTTCTTGGATCGCACTTCGATTGCACGAGTCTCGCAGCAACCAGATCGGCCAAAAGCCGTTTCGTTGCACACCGGTCACTTGATCCACCACCACTCTGTCTCCTCCAGCGTGGCGGCGCTGGCAAGCCACGAAAGAACAAATCACGCGTTCTGTCTCGGTAAGCGACGATCAGCTTGGCATCATGTGAAGGCGGTTCGAGTTAACTTAGGGAGGCCTATGGTGGATCCTTGCATCTCACACATGCTGCCGCTTGCATTCCTCGCGAAGCGTTGGGATTTTGACCACAAGACCAAGACCACCAAAACAAAGGTGGTGGATGTACAATCTAACATTTTGAAAAATTCTGAACAACCAACAACACCTTTCCTCAAGCTCCTTCACACGTTCAACCTCAATACCACTACAGAGATTTGGGTTGAGGCTGTTGTCAGACAGTGCACACGAGCCATCACACCATGAGCTTGCTGCTTCTTCCCAAAAGTCTATTATTATAAATGACCACAAGTCTAGTCAGCTCTCATCGTATAGCACTGAAAAGGTTTATTGAGAGTAACCAAAGCAGTGTACGTCACCTGACCGCCCTTACACGGTCTTGACGGCGGGTGCATCCAACAACGAGCGGCCAGCCTTCCAGTTGGTGTACCACCGCAAGTAAGCCTCGTTGACCACCAAGGTCAAGACGGTGTGCGGCGCGATGCGGAAGAGATGCGCGGTGGTGCCCTTGTACCATCCCAATACACCTTCCGCTTTTGCGGTGAGGTAGAGGCAGTGGAAGGGGTTGCGGTAAAGCGTGCCTACACTGCGTCCACGCTCGTCGATTCGTACGGGCTGGTTGTACATGCGTGTCAAGGCCGTATCCGCTGGCTGCATCACAGCGCATACGCAGAGGCCGCTGAAAATGGACGAGGCAAAGTAGGTGAAGAATGAGTTGGGCTTGTTTGCGAGGAACTTGAGCGGGTTGTATGGGTTTGCATCGACATCCATGTTGGTGAGGTAGCTCTTGAACCACGTATACGCCGGCAGCTGCACCGTGCTTCCCATGGCCGTTCGCAGCACGGCAGCGTCCATACCACGCGCCAGACCTCGAGGGCCTTCGCTCTTAACAATCTTGACCAAACCATCGATGTTGCTCTTGTAGTTGTGCGACGCTTTGCCAATGACAAAGTGCGGGCTGTACGCCTGAAGTCGAGCCTTGACCAGGAACAGCGGGTTACCGAGGATGGCACCGACACATCCACTCGAGGCGCCTGCTGCGAATGCACCTGCCGCCCACTGCTCTTCGGGTCGCTTGCCTGCTGCGCGGTTGATGGCTTTGCGGAAAGGCTCGTAGAATCCGAGACGACTGCCGTTGAGCAGCACCTGGTATACGTACGCGGCACCGATACCTCGCTGGACGCCCTTGACGCCTTCCAACTTGAGCGTCTTTGCAAAGCAGTCGAGCGAGGATGTGTAGAGACGCGCACCTACGGCAGCCTGTGCACCGGCCTGCGGAGCTGCCGAACCCGCTTGAGCGCTGAGCACACGCGGTGCTGCCGACATGAGCTCGCCTTGGAGCTGCATGCGGGTCTTGCACACCTCCATTGGGTTGGTGACGGTGACCGCCGTCATGGCCGCCAATGCGCCGGTGACGAAACCCTCGGCGGTGGAGATCTTGACCGGCGCGGCCGCTGTCCCCGCAGCAGCTGATGTATTCGAAGACATGATCACTTGTCAAGACCGCTTCTTACGTTGCTCGTCGTCCTTTCTTGCTGTACGCCGTGCCGTCTGTGGTATCTCAGTGCTTCCGAGGTGCAAGAGAGTTGTATCGCGAGACCCGCTTCCTAAGTTGGGACGCTGTAGAATCGAAGAACGGCCTCGCAATGAAGTCGAGGATAAAGCGGCAGGAAAAAGGAAAAGAAAGCTGTGTTGAGTCGGACGACAAGGTCCAATGAGCCGTTAGCACCGGCTGTCTATCTCTTGTGTGTGTGGGGGGCAAACAGTGTGGCAGCGGAGTGCTGTTTCTTCCTGGCTGATCAGAAGAGGGACCGGTGACTGGATTTCTGTGCCAGACTTTGAGAAGAAATGCCCGATCCGATTTCCGGACAAACTCGCGGCATAAATCCGAATAGCCGATCAGATCTGGCCCTTAACGATGGCCTTCGCCCGATCTTTTTCAATTAAGCTGTCGCGTTCTCGAAAGGGAAGGTTCCGTTGGCTCTTTGGTCGCTTGGTCCCTATTTTTCCTGTGGCTTTCGAGCTGTCTCAGAATTTGTGCGCTGTCAATCTGTCCAACGGTCACATGCTTTTGACTCGACGATCTGTCGCAGCAGGAAGGCAGCCGTCTCCAGCAAGGAGGTAGCAGAGGTAGAAAGAGAGGATGTGGTGGTTTAGCATCGGCACGGTGAATGCTGCTTGCTGAGCGGTTATACGCAAATCGAAGCGAGCAAGAGGTGTGTCTCGCTTGGCAGTGTGACACTCAGAGAAGCAGCCGCCAGAAGTGTTGTTTTGTATGCAGCAGCAGCGGCAGCGGCAACAGCTGTCGAACGTCATCACAGCGCGCGTAAGAGCGAGTATTGCGCCGCGCACGGCTGCCTTGGCTTTGTGTGTTTCTGTGTGATTTTGTGCAGTTGTGCTTGTGCTTGTGTGCTTGTTGGGTGCGTGTCGGCAGAGTGTGGAAATTACGAATAAAATCAAACACAGACACACAAGCGTGTAGACGCGAAGTGCAACATTTTCCGCAAAAAGCAAAGCCCCTCGCCCCTTTTTTGTCGGTCACTCCGCTGCTCTCTGCGCTAAGCCTGAGCTCGCCTCCACAGCGACACAGCCCGCAGAGTCGCCTGGGAGATAGACGCCCAGCCTCCAGCCATTGCTAGCGCTTCTCTTTCCATCATCATCATCATCATCATCATCATCATCACTCTTTGCGCCCACCACCACCTTCGTCGCCGACTCGTCGCCTCTGACGCTCTCGCTTCGTCTCCCTCCCGGATCTCATCATCCAGTCGTTCCTCCCTTTGCATCCCGTTCGTGTTTTACGCAGCAGTCGTCATCCGTCTCGATACCCTTCAGCATTCATTCAAACACACAGATATCCCTGTCACGGCTCCATCGCCAGCGAGATCGTGCATAAGTCCCCAGCATACAGCTCAGCTTCTTCAGCTTGCCAGCATCTCGTCACGCTACACGCTATACGCACTTGCATCACTCTGATCCACCATGATGATGGAACCACCGCAGGGCGCCGACCCCGAGGACTACTACGTCAAGCAGGACCGTGTCGGAAAAGGTTCGTTCGGTGAGGTCTACAAGGGCTTCGATAAGCGATCCAGACAACCCGTCGCAATCAAGATCATCGACCTCGAAAATGCCGAGGACGAGATCGACGACATTCAGCAAGAAATCGCAATCTTGAGCCAGCTCGACAGCGCTCATGTTACAAAGTAAGTTGCCGCTTTCTGCGGATGAGTTTTGTGCGTATATGCAGCTAGCTGACAATTCCTCATCGCACCTTGTTGCTAATCACAGATACCATGGCTCCTGGCTCAAGGGCACCAACCTCTGGATCGTCATGGAATATTGCTCTGGAGGCAGTTGCTCTGATTTGGTTAGTTTCTGGGCGCATTCACAATATGCCGAGTTTGAATTATGGCTGACCATGAATCTTATGCCTCTGCTCTTCTCTCTTTTGGCTCCACAGATGAAACCCGGCCGATTTCGTGAAGACTACATTGCCATCGTTGTGCGCGAACTGCTCAAAGGTCTCGAGTACCTGCACGGCGAGGGAAAGCTGCATCGCGATATCAAGGCAGCCAACATCCTCCTTTCGGCTACTGGTGATGTCAAGCTCGCAGATTTTGGTGTCTCGGGCCAGCTCACGGCCACCATGACCAAGAAAAACACGTTTGTCGGCACACCTTATTGGATGAGCCCCGAGGTGATCAAACAGAGCGGATACGACTTCAAGGCCGACATTTGGAGCTTGGGTATCACAGCAATCGAGCTGGCCATGGGCGAGCCACCGTACGCGGACCTTCACCCGATGAAGGTGCTCTTCCTCATCCCCAAGAATCCACCGCCTCAACTCGAAGGACCCTTCTCCCGACCTTTCAAGGAGTTTGTCAACCTCTGCTTGCAGCGTGATCCCGCCAATCGTCCATCTGCCAAAGAACTCCTCAAGCATCCTTTCATCCGCAAGGCCAAAAAGACCACCTACCTCACCGAGCTCATCGAAAGGCTCGAACGATGGAGAGCCGAGGGCGGCGATCGCCACGAGTCAGAGGAGAGCGAGGAAGCAGACGAGGAATTCCAGGAGGGCGAGGAGGACATGTGGGATTTCGGAACGGTGCGCAATACGATGCGTCGTGGAGGACGTGGAACGGTGGCCATGCGCATGCCGGCCAGTGCCATGACTGCGGCTGCCGCTGCCGCTGCTATCAACGGAGGCGAAGATGCGCACAGCGGTCGATACCAGGCAAAGGAGCTTCCTCAAGTGCCACACCATCAGCCGCCCCGATCACCACAGCCTCAGCCTCGATCTCCGACCTACGAACACTCTCCTTCACACTCTCAGCCCCAGTCACCACGTCCAGCCGTGTCGACACCACAGCTGCAGCAGCAGCAGCAGCAGCAGCAGCAACAGCAGCAGCAGCAGCAGCAGCAACAGCAGCAACAGCAGCAGCAGCAGCAGCAGCAACAGCAGCAGCAGCAGCAGCAGCAACAGCAGCAGCAACCACATCAAAAGCGATATCAGCAGCCGCAGCCTGATCGCAGATTTGGAACATCTGGATCTGCAGGCTCGGTGGGTTCCGGATCTGGCTCGGCTGGTGGAACCGTGCGACTTGCAGCAGCACCGTCACGACCAGGCATTCCGACCGGTGGGGCGCCCAGCGATGCAATCCCGCGTCAGCTAAGCTTCTCTGCAGCTGATGCATACGACAAGGCCATCGCAGGCGGTTCCGCCAACGGGCATGGCCCTTCATCCGACCCTTACTATGCAGACAACCACCGCGGCTACTCTGATCGCGTCGAGGAAGAGCGCAGAAGGATGGAGGAGCTTCAGTTGCGCCAATCCAACCACTCCGCGCGCCCAGATGCGGACCGTCACAACAGCTCTGCAGACGCAGCTTACCAAAATCAGCGCCAGCAGCAACTTCAGCAACAGCAGCAGGCAGCGCGCCTCACTGCCCTCGATACGGTCTTCCTTCCGGTCATCGAGCAGCTCAACATGGCTGTGGCATCGCGTCGAGACGCTGTGCGCACGCTCGCCAACCTGCGCGCTTGCCTGGAAGAAGCAGAGATGGTAACTCCGGGCATCATGAATGCCTTTGCCGTCGAACTGTTCCACACCATGGCCGAGGTGGAAGGCGATCACGAGCCGGAGGAAGATCAGTGGGATTCTTGAAGACCTTACCATCTCGTTCGCATTTCACGCCCTGACTTCCTTTTCGACACATTGCACGCACTCTGTTAAGACCTAATTATACACGCTTGGTCCCGAGTCGCCAACCTTTGAGGAAAATCAATTCCTCCCTCTAGCTCTATTGTCGCACGCTCAAGTCACATCCTCTCTCGAACCTGAACTCATACCAGCTTTGCAGCGCTTATGCGGTTGCTGAGCAACTTTCCCTCACAATGCGCTCTCTCTCTCTCGCTTGTTATAATGCATTCACTTGTCGCACTCTTTCTGCCTGGTTGTGCACAGTGTGATCAATTTTGATTGTGAAAGGCGTGCCTGATGAAATGAGAGGGGGAAGGGTCTACAGCTGATCCAAGTCGCTTTCAAGGAACACTTTTAGCGCCGACCAAGCCGGCCAGGCATCTAGATTCAATTCCAAATTCAGGTCGTTTAGTTTCGAGTGGAACGTTGTGAGGGCTTGTCTGTTTGTTTCGACGAAAGCTTTTTCGAGTTCTGCGACTGTCTCTCCCGTTGTTGTCGCCGCGGTAGGGGAGGATTTGAACAGGCTGCCTAGGAAGCCTCCTGTGGAAGAAGAGGGGTTTTGAGATTTCTTGAGCCGGATGAGGGATTGTTGGTTTTTGTTGATCGTTTCGATGGTCGATGTGTAACGTTTGAATGCTTCGGCTAGGATTTTTTCTATCCAGCTTCGTTTGATTGGTGTGGGTAGGGTTTGTAGCGGTGGGAGGGTGAGGAATGTTTCCAGGGGGGAGAAGAGTTGGTGGATGACTTGTACAGTCGTTCCAGTTCCGGCGGTGCTGGGGGAGGAGCGATAGGCAGGCGTGGAGAAGGACCTTAACAGTCGCAGTGGAGACGCAACGCGTGGGAAGAGGATGTTGTACACCAACCGGCCCACGCTCGCCGTTAGTCCAGGGATGAAGTCTAACGATTCTTCGTCTAGTACTCGAACCATGTCATCCCGCAACCCGTCCAACCCTCCCTCCGCACCGTCCAATTCGAGACTCGCAGCGATGCGAGCGAGAATAACCTCATCCAACATCCTCTCCACCCCTTCGCGCAGTGTGAAACAATCCGACAGCAGCTGGGTCGCAAACACCAGTTGCTCATCATCTCGTTGTTGGGCGGTGGAATCGGGTGGTTGAGGTGTTGATACGCGCGAGATGTCTGTGCTCCGATCGAGACTGCTCCTCGATTCACCCCCACCGCCGGACGAGCGTACATTATCAACCTGTCTACTCCCCTCCATCAACCCGGCAGACTGCTCCTCAACCCACGTCTTATATCGACTCAGCAACTGCAGCGTCACCCTCCACTCTCTCGCCGACAACTCGCGCACATGCACCCCCTCAGACCACACCCTCTCCACCGCCTCCAACGTCGCCCGAGTCGCACTCTCGCCCAAAAGCTTCGCCTCCAACTGCGTAACCACTTCCCTAAACCGCATCTGGAAATACACAGGCAGCTGCCACCGCCGCTTGAAAGCGAGCCAATTCGGATGCTCCAACATCGCCCGTTTGGACTCGGACGAGGGGGCGAGGGAGAGGAAGCGTGAAAGAAAGGCGTTGGTGAGCGTGTAGTTGGTGTAGAAGACGTCGGGTTGGCCGACGAAGAATATGGTGTTTCCCATGGATGTGAGGAGATGCGAGGAGAGCGTGTCGAAGATGACGTTGGCAAAGATGTCGCAGCGAGTGTCAGTGGTGGCAGTGAGTGGGTCAGTGGAGGGGAGGGAGTGCGAGATCTCGCGCGAGGCGTCGCATATTTGCCATGCTGTCGAGGCGACGAATTGCAGCAGGCTATTGTACAGCTCGAGGAGTGGGGTGGGCGAGTCGGAGGAGAGGAGGAGGGAGTCAACATGCTGACGGTGCTCTTCGAACAGTGCCTGCGCTGGCTGTGGCAACTCCCTGCTCTGAACGCTAACGCCATTCGCGCGCTGCTCCTTGTCAACAATAACCTTAGCCGCCCAGTCAGCCACCAGCAGATCGCGCACCGCCTCTTCCGCCTCGTTCCTCCGCTTAATCCCTTCACTATCTTCTCCCCGTCTCACAAGCGTCAACGTGTTCAAAGTACCCAACGCCATCTCCAACCACGACCGCTGCTCGTCCAGCCTTGCCGCCCAATACTTCGCTTCCACACCGCTCCCCAGCTCTCCAGGCTCAGCAATCTGACTCCACGCATCCAGCTCGTTCCTTTCCTCCATGATCGTCCCAGCATGACTCTTCACAAAACTCGACCTGCGTGCATGTGCCGCAGCGGCAGGCCGCGTCGACCTGCGCAGCTCGGGCGAAAACGGCTCCCTCGCACTGCTCTGCCCATGCATCAGCAGCGATTCGGGCGAAAGGAGGTAGCTGAGCAGAGTACGGAGGTCTTGACGCAGCACGGAGCGGACCGTGTCAATGCGGCCTTGCAGGGCGTCGGCGAAGTGGGTGAGGTTTTCTTCGTCGATGCGACGATGCAGGAAGCGTAGACGCGAGTATTCGGCTGAGGTGCGCGCGATGCATTGTGGTAGGCCGAGTAGGGATGAGGAGGATGCGCCAGTGGTGAATGCGTCGGATCGTGGTTTTGAAGGCGAAGCAAGGGCGCCAGATGGAGTGGCAGAGTCTTTTGTTTGGACGGGGGAGCGCGGGTTGTGTGTGCCCGAGGAGAAGCGACGCAGGATCTTCCGCCTTGTGCGCCTATGCGGTGCATCACCGTTAGCTTGTACTGCAGCGGCTTCGTCAGCTGAGACATCGTCTTCGCTTTCTGTATCCTCGTCGTACTCGGAAGACATGGCGTACTCGGAAAATTCCTGGTCAGAGCCAGAAGCGACTGACGCCAGACTGCCTCTGCGCTCTCGCACCGAAGCGAGACTGAGCACAGACGGCCTGCGTACAGCATGAGACGACCTTCGTCGGTCCTTTTTCGCCTTGTCATGGTGTATAAGCAGCAGATCCTCGAGCGTGACGATGGAATCGTGAAGCTGCAGCATCAATTCTAGTTTGACCTTTTGAGCAGTCGCATCCTCTTTGCGTTTAATGCAGTCCTGAATATCATGTTCGACGCTCTTGAGCATGCTGCGCGAAGCCAAGAGCGTGTCGCGAACAGGAGCCATCAGCCCCGGCTGTGGGACATGGTCTTGGGCAGCATTCTCAGTCGAACGCACATTCCAACCGAGTCGAGCTATACGATGCGCCTCTGCCTTGAGACTGCTACCGAGAGAGACGAAGTCCTTGTAATCCTCGTTGATGATAGAATAGAGCTCGTCCTTGAGCTTCTCGCTGTAGCTGCGGAGATCGCTGAGGATGAAATTGAGGTCGGAGGCCTTTGTTCGTGAGAGGAGAAAGTCGTCGACGGAGAAATTCGGCGTATACGTGGGTGACAGAAGGGTTAGATCGTGTGACAGAGGCGTCAATGACGGAAATGCAGGCGATTCGTGCGATTCGCTCCCATTCTGGTAAAGGTCAGCTTGACCATTGATACTAGAAGATGCAGCAAGATGAGAGCTTAGATCCATGGCTGCCGGAGCGAAGGACGGCGGCTCGGCCCGATAAATGCATGCGATCTTCCAAGAGAGTCGCTCGTAGTTCGTCGCTTGTCCGGTGAATGCTGTGCCCAATGGCGGTATGTGATGGAAGATGGAGAGAAGAACAGATTTGAGAAGACATGTCGATTCGCTGTTCGTGGCTCGAGCGGCGCGTCCTGATTTTTTGCAACCTCCGAGCATGTTAGATTTCTCAGCTGTCAGCGACTTGGCGCAGAAAGTTACACTCCGACTTTCCTTGAGACCAACACTAATCTCTCTATCTCTCACTTCATCTAGAGTTGACGCTATTCAAAGCTCGAGCTGGGGAAAGCCTAAGCAGGCCGAACTTCGAGGCCAGAGCAGCGCGATACGCCCACTCTATTCGTCCTAATGTCAGGTGACAACGGCCTACTCCCGGCCTCTGCTTCAACAACCGCGCTCGCTGCAATCGTTCTGTCGATCCTCCTCTCGTCCATCATGGGTGCACTGCGACGCAACAAGTGGAAGCCGCAGGCCAAACACGTGTTCATCACCGGCGGTTCTCAAGGGCTCGGTCTGGCTGTTGCCGAGCTACTTGCTTCCAAAGGTGCGCACGTCACCATCTGCAGCAGAACCGAGTCCAAACTTCGCGAAGCTGTGGGAAAAGTCAAGGTGAGAAGAAGCTTCTTTACTTCCATGCTCAAACCTTCGCCTAAGCCGTGTTCCACGACGATGTTGACTTTCGAGATTTTGAACATTCTGCCCCGGATTTGCTTTCCCTCGCGGACTTCTCCGTAAAACACACAGGCAGCAGCCAAGTCGGACCAGCAAAAGATCGGATACGTCGCTGCAGACGTTTCCACTTTTGAAGGTGCCAAGAGGGCAGTCGAGGCGTGTAGCGTCGTTCCGGATACCGTGTTCTGCTGTGCCGGTGGGGCTAAACCCGGCTTCTTCCTCGAACAGACGGAAGCCGACTTTGAAAAGGGCATGAAGACCGACTATTGGACCTGTCTTGCTACTGCACATGTAAGCTTTCCCGTTCTCACTTCTTTGCTTCTACCGCTGCAGATCAAGCTTCCTTCTGTTCATGGGTCACTTGCTGACACAAGCCTTTCCCCTTTCTCGTGTCCGTTTGACATCCCTTCTGCATCGCTAGGCGGCGGCAAACGCAATGGCACGCACCAACGTCGTCAACGGCAAGATCGTACTCGTCAGCTCAACACTCGGCTTGATCGGTTTGGTCGGCTACTCGCAGTATGCACCCATGAAGCACGCCATTAGAGGTACGTAGATGAGGTGTCTTTTGCACAGTACACATGCGGCGGCAAGCTGACCGTATTCATCCTTCCGCATCATCTCAACCAGGACTGGCCGAGTCATTGCGATCCGAACTGATCCTATACGGCATCTCCGTCCACGCCTACTTTCCCGGAACCATCTTCTCTCCCGGACTGGAAGAAGAAAACAAAACAAAACCCGAGATCACACGCCAAATCGAAGGCACCGAAGACGGTTTGACACCGGCACAGTGCGCCAAAGGTCTCATCAAGGGTAAGTTTTCGACCCGAACCTTCGGATGCTCGAGAGTCTACACTACAAGCCAACTAACAACCCTCTATCTTTAAACTCAATCCTACTACTAGGCATCGAGCAAGGCCACTATTTCATCACGACCGACTTTGGCACCGAGCTGTTCCGCGCAGCAGCTCTCGGTGCAGGGCCGACCAACCGGGGTGTGGTGGACCGTGTGATTGCGCTTGTTTCGTGGATCGCCATCCCCGTCTGGCGTACATTTATCGCTGACAGGGCGATCAAGAAGCATCGCAAGCAACATCAAACGTCGCTTGCTGCTCAGTCTAAGTAATTGCCAAGAGCTTTTCTCCGTTTTACATCCCGCTTCTTCCGAGTAATGGAACTTTAATCAAATGTCACACGTCAATGCAAGAAACGTCAAGGGGAGTATGTGGGGCTAACGGTAGTTGCTGCTAGTACAATAAAAGGATGTATATACAAAGTGTTTCACGGGCTCTCGGGCAGATCTTTCTTTCCTGCACCCTTTTTTTTTTTTTACTCCTCAGTCTTGGCCTTCTTGCCAATCGCAGGTGGTGCGCCCTCGTCGCGGTTGCTGTTCTCACCATCTCGCTTTCGCTTATCGCCACCAGCCCTGCCGAACCCACCGCGTCCACCGCCACGGCCAAACTTGCCGCCACGACCACCACGTCCACCGCCACGGTGGTAGCTGCCGTTACCGCGACCGCCACCGCGCTGGGCATCCTGCTCTCGTCGGTCGAGCATGAACGACGCGCGGAAGTTGGCACGTTCAATGTAGAACTTCTTGGCCGTCTCTTCGTCAACCCGAGTGAACTCGACAACGTTGCCGCCCACAGTGATGTTCTTGCTCTTGATCTCGGCCAGCTTCTCGTCCGAGAGCGACTCCTTGAATCCGACGGCGCCCTCGACGGCGCCAGTGGGAAATTCGACAAACGACGTAGGGTGGACGGTGATCAGGGTCTCCTTGAGGTCTTTCCAGTTGCCTCCCTCGCCGGCGCCAGTGAATTTGAGCACCGAGTTGGCGGGGAACTCGACGGCATCCGGATCAACAGTGCCGTCAGGGCGGGTGGTGAGCGGCTTGCCGTTGTACTCGAACTCGAGCGGGTCGGAACGCTTGGGCTTGTCGTCGTCCTTCTTGTGCTCGCCACCGCGCGAAGCATCACGCTCGCGCTTGTTCATCTCCTTGAATGCGTTGAACTTCTTGTGGGCCGAATCGCTGCCGCGGTTGATCTTGTTGCTGCTGGGGTCGATTCCCTTTTCCTCCATCTTCATCTTGACGTAGGCATCCTTGCTCATCGCCGACAGCTGCTTGTCCTGGAACGTGATGCCCTTGCCACCATCCTGCTCGGGCTCGACGGTTGCTGCCTGGGCGAGGAACTTGTTCCGATCTTCCATTTCGGCAAACTCGACGAAAACGGAGCCCTTGAAAGGCTTGGGCTTGGCGGTGGATTCCATGTCCCTTCGCATGCGGACGCTGTTGACCTTGCCAAAGGTGGAGAAAAACGACTCGAGCTCCTTCTGCAGGGTCTCGGTCTCGTCGCCGAAACCCTTGGCGTAGATGGATCGGTCAAAGGCGTCCTTTACGGGCACGAGCTCCTTCCTCCTGCGAACGTTTTGGCCATCGGCGCTGACATCGAGCAAGTCCTTGGACTCGCGCAGCACCTGTGCAATTCCTTCGAGGCCGAGCAAGTCGTTGATGGCTCGCATGCGCTTGAACGAGGCGATGGTGGCGATGGGAACCCAACCTTCTGGGTCCTTGCGGGTCAAGGTGAAGAGGAACTTGTCAAAGGGCAGGTTCGAGTCGTGGAAGTAGAACTCGACCTGACGAAGAGCCTCTTGCTTAGCCTCGTCGATGGTCATAGTTATGGTGTTGGTCGAGGTGGAAGCGGCAGGAGCCAGCTCTTTCTGTTTGACCTGTTCTGCCGACATGTTTGTTTGCGAGTGTTTTTGTGTGCAGTGCTACCCTGTCGTAAGAGTTGGTGGAGGAAGAGGAGGAAGCAAAGTAAACGGGGTGGGACCCAAGCTGGAAATGACCAAACGCAGCAGAAGGAGCCAAGAAAAGTGACTTTGGCAGGAGCACAACGCACCTTTTTTTTTTTTTTTTTTTTTTTTTTTTTTTTTCCGTCCTGCAAGATTTCTTGTGGCTAAATTCTTGAGAATTTCTACTTTTTTTTTTTCTGAGGCGAAGTCCGAGATTTTTTCTTCTTCCCTTCCTTCGCAGGAAAAAGGGTCTCGTACGTGTCAAAATCAGTCAAGTCCCTGGTGAGGTCTAACAAAACGTCTAATTCCCCCACGCACCTTGTTTTGTGCACGAGCCGCGTTGAAATTGTTGCGACTGTGCTGTGCTGTTGCTGATGCTGGCTCATGCAGGGCAACTGTTACGGCTGGGAGATTATCCCGCGCGAGACAATCTCGCACGAGAGACCAAAGTTCGCATTCCAGCCGCGCCTCCTTATTCGCGCAAGCTTTTGTAGGAGCGCTAGCCTTAGATAAGCTAGCCTCCATCTAGATCGCTCTTGCGGAATACCGTCTAGTTACTCCGTTATAAAGCGCATATAGCATGCGCATGTAACAGCAACAGAAACATTTCACAGCTGAAAGCCAAGCAAAAAGAAAAAGAAAGTCTTTGCGCAAGTAAGCGCATACAGTACTCTCATTTCAGCCACGCTTTCATCCTTGGGTGACGAGCAACCATTTACATCACCGTTCATCTCATCTCATTCACGGTGACTTGCCATATATCGGATCGGGCAGCGAGACGAGCATCCTGAACGGCAACATTGTCGCATCGTCTCGCAGCAAAAACCCTTCGGTAATAATGCTCTGAGCTCGATCCTGGACTGCACGACCCTTCCGACGTCGGAAAGCTCTCTTTCACTTCGCTACAATCGACCGAACGGAAAGCATATATCGACTCAGATCTCACAACTGTCAAGTCGATTTTGAGAAGCGCAGTCGCTGCCATTCTGGTCAACTTGGTCCTCCCTTTTCCATACACCACAAGATGTCCTGGTTTAAAGAGACAGCCCGGTCCTTTACGGACAAGACTCCCTTCGACACGCTCAAGCGTCTACTCGAAGCTGCCTTGTTTCGCGAACAGGAGCCTCAACCAGTCTCGACGTGGAGGATGATCATCGACCCTCCCATGCCCTACGGTATCACCCTCTTCTGTCAAGCCTGCCGCATCATCTCGCTCCTCATCCTGCTCCCCATCTTCTTGATTGGCATTCTCGACTTTGCTGGCTATGCCGTGTTCCGAACGCTAGGTAAGTCGATCAACAGCAAGTCAAGAGTTGGTGTGTATGCACACAAAGTCTGACCTGCATCATACTGCTCCCTTGCTCTCTGCACAGGACTGCATCGACGAAGGGTTCGCATCCAACGGCAGACAAAAGCAGGCGTCAAGGTACCCCTAGGCCGATCCAGCTCTAAACGACGCGACCCTCGCATCTACCAAAACGACCGCAACCGTCCCACGGACCGCAGCAACATCCCCAGCATCGTCAAAGCGCCACTCCTCGCTCCGGGAACCTACGACGCCGAGACGCTGCTCCGTCAACGAGCGCGCAGTCTCAGCATCGGATCTGCCGAAGAAGAAGCTGCCTGGGTTGCTAGCGGTGGGCAGCAGGCACGGCTCAGCACGCTCACCAAGGATGTCGCGGATGTATCTCTCACTTTGCCCGACAGCGAGAACGGGTCGTTGGGTGATGGCGATGCAGATGCGCGGGGAGACTATTTCGGCCGTGCGCCAAGGGTGGGTGTTGACGGAGCGCTGGGTTTGGCAGATACGGATGTGGAAGAGAGCGGGACTGAGAGTGGGCTGGATAGCCCTGTACAGCGCTTCTCGCAGCTCAAAGGATTGAGAAGGAGGGGGCTTTCGGGTGGACTCAATTTCACGCCGGTTAGCCCGGATAAGCCCTACCCACCCGCATCGCCTGCTGCTCTCAACGAACAGGCGGCTTCGACTGCGGGTATCGACAACGCTTCGTACAGCGGCAGCGTCGTCAGCCTCTCGAGCGATTCTCCTACTTGCTCGACCAATGGGGATCAATTCCTCGCTGTGGGCAGCAGACAGGCCAACAGGAATGACGGCGACGGATCGAGCTCCAACATGAGTTCCTCTTGGATCGGCGTCGAGGCCGAGGCTGCTCAGGATGTTGTGCCGGCGCCGCCGCTGACTGTTGATCCGGTGCAAGCTGCGGCTGCGGCTGCGGCTGGGCTGGAACCTGACACTTATGTTCAATAGGCGAGAATGAGTCGGTGGATGTTTTGTTATGGAATTCATCGTTTTGGCGCTCTATGTTGCTTGTTCGTGTGCTTCGTGATGCTGAAAGGCGGTTCTCGAATGGGTTCAATGCTTTCTCACGTGGCTAGCTTATCAACACAGCAGCATCTATTCATTTGCTGTTCACACTTCATTTCAACCTGGTTCAAGCAAGAGGCAACATTTTACAATCTGCATCTCGATTTCAGATCAATCGGCTTGTGACAGCTACAATAGCCAACACAAGTCTACATTCCAAAGTACATTAATGGGTAGAGATGGTGTGTAAAGCGACCTTTTTCATCGTTCAATCTGGAAAAGCCTATTTAAAGCTCACCGGACTTGGCGATGGTGATCTTGGACTTGGTCTTGCCAGAGCTGGTGCCCTCGGCCTCGATAGCCTCGACGACGTCCATGCCCTCGACGACCTCACCGAAGACGACGTGCTTGCCGTCCAACCAGGAGGCAGCGACGGTGGTGATGAAGAACTGGGAACCGTTGGTGTTGGGGCCGGCGTTGGCCATCGAGAGAAGACCAGGCTTGGTGTGCGAGAGCTGGAAGTTCTCATCGGCAAACTTGGAGCCGTAGATCGACTTGCCACCAGTGCCGTTACCAACGGTGATGTCACCGCCCTGGAGCATGAACTGGGGGATCACACGGTGGAACGAAGAGCCCTCGTAACCGAAACCGGGAGCCCCAGTGCAGAGCTCGCGGAAGTTCTTGGCGGTCTTGGGCACGACGTCATCGTAGAGCTTGAACGTGATGCGGCCGAGGGGGCTGCCGTTCTTGGTAATGTCAAAGTAGACGTTGTTCTGGGACATGATTCTGGCGGTCGAAGCAAAACGACGTGCGAAGGTGGCGTGCATTTTGGAGAGTCGAAGGCAAAAAGCAAGGCTGTGTGTGAGTGAGCAGGCATGATGGGAGATATCGGACAAGTCGGAAGAGCATTGTGCAGAAACAGTCCCACCCGACGAAGATCATGATTTCATTTCAAAATCGCGAGGATCGCTCGAGAGATGAAATGAAAAGACGAACGCCGGGAATTGCACAGATCGGCATACATGCAGAGTGGATGGGCACATTACGACAGCTGCTGTGCAAGCAGACTGTCAATCACCAAACCAAAGAGAGGATCATAGTGGAAAGATGATAACTTACGCTACTTTTGTGTATGAGGATGCGAGATGTATCTCTTGGTGGCGCAGCAAGGAGCAACACGGAAAGGATTGCTGTTTATATACTCTGTTGCAAGCTGGCCCATGCGGCAGGACGATCCAACGGCGGCGAAACTGCACAGACAGCAAGAAGAATTTACAGAGCAAACGATGAGCTGACAGCACTATACCGAAGGCGGAAGAAGAAATGCAAAAAAAAAAAAAAAAAAAAAAAAAAAAAACGCAGTACAGACGATCACTCCTGGCGCAGTCAACCAACACAGCCCCGCTTTGACCGTAAGAACCCTCTTTTTTTCAACATTGGCTCTGCAGCCCACACAAGCTCGAACCATGGCGGCAGCGTCAGCGTCTCGGCCAAGGCCAGCAGCGCTTTGCTTGTCGTCTTTGCAAGCAAGTCTCTTGCTGTCTCACATAGGCAGAAAGAGCGGGAGAGACCAGCTGACAGATCAGGGAACCGGCTGACGACACGTTGCCGCCTTCACCCACGAGCCAACAATCAAGTGCACCACCTCTCAACGCTGCATGTCATCAGGCAAGTCGAAAGCTTTTAGCCTGGCTAGCTGGCTCGCTGCTGACCGCACGTTTGCCCCGACGTCGTTTGTTCAAGCGCTTTGACACTCAAGAGTGGCGCTGTGTTTGACGTCTGATTGGATAAAAAACCAATTCCCGTTAAATTTTCTTTCCGATCACTGACGCACGGTGCAGCTTCAAAAAATCGATCGGGAGCTACTAGGTTCACACGCCATGGTATCGGCGATGAGAGGTGGTTTATTGCTTGGACCCTGAACAGAAGCTCGAACGAGATTGCTTGCAGCTCGACCTTAATTCTCTTAATGAACAATGCCGGCCGTTGCATCGTTATCATGACAGGGATCCACCCCGCCTTTCATTCGTTGCTTTCGTGAACGCCTTCAACATCACGCAACGTGCATCGCATGGAATCGCCCTTTCTTTCTGGATCCATCACGGACCATGGACTTGCTCTAAGGAGCGTGACTGGCTCACACTCAAGACGAAAGCACCTCATCCATCCGAGACATCGTTCCACGCTTGCATACAGGCTAGACTTCATACATCCCTGTTTCAATAAGGCGACAGTTATGCCACCTATCCTTCATTCCACAACCTCGAATCCATTGCTGCGCAGCGCAAAGCAGCCATGCCTGGTAAAGCCAGCTCCAGCCAGGAAACCAGGGCCGCCTGCTTTCAGCTCCACGCCATCAGCTACAGCAGGTCCATCTTCCCTCTCTCGCACCACGCTCAGTCAACGTTTCCGACGAGCTATCCAGCAGGGCGATCTAAGCGTGGCTCAACGCATCGCAGCAAGAGCATTCGAGCTCCAGTTCCTACCCCATCCAGCAGCAGCCTCATACGACGCTGCGGATGGTGAACAGTCGAATCCCACTAGCCCTCCTCGTCTACCAAAAGCGGCTCTGCGTGCGGCTCAGGCACAGCGACCTTCATCGGCGCATCCATTCGATGTGCGCAACGTCGAGCTCATTCCCGAGAGCATAGGCCTCTCGAGGCCTCACCTTCATCGCAAATACACGCTCGCCATTCACGACGGGCCTGTTGCAGATACAGCAACCAGCGCTGACCCCAGCCTGCTCATCGCCATCAAGAGCAACGCTGATGTAGAATTGGTCCGTTGGCTCATAGAAATGGGCCACGAACACAATGCCCCCAGTGTCGACTGTGACGGCAATACAGTGCTGCATTTGGCCACCCTCTACGACCGCTCCGACATTATCTACGCATACTCGACATACACAACCAACCATGTCGCGTCTACACTCGCCGACCTCATCGACGCAGAAACTTTGCACGAGCGCCGAACAGCACTACACCTGGCATGCATCCGCGGCTACGACGACGTGACACGCCAGTTGCTCGATCTGGGGGCAGATGTCGACCTGCAAGATCGGGCTGGCAATACGGCGTTGCACTTTGCCTCTGCCTGGGGACACCTCTCGCTCGTCCAGCTGCTCATCGAACGAGGCTGTTCGCTCGCCGTCAAGAACCATGATGGCTCTACCGCTTCCGACTACGCCTACTCGCACAGCGTCAAAGAGGCGCTCGAGACCATGGGTCGTGCGCGCTACGAGAGTCGCAAAAAGACGCGGCGTGTACCGGTGGCCACTGTGATGCCTGCAGCCATCCGACCTTCGCCCTCAACTGCATTTTCTCAGGCGGACGAGTCGACCTCTTCAGAAAGACAATCGCGATCTAGACCATTCCCGTCGTTTCTCAGCCGTAATGGCTCCAACAGCGGAGCACCTAGAAGCAGCTCCACTACCACACCCGTGCGTTCCACGTTTGCAGATACAAGCGCCGACCACACGCCCGAGTTGTACGACGACTGGGATCCGGAAAAGACCTTTGCACAGCCCGGACAGGATCTTTTCCCAAGCAATCGGGGTGCGTACTCATCTCCACCAGTACAGCGAGTCGCCAGCCCCGCCAACTTTGCTACTCCAAGCCGCACATCGATCGATCTGTACAGCGAAGTGCTCAACCAGTCACCTCGTGCTCCACAACTGCGTCGCACACCCAGCCCTGCCAATATTGGCGCGTCTGCAGACAAAGTGAGGATGCAAGACGCAGCCGCCATGTCGCTCTTTCGCACCTCGACGCCTCAACCGGGACATGTGCCGGGCAGAATCGAGACCCCACCGATACCGTATAGGCGCAGTGAGAGCCCTATGACGTTCTCGGTAAGGTCTGGTAGGAGCGGTGTCAAGTCTCCCCCTCCTTTGAATGGAGGGAGGAGCACGTCTGATTTGACGACAGCCGATCAGGGTAGCAGAGCAGAGGAGAGGAGCGCAGGTGGGCCACCACTGCTTGCTCCTATTGCGACGTTGCCGCAAAGTGCCCAGATGGTTGTGCGCGGTGATGACGAGGCAGATAGGATGGGCGGTGCACAGGCGGTTGTGGACGGGAGGGAGAGGAGGGACGTGTATGGGGAGGAAGCTGCGGTAGGGGGAAGAAGGGATTCGAGTCCTTCTACGCCTAGGCCTGCTGATGATCGCGAGACTTTCGCCTGATGTACACGGCGGACCACTTCATGCTATACACGTATCTCGTCGCTTATCATCCGTCTGTGAACACCATCGTGAACTTGACCGCGATGAGAAATCATCATCTCAACTACCGTACATCACACTTCACGCCATTGCCATCGCCGGAACATTGACCACATCACCCATGCGAATCGAAGCGAGCCCGACCTGAAAGGTACACCACCCTTTCGCTCTCTCTCTCATTCAGACTTCCCCTCAAAGACCTTATCAGCGGACAGCGTGTGGGTGTTGGCAGGGGAAATGGCGGCAAATCACGCGGCAATCTGACCGGATTTTCCACCAGTCGAAACACAAACGGGCCAAAAGCCGGGCCTTTATTTGTCTCTTTCTCCAGCCAACCCCTCACTTGGGGACGCGTTTCTCCTCCAGGCGAGTTACTGTAGCGAGCTGTCAAGTAGCGAAAGAATCGAACAAAAAGGTGATGTGATAGGCTGGGCCTTTCGCCGTATTCGTGGTTGGGCCTTTTCCTGGGCCTTTTTTTGAGTTACTTGTGGCTGCAAACAGGGGGGGGTCCCGGAATGGGTTGCCTGCCAATCGCTTCTGATGGGTGTAGTGCCCTTTGCTTTGGACCGCGTGACAGAAGGCGCGCCCGGCTTGTGGGTTGGGAAGTGAAATGCGCCAAGCGTTATTGGATACGCTTGTGCGTGTGTGTGGGTCGATTCTGCGGTTGCTGATTGGAAAGCATGATGGATATAGAGTGTGTTCTTGAGTGATTTTTGTACGCTTGCAAGAAGACGACTTTGGAAGATGCTCGGAGTGGGTAAAGTGATTCGGTTGTAACCTTTCTCTCTCGCACTTAATATAAGTACCTCTTAGAGCCTCATTCTGGGCTCTTCTTGTTGTTCTCCCTTCTCCAACCTTCCCCGACCCCCCCCCCTTTCGCTTGCTCAATTCCATCTCCACCCCGCACGAAAAGTCCACCACTAATCCATCACACAAGTGGGCACAACTGCAACAATGCTGCCCGCCGTTCGAAACCGAACCCTGCGCGCGGCCGCCCCGCACCTAGGCACCTTCAACCGTCGCACGTTCGCCCAAGTTTCTGACGCCGCCTCCACCCCTTCCTCAACCGATGTCGAACCCTACCTTCTCGAAGAGCTCCCCTCGGTCCTCTCGCAGGACAAGGACGCCATCGCCAAACTACCCCCTTCGTCATCTCTCGCGAACGCGGTTTCCTTCCGCGCCAGGACCCGCTCGTCAACCTACCCCCCGCCTTCTCCTCCCTCTCCTCCCTCCTCGACCGCATGACGATCCACCAGCCCGCCGACTCCCACGGTCACCGCGCTACCGGTCTGCTCGGTAAAGGTCACTTCGGCGACGCGGTGCTGGACGAACTCAAACCGGACGGTCCCGAGGCTAAAGCCGTCGATGCAGCGATCGAGTCCGGTAACTCGCACTTGTTGGCTGCGCTGTTTAGGGATTACTGCTTCGCTACTTCGGCGTACCTGTTGGAGCCCGTCGATCGTGCGTTTAGAGAGACCGGGTTTTATACGCAGGGTAGAAACGTCCTGCCCCAACAGCTGGCGGTTCCGCTCAAAAAGCTGGCGGACAAGTTGGGTCATTATCCTTACATGGAGTATGCTTCTTCGTATGCGTTGGTCAACTACCGGTGCAAGGAGCAGAACTACAAAGGTAGTGCGGGTAGATATTCGTTTGATAACATGGAGCTGATTAGGTCGTTTGAAGATGCGTCTGGTTCGGAGAGGGGGTTCATTTTGGTGCACGTAGAGATGGTCAGTTACACGGGTAAATTGGTATCTGCTACGGAAGACGCGCTGCGTGCGTGCAACAGTAAAGACGTCAGCGCTTTCGAAGACGCCTTTGAACGCCTTTTGCTCGTATACCGACAGATCAACGAGTCGATGGAGACCATGTGGAGTCGCTCGCTCCCTTCGGACTATCTCAAGTACCGAAGCTTTATCTTTGGTACTGGACCTAAGAAAATGAACGCAATGTTCCCCGAAGGCGTCGTTTACGAAGGAGTCTCTGATCAACCTCAATTCTACCGCGGTGAATCGGGAGCAAACGACTCGATCGTCCCCACAGGTGATAACCTGCTCGAAATCACCGCCCACATGCCTAACAACGACCTCACCAAGACTCTGCGTGATTTCCGCTCCTACCGACCCAAGAACCAGCGCGAGTTCCTCCAGCACCTCGAAGCGCGCGCCACCCTCGCTGGCGTTCGCGGCTTCGCCATGTCCACCACCCCCCGCGCTAAAGCACTGTACCTGCTCCTAGTCGATCAAATTCGAGAATTCAGGAACAGACACTGGATGTTCACAAAGAGCTACATCATCCAACGCTCCACCTACGACATCGCCACCGGTGGAAGCCCCATCCTCCAGTACCTCCCCAACAACCTCAGCGTCGTCCTCAAAGTTCTCGAAGAAACCTTTGACGAATTCACATCCGCCAATCGCCACGCTTTGGGCACCAACAGCACGGCTAAAGAGTATAGGATTTCGAATGTGGAGTTGTTGAAGAACGTCGAGGAGGCGGGTAAGAGGGCGGGTGCGCAGAGGAGGTTGTTGAAGAGGGAGGTGGCAGAGTTGTTGAGGGAGAAGGAGGAGAGGATTGAGAAGTTGGGTGGTGATAGGGAGAAGGGTAGGGGTATGCTGGGTGAGCCGAAGGAGATGAAGAGGGGTGCGGTTGGTTGTGACGGTGTTGGTTGATGTGGTTGGTGGAAGGATTAGGGTCGAGGTTGGAGTGCAGCCTCCGACCGACCAACCCGACTTGTGTTCCGGTTTCTCTCCCCCCCCGTTTCGGTCTCCTCCCACTTTCCCACTTACTCCAGAGGCACACGGTTTGACAAAAACAAAATACGCACAAAACCCTACAAAAAAGAGTGATCGCTACCCTTGTATCCCCTCTGACTTTCAACAAAGTCGATCGTAGTCTCGTCTCTCCCTGTTCAACCAGGCCCCCACTCCCCCTTCTCACGGTATCGGCTCGTCTCGTCTCGTCTCGAAAATGAATAAAACACCCTCATAGGTGTTGCTTCATATCTTGGCTTGTGTAGGAGTTGAAATTAGCTACGACGGCGTCCTGCAGCGATGTGCTACGTTGAGGTAGCATCCAAAAGTACAATGGAAAACGGTGACAAGTGGGGACAAACAGGGATAGAAGATGCAAAGAAAAATCTAAAAGGGTGCGCAACAGTGCAGGGCGGGAAGGTGTGAAAACTCTTTGTTGAATGAGAGAGAGGAAGAGAGAGAGGGGTATCGTAAATGTATGTTCTAAGATGCTGAGCATCGATTCTGTTGAAAGTGTGCCAATTTTTTTCAGGCATCGATGTTGGCCAGCGCAGTGACTTTGTCCAGCACCTCCTGCCACTCCTTCTTGGCATCCGAAAGGTAAGTGATAGCTCCACCTGCGCCAATCGAGACGTCGTCACCGTCAGCGATAAGTGTACGAATCACGACCGAGAAATCAGCAGCTCCGTCACAGCCGAGCCAACCAAGCGCACCGGAGTAGATGCCTCTTCTGGCGCGCAGTTCGTCGTCTCTCTCCGCATCGGCTAGGTTGAGCTCGAGACGCTCGAGAAGCTGCACGCTACGTCGTTTGGGTGCGCCCGTCATGCTGCCTGGTGGGAAACATCTGCGGATCGCCTCGGTGGAGCCGACGGACGACTTGAGCTGTCCGGTGACAGTGGTAACCAGCTGATGCACCGTTTCGTACGACTCGATCTGTATCAGTTTGGGCACAGCGACGCTGTCCGAGTTGCAAAACGAGAAGAGATCTGCTCGGATCAGATCGACGATCATCAGGTTCTCGGCACGCTCCTTGACATCGGCAGAAAGCTTGGCTCGACGAGCTGCGTCCTCTGCCTCGCGCCATTTAAGTTTGATCAGCTCCTCGTCGTGTGTAGCCCCGCCACCTGCTCGCATACCTTGCTCTCCCGGTCCAAAGCCTGCTCGAGCCAGTGTGCCCTTGATTGGCTTCATCTCGACGTGACCGTCCGCTGTGATGCGCATGAATCGCTCCGGGCTGGTGCTGAGAATTGCACGACCGCGCTTATGCGGCTCAGCCTCCGTCGCGCCCGTCGTAAACGAAGGCAACCTGATAAAGGCAGAGTAAGGCGCAGGATTGCGAGCTCGGAGCTTGCAGTAGAGGTCAAAGTGGTCGGTATCGGCGGTGTCGAGCTGCGAGGAGAGTGGTGGGAGCCGACCTTGGAACTGGTTTGTCATGCAAAGCTCGTAGCTCTCGCCCGCGGCAATGAGCTCTCTGGCTGACTCGATCTGGTCCATGTAATCCTCGGCGAGCATGCGAGGTTTGAGAAGCGGCATCGCGTTTCGGAATGCTGCAGCACTCTGGGCTGAAGACGCGGGAGTAAGACTCGGATCTTCGCTGCAGAGCGCTAGGACACTTTCGAGTGTCTCTTGCATCCACGTCTCGGCATCTGACTTGCTGAGTGCCCATCGAGACCAGGACTTGCCATTTGCTTGAAGATCTTCGAGGGCGCCTTCGATCTGCCTCATACGATCAAAGTATGCCGTTGTCGAAGGCGAGGACTCGACCAGCGCAAACGCGATCCACTGATGCAGGTGGTGATCGAAAGCGAGCACTCTCGGGCAGAACAGGAACTCGGCATCGAACGCGTTGTCGTTGCTGCCGACTGGTGCGTGTGTCTCGAGCTGGAGGCTTTCTTTCTTCATCTCGTAGCCCCAGTAGCCGCCGAAACCGGTGCGGAAGACGTTTCCTTGCTGATCGTCATCAAGGATTTGTGAAGCAGCTGTCAAGTCGATGGAAGATTGCAGTTGCCCCTGCAATTCGTCCATGAAGGACCACAACGAAGCGTCGTTTGTAGCGGACAACGGAACCTGTGAAGTGAAGTTCTCGTCTCCCGACACGATGATGTTATCACTGCCATCGCGATAGGACAGGACAAAGGAAGGTAGTGCCATGAACGAGTAGCGACTGTGCGGATCCTTGGGACGTGCGCTATCGAGCCACACGGCTCCGGCGGGGCTAGCGCGGCGGAAAAGCTTGTCAAAGATGCGCACCATGTCAACGGAGCGACCCAACGGTATCGCGGTTGAACGATTCGCGAGCAGAGTGAACACGCGCTGGTCGATGATGGAATTGCTCATGGCAGGTTGTGCTTGTGTGTGTTCGTGGCTCGCAAGGCAACGCTCGCCAGCGAGCTTGAGATGCGTGGGAAGGGTGAGGCCGGCGTCGTCCCAAGCTTTGACTCGGCTATGAGCCTCGGAGGACGTCGAGGACAAGTCTGCATCTTGATGTGATGCTTGCTGGCTCCAAAATTGGCGGGCAAGGTCGAGGAAATTGGACATGATGGTATGGCCCCAGTTGGATTCGATACTTTCCGGATGAAACTGCACTCCGTAGAAGGGTAAAGTTTTGTGCTGCAGTGCCATGATGGCTGGGGACACGGCATGTTCTTGAGCAAGGCTGCCTTCGATTTCAACGGCATCGTCGACGCTCGTTGCCTCAGATGAGGGCAAGTCACCCAAATCAGACAGCCGTTCGGATCCGTTTCGGGAGGAGAAAGGAACTGTGGAAGGAGAGCGACTCAGAGACGCAAGGTCGCGATGTTTGAGAGGCATGGCGGCATGTTCTGTGGGCACTCGGAGCGGAGCTGGTGACGCATGCTTCCGGGTAGTACCAGGTCGGGGAGGCGGGGCTGTCGAGACCTGATCACAGCTCCAGGCTGTTACGTGGAGGCAGTCAGGCAGCGTATCCGGGTCGACGACCAAGCTGTTGTATCGAACGACGAGAGCGTCCTGGGGAACGCCTTGAAGGAGGGAGGAGACGGTGTGCTGTGCATTCGCCTGCGAGGACAGTGGTTCCTCAATCTTTAGCTTGCTTTGAAGGCCATGGCGGACACTGATGGCACGTGTAACCTGACCTCCAAAAGCAACTGCGAGGCCCTGGTGGCCAAGACAAACGCCAAAGACGGGCAGACGAAGCGATTCATCCTTGAGCAATGTTTCGGCTGCTCCAAAGTCGGCAGCCTTGTCCGGACTGCCAGGTCCGGGTGATAAGATGATGGCATCTATGTGCGGGCGAACCAGCTTGTGGAAGGCGGTGGGTTCTAGTAGCGGATGCGTGTGCGGTAGGACCAGGACGCGATCTGCTATTCGACGTGTGAGCTCTTGGCGATAGCCCGGTGGAAGCTGGCATTGCTGCGCGTCGGTCGGATGCAGCAAGGAGAGGAGGTTGAGGGTATACGAGTCGAAGTGGTCCACAATGAGGATGCGAGGAAGTCGCAACGACATGGTGGAATCAAGGCAATTGTGCAGCGCTGCTTTCCGACGCCGGAGAGGTTTCCAGGGGTGAAGAGCGGGCCGTCGTTGTGTCTAAGGATCAGGGTTGCAGCATGCTGTCCGTCCATCAAAGTCCTCACTGAGGAGAGCCTGCAATTGCGGCTGTCCGCTGCGAAGTGATGTTGCGGCGATCTGATGATGGTGGTTCAAGCTTGACACAGGGTTCTTCCAAATTTTAAATTTTCATGGAACCGGAGCCTTACCAAAAAATCAGTTTTTTTGTTTCGTGCGGGTGGAAGAAAACCGACACTGAACCCTGAGAAAGGCATCTCGCCGGTTGAAGGGGAAAAAAGTTGGCTTGACAAGGCGTCACGAGGGCTGACCAACGATATCATTGAGCATGCATTCCTCTCGACCAGCAGCATCTCGACCGGCACCTCTAGACCTTGTCATCCGCATTCATCAGCACCACCGCCCCGCATCGTATTGGCGAAAAGAGGATCGGCATCGAAGGGGAGGGAAGGCAGTGCAGCAGTGAACTCGCCTCGACTCAGCATTTTCGGCTGCACCACTTTGCGCAGCTTCCGCATCTCCACTATGCGCTGCTTCCGCCAACGACCTCTTCATCTTTGCTAGAGCACATGATTGTGAAGTCACAAGTCCGTGCACTAGGCCACATTCACGCCCCTCACCGCTGGTCACACATCCGAACCGATGCTGCGCTCGGGCGCGGGCCGGCTGTACAAGGGCGTAGTCAGTGCAGTAGACTCGCTCATATCGGACGGCCCGACCATCACAGCGCCATCAACACGTCAGCTCAGTCTTCAACCATCTGGACAAAGCCGATGCTCAGTTCTGCGCTCTCTGCGCTCGACTCCAGCCCGTGTCGCTGCAAGGATTTCCACAGCCCAATTTCACTCGGAATCTTACTTTAGCGCATCGCCGCCTGAGAATCCTTCACGGATCGGACAGACCGACTGTTTGAGGCTGGAGCGCTACTTGCCTCCTTTGCTCGATATCGATCTCCCTGCTCAGAATATTACGCAACAAGCGCTGTTCACGGCGATTCAGCACCTGGACGCTGATCTCTCCTGGCATCTTTACAGGCAACTCGGAAAGTCGCGTCACAGCATTCCTACATCAGTCATCGACCTGCTCATCACCTTGCAATGTCGCAAGCCCGTCCGAAGCAGTGCAGCAAATGTCATTGACAGCCGTGCTGCTGTCCGCGAGGTCTGCGACAGAGTCCTGTTCCTTTGCCATGGCCGATTGCGCAATCAACCTGGCACCTCCTCCGACGCCGCTTCGACTTTGCCAAAAGATAGCGGACTCTCAACTTTGTCCGCAGCGCTATCCCGCAGGCTACTCTATCTCCTTGTCGTTGAAGAAGAGCAAATCGCAGCATCCAAATCTCGCCAATCCGCTCGCAGGCGCAACAACCTAGCCAGCATCCTTACGACACTCTCTGCCAACCTGGATGCTAGCAGAAACTCGGATAACCCGCAGATCGATTTCGAACTCAGAGGACGTCTCGCAGCCTCTCTATCACGACTCGGAGCTACAGATGCCGCTTATCGTCACTTGGAACTGGTGGTCGAGCAAGCATCCCAATCGGACGCTGACGCCCTCATCGATCCGAGACCCTTTGATCAGCTTCTCTCAGCACTGGCGAGGCAGGCCGGCAGCTCAAATCAAGCTGTTCACCTCCTTCCATCCCCCGTCGATTTGACTTCACATACCATCAAGGAGAACGATCCCATCATTCGCGCTCTGCGACTCACGCTCACATCCGACATTCGAGCATCCAAGGCCAACATCCATAAGTGCCTTCAGGCCTTAGATTCCGCCACCCTTTGGTGGCTCCTACCTTTCGAGCTGGATAGCAACCGTCCACATGCTGTCAGCTCTTTTCAAGAACGGCCGGACGATCGCCTCAGTCTCAAGCAAAAGTGGCATACATGGCAGGCGTCTGCAAATGGGCTGACCATCTCACAGGACTCTCTCGACTCTTTCGCCGAACGTGTCGCCCTTGTCCTTGCTCAGCGTGGCATCCTCCAGCCGTCTCTCCATATCGTCGATGGATTGCAAGTGTCGCATCAAGGCAGCCACGTCCAAACCGTCACGCAATCTACGAGCAAGGTCCCCGACCACGACTTCTTTACTGTCATCTTGGAGAAGTTGACGGAACGCATGGCGTCGAGCATCAATTCCGATGCGCGCAAGTCCCTAGATACGCACAGAGGTCTTTCGGCTGACCTCCATTTGGCCTTCAAAGTCTACGCGACCGCGCATTCTATCGGAGTCGACCTCGACTCTCGGCTCAACTCGGCCATCATCAAAGCCCTCACCTCTTGCCTACCCTCGGCCGTGGCCGATCTAGGCTCCGATAGGTCTCGTCTCACCCAGATCAATGGTCAGATTGCACGCCGCAACGAAGAGCATGGCAGCAAACATGCCCTCAAGCAGTATCTCCGCCAATTCACGACGATGGTGCTCGGCAGCGATCCAGATCTGAGCAGAAGCAGCTTGAGCTATCCAGCTCAGGCCACCCTACTCGGACTCCACATGCGTGTTCGCGATTACTCTTTCACCAAGCGGCTCTACCAGCTCATCCGTCTTCGCGACCCGGATCGAGATCTGTGGTCGTCCGATTCCAAAGACTCTTTGCAACACGCAGCTCTGCAATCCTTGGCAGCACCAGACCGCGACGCTTTCATGTGGTTCTTTGCAGAGAGCCTCCGTTCGTCTGCGAAGACGGTCTTTGCAGTCCAGCTCCACCTCGACTGGGTTGCAAGCGGCAACGCAATTCCATCCAGCCTCAACGCCATGTTTGTACAAAGTCTCTTGCGCGCAGGCCTCATCCCCATAGTCCGACGTGTACTGCAGGAACTCGAAGCGGATCGGACCTTGCTACCTGCACGTCTCGCTCGTAGTCTCGTCGCTTCATTTGCCGACGCTGGCTATCCTGATCTTGCCATGGAAATGGCTGTCAATGTCTCCCAGTTGACGTCCCCGACCTACCCGTCACAGAGAGGCAAGGTCGACAAGGACGAAGCATCGGGTTCACGCGATTCATGGATCCTCGTTTCCACTCTGAAGCTCATGAGCGTCGCACTCGACCGGTCCAGCAGGGCCTCTGTTTCCAAGGATGGCGACTTGCACCGCAAAGCGCTTCGCCTCTTTGAAGAGTTCAGGCTGGGCTTGACCCATCATCTCTTCATGAACACGGCAGCATCGGAGGACGCCCCACAGGCCCAGGCTCCAATCGAAGTGACTTTGCAGGACGTTCGCATGGCCTACAACGCATGCATGAGGGCTTCCTTATCAGTCTTGCCAAGCCCAATCCCATCTTCCGAAACGATGGACGTCAGCGACTCCGAATTTACTTGGGAAACCACCGAGTCGACGTGTCTGCATATGGAAGGGATCTTCAACGAGCTTAAGGATCTTGGGGCTGAGCCTGACGATGATTCATGGAACCTGCGGCTCACATCGAGCTTGCACGCATGCCTCGCAGCGCCCGATCAAGCAGGACGAACAGAGTGGCTGCGAAAGGCGCTTGGGTTCTTTGATCAAGCATCCGAGCAGGTCTTCAAAACAGATGGCCCACTGCACGCTTCCGAGCAGAAAGTTTTGTCGACAAGCCCTGGAGATGGAGACGTCCATCGCGTTGTCGTGCATCCCGCAGTCGTCGCGTCTATAATCGATGCCAGTCGTTGCTGCCGCGATCTCGAGTCCGGTTTGCGTGTTTACGAGGTTCACATGCGCCAAAGCGGGTTCAACGTGTATGTCGAAAAAGCGCGCTTGACCCTTCTTGCGGAAATGGGAGAGCCACATGAATGGCGAAATGAGCTTCAACGTCTCATGCAGCAGCACAAGTCGGCTTTCAGGCACGACGAGCACTTTATGAAGCAGTTGCAGATGCTCTCTAGCGCCGCGGACAAGGTCGTTCCGAGATAGCCGTCCCGATTAATATTCATCGCTCTGAAGTCTCCTTTGTCCGATCTGGCCCTTTGTCCGATACAGCATCAATGTTCATTCGGTTCCACCATGCACGATCACAGCGTCGACGGTTATAGAGAGGCGGCAAATACATTGACTCAAATTGTAATCACATGGTGCAATCGTGGCCAAGGTCCCACACCCCCGTGCCTGGGCTCTGCGGTCTTCATCAAGCTGATGAATACGAAATCAGGCTTAATTCCTGGCAGACTCGACGCCGTGGTGAGTCCGGTCCGCTCTTCCGTTACAACGTGTCTCGTGTCGACCTTCGCCTTTCCAACCAAATGAAGTGAAAGGTGGGAGACTCGAGCGGCTATACAAATTCTCTTAGCCGGCAGTTCTCCTCGTGCTTGGGCTCGCTGACTCGGTGAAGCATCATAATGAACGGCTGTGTGAGACCGATCGAAAATCGACTGAGCTTTTGCAGCTCCAGCGCCGAGACCTGGGTTGAAGCAGCCCGCGGTACCTCTGCATCCGTTGAACATGCCTTGGACTGTGCCATGCGGATATATGGTGTGTGTGCGCGACTTCGTCCAACTCAGCCAGTGCTCAATGTGTTGACGACGGTCGCTTCTGTTGGCCATGCGAGCTGTTCTCCGTTCTGAATAAGGCACCAGGCACACTTGCTTCATCTTGTTTGCGTGTCAACGTTCATCTTGTTCGGTGGCACCAGCTCAAACTCGATTACCCAATCTACCGGTGATTTGCGATTTTCCGATCTTCCAGAGCGATCGTCGGCTGTTCGAAGCTATTCCAGGTTCGGAATCGGTACCTCGTCGCTACGCATCGATGGATACCATTCATCAAATCACGCACTGATTCGTCGGATACGGTCAGACTTTCCTCCACCTCGGCTGTATGGCTCCTCCCCTTCGGAACGCGTCAAACAAGATTCACTCTGCAGTGCACAGTGGAGAACAGATCTGATAACCAGCCTTCCTTCGAAAGAATGACCTCATCTCAATCCAACCTGTCAGAATGCATTGATGACGACGTGACTCTGCACCCACCACGAATGCGAGACGGCGCTACTCCGTGGCTTCTGGGGGAACACAGTGCAGGTTGGTTCGGGATCGCGTTGTACGTTCCCACTTGCGCTGCGCATTCATAAACTCTCGCATGTGGCTTCTCATCAGAACCTGTTTTGGCTGAAAGGTGCAGACATCGGCCTTATCGCAGATTGACGTGGGCAGCTGCTTTGCAAGTGCATCAAACCTTATTCGCTTTTGTAGAAGAAAAAGTGGGCTTGAGGCCGAACGGTTGGCTTCATTATCGTGAGTCGATCGTCGCGCAGATCACGACTGGTTTTGGCAGAGACAGATCGGAATCTTCCTGTCTCCGCACAGACTTTCACCACCTTACACTGTACAAGATGTCTTCCCGAAGATCCGTCCTCATCCTCCTCTGCAAGGCACAATGCGCGAATACAATAAGTGGGATCATGGAAACCCATAAAGTCATTACACCTGGATCTCAATGCGTCTCCTAATCCGAACACATTTATTGCCAAAGCATGGCTACTGCAACGAGGGAGAGCGTTGGCGATTCTCAAGCCGGTGGTTCTGTTGGACACTCGGGATTTCGGGTTAACCCAAGCGCTACTGCAGAGTATGTCATTCGCTCGTCATTCCTGCAGGCTCTAAGGCTAGAGTTTTGACTCGCGCATGCGGCTATAAAGTCTGGTCTCCTGACTCTTGCGAGTTAGAGAAACGCTATCGCAGATAGTCTCAAGACGCTCTTTCGTTAGCTCCGGTCGGACGTTCGACTCCCGTTCCGGCTAGACAAGCTTGGCGACCGCATCCTCCTCCTATACCCCTCAGCAAGATCCGTCCGGCAACAGCCATGTTCCGTCATGACCCAACCGAATCATCAATTCCAGACCCGGATGGTAGCCCTTCAGCACCTGATGTTGGCTCTACATTGTCGCCGACATTTACCTCCCGACCTCACTCCTACGACGACATCGCCTCGCATCTCCGACCATCCGATCTCCACCGACGCACCTCCCATCCCTCCCCTCACCATCAACCTTCCACCCCAATCCCAACCCCAACCCCAACCCCAACCCTCCTCCGCCTCAATGTTTCGCCCTCTCCAATATGAGCGCAATCCAAGCGCGCGCAGAGCAGCTCGAACAACAAACGCTCCGCAACATGGAGGAAGCGCAACGTCTCGCAGAACAGCATTTTGAAGAAACGCCAGAGTTTAAAGGACTTCGTACCACGCAAGCGTGTGAAAAATGTCGACAGCGCAAAGCAAAAGTGAGTTCTTCCCTGTCTTCTTCACCGCCCCCCCCCCCCCTTTTTTTTTTTTCTTTTCTTTGGAGCGCTGGTCTGACAGTGACTCGAAGGGTGCTTTGGCTGTAGTGTTCGGGCGAGCAGCCGTGTCAGAGGTGTGCGAAGGAGGGGGTACTGTGTGTTTATTCGAAGCAGAGTAGAGGTATGGTGATGAGGCCGGCGAGAAGTAGGAAGTCGAGGCAAGTGGGTGAGTCGAAGCCGTATGAAAAGCGGGGGGTGAGGGAGCCGAGTTTGGATGGTGTGCTGCAGACGAAAGAAGTATCATCGTCTAAAGCGGTGGCGCAGCCAATGCTGACGATGGGTGTGCGCGATTCAAGGCCGTCGGCGTCGTCTCCACAGTCGCGGCAGGGCGTGTCGCCGCAGCTGATCAGACCGACTCCCGTAGGAGTGGATGGAAGGTATACGCAAGACCAACCTAGGAAGTTGACTATCAGCTACGCTTCGGAGGGCGTCGATTCCCAGCTGCCTGCTGTACAGCGGTCAGGTTCGCCACACAGTCGATGGGCTGACTCGAAACCCCACCCAGCTGGCGAGCAGTTCACCACCTCTCTGCCGACACGACACACGAGATCGATCCAGCCACAGGATCTGTACAGCTCCAATCGACCGTCCCTCCCCTCCACTCTCAACGCCGCTTGGAGTGATCCAGTCCCACTACTTCCGCTACCCTCTTCCGGTCAGAGGATGCAACCTCCACTAACACTGCTCGATCAACACCCGCAAGAGTCAACGACGGAGGCAAGACATCGAACCTGGTCAACTGATCTCCAATTATCCCAAGATCTTGTTCAGAATAGAATAACGGCTGAGGATAGTGAACCGGTGCCACGGCTGGGCAGGTTGGAGGAAAGCACCTTGTCGCCGATCATGCTACAGCGCGGAGGAAGTTTAGCTGAGCTCGAAGGATCGGGTGCCTCCGACATTTACAGTGATCTTGAAGACCATGGTCAGCATCATTGATTGCAGACAAGCTGTGAAAGTGCTTGCTTCAGGGTGTTCCTTCTGGCCGTTCGAGAACTCTCCCATTGACCGATACAGCTTCTCTAGCCAATGCTGTCTCTGTACTTCCAAATCTTCTGCTAGCATGAACCATTTACTCATATGCTATAGCATATACCGTCCCTCCCGCTATTGTGACCCTGTGCTCAGGAACTAACTGCTTTGAGCAGAAGTACGACTTGAGAGTGACCTGACAGCTTGGCTTGACTTCAATTGCATGTGTATATAACTTATACTGTCCAAACAGGTGCATGGGGTAGGGTCTTTAGCTCAGTAGTAGAGCGGCAGACTTCGGTTCGTGAATCTGAAGCTTCACACTTTCTCCCAGGTTGTCGGTATTCTGCAGGTCGCGGGTTCAATCCCCGTAGGACTCTCTTTTTTTCTCGCGTCGACTTTTTTTTTTGGTTTCGAAATCCTGCCTGCTTCTTCTTGTTCTCTAAGGGTCAGGTTGTGGTGGAAACTCGCCCAGGCTCATCACTCTGTGTCGCTTCAAACCGTTTGAAGGGAGGACCACACACCCATACACGCAAGGACAGCCTGATCACCATGAACAATCTACAGTAGTAAATTCTTGATGTCTTTGCATTAAGAAGACCAAACTACGGTAGATTCAACAAAGAGCCGTCGGTCGCGTGCGTTTTAGCACAGGCTGTTCAAATGCGAGCAGCGCACTGCCTCTTCAACCACTCGAACGCCCTCTGATCCTTCAGCAACAACGGACCTACCTTAGCCAGCACTTCATCATGATACTCGTTCAGCCACTTCTTGTCCTCCCTAGTCAGCAGATCAGCGTCGATCAACGAGACCTGGATAGGGCACATGGTGAGGTGTTCAAAAGTCAAGTAGCCCTTGCTGCCAAAGTTGTTGGGTGTCTTTGCGGGACGCACAATGACCAAGTTTTCAATGCGGATGCCCCACTTGCCGTCCTCGTAGTAGCCGGGTTCGTTGGAGACGACCATGTTCTCCTTGAGGCTAGTCTCGTTGAACACGGCGCGTGTGCCAATACCTTGGGGGCCTTCGTGGACGTTGAGGAAGTGTCCGACGCCGTGACCTGTTCCGTGACGGTAGTCCAGACCGTCCTCCCAGAGCGCACGACGAGCGAGCACATCCAAAAGATAACCAGTAGTTCCCTTGGGGAAGATGGCGCGGTCAATGGCAATGTGTCCCTGCAACACGCGGGTGAAGGCGCGGATGTGTTCCGGCGCAGGCTTGCCAAAATGCCATGTACGCGTCACATCAGTGGTTCCATCGATGAACTGCGCACCAGAATCGCACAGGTATAGCTCGTTGACATCGATTGCTGGGCAGCTCGAGGGGTCGGGACTGTAGTGGATGATGGCTCCGTTGGGACCGGTGGAGGAGATGGTGGTGAAACTCTCGCCTCGGAAGTGGTCGAGTGCCTGACGGTACGAGCTAAGCTTGTCGGCTCCCTCGGATTCGGTCACTTTTTTGCCAGCGTGCAGCTGCTCCTCGAGCCAGGCAAAGTACTGGCACAAGGCGGCACCGTCGCGAATGTGACTCTGGCGGAAGCCTTCGAGCTCGATGTCGTTCTTGATCGACTTCTGGTCGCCCACGATGGATCGAACAATCTCGACCTTGGACGCACCACCAAGCGCCTCCTGCACAGCCAACGACGCGCTCTTGCCGATGAGAACCTTGTCGCCTTCGCTGAGCTCAGCACCGACCTTGTGAAGATCGTTGTAGAACTCTGCATATGGTCGGAGCGTGACTTCGGATCCGAGGCTGTTCTTGACATCGTCGGTGAGCTGGTTGTCGTTGACGTAGAGCAAAACCTTGTCGAGAAGCACCAACGCAAACGAGAAGAAGACGGGGTTGTACGGAACATCGGAACCACGCAAGTTGAACAACCAGGCGACCTCGTCGAGCATGTTTGCTACAAAGCCGCGAGCCGACTTCTTCTTGATCTCATCTCGCAGTTCGCGGATCTTGTCCGACGAAGAACGACCGGCAATCTCTTCCTTGAGCACAAAGATGGGTTGGCCCGGGCGCGATGGGCGGTCGGCCCAGACCTGGTCGACGAGGTTCTCACGGATGGGCACGAGGCTGGAGCCGATCTTGGTGAGCTCGGCGGTGATATCCTTGGCATCATCTGCAGAGATGAGCGAGGCGTCCATACCGATCTTGGAGTTGGCGGGGAGGTTCTTGGAAAGGTACTCTTGCCACGTGGGTACACTGGGCTCTCCCTGCTTCATGAGCGTCCACACCGTAGGCTCGAGTTGTTGGCCGGCTTGGAGGAAGTAGCGTCCGTCGGTGAAGAGAAGCGCCTTGTTGGTGGTGACGACAGCAGAGCCGGCGGAACCGGTGAAGCCAGTGATGTAGCCTCTGCGAAGGTCCGACTCGGCAGGGTATTCGGAAGCGTGCTCATCGCCGGAAGGGACGACGTAGGCGGTGACGCCGTGTTTGGCCATGAGCTCACGCAGAGCCTGGACGCGCTGAGTCGTGTCGACGCGTCCTGTTGCGATGGCACCCATTTCGTCGTCGTTGATTGCTGAGGAAGCGGAAGTGGAGGCGGATCGGGAAGTGGTGAGATGCTGAAGACCAAACGACTGTTGCTGTGGTCCCGCGAACCGAAGAGCTGCGCCGTTTCCGGAAGCTTGAAGGAGGTTGCCTCGCAGCGAGGAGAGGTTCGAGGAGAAAGGGATGGGCGACAGCTTGGTTACAGCGACGCCAGAAGTGGACGTGTGGAGGTTGGACACTCGAAGGGTGCTTGCTTCCGATCTTGTAGCGACGAGAGCGACTAGAGATGGACGAGATGCGGAAAAAACGTTGGAAGAGATGAACGGCGATCTAGTGGACGCAACAGCTATCATCTAAATAGAACGAGGGTTGGGGTTGAAAGGATAAGGCAAGTGTGGTCGACAGCAGCGAACATGAGGTGCGATTGTGGACAATTTTCTACTTGGTCGGTGCATTCTCCGGCACAGCGCTCAGCACGGCGAATTTCTCACTGCCGTCAGCGACCCAATCATCACGCGGCTGCGGTCAACCTTTTTTTTTCCGCTCTTTTTTCTTTTCGGTCAGTCCGAACAAATCTCGGCGCGCATCCTTCCGACCTGCGATTTGCGATGTGCAGTTCGGACTCTTCGACCTCATTGGATCGCACGCTTTGGTCCAATGACATCCGCTGAGGCTGCTCAACGTGTCAGCACCAAATTGAACAATCTACACAGACGGCGAAAGAGTACTGTGTGTGTGACCTTGTTGAGAAGGCCGGGGAATATAAGATGCATTGCAGACACGACGATGAGTGAAATAAATGTATGAGAGCCGATGGGGGAGGGGGCAGACCGAAACTAGGGATGATGGACCTTTGCCAAGACTGCGCCGTCTGCTGCGTTGAAAGACAGCAGAGGCGGGAGTCAAAGGAAATGTTTTGATGCCGGAGCTGGCTGGATCTAGTTGATATACCTTGTGAAAAAAAAAAAGGCAGGAGAGCGGAATGTGCGCGTGTAGGTGGATTAGCCCGTTGAGTACTGTTACAGTGAGTCTAGGCGACTCTTGCAGAGAGAGATGATTGCACGGAAAACCTCGGAACTGGAAAAAAAGACGACAAGAAGAAACAAAGTGGAAAGGCACCAACATCCCTAAGCTGAAAGCGAAACGCTTAGTAGCGGTAGGTGTCGCGCTTGTAAGGGCCGTCGACGGGCAGGTCGAGGTAGTCGGCCTGAACCTTGGTCAGCTTGGTCAGCTTGACGTTGAGGCGGTCAAGGTGGGCAAGAGCGACCTCCTCGTCGAGCTCCTTGGGCAGCATGTACACCTCACCGCGCTTGTACTGGCCAGCCTTGTCGTTCCAGAGGGCGATCTGGGCCAGGGTCTGGTTGCAGAACGAAGCCGACATGATGAACGAAGGGTGGCCAGTGGCGCATCCGAGGTTGACAAGACGACCCTCGGCGAGCAGGATGATGCGCTTGCCGTTCTTGAGCGTGTATCGGTCCACCTGGGGCTTGATGTTGCTGACGCTGGCAGCGTTGGCCTTGAGCCAGGCAACGTCGATCTCGATGTCAAAGTGACCAATGTTGCAGACGATGGCGTCGTCCTTCATGGCCTCAAAGTGCTTGCCAGTGATGATGTCACGGCAACCGGTGGTGGTGACAAAAATGTCGGCCTGCGAGGCAACGTCGTCCATCACGTCGACCTGGTAGCCGGCCATCGAGGCCTGGAGGGCGTTGATGGGGTCAATCTCGGTGACGATGACACGGCAACCGTAACCACGGAGCGACTCGGCGCAACCCTTGCCGACGTCACCGAAACCGGCAACGATGGCGACCTTACCGCCGAGCATGACGTCGGTGGCACGCTTGATACCGTCGACGAGCGACTCACGGCAGCCGTAGTAGTTGTCGAACTTGGACTTGGTGACCGAGTCGTTGACGTTGATGGCGGGGAGCTTGAGGGTGCCCTTCTTCATGGCAGAGTAGAGGATGTGGACACCGGTGGTGGTCTCCTCAGAGACACCCTTGATCTGGTCGAGCAGCTGGGGGAACTTGTCGTGGACGAGCCAGGTGAGGTCACCACCGTCGTCGAGGATCATGTTGGGGCCCTCGGGGTGAGCGGTGAGGGTCTGCTCGAGACACCAGTCGTACTCCTCCTCGGTCTCACCCTTCCAGGCGAAGACGGGGACACCGGTGGCGGCAATGGCAGCAGCGGCGTGGTCCTGGGTGGAGAAGATGTTGCACGAGGCCCAAGTGACCTGAGCACCGAGGGCAACGAGGGTCTCGATGAGGACGGCGGTCTGGATGGTCATGTGGAGCGAACCGGCGATGCGGGCGCCCTTGAGGGGCTGCTCGGCGCCGTACTTGGTGCGGAGGGCCATGAGACCGGGCATCTCGCCCTCGGCGATCTCGATCTCCTTGCGGCCGAAAGCGGCGAGCGAGATGTCGGCAACCTAGCGAAGCAGAAGGAGGGTAAAGAACGCGAAGGATATCATGTCAGTCAGTCATTCAACGGGTCAACATATGAGCAAGATCTTTTCGAGCCTGTGAGAAACGTACCTTGTAGTTAGGCATTGTGTATGATGGATGAGGGGGGGGGGGGTTGTAAGAAAGGATGGATGGGGAAGAGAATGGATGTGGTTGGAAAGGAAGGTGAAGGTGGCACGGTCGCCCCGTCTTGAAGTAGAACCCCACGAAGTGTGCTGCTGCTGCTGCTGCCACAACCAATTTTCATGAAGATCTGTTCTTCCTTTTCTTCCAGCTGAATCCGCCACTCTGTGCCTCTGTGCCTCTGTGCCTCTGTGGCGATCTAGGGTCTTTGAGAAAAACTTCTCCAGAAGCGCTTTCTGCATGCGAGAAATTCTTTCGACACGAGCAATTCAATTCGTTCAATTCAAATGAGTTTCAAATCGAACGTCGCGCTGCGTGACACGTTCTCCTGTCACCCACACAGGGCACAAAAGCGCTTGGACCAAAATCCCGACCAAGGTGAAAATGTCTAACCAAGCCCTGCAGGCCACTGGTTGTCGTATCGGCCGTATTGCCAGCCGTTACTTCCACCAAGGTCAATTTTCAAGAATCTAGGTTGTGCACGATCAGGGTCTAACAGTCGGGCAAAAAACACAGCGCACGCGCCACTTTTTGGGAACCACAAGAAAGACTCGGCACGGGGCAGAGGTAAGGAGTTCTTCTCCAGCAAAGGCGGCTCGATAGGCTCTAATGAGGTCGTCGAGATGAGAAAGGGCGTCAAGCTAAGGAGGAAGAAGAAACGAGCAGGGCGGGCGAGACTTTGATTTCAGATCGAGTCGGTTGTTGAAATGTTGATATTGGCGCGTCCCAGTTGGCAGGAATACAATTTTCACCTTTGAGACACACACTTTAATTTAAAAATTTACAATTCAAACGCACACACGCTTGCCAGAAGAGCAGGCAGGGACCAGACAAGCGTCCGGTCAGTTGGGTTGGAACTCGCGCTGCGTGCGTGCGTGTGCGTGTGTGTCTGAGACGTCGCCTTGCTGGACCTTGCGTTTGTGCGTGTGCGTGCGTTGCGTTACGAGTGCGCATTGTCTACTGTCCAGCTTTGGACCTTCCAGCTGCTGCTCTCAAACACGTCTCTGCGCCTGCATCGTCCTCCATCATCCGACCTCGCACAATCTCATTCTCGCACATCCGGCAGCTTCTTGTCATCGATTGTGCTTATCGTCCTACACATCCTCCCCTGCCGACATCCTCTCAACCCGTCTAGTTGACCTCGCGATTCTTGCTCATTCCCACGTCGCTGACTCGCACGGACGCTTCCTCTACGAGATTCCAGCTGTGTCGCCTTTACTCACCACACCAGCACGCGCGCGACCACCTTGCAACGTCGTGGTTCCATTCGAGTTGTTTCAGTAGAACCTGCCTTCACCACTCAGCAATCGCTTTCCAGATCTAGATTCGAATAGCTTTCAAGGCATGATGAACGGCGCTCACGATACCGATGCTACAGCGCCCGCGGCTGCCGGCGTCGCCGCAGGACGAAAGAAGTTGATGGGCTACGTTGGTTTCGCCAACCTGCCCAACCAGGTGCACCGAAAGAGTGTGCGCAAAGGCTTCAACTTTACTGCCATGGTCGTCGGAGAATCTGGTCTCGGCAAGTCAACACTCATCAACACCCTCTTCAACACTACGCTCTACCCTCGCAAGGAGGTGCCGCCTCCTCACCAGGAGCGACCAAAAACGGTTGCCATTGAGTCGATCAGCTCTGGTGCGTTCAACAAGACTAAATTCTCGCGACCGTCGCGCACGCACGCTTCTACAGCTCCGTTACTGACATCTGACATTCTACCTATTCTCACCATGGCCCGCCTGCAGACATTGAGGAGAACGGTGTTCGTTTGAGGCTCAACGTCGTCGACACCCCTGGCTTCGGTGACTTTATTAACAACGACGAAAGGTATGTATCCCCACCGCAGCAACGCCAGTCGCAGGATTGTCCACAGTCTATAACGCAATTTGAAAGTCGACGCTGACTTCTGCTCTAACCTCTACTCCTCTCCATAGTTGGAAACCCATCGTCGAAAACATCGAGTCGCGCTTCGACCACTACCTCGAGCAGGAGAACCGCGTCAACCGCAACAAGCTCCAGGACAACCGTGTTCACGCCTGCATCTACTTTGTTCAGCCCACCGGTCACAGCTTGCGACCCATCGACATCGAGTTCATGCGACGACTGCACCAAAAGGTCAACCTCATCCCCGTCATTGCCAAGTCCGACACGCTCACAGATGAAGAGATTGTGGCGTTCAAGCAGAGGATTCTCAGCGACATTGCCCACCACAAGATCGAGATTTTCCACGCACCCATCTACGAGATGGAGGACGAAGAAACGCTTCTCGAAATCCAAGAGATCTCTAGCAAGGTGCCCTTCGCCGTCGTCGGCTCCAACACCGAGATCGACACGCCCGATGGACGACGCGTACGTGGCCGAGCCTACCCGTGGGGTGTCATTGAGGTGGACAACGAGGACCACTGCGACTTTGTCAAGCTGCGACAGATGCTCATTCACACGCACATGGAGGAGCTCAAGGAGCACACCAACAATGTGCTCTACGAAAAGTACCGAAGCGAAAAGCTGGTTGCCATGGGCGTCACACAGGACCACTCGGTGTTCAAGGAGGTGAACCCAGCAGCCAAGATGGCCGAGGAGCGTGCCATCCACGAGGCGAGGTTGAGGAAGATGGAGAACGAGATGAAGCTCGTCTTCCAGCAAAAGGTGGCCGAGAAGGAGGCCAAGCTCAAGCAGAGCGAGGAGGAGCTGTATGCACGTCACCGAGAGATGCGCGATGCGTTGGAGAAGCAGAGACAAGAACTCGAAGACAAGCGCCGCAGGCTCGAGAGCGGTCGACCGCTCACGCCCGAAAAGGTGTCGCAGGCGACCAAGAAGAAGGGCTTCTCGCTGCGAAACTAAGAGAGGCGCCAAATAATCGAATCGGCGTCAAGATGCTCTGGTGGCTTGCTGATAGGGGAACAGGGCGGAAGACAGATGCACCTGCCGAGACCTATTCGCATCTCGATAGACTCTGCTGGCAGACATGTCAGAAAGCTCATCACACGGTCTCCGCTCTCTCTCTCTCTCTCTCTCTCTCTCTCTCTCTCTCTGCCGGTTGCAGATCTTAGATCTTGTTTCTCTGCTGCCTTGCAAAGCTTCCATTTGGGCCAGAACCGCCGTCTCCCAATCTAGCCATAATGACCATTTTGTTTACCGCTTCTCCTTGGTTTTGCAATACTAGCGACGTGTTTTCTGATACAGAACTTTAATCATGAGTCTGTGACTTTGCGAATCTGGCAAAATTAGACAAGACAGTCGGCCATTCCGTTCCTGACTCGCCTGAGTTGAAGTGCCAAAGCAGCAAGAACTCGCTTTTTCGACCTTGCTGGCTACGGTCAGTGACAATGAATAGGATCAGGGAGCAGTTGCTTTCGGAAGTGCCGATCCCTCTCAGCACTCCTGGCGAATGGCAGCTGCTCTAGCTCTGGTAGGATCGCTCTGCCAGCAGAGGCTTGGATGGACACCTCCGATGCTTCTGCCGCACTCAGTTCCAGTTCTGCTGAAGACTGACATCGCTTGTATCAGTGACTCTTCAACATAAAAACCACGTCGGTCGAGGCGGTTGATGACCTTCTTTATTGTCCTTTCCTTCTCTGAAGCTCAGAAGCGCTCAGCTGCTTTCTTCCCTTCGAGTCGCATCACGCCATGAGACTCACACATTCCTCGTTCTGCAGTGTCGTGCTCGCCACCTTTTGTTGCTTTTGCCATGTCTTGGCCGTACCCAACTTCTTCCGTCGACAAGCATCAAAGGCACATGTGCATTCGCAACCCCCATACGAGCTACAGTTTTTGGATCTCGATCCGGCTGAACAGCTTGCGATCTTTGGCGATACGCGTGAGTGAAGCGATACCTTTCAGCAAAGAGAACACAAAACTCACTCTAGGCTTTTGACAACGTCAGACCACTCTCTCGCCGAGCCGCAAAAGGGACAGCAATGCTATGCTCGAATCTACGATCAGATCAAAGCCGATTGCACTCGCAACTCTGACATGGTTCCAGACGAGAGGATGCTTGGTGAGCCCTACCATGATCTATCATTGCAGCCGGTAAAGATGACAACGCCACTAACAAGCTGACAATGCTGCAGCTTCTGTTCTCCTGACGCTTTGCGATCTACGGGCGTCTAATCAAAGCATACCTTGGGAATGCAACGCAGTGCAAGAACTGTCCGATCAGGCTTCGCTAGAGCCTTGTATCGAGTGAGTCTTTGCCTCATTTTCGAAATGCCAACAAGCGTGTCAAAAGCTAATATGTCCTTTTGCTTTGCGGACAGAGCTCTCTCGAGAAGCACAATATATTGGTCCTGCTATGCCGGCTACCTGCGAGAGGTACCTCGTATGTGCTTTGCACTGCAGCGCTGGAGGGACACTGGTAGGTCGTTACAGGACCCAACATATCTGCTTGACCTTGGCGAGGAGACTCGCATATACTTACGCGATTCGATGCTTCTTCTGTAGATCATGCGAGGGAGATGTACAAGGCAGCGACTCAGGAGAAGATTGCTCTGATCCGTCTTTGGCGCCAGAAAGCCGAAGAAAACTCGGAAATGAGCACCACAGAGCGACTCGAGCGTCAAGAGTGGCTGCATAACCTGTACTCTCTCAAAGATCAGATGCAGGACGATGTGCAGGTGGGTGCTCTGCAATTGCTATACAGGCATCCACGAAGTTGACCTTGCTGACAGATGCTATCGACTTCCACACAACAGGAACTTCTGTCGGCCTTCCGATCCACCTCATTTAGGCAAATGGAGAACGAAAAGAGTGTCACCCATGCCGTGCAGAATCTCGAGGCAGGTACAGGATCAGATTCAGTAGTCAACAATGAAGTTCCTGATGCTGACCCTCGAGTTTGTCTTCTTGCATTACAGCGCTCTCTCAAGCAGGCTGCAGCAGTGACGGTTGAAGAGTACAAGGACGCCTTGCAACAGTATTTAGAGGAGCTATCGCTACAGGTGAGTGAAGAGTTACAATGCAAATGTTGGCGGTGTATGCAGTGGTTCGCTGATAGGTATAGCATATGTCCCTATGTTTACCTTGTCTCAGCTTCAGCGAGCCGTCGAGCAGTACGACGGCCACATGCAGGATGTCATACAAGAACATGTCAGGAAAGCCACGGATCTAGTGGAAGCAGGTTTGGTCGTACCGTTGCAGGCCCTGCACTCGGTCGGCCTCAGCCTCAAGTCGCATACAGATGCTCTGGGGTTAGTGCTAGAGACTCAGCATGGCCTCGTATCCGAGTTATCCGCCGCGTCAGCCGGCATGGTTTCTCTGCAGCAAATGCATCAAGAGCAAGTGAACGACGAGCTCGACGGCCTGAGACAGATTCAGACCGACTTCCGGGAGATTGAAACAGGCATGAATGAGACGCAGGAAAGTCTCGATGCGCTAGTGAAGTCGCAGCGATTTTCGATTTCATTTTCTCTTCTCAGCGGTGCTGTTTTTGCTGTCGAGCGTCTGCTCTTTTGGTCGGTTGGAGAGCTCGAGCATAGGATCGGACTCGACGTTGGCAATGGTGAGTGCAACGCTTGTTAATTTGCATTTAGGTTGAAGTGCGGACCTTGCTGACAGCTCATTTCTGCGATGATCGGGTCCTAGTCACGGCATGGCGATGCTTCCGCTGGCTGCTGCTCGTGTGGCCCGACACGCTCAAGTTGAAAGCTTCCATTGTGTACTCTGCTTCGATCCTCAAAGGTTTGCTCGCCGCGGTGGTGCTGCTCAGCATGCTGTTGAAAAGTTTCCTGCAGCCGTGTTACTCGCTCTTGTGGTCCCTCTATTCCCACATCATGGTGAGTGCAGGCAGGTCGAGCAGATATGCATCTTGTGTTTATGACACTGACCTTTTTTTTTTTTTTTTTTTTTTTTTTTTTTTGCTTTCACACTCGAGCAGGGAGCGGGAGGCCGAGCAACGGAGCTCGAACCGCAGGTCGACGGCGCGGATGAAGCGACCGAAGGCAAGGTGGAAATGGAGCCTGCGATGTCGGACTCTTGGTGCGTAGTGCCGAGCGCATGTAAAGCTGGTGCTCAGATCGCTTCTCGCTGCAGTACGCCACACGAAGCGCGATCTGTTTCGAACCAGCACGGATCGCTTACTTTGCGGCGCTCACGAATCCACTGCCCTTCTGCGCATTGAGGTGGGGTATCGGCAGTCCCTTATCATCTGCATAAATGTTTTGCCATTGTGAATGCAGGATGAGCGGTCAAAGCGACCTAATGTTACAGATGGTGCCCCGGACAAAGGGGGCTGTGAGAAGGACAAGTGAGAAGAAAGCAATCATGTGGAGCTGATGCGATGGTATGCTGGAGAAGCGGCTTCGTATTCGCGCACGAAGAGGCGGTGTTTTTCTCTTGCAATGTATCTATGGAGAGAGAGATGAGGTAAGGGATGTGGTGGTGCTAAATGCCATTTTCTTTGGGAGCGAGGGAGGTGAACTTACGACAAGAATTCGGCTAGATGCTCCTTGAGCAAGCTGATGGATTCCGCATCCATTGAAGTGTGGACGATGATCATGGGCAGATTGACAAACAGCCGCAACAAGTGCTCTGCGCCATACACGTCGCTCGGCTCCATATCCCCGCCCATGCTACCATTGCCCGACCTCGAATTGCCCACATCGCCATCGCCCATCTTTGGACCGTTCTTCTTGCGATACTCGACGTACTGTGCCCTTTCAAACCTGTAGAGCAAGTTCTGCCCCAACGAGCGGTCGAAATACAGCTTGAGACCCTTCAAGACTTCGTCGACCACTTGTGGGCTGCGATGTTTTGCGCCGCTGGCGGAGGTATCGCGTTTGGAGGAGAGGTAGTGCTTCTTGTAGTCGTCGAGAATATCTTTGACGCAGGGTTTGCGTGGCAGGGGCACGAGCTCGCCCTTTTTAGTGATGTTTTCCCAATCGTCGACCAACTGCAGCTTGAGTTCGTCAGGTAGGGAGATCTTGACTTCAGGACGCTTGAGGAACTCCTCTTCGGCTTCGACAGTGTCTCTGCTGCGCTTTGATCCTCGTGCCATGTTCTTACGGTCGGCGTGCGCGTCGGAATCTCGTCCCCTTTTGGCTCCTGCCCCTGTGGATGCAGCTTTGTCGGCGGTTGATGAGGAGGAGGACGTGAGAGAGCCGGATTTCGCCGCTTCTTCGAGTGTAGCCTTGCGCGCCAGATTCTCATCGTTGTACTTGAGTAGACGTGTCTCGGGCACCCATTCGTCCCAGGTTTTCTTCCAGCCATCGTAGTGGACGAGGTAGTGTGGGCCTACTTGGCCTGTGACGTTGTCATCGCCCGTCCAGTTTTCTGCTTTGAGGACCTTGGCCGAGTAGATCAAGGGCCCGTGGAAGCAGAGCACCTTTTCCGAGTCTGTGTATAGCATCGTTGCGGGAGGGCTACGCCAAGATCACCGTGATTTGAGTTGGGTTGCAATGCGTTGTCGTCCGTGTCTGTGTGCCGGTGAGGCTAGCGCGTGTGGTTGTGTGCTCGTGTGCGCGACCCGAGAGGTGGTGAGTTGACGATGGATGCTGTCTCAAAGGTGAGTTGGGCGGTGGACCCTTCTGGAAGAACGAATAGTTGTATCGTGCGTCGCGACATGTAAAATGTATGCGCGACCCGTGGAGGCAAGCAGCTGTCAATACTAAGTCGTGCGAGAGGGGTAGAGGACTGTAATCAAAGTTTTGTTCGACATGCTTGACCTAACAAATAGGTTTAATTTAGCTTGCCTACGGCAGAAGGCTCCTGACTCTTAGCGTGTGAAAAAGAAACGAGCTGCAGCGGGCCTCTGAACCCTTTTTTATTTCGTGGGTACGGCGCTATCCGAGGCGGAAAAGTCTCTCTCTCCCCTTCTGTTGGTCGTCGTCGTCGTCGTCGTCGTCGTCGTCGTCATGGTTTAGCTCGGATAGAGGGGATCGTCTATCCAAGGTTGACCCGCATCTGAATCAGGTCCCCACTCGATCCACTTGGCTGAGCTGGACGTGAACATCGATAGAGATTCGACTCTCGACAATCGACGCCACAGCGATCACTGCACAACGCTAGAACGTAGCTAGTTGCGTGGGTGATCGGGCCCCTGCTCGTGAAACGCTAGCAACAGAAGCAGAGGAGGAAGAGACTATTGTTAGAACGCGGCTGATAGCCTTGATCCAACTGACACGAGTCAGCCCATGAGGAAAGACTCGATCATGTTCGTCGGCTACGGGCGCGGACTGTGCAACGTGATAGGAGGGAGCCGGATGAGTCAAAGAGGTCCCAACCACGATGGTCGAAAGCGCAGACTCGGCTCAGCTTGCCGTAGTGCGGGGAGAACGATCCGTTTGATGCAGCGGGCAGAGACAGACGGTGCATGGCGCGGCTTGCCTCTTCCGCACACTCCTCGTCCAAAGCAGCTGGCGAGTTGCCCGACGCTTCTAATATCAACAAAGCAAGCTTGCAAGCCGTCGCCTTGGCTGCACGACCGGGACTGCCGCGTCTGCGAATATGAGGCTTGGGCTTGGCTGATAACGGTGCAAGATGCTTGGCGAGGTAACCTGCTGACGCTTTTCCAGCATACAGTGCATACTGTACAGCACATTACAAATTAGACGCAAGGAAAAAGCAGGAGCGTCGACAAGATTTCCACTCTCCACACTTTTCTTTTCTCCACCAAATGTCGGCTGTGCCGGTCGCCTATTCGTCGCCCCAACAGTGGGAGATGCGCGGAGGGAGAGAAATTAAGTGGAAATTCCATCAGAGATTGTGAATCGATGATTTTTGCACGAGAGAAGAATCGACGGTCGGTCCGAAATTTGAATATTAATGGTCGCTAAGAGCTCTAACGTCACCCGCAGGCCGAGACAGAGAGACAGAGCAACAAGGGCGCAAGCTTTTGCAGCTCGCATGCGCGGCGCGAATCCGAATCCAAAAAAGCGCTTTCTCCCTCTCTCTCCGCGTTGGCTCGAGCCAAGTCAAGCGCGGTGAACAGAGAAAGGTGGAGTTTGAAATCACAATAATCATATACGCAGGAGAGCTCAGCCAGAGCTCGCTCCTTGCCTGTGTGGCTTGGCTTGGACCTCAAAACGTAAACTCAGCAGAGACTCAACTGAGCAAAGCCCAGACGAGAGAGACAGCAAGAGAGCGAGAGTATGATATAGTGTCTGCATGAACGGAGCGCGTCATCCGCTCGTCTCTCGCATCCATCACCTCTTCTCCACGACGGTGGCCAAACTAGATACTCTTTCGCATCTTGGACCTCGACGACGGCCGTCTCTCCGTCTCTACTTTTCATCTGCCCGCGGCGCTTCTCCTCGTCATCCATCCATCACCTGCACGCTTTTAGCACACCTCCGATACCCACACTCGGTCCATTCCGCTTCGGCACCGCATCTGCTGCCGTACATCCGCAACCATGCCAAAGACCGCCAGCGTCGAAATCGATACCCCCGTCGGCAAGGGCGAGAGCAAGATCAGGCGCTCCTACCAGGCGCCTGATCGCCTCCTCGAACGTCCCGCCGAAGGCATCAACACCATGGCCGACGTATTTCTCAAGGCTCGCGAACGTAAGTATCTCGCCCTGAATGCTAGCTCGCAGCTCTGCACCGCCGTCTTTCATGCAGCACACTGACGCTTCTGCCATTCCTCTGCTTCCTGTTCGCCTCCCTTGAATGCACCACGCTTGGGTTGTCTTGCTTCCTTGCCGCACTTGTGCGCGTGACCTGGCTTGCTTGGCTGCCTCGTAACAGGCTTTCCCAACAAGCCCATCATGGGCTGGCGAGATGTGATTCGCATGCACGACGAACAGAAGGAGGTCACCAAGATCGTCGATGGCAAGGAGGTTAAGGAAAACAAGACGTGGCAGTATTACGAGCTCTCCAACTACAAGTACATCACCTACAACGAGTTTGAAGAGCGCGTCCACCATGCTTCCAGCGGTCTCCGCAACCTCGGTCTCTCCAAAGACACGCGCTTCAACATTTACGCTACCACCGCCATCAACTGGCAAAACATGGCCCACGCCTGTTTCCGCCAGAACATCCCCTTCTGCACCGCCTACGAGACGCTCGGTGAAGAGGGTCTCCAGCACTCGCTCAACGAGCCCGAGGTGGTCGGTGTTTTCACCAACGCAGAGCTGCTTCCAACCCTGGCCAATGTCATTGGCAACACCGAAACGGTCAAGTACGTCATTTACGACGGCAAGCCCGACGAAAAGCACCTCAGCAGGGTGCGCGACGCCGTCTCGGCACGACAGGGCAAGGTGATCACCCTCGACGAGCTCTTGCAGGAGGGCAAGGCCAACCCTGCTGAAGGCAACCTCCCCACCCGCGACGATGTGGCCTGCATCATGTACACTTCCGGTTCCACGGCTGCTCCTAAGGGTGTCATTCTCACCCACGGCAACCTTGTCGCCTCCATCGCCGCCGTCCAGCTTCACGTCGGAGATTTGCTGGCGTCCGATGATACTTTTATCGCTTTCCTCCCGCTCGCCCACATTCTCGAATTCATCGTCGAGTGCACCATGATGTACGTTGGTATCACCATGGGCTACGGAAAGGTCAAGACGCTCACCCAGGCTTCGGTGCGAAACTGCGACGGAGACATCAAGGCGTTCAAGCCGAGCATCATGGTGGGTGTCCCCGCCGTCTGGGAGCTCATCCGAAAGGGTATCCTTTCCAAGGTCAATGCAGGCGGCTCGGTCAAGCAAAAGGTCTTCAACGGCGCCATGACCCTCAAGAAGAACAATGTGCCGCTTCTCTCCTCGGTCGTCGACAACGTCGTGTTCAAGGCGGTCCGAGAGCAGACTGGTGGACGTCTTCGCTTTGTCTTGTCCGGTGGAGCTCCTCTGTCCAGAGAGACGCAGGAGTTCCTCAACACGGCCCTGGTGCGCATCCTCCAAGGTTACGGTCTCACCGAATCGTGCGGTATGACTGCCATTCTTCACCCCAAGTTCTATGACTTTGGTTGTGTGGGTGGATGTGTGCCTGCCGTCGAGGTCAAGCTTCGCGATGTTCCGGACGCCGGCTACTTTAGCACCAACGACCCTCCTCAGGGTGAGGTGCTCATTCGCGGACCTTCCGTCACCAAGGGCTACTTTAAGCGCGACGATATCAACAAGGAGTCGTTCGAGGATGGCTGGTTCCTCACAGGTGATGTGGGACAGTGGAACCCCAACGGCACGCTCTCGATCATTGACCGTAAGAAGAACCTCGTCAAGCTCTCTGGCGGTGAATACATTGCGATCGAGCGTCTCGAGAGCACGTACAAGTCGTCCAACCTCGTCTCGAACATTTGCGTCCATGCCAACAGCGACGCCAAGCAGCCCATGGCTATCATCTTCCCACGCGAGGACAACCTCACCGCCGTGGCTCAAAAGGCGGGCATCAAGGGCGACCTCGAAGATCTGTGCAAGAACAAGGGGGTGGCCAAGCTGGTCCAGGACGACGTCAACCAGACGGGCAAGCGCGCTGGATTCAAGAACCTCGAGATGCTCCAGACCGTCTTGCTTGTGCCAGAGGAGTTGGCGATGACTGCAGCGCAAAAGCTGTCTAGGAAGGACATTATCAAGAAGTACGAGAGCGAGATCAAGCGTGTTTACATGTAGAGATGTCGCTTGTCTTTGCGAGAGCTGTGATTGGCTTTGATGGGGTTTTTTTTTTCCGTCTTGTAACCACGTTTGGGTGGAGATACCTGTTTTTCTCGCTTGTCTGCAATGAAGTGTGGTTTTGGCTTTGACGGTGAGTGCAAGAGTTCTTGTGTGATGGATGAGCACGGACGGATGTGGAATGAACAGTTGAATCCTTGATGTGATCTATTGGTGAGAAAAAGAATACACGCTCTAAGTCACTCGCTACTCGACATCGCTCTCCTCTTCGTCCTCCTCGTCGTCCTCGTCATCAGAATCAACTCCCGGTGCAACGACAATAGGCTCTATCTGAACCTCCCTATCCGCACCGAGATACGAATCGCAAACCAACCAGATCTTCAACCGATCATGCCTACCCTGGGGTAGCGTAACTTCCAAGCTGACATCGATCGTCTTACGAATCGTCACTTTTTTGATGGCTAGCAGGTTGCGCGTTCCCGGGTCGCCGATGACGATCCACCACTGAACGAGTTTTCGTGTCGGGTAGAAGGTTGTTTGTGCAACCAGTTGGGATTCATCGTCCGAGTCGTCCGAGTCTGTTTCGAGGTGGATGCGGAGGGTGAGTGGGTCGCTAGCATTGCGCTCTTCCTCGGGCGTGTCGATGGAGTAATTCAGTTCGACGTAGGGGAACGAATTGACAAAGTTTGCAACCTGCACAACCTGCCTCTTGTCCATCTGCAACAGCTCATCCCTCTCCTCCTCGCCCAAATCAGCCAACAAGTCAGATAACCCATACACATCCTCCACCCCCTTCGACCTGCACCTTTCCACCACCTCCGCCGTGAACCCGGGCACCTGCTTCAAAACGCTATCCTTGTCAAACACCGCCTGCACCACCATCTGGCTCAACTCCATCGCCACAATCGCATTCAGGTACGCGTTCGAAGACATGACGTCCACGCACGCCGACAACAGGTTGAGCACTTTACCCACCACCCAGCGCTGATCCGCTTCCAGATCCACCGGCAACTGCAAGCGCGCAAAATGCGCCTGGAGCAGGATGAAAACTTTATGGTACGGCGAGAGCAAATCCAGCCGATCCAGCTTCAAGGGCAAACGGTCGTAGATGCGCTGCAAAAGCACATCTTCATGCTGCCTGATCGGCAGATCCTCAAACTCGGCCGCTGAGCTGACGATCTCCAACATCCCGCGCAACTTGGTGCGCTCCTTGAGCGACATGTTGAACACATCGATCGTGACGTAGCTGACGTTGTAGTAGCTGGCGATCATGCCGAGGTTGAGCGGGCTAACGTCCATCTCGTCCTCGATCGCGATGCATTTCGAGTTCTCGAGGTCGGCCAGCGTCGTCTCGACCAGTTCGGAGAGGAAGTCGCCGATGTGCTGCATAGTTTTGCCCTGGCAGTTGTAGGCTTGCGGGTTTTGTTGCAGACGACGGTACATGAGTGTCCATGTGAGGATGTCGACTGCAGCTTGCTTGTCGTCGATGGTGCGGGCGACAATTTCGGCGTTGAAAAAGTCTTGGGCGTACGAGGTGAGGCGCGACTCGATAGGTAGGCCTTCGGCGAGGAACTTCTTGAAGTAGTCTTTGCGTGTGGCTTGGCACAGCAGCACGAGGCGACAAATGCCATTTTCGTTGGGAACAGCACAACGACCGACCATTTGCAGCACGTCTGGCAGCGCATAGTCGACATAGCGGTGCTCGCGACCTTCGTACGTCTGCAGCGACATGATCAGCACCAAGTGCGCCGTCAAGGGGATGCTCCACGCCGTCTCCTTGCTGGCGACCACTACACGGATAGCGTCCACCGAGAACAGACGCTCGACGATTCGCCGGTCATTCTTGGTCAGCCCTTCGTGGTAATACGCAATACCGCTAGCCAGCAGCTCTCGCAACTCGCGATCCTGAACCCGCTGCAGATACGGCTCCAGATCCTCCATTTCAATGTTGAGGAACCTCGACTCGCCATCTTCACTGTCCCCATCTCCTCTGTTGCTGTCAGATACCACGTAGGCGAGCAAGTCCTCAGCGGTCAGCTTGGCCTGCTTCCTGCTGGGCACAAACGCAATCACCGGCTGATCCTCTGCATGCTCGATGATCGCCAGATACGCCGGCTTGGCCATCGCGATCATCATGCTTGGGAAGTGCGGGATGTTGAATGTCTGGATATGTACCTCCATCGGGACCTGCCGAGCACCGGGTGCAAAGTTGAACACGCTGCCGCTGGGCGCACCGAGCCAGTCGCCCAAATCGCGTGCATTGGCGAGCGGGACACTGAGAGCGACCATGCGGGTCGCGTTCTGTGTCTGGGCAGCGACGAAGCGGGCGCGCGAAGCAACAATCTCGTAGGTGGGGCCTACGCGAGCGTCGCCAATCATGTGGATCTCGTCAAAGATGCACAGCGACACGGTCTGCACGTTCTTGCGCTGACGCCAGCGACGGGAGAGGACGTCCCAATGTTCGGGTGTACAGATGACCACATCCGCCATCTCGAGCAGACGCAGGTCAGCACTCGTCTCGCCAGTGAGGCCGAGGACCTCCTTGCCATCCTGGTACGAGCCGAACTTGGCTTTCCACTCCGCAACTCGAGGAGCCACCATGGATTCGTACGGAACGATGCAGACGGCACGTCCCGCATCTTCGTCCTTCCAAAGCCGCAGCAATGCAAGCTCGGCGCATACCGTCTTTCCGCTGCTCGTGGGCGCACCGACAAACACGCTATCGTCGCTGCCGTAGAGCGCATGGAACGTCTGCGTCTGCACCTTGTTAAAGTTCGAGAATGCTTCAGCGTACAGCTCCTCCGCAGCAGCGTCGTTAAGCGCAGCGACCGGCTGCGGCTGCAGCTCGAGCAACGGCGTGTGTGGCGGAAACTTTTCGGGCAGGATGAGGTTCTTGAACGAGATGGGAAGCCGCACTTCGCTGTGCAGCCATCGATCGCTGACGACGCTGATGTAGTAGTTGGGCGGGATGGGTTCGGTCATGGGGATAGTAAACGTGACCGTGTGCTCCTGTTCCGCATACTTGCGCAGCAGCAGGAATTGGTCGTGGTAGTGAACAATCTCGGCATCCACGTCTTCGACCATGATCCAGAACGACTGAGCTCCTCCGTGGACCTTTTCGTCCCACTGGAAGTCCGGGGTGATGGTGAGCTGGACGTGGAGCAAGGAGCGGGTGAGCGGTTGGAAGAAGGCTTGGAGCTCCAAACGCGGGAACTGATGAACCAGCCTGTGGACGAGTCGGCCCGCTTTGGGAATTCCAATAAGCTCGCCGATTTCGTTTGGCTCGAGATCGCGCAAGCGGTTCCACGGATATTCTTTGCGCTCCAGACGGCGAATAAGATCGGCCGGCACACCACGGAATTGACGAAGCGGCGTCATCGAGCCCCACTGACGTGACTCGACCATCTTGCACAGATCCAAGGCCATTCTACTGAGTCTCGCATAGCCTCGCTTGAGGCAGATCTCAAAGATTGCACGCAGGATGCGCCCCGCCGACTGGGTCACATAGACCATGTCGGCAGCCAGCACATAGCCGTCGAGCTTGAGCTGCGAGATCCACGACTGCAAAAGCACATTGACTTTGGCGATGGGGTCGTCGGCCGACTCCTTCACGGGGACGGGGACGCGTTCGAGCAGCTTGGCCACCTCGAGCTTCTCGTCCTGCCGCACCACCTGATGACGGAACTCGTTGGAGAGCGCAAAGATGCGGAAGAGCTCAATGAGACCAAGCTGCGGCTTGATCTGTTGGTGGTAGGTCGACATACTGTCGTGGGTGATGTAGTAATGCGATGCGATGCGTCCGAGCTCGTTGGATGTAAAGTTGCCCGTGCGACGCTCATAGCGCAACAAACCGCACTTTTCGAGCATGGCAGCGGCGGTGTGGATGATATCTGCGCGCTTCTGCTCGAGGAACGGATCGTCGTCGGCATAGTCAGCCGTAACGCTGTAGAGCGTCGGCGAGCGCAGCATTCGCACGTACAGATAGGTATAGCCTAGCCAAGCCACAGCCTCATCGCGGTTGCGAATGGTGCCAAGGACGATCTCGGCGTTGAGATTGTCGGCGAGTCTTGAGACGAGCTGTGATTCGATGGGCAGCTGTTGGTTGAGCAAACTCAAGTAATACTGAAGCTCGGAGTGGTTGGTGATGATGATGCCTTCACCGAACGTGTCGAACTGCGGTCGACCGGCACGGCCAAGCATCTGGAGCATATCTTGCGGCGTGATCTCGCACCAGCGTCCCTTTTCTGGGTTGTAAATCTGCGTACCCTTGATGATGACGGTGTGTGCCGGAAGATTGACACCCCATGCGAGAGTGGCGGTCGAGACAAGCACCTGGAGGTGACCGTCGGCAAAGAGCGCCTCGACGAGCTCGCGGTCGAGTCGCGACATACCGGCGTGATGGATACCAAAGCCATACGGCATGACATCCTTGAGGTCGGCGTCGGTGACGTTGTCGAGCTCGGACCGCAGCACTTCCTGGCTGGCAGGCGAAGGTGGCAAGAAGCGGTTGAGCGTGTCTTGCTCCATGGCTCGGTCGCGGATGAACTTGGCTGTCTTGGCCGTCTCTTTGCGCGAGTGCACAAAGATGAGCACCTGGTTCTTGCCTGCTTGATCGAGTGTCTTTTCGTAGGTGACCTCGTTCATGACAAGCAAACGTTTGATGGCTTTCTTCTCGGTGATGCCAATGTACTCCTGCTTGAGTGGGCATGGACGGTAGTTGGCTTCAAAGTAGAACAGGCCCGTCTTGGGATTGACGCGAAGGAACGTGGCGACGTCTTGGTAGTTGGGCAAAGTGGCCGAGAGGCCGACGAGACGGACGGGATCGTTCATCTGTTCCATGCGACGAATGGTTCGCGAGATGATGGCTTCGAGGACGGGACCGCGGTCGTCATGCAAGAGATGAATCTCGTCGACGATGATGAGGCGGACGAGGTTGGTGTAGGAGGTGTCGGTGCTCTTGCGGCTGATGACGTCCCACTTTTCCGGGGTGGTGACGATGATCTGGGTTTCAGCGATCTGTGCATTTGTCAACTGGCTGTCTCCTGTGAGCTCGTTGACGACGATGCCGTACGACTGCAGGCGGTCGCGGAAGTTGGCGGCCTGTTCCGAGACGAGTGCCTTCATGGGAGCGACATAGACAATCTTGAATGCGTTGAGGTCGATCTCTCCAGTCTCTTGGTCTCGCCACTTGCCAATCTCGTTGAGTATGGTGAGCATGGCCACATTCGTCTTACCAGCACCGGTGGGTGCACACAGCAGCATGGGTTCATCGGAGCCGAAAGCAACTGGATAGCAGCGCGACTGGATGGGGTTGAGCGTTGTGGCGCCTGGGAAAGCCGCTTGTGCCCATTGGGGCAAATTGGCGATGGGCACGAGTTCGCCCTCGCCGACGGTCCTCTTGACGGGAGCGGGGATGTGGATTTCCTCGTAGCCCTTCTTGGTACGCTTGAAACTTCCCTCTGGCAGACGAACTTTTGCATTGGTGTTAAGATGGCCGCCCTGCGTGAAAGCCATGGCTTCAAGATCGACGCCGCGTCTTGGCGGTGCTGTAGAACCGGGGGCGATGGTGGCACGCGAAGTGAGACGCTTTGCTTTGCGCTGAGCGTCTTCGAGATCGATGGGTGCTAACCCGTTGGAAGCCTTGCTATTCGCCGAGGCGCCATTGAGAGTAGCATCGCCTTGCAATGCCTTCAGGATCCAAGCGACGCCCTTTTCGCGCATGGCGACTTGGACATTGACCTTTTCATCTTGGTCGGCGCGAGCTAAGCGTGTGCACCAGACGACGGCATCCCTATTCTTTGTGAGGATCTGGACGAGCTCGAACTTGTCATAGTCAAAGAGCTCCATGAGGCTGTTTTCGCAATCGCGGACGTCGGATTCGGCAGAGAGGATGTCGAAGGCGCTGTCGGCTTTTTCGCTGGCCTCGTGAGCGTCAGGATAGTGCTGCGAGATCTGGCGTTGGATCCAGAAAGCGTCGATATCGCGTGGGCTGACATGATTTGGATCGTGATGCTTGGAGTCGCCATTGGCATTGGTGGTGCTGGAGCCAATCATGAGCGCGTCCTCGCCGTCGTCACCATCAGCATCAGCATCTGCTTCGGCATCGAGGTCCTTTTGCCGTGGGCCTGCTTCGTCGTCGGAGGCATCCGAGTCGTCGCTGCCATCTCTCACGACATAGCTGACGCCATCTTGGTCGCTCTCCTCTTCGTCTTTGTCAAAGAGGACTGCTACGCCGGTCTGCTCGTCGATTTCGCCCATCTTGGCATCGGCATTGGCAGCACCATCCTGGCGATCTGGCTCGTCGTAGTCTGTGATCTTCTTGGAGAGGTTGGTGAGCTGACCAAAGGTTTCGGTGGAGAGCGTGCCAAGGATTTCTTGGATCTCGCTCTTCTTTTCCAAATCTTTGAGGTCGTCATCTTTGAGGATCTCGAGGGTGGTGTCCGCAGCGGAACGGACGACATCTTGCGCCTGATCGCCTAGTGCAGTGTGAACGATGCTGAGGATGAGTTCGTAGATATCGCGTGTCTCTATTGTTTTGGGATGATAGCGAAGGCCCTCGAGTTCTGATGTGGCTTGAAGAATGTCGGTGTAGGTGTTCTGATTGGAAAAGGAGGTGGAAGCAGCCTGGCGTTTAGGCTGTGGCTGACTGAGCTGAACGTCTGACTGTGCCTTTTTGCGCTTCTTGTCGAGATTCTTTACGCCCTCGGACTGAACTGCGGAGCCCATGTCGCGGACGTTGATGCGACCAGCAAGCGACTCGGCCTCGCCGGACGGCTCGTCCGGACGACGATGTGAACGGTCCGCATTGATGACAAGGGACGAAAGCGCCGAATACTGGTAGCCAGACAGGTCTGGCTTCTTGGGCGGCATGGCTGATGCTGTTGGGACCCAGAATGCGATCCAAAGGCGATGGATGCCAAGAGGCGTGCGTGCGGTCCTAAGTGGTACGGCCCTGTACGAAGCTAGTTGCAGGTCATAGGCGAATCGTGAATGCAAAAGCAGGCAGAGACAGTAGACGAGAATGCGCTGAAATGAGGGAGTACCTCGTCGACCAAGCAAGACTGCGGCTGAAAACAAAGAGCAACGACTTTGATGCAAAAGCGAAGGCTCAAAGGTGATGTGCCGGGTTTTCCGTGGTGATTGGGCGGGTTGTTCCACCTTCGGCCTGCTCGTTGCCTCTGATTGCCCGAAGCTGACACGATTGTGGGAGACCAGGCCGGAGTTGCCGAGTGATGGTGGCAAGATAATGATAGGATGAGAGGATGGGATCGGATGAGACGAACAAAGCATCAGTCATTCGATTCTTCTTCTCGACTGAGCAAAAAGAAAAGTCGACGCGCTTGGTTCAGCCATCTACCCACCGACTTAACATGAATGCGGGCCGCGAAAATCCATCCAAGTTGACGCGCGCAAAAAGGTTTTGCACGTTTGAAAATTTTCCAAACATTTTGCTGCGAAGAGTGCGCGCGCGCTTTGGAGTTGCGTCGGGTCGGGCTGAGCTGAGTGATTTGACGCATTTCTTCGCCTCGGAAAGGCCGACTCATGCCTGTTTGCGATTGTGAGTGAGCGACTTGACTGCAGCTCGCAGCTCGCCAAATGCCACGACTGCTGATACCGTCGTCTCTGCTTCTCATCTCTCCCTACAACCATCATCAACCTCCCCCTTACCTGGACCGCCATCTCGCGCAAACCTCGCTGCGCGCCTACATCTGCTCAGAACTTGGTCACTTTCGACATGTTGCAGGCGACCCAGTCTGTGTAGAAAGACATTGCATCACAACACGCACCAGGGCAACGTCTTTTGTCCGCCTCACCGCCCTTGCTCGATGCACTCACGCTACCCAGCACAATGATACCCACAGCGAACGGTGCTTCTTCTACGTAGCGGCACCTCAAATTTTGTTATTCCCATCCTCCGTTTGCAAACGGAGTCGTCCACTTCCAACATGATCAAACCGCCTGTTATGGGCGTCTTTGCCCGGGACCCTCCTCCAACGACGGGCAAGGGCGGCGCATCATTGACGTCTTCATCTTCATCCAGCTCTCATCCACAGCTTGTTTCAACAGACCTACCATCTTCACACCAAGGCTCATCCGTCCCAACCACGAATCCGGCTGATCTGACAGCGTCCGATCCGCTGCAGCCCGACGACGAAGCAGCGCAGGATGATGACGATCAAGGCACCGTCGATGAAGAGGCTGGCGTCATCCGCTGCATCTGTGGCTGCGACGACGATGACGGCTTCACTATCCAGTGCGACCGATGTCTCGTCTGGCAACATTGCGCGTGCTTCGGCATGTCACAAGCTTCCGTCCCCGACGAGTACCTCTGCGAGCAATGTGAACCTCGTCCCGTTGATGTCGCTTTTGCCCAAGCCCATCAGCAGAAGCGCAAGAACAACGAGGCGAGAAAAGCTCTCATGGATCGCAACCTCAAGCGACAGGCACAGGCACTCGCTTCCAACAACACGTACAACAGTCAGCCCTATCTTGGCCAAGATGCCGTTGCTTCCCCAACATCCAGCACGCATCCTGCTTCCTCCGCCATGATTCTTGACGAATCTTCCTTTGCTGGCCACCAGAATGCTAGCCTCGTACCGCCATCAGCGGCAGCAGCTCGTTCGCGCAAGCCTAGCCAGGCTCTCGACCTCTCCAACACTCAATTTGTCGTCCCAGAACTTCCTGCCAGCGCAGGCGCATCGCACAAAGGCGCGAAGCAGCGCAATAAAGGCCACAAAGGCTCTCGGAGAGGCTACGACACTCCTTCCTCCGTCTCCACACCCGTCCGTGGCGTCTTTACTCCTGGCAGCTCTCACGAACGCGCAGACGACCCTTTCGACTTGGCAGATCAGCTCGAGGCGTGGCATGTTGAATTCACGCCCATCGCCAAGAACATGGTAGCAGATCCTTCTATATTGCAGAATCTCGCCGTTGCAATGCTCGATTGGGAGGACGGCAGTCCGCTCAAAGCGGCTCCTGGTCCATCAGGTCGTGTCACTGTCCCTACAGCGCCCCGCATCTCCAAGCTCTCGCATGTCGATCTCCATCCGACTTGGTCGTCCGTATCGTCCCCGTCATCTTCATCACCCCGTGCGCTGCTTTCGCCCGGTCTAGAGCCTGAGGTCACCGGCATATCTGCCGTTGGCCAAGAGTGCGTCCCCGTCGAGCTTTCGGGCCCTTCATTGGCGGATCTCGCATGCAATACGTACGTCAGGCACATTTCCGAGTCGGCATCCGCAGGTGTCTTTAGCAACCTCCTCTACGTCAGCAACTCGGCAGACGAGCCACAGCGAGGATGGTGTGCTTCGCGCGCCTTCTCACGTCCCGTCATGCACGGCCTTTTTGCCGATGGTTCCATCCCAGCAGGTGCTTTCATCTCTGAGTTCCGCGGTGAACTCTACAGCGCCGACGCCTATCGCAACAACCCCATCAACCAATATGCTGCTCTGGGTGCCACCAAGCCGCACGTCCATCTCCTCCCGCCTCCGCTCAACCTCGCCATCGACGCGCGACGATACGGAAATGAAGCTCGCTTTGCCCGCTTCAGCTGCCATCCCAACGCTGTCCTTCGACCCATCCTCTTCTATCCCAACGGCCAACCACTTTCTGCCCGCTCTCGCACCAGCTCTAGAGCCCAGTCGCCCTCTCCCGCTGCCGTGTTGTCCGCCCGCCACAACAGATACGCCGACACTCCGCCCGCAGAGTCTCGCTCTGAAGAGCCACAGCTCCTCTTTGGTCTGTTTGCCCTCGTCGACATTCCTCGAACACACGAGATCACCGTCGGCTGGGAATGGGACGACGCCCACATTGTCCACTTTTTGCCCGAACTGGTCCAGAACCCGTATCTAGAACCTCGTCACGGCGACGTCGATGCCGATCAGCACACGGCCAACATGGTTGCGCTGGCGGAAAAGGGCGAGTTCCCCTACGCCGACACCGAGTTTTCGGTCAAGATGAGCACCGTTGCGGCCGCTCTTCTCGGCTGCGTCTTATGCGCGTGCATAGGCTCGGCAGCTCCTCCCGGAGGCGGCGGAGGCGCCAGCGCCAACAATGGGCGCAAGCAGGATTGTGCTGTGGCGCAGATGCTCAGGGTTGGCAACGGCATGTCGCTTCTCAACGTCACGATGCCCGGAAAGACCAATCGCAGGGCAAAGCTGCCCGACTTTTCACCGCTCGTCGGGATCCGAAGACATTGGAGACCCTTCAGCTTGCCGCCTACTCCAGACACATCCGCTAAGGATGCTGCGTCGCCTGCGGATCCGGCTCTGCTCGCCGCGTTAGCAGCTGAAGGCGAGGCTCAGGCAATCCGACTGCTCGACGATGTCGAACTTGAAGGTGAGGCTGGTTGTGGAGGCAACGAAGCCGTGGCCAAGCGCAACATTGGTCGCAGAGGCGGCAGAACGACGAAGCAGCAGCATTGCATCGACGCGGTCGACTCCGGTTCAGACGTAGGCCATGCTGCGTCCGACTCGGATGTCGATGATGACTCGCGTTCCATCGCCTCTTCGCTCACTGACCCTCTGTCGGGCTTGAGCGACAATGAGACACTTAGCGAGGACGAGGACCAAGATCTCATGGATGCCATGCGCGCAGCAAGTGGCCTGCAACCACGTCGACGGTCTGCCAAGGGAGGTGAAGCAAACATCGTGGATGCCGAACTGTCCGGCCTCTTCCTGCTGCCTCCCAAGAAGCGCTCCATGCGCACTCGTATCAAGGCGAACATGGCGCCGTCTGACGACGGTGAGGCCACGGATCGAGAAGATCCGCACGAAGAGGTTGAGAATGTTGCAACGGTCAAGGCAGTCAAGAAGGTCAAGCCTGTTTCGAAGCGCAAAACCAAACTCGATGTTGGAAGAACAGGCATTGGTTTCTCCTCTGACGAAGAACAGGAGCACGACAGCTACTCTGCAGCAACACCGGCCAAGAAGCGCAGAAAGTCGGGCAACATCGCGGATCCCAGCTCTCCGCTCTCTTCGGTGCCGTCGCCCAACTCGGAGCTCTCCGGGCTCAGTCCGCCTCCGCCTGTGCCGCGTCTGTCAGCCAAGCATCGTCTCGAGAACGAGCGACGCTTGTCGGACGTCGAGCTGTCCAAGAAGAAACGTGCTGCCAAGCGTGGACGCAACGGTAACGCCAAAGCAAACGAGCCTCGCTCAAAGGAGTTGGCGTCTAAGCGTCGCAAGAGGGAGGAGGCTCGCATCCATCGCAATGCCATCCTTGATCTCGGCGATACTGAATCTAGCGAAGAGCGTGATGCGGATGACGAGGACGATGGCAATGACGACTCGGACCGCAACAAGCACGTCCGTGACCAAGAGGCTGACGTTACGATGGCAGATGCCGACAGCCGTGCATCGACACCGCGCGCATCAAGAACGGATGCGAAGGAAGCTCACCTGGGTGAGACGAGCTTGCCGGGCAAGACCATCAAGAAGGAGAGGCTCTCGACGCCCACCGCAGCAGACGATCGCAAGTCTACACACAAAGATACCCCCACCAAAACGAAAAAGGTGCGACGCATCTTGTCTGATTCGGAAGCAAGCAGCGACGAGGCAGATGTCGATCAAGCAGCCTCGACGCCAACAGCCACCGAAAAGCAAGCTGCTGTCGAGCCGAGCGAGGCTGCAGTTGATACCAAGACCGCCGACGCGACGCCCAAGGCCGAAGAAGACAAAGAGGTGGCAGACCCTGCAACAGCCGGTCAAACATCAACCCCTGCTACTGCTCCTGAGCCCACTCCTGCACCTGCTCCTGTTCCCGAGGTCAAGAAGGAGGAACCCAGAATCAAGCTCTCTTTGGCGGAATACAAGCGTCGACTCGCCGAACGCCGTGTATCGGAACAGCAGGGTGCCAATGCGTCGACGGCACCTCTTACCCCCTCTCTCGCCACTCCCACGTCGGAGTTCACGCCATCGCCTTCGCCAGCACTCGAAAGGAGCGATCCTCTGCCGTCCTTTCCTCTTCGAGCATCCGAGCCAACGCTCACCACGACAGCCACCGAGACCATCTCTACTCCCACGAGCTTGGTACCACCAACACCGACGACTGGCATCCCAGAAGCTGCCACCGAGACGGGCAAGGCCTCATCATCAGCCGTGCCGCGAGGCGTGTCGCGAGGCGTGCTTTTCACCTCCATCTCGGCACCTACAGCCATTCGCTCGGTCGAGATTCCAAAGTCACCTTCGCCAGAGCCCGCGGCAAGCTTGTCTGCGCAGCAGCAACAGAGTGGTTCTGTGTCAGAAGCAGCTGCTGCATCAAACGAGCCAGGTACGGCTGGCTCTGACGACCTGAGCACCACCGTTGCCGCCCAGGCGGGTGCAGCCAGCAGCGCGAGCGGGACGCAGCCCATGTCGTCGCCAGCATCGAGTCTCAGCGCACTCGCAGCTGCAGGCTCGAGTGCCGACACGCCTGCATTGCTGATGCGCTTGGAAACGCGTCGAGCACGAGCTCCCTCCATGTCGCATCAGCCAGGTGGTTCTGGTGGCAAGGACGCACAGCAAGTCGGCCCAGCAGACAGTGGGTCTGCAGATGCAGATGGGTTTGCCAAACCCATCACAATCGGCACAAGTCAGGCGAATGCATCCTCTTCGACGATTGCCTGGGGAACAGCAGCATCCGCTTCGACGCCGCTGCGATCGCCTTCGCTTGGTCCAACACGAGTTCAGCCAGGCGGTCGTTTACCACCTTCTCCATCGGGCTCGTCGACGTTCAATCCTCCCAAGGCGCCTCGCGCCTTTATGAGCCCCCCTGGCACCGCGTTGCCGCCTCCTTCAACAATGCCAACGTCCAGCATCGTTCACGGTGTCAGCACGTCAGCAACAGTGTCGATGCCTGCATCTACGACGTCCCCCGCCGTCGCATCGACGCCAGCACGCGTTGGAATTGCGGGTGTCGCTGCGGGAGTGGGAAACACGCCGTCCACCGCCAGCTCTGTCGGTTCATCCGCATCTTCGCGCTACCCGCCACACGGTCTCACCTCACCTACGCCCGCCACGACCGCATTGCCCGCAGGCGGCAGCAGCTCCGCTGGCTATGCGCCGCGCAACTATGCCGGCGTGCCCAAGGGCCCGGCCAGTATGCGCGATAGCGATCCGCGTGCCGATGCGTGGGCAGAGGCACGAGAGGTGCGAGAAGCTCGAGATGCGCGCGGCGGCGACTATGCCGGTCCGCTGCCACGCCACCACGATGCTGTGCGAGAAGGCGGCCGTGACATGGGTTGGGGCGAACGATCGCGTGAGCCCTCTGGCATGGCTGAGCGCGAAACACTGCGAGGAGGATGGGGTCGCGAACGTCGAGATGTGGCGCATTCCCGGGCTGGGTATGGCCGAGATGAACGATACTTCGGTCGTGATGACCGCGACGCTGCTTCAACTATGATGGGATCGAGCGGCGGCAGCAGTGTCGGCAGTGACCTCGGCGGCAGTGGGGGGGCAGGTAGTAGCACCTCTGGGCCTGGTCTAGCTGACCGACGCGACTCGTACCCGCATTCGCATTCTCATTCTCATTCTCATGCTCCTCCACACTATTCGGCTTATCGTCGCCCTTCCGCCACAGACTACGACGATGCTGTTCGAGGGCCGGCCGTTTCGCCGTACGATCGAGCGTCTGACCCTTACAATCGAGGCATTGGCATTCGTGGTCGAAGCTTGGGTCTTGGTGGAGGTGGTGCCAACGCCACTCATGCTAGCAGCAGTGGTGCACCCGGTGGCGTGCAGGGCACACCGGCTGCAGCTGGCGGGGGCGGCGGTGGCTTGAGAGACACTGCTCGCGGAGGAGATTACAGAGACTACGACGACTTGGGCGGTGGCCCACCAAGCGGTCACCCACCGCATGCACGAGGCGGATTCCGAAACAGTGGTGGCCCAGGAGGCGGTGGTTGGGGCGGCAGATCTCGACCTCGTGGCTCCGGTTCCGGTGGAAGAGGAAGAGGCGGCTGGATGCGTTAAGTTGTTTCCAGCTACATGTATCTTTAAAGTTATTCGATTCGACCCTTCTCAGACCGATTTTTCTCAACCGTTGAGGCTTACCTGACTCAACGCTACTTTGGTCGGAAGCATAAGAGGCGAGGGTGTTATTTATATTGTATTTGTGCTGTTCATCTTGGGAATCATACACTCTTGTTGTCAGTCACCGTGTGATGGTACGACGTCTGAGCCACATGCTCGTCAAAACTCGGGTGAGCATGATATGAAAACAATGGACAATGATACATTCTTTAAAAAAAAAAAAAAACTCGACTGGACTACTCTTCGCTAAGCTCTGAGCTCTCATTCCCATCCCCCTCCCCTTCCTCTTCGTCGTCCGGTTCGCTCAATTCGCTCTCCTCATCCTCCTCATCACTACTCTTCCTACTCTTCTTTTTCGACTTCTTACCGCCTTGTGTAGTTTTTCTCTTCTTCCCACCCGTTGAGATACTTCCCACGCTCCACTTGGCGCCTCCCGTTTTGACCGGTTTGACCTTGAACTCGCTCAACTGCCTGACCAGATCCGCGGGTAAGTACTGACGTTCATAGATCTCTCTCTGAACCTCCCTGCTCGGCAGAGGCTTGAAAATGTCGCCCGGCAGAGTCACTTTGCCTGGGTAGCTCTCGATCGTCCACCCCTGCTGCGCCGCCCTCCGTTTGATCGCCAGCTGCGCCAACTCGCTCAACGCATACAAGTTCTCGCTCGCCCCCTGACTCTCTGCATCCCTAACCCCCTTGACCCGCGTCGCGAGGTAGAAGAACAACGACACGTTCACCGCCCCCGCCAACGCATCTAGGAAGAACTCCAAGTAGCGCACAAACTGCAGTAGATCCTCCTTTGTCTCCCTCGAAAAGTCCGGATGATGCGCCAACAGATGCAGCAGCCGCGTGAAGGATACATCGAGGTACTTCAACCGCTGTTCCGCCGGCAACGCGCGCGAAGCCGACTGGCAGTACCGCAACACGATATTGCGATTCTCCTCCTCCGGATCATAAGCCGCCAGGAACGCCATGGCCAAAAACCGCCCGTCGATCCTTCTCGCTTGCAAGTAGCTCAGCAGCTTGTGCAAGATCCTCGAACGAACATTGAACGATTCGTCCTGCACCGTAAACGCCAGATCGAGGTACTCGCGTCCAATGCAGGCGTCGTAGCTCGGATGCCGTGCCAGCTTGAGCACGCACACCGCCGCCTGAAGACGCATCCTCGATTTTGCGGCCGGAGGAGTGTTGAGCGCTTTCGCCTCCCCCGCACCCACTACCGCCCACAACAGCCGGAAGATCGGTTTCGCCATATCGCCCGCACTGTCCGTCTCGCCAAACGCCTCGCACCTCCTCGTCAACACCTGCAGCGACAACAGCTTGGCACGCAACTCGTGGTCCACTGCCGCATCCTCGATCCAATCTTCCCCGCCATTGGCGTACGCTTTAGCCTTGGACGCAGGTAGCGGCTTGAGCAGGATATCCGACAAGATGGTACGCACGATGGTGCTGCTGACATTCTCCGACACATCGGGTGCGTGCTTGAACAGCTGCGCTAGGCTGTACAGGATCGCCACCTGTCGCTCGGGTTTTGCGGCTGCAAGATGCTTGGCAAGTGAATCGAGCACTTCCTCGAGAACGCCAAACGCAACACTGCTCGAAACAGATGTTCCCAGAGTACCCGCTTTCTGGCCCACAGCCTTGCGCCCACCCCGCGCGCCACCCGTCACAACGATAGCCAGCAGCTTGGACGCAAACTTGGCCTGCAGCGGCGTACCTTTCAGCACGAGTTTCGCCAGCCGTTCCACTGCCTTCTTGTCAAGCTGCACCTTGGCAGCATTCCACTGCGCCACCGCAGCAAGCCCCTGCAGGCACGTCTGCGTCAGTATCGCGTTCGACTCGTCAAACAGCGCCTTGCACAGCTCAGGCACGTGCATCGCCAGCATCGCGGGGCATCGCTTCGCGATAAACTCGAGCAGCTCGTTAGCCGACGCACGATGCGTCTCGGCGTCGCTCTGCTCGCTTCCACCTTGCGATTGCGACTGAGACGATCTCGAACGCTGCTGTGACGCCGAAAGCTTGCGGATGAGCGTCGGCACCGAAGATCTATTCAAGATGAAATACGATCCGCTTCGGATGAAAACCGTGAGCGTATCGAGCATGCTAGCATTAGCGTTCTCAACGCGTCGCAGCGCATCGTTGCGGCTCTTGACCGCCGTCTTGAGGTCAGTCTGCGGATCGAAGCAGGTGCGGATGAGGCGGTAGATGCGCGTATCGTTGAGCTTGGCAAACGCATGCAGGTCGGTCTTGGCGCGTTCCGGGTCGGCAAAGAGCGTTGCGCAGCGTCGAATGCGGTCGGCCATGGCGGTCTTGACCACATTGGAATCCTTGCCCGGCACCACATCGCCTCCATTGTACTGTTCGCAGCAATCGAGGAAGTGGTCGGGCAACGCTGGTCGCGCGAAAATGAGGTTGCTGATGCGAAGCAAAGCCTTGGTAGCTTCGGGCTCGAGATACTTCATGACGAGCAAGAGACGGTTCGTCCATGCCGCCTCATCCTCATCAAGATTAGCAGGAATGGGTAGGATGTATTTTTCCACTGTGGCAGCCACAAGGATCTGCATATCGTTGCCGCCAGCATACAGGCACTTAAACACCTCTTGCGGGATCCATGCAAATTGCTGGATCGCCGCCGGGTCGTTGTTGTCGATCTCCGAATAGGCCATATCGAACAGTTTGCCCACGGCCTCCAGCGACTCTTCGCGCACAAGCGTCTTCTTATCCTTGCATCGATCCGCCAACTTGAGCAGCACTGATTTCTGCACATGATGCAGCGCCGTCTCGTAGTCGAGCGAGCCGAGCATCTTGGCGGTAGTTGCACGCACGCGCTCGTCGGGTTCCATCAACTTGTTTTCAAGCACGGGCGTGAGATCGTGACACAGTTCCGGATGGTGCACGAGGATGGGTTTGGTGCTTTCGGCCCAGACGACACGCAAGCTGGACGACTTGTCGTTGGCTCTGCCCAGCCACGCTCGCCACGTGCCGACGTACCTTCGCGCCAGATCGCTGCTCTCGGCAGCGGTGGAGGAGGGTTTCTCAGCAAACATCTGGCCGAGCACTTTGGTGGCGAGTACACGGAGCTGGACGTCTTCGGCCCGCAGTTCTTCCTCGAGCTGGGGGATGACGTTGAGGAGCAACGAGGGGATGACGCGATTGATCTGGATGATGAGCGAGTGGGCGGTCTGCAGACTCTGCAGGCGCTCGTCCTGGTCGTCTTCCTGCGTAGCGGAGAGGATGACCTCGTTAAAGTACTGTGCGACGTTCTTCTGCAGCCGATCCTTGGTATTGGAGCAGACTTCGACGGCGATGCGATGTGCCGAAGGGTTATGCTTGATGGCTTTAGGAGTGAAGTTGGCGAGAAGCAGATCGAGCACCTCGGAAGGGAGGGTGACGCACTCGTCGATGAGCTGAACGAGCACATCGGCCATGCAGATCTCGACGTTCTTGGACATGTCTGGCCGCGCGAGGTCGAGAAATCCTTTGAAATATTCGGTCATGAGCTCGTCAGCGTTGGCAAGGTCGCAGATCAACACGACAGATTTGACGTTGCTGAGGTTCTCGAGGAGGTAAAAGTATTCGGGGTATTGAGGGCCATTTGGTTTCGAGAGTCCGGCTTGAGGCATGGTGAGCTGATGAAGAAAGAACTGAAAAATGTCGCGCAGCTCCGAAGGGGTGAAGGGCGCGTTGGGTGCAAAGAGGCGGAGCATGTCGGCTAGACAGCAGGCGACGTTGGCCTTGACCGCTTTGTCCTTGTGAAGCATGAGGGCAGGCGTGACGAGCTCCTTGCAGATGTCCTTCAGGGAGTCGACGTCGACAGCATCCTGGTCCATCTCGCTGAGTTCGGTGCGTACCTGGCGCACGCGCTTGAGGAGCGCATCTGTGGAAGTTCCCTTTTGGTAGAGCTTGCCCTTGAGCGAAAGACGGGCGAGCGCTGCCCTGCGCGTGGCAGGTGCGCTGGTAGACGAGCTCGATGAGCTGGACGTGGACGTAGCGGTCATCATGACAGGCCAAGAGTTATATATGGGTGGTGGATTAGATAGAGGGATGGCTCTGCAATGAGAGGGGCACTACGATTGTGCAGGATCCGACGCAGCGTCGCGTGGACCTATGAAGAGCGTGGATTGACGCGATCAATGCCGGCACGGAGAGATGCGAGACGTGGTCTGGGAGTCGATATCCGGTCTATCGGATGATGCGGATGGAACCGAGTGATTGACGGGACGATAGGAAAAGCGGAGGTTGGTGGCGACGAGAGAAGGAGACAAAACAGTGAAGAATGACTGAGATGCAAAGGCGCGTCGGGTCGAGTCGAGTGTGGAGCTGCGCGTTTTTCAGCTTCAGCCAGAGACAGTCGAGGAGCCGCTGCGTTGCTCTCAAAGCTGCACTGCGACTGTCGCTGAGTCTCAGCTGCCTCTCGTCTGACTTGAGAGTGTTGGATTTCAAGTGCGCGTCTCACTCAAGAGAGGCAGAAAAAAAGTCCCTTTCTTGGCTGGTCCCCTGCCTGTCTTTTTACCTCAAAAGTCGCGTTTAGCACAGACGCGTCGACGCTCAAAAAGTCGTAAGGTGTTAGCTCGACATGATGTCACAAATGTCAAATTTCTGGCAGCGATAGCTTTGCGGCTGCTACGAGACGGACAAGGAGCTGGTCTTGGCTGCAAGCATTGCCAACTCGGTCTCCATGTCATTGAGAGCCGTGCGCATCTCACGACCCGTTCCGCCGCCCTGGTTGGAGCGTCCAAAGCCAACGTCAAGCTCGTCGATGGCCTGTGTGAGCACCTGCTTGGCCAGCTCGATGCGCATCTCTTGAGGCACGCTGGGTGGGTCTCGCAGGATGGAAAGCGTCTGCCCACCTTGAGCAGCTGTCTGCTCGACGGCAGCTCGGCACACTGGGGCGCTCGCTGCTGCTGTTGCTGTTACACCTACTTGCGAAGCATCATCGTTGACTCGCTGTGGATCAAGACGGTGCGGATGATCAAACTGCGCCAGCACTAGCTTGGCCAGCGTGGCGACAGCAATCGCTCGAGCCGGATGCCCCTTGGCGTAGATAGGCGTGTTTGACGCCTGCGTTCCTGCCACTACCAGCATCTGCATTCTCACCGCCTCGTCGAAGCAGTACACCGCGGCCTCGACATTGGAAGCTCGTTGTGCGGATGGCTGCGTCAGTAACGACGAGCCGGCTTCGATCAAGCACGTCGTCGCCAGTCTCAGCAGCTGGAACAGGGGCTGCCAAGAAGGCGGATATCGCTCCACCAGCAACGGTAACACCCTCGCGCACCGAGTCCATGCTGCCTCGGCATCCCCCCGAGCTGACAAGCGCGAAGCTTGCGATAGAGCCTCTTTGGCCTGTCGGGTATCTTCTGCTACGTCCGAGGATGTCAGATTGGACAGCAAATGACACTTGTTGCATTTAGCAGCATTGCCTTGCAACTCGAACGAAGATCCGTCGATCCAGCCGCCACAGCGTTGCGGACACCATGCTGCACGTCGCGGGTCGATCCAGTTGGAAGGCTGCGGCGGACGCATGCCGAAGCCTTGTTGAGAAGACGACGACGACAAGGGCGTTGAAAAGGGCTGTGAGCTAGCCGGCGACAGCTTGGCGTGGCTCTGACGACACAAGTCGCATCGACAGTCAAAGCAGTAGCGCTTCTTGAGGTAGTTGCGTCGCTCTTCGTACGTGTCAGCGATGTCGACGTACGAGATGAGCAGCTCCTCGCCCGGTTCGATTGCACGCAACGCCACCAGCTGCATGATCTTGTCTTCTCCATCCCTCCACTTTTGCTGCCCACTCTTGGCAGCGCCGCCGAAGGGAAACACCACGGCAGCGTTGGGTGTACACGCATGATTGATCATGGCCATGCTTGCGTGCATGCATACTCCCAACGGGTTGAGATCGCTGTCCGTGAGCGTGAACGAGTTGCTTGCAAATTGACAGACCAAGTCGAGCAGCTCGGTCGCCGAGTCGATACCGAGCGTTCGCAGTGCGTCGCCCTGCGAGAAGGTCGTGCCGGGCTGCATCATTTCGTCCAGGTTCGCCTCGCCGCCCTTGGATACGGGTGCAAACGTTGCTGTGGCGCGTGCAGCTGCGGTAAGGTACTGCGCGAGGTGGATGGCGAGCTGTGCCTGCTGCTGAAGCTGCTCGGGTGCAAAGCGTTCGCGATGAGAGCAGAGTTCCAGCAGATCCCCGCCGTCGCCCCTGGCTTTGTCCTTGCCACCTGTGCCGACGCGACTTCGGGCCCAGATCCAGCGAGCGAGCGCACGCATCATGGAGCTTGGCAGACGAAGACGACCTTTACTGCTGTCCCCATCCTCGTCCTCGCTGTCATCGTCCTGACGATGGCCTGTCGCAGCTGCGGCGGCAATCACCTCGTCATTGTCTTGGAAAGATCCGACACCGAATGGTGCGTTTGCTGCTTGATTCTGTGCGTATCTGCTGGCGATGCGCTGGTCTAACTCACGCTGCTGACGCAGAGCTGTGCGGTAGGTGTGCAATTGCTGAATGGCTTTGAGCGCCTTGCACTCGTCGCGATGGGCAGGCCAATCGCGTTTCTGACAGGCAGCCGAGCAGTAGCGGATCACCTTGCAGGCAGAACATCTCTGCAGCTTGCCAGGGACAGGATCCGAAACGGGAGGCGAGTAACATGCCGAACAGCGCTGGTCGAGCAGAGCAGTGGAAAGAACAGCCACCTCCGGACGCACACGAAGGAGCACGTCTCCAGGACGGCAGCTGGAAATGCCAGCAGCAGCCCAGCCGCCAGGAGCCGAGTAGGAGCTGGACAAGAGCTGAGAGTAGGAATACGAGAGCGATTCAGAAAGCGAGCGCGAGGTGTTGGCGGGCGAAAAGGCGGAAGAGGAGCTCGGAGTGGAAAAGTCGACTGGCCTTGGACCGTTCTTAGGCAAGGGAGCGTAGAAGAGTGCTCGTTCGCTCGAGTAGGCATCGAAGCGGAGCTCGAGGTCTTGGATGTCGGGCAACCTCACACGACTGCCAGCCGCACCGGGCTCGGGTTTCTGCGTTGGTACACGCTGTCCCGGGATGGGATGGGATGCTTGCTGATGATGATCACTGTCATCGCCCATGTCCATGCTAGCATCATCCGTCGAGATCGGAGCATGACTCGAAGGGATGGGAACAGCAGCCGACTGTGACTGCGCTGCCGACGGTGGACCCGGTGGGCCCATATCGCCCGCAGTAGCAGTGGAGAAGGGATTGCGCCGCGCATCTCTTTGCGCCTTGAGCGCGGCGAAGGAGGATGCCGAAGACATGTCGATTGCTGCTGCCGTGGGTGATGGAGGAGAGTCGAGTGAAGACAAAGACGTTGTTGGATGCCAAAGGGAAAGCGATGGAAGATGTGCGTCGACACTTGGCATATCAGACCGGCAACGTACCGCTTTTACGGCAATTCGGGTTGATCGGCTACAGAGCGCTCGCTTCTTTGGGACACAAACGAGCGTTCTACGACTCTTTCCATTGCGCTTTTGTGTGTCGTCTGACTGACTTGACTGTCCCTTTTTCCCAGAATCTTCGGATAAGCACCGATTGCAGTTGGAACGCGCAATCGCTCGTGCCTTGCGTGCTCTTTCAAATTGATCTCTCGAGATCTACAGTACAGCACAGTCAAAAGCCGGCAAATGGGAGATTTTAACCTTTTCGAGCCCGAATCCCGATTCAAGTGACCCGATCATGCCGTTAGATACCGATTCAAAATCCGAAAGGTCATTTACGCGACACGTCAGCTGTCACATTCCGAATTAACGCGTCTCGTAATTTACGCGAGAGAGACAGCTGAAGCTGAGTCAAGAGGCGGAATCGCCCACCCAACGCGTTTAATGAAGATCCAACGTTGCTCACACGCTCTCTCTTTCTCTTTCTTTCTCTTGAATCACATTTTTGGCTGTGCACGATGCGTTGGCATGAAGAGAACAGTCAAGAATGAACCTCACAGTCATCGTATTGCACAGCGAGGAGAGAAAGGCTCTCTCGACTGAAGATCATGATGATGATGGTCAAGCCGCTGTCGAGGCGCAGTCGGCGAGAGAGTTTCGTGACTGCATGAGAGAGAGTCATTGCGTGAAGAAAGTCAAAGGGACCCTTTTCATCCGTGTTTTTGAAATTTGTGATCCATGCGTGTCAAACGGCTCATCGAGAAAAGTATCTCAGAAAAGTGTCGAAGCGTTTGCTCGATTGCTCGATTGCTCGTTGCATCCACGCCTGCACCAACCACCTCTTCTTCCACATCCTCCAGTCTCGTTTGCATCCATCATCCCGGTTTCCCATCCATCCTTCACTGCATTTCCTCATCTGCATCATACCCACATCATTTGCTCCTTCTTCGACTCCCAGGCAGAATACCTCCTTCGTTCGCACCGTCTTACTACTATCCATCCAACTCATAGCCACCTATCGCATCCATCCATATCCGAGCAAGGCCGCCCATCACTTGTCTCGACACCTTTTACTCCCAGCACCTAGAAAATCTGCCCCCCTGACCTCGTCACAACGCACGCCTCACCTCTCAAAATTGCCAAAGGGAAACTCTCATACTTGTCCATGAACATTTGATCATCTGGATCACCGTATCAACACCACAGACGCGGCCGGGCCCATCCACTCGTGCTTAGTCGCACCATCGCCATCCGTCGACCCCTCCGCCCTCGACGTTCACCGCGGTCTCATCTACGCTCATCATGTCGATTCAGCAAGGTCTCATTTCACCCCCGCTGTCCGGCAGGACATACAAGGCGGACCAACCGCGCGTCCAGAACATCCACAAGGCTGGTATCAATGCCGTCGATGTGTTTGGCCATGCTTCTTCCACCAGCTCTTCTGCTCATCACACAAAGCCCTTTGAGCACACCATCCGGAGCCCCGTCAAGAAGCACCATGACGGCCTTTCGGATGCTGATCGCGCGCAACGCCCTCTCACACCGCCCATGAGCAAGGATGTGCGCCACAATCAGCATGAATCCAATAACGTTGACCCAGCCGGTCATCGCCGTACCGATTCGGAAGGCGACCATCTCGATGCACCCGCTTCCTCATCGTCCAACACTGTCGACGTTACCCAGTCGCGTCCATTTGCCGATCAGCGGGCCTCGTTACCCGTACCCACCTCTAGGGCCGGTCTCATGGCGGCAGCACCTATTGGCAACAGCTTCCGTACGCTCACGCAAGGCTTCGAATGCGAGTCGGATGATGAGCACAACCCTTTCCTGGATCGTCGACCAACAACCACCTCGACATCGTCTGCAAGCCATGCTCACCACTCGCATCCGTACTACGACGATTTTGACAGCGACCAAGACGCCGACGGCTCTGTTGATGGCGACCCTTTGGATTGCACTGCTGACCACGATGCAACGCCACGAGCGTCGGCCTCGTCGTCGAATGCAACCACGCCTCCACCGGCGCCTAGGCACACTCTCTCATATCGACCAGCTCGCCCCTTTTCTGAGCGCGTCAGAGTCAACAATGCGGCGGTCACCTCGACTATGCCCATCCGCGATACACCCAAGAACCCATTCCTCGCAGGCGGACCGGCTGACAATGGCTTCCACGGTCCTAACCGGCATGCGGCGTATCGTCGTGCCCAGCAGATTCCTGGCAAAGAACGAGGCAAGATCGCCTACGTGTTTCGCGGTCAGAGAGTCACCTACGCGGATCCAGAGTACGATTCGGACGACGACGATTCGGAACTAGACGAGCTGCGTGCAAAGACCAACGAGTTTAACCCGCATCACAATCCGGAGCGCCCTCCTAGACTTCAGCCCAGGCTTTTGTTCCCGCCCAATGCATCGATCAGCCAGCCTGAGGCCACTACGTCGAAGCAACCCACTGCAGCGCAGATGGGTAGCGGACGCAGCCAGACAGCCACGGCGTATCCACGACGCGCGGTCCAAGTGGTCGAGGAAGAGTTTGGAGGTGCAACGAGCCGCAACAGCTACGACGACGAAGAGAGCCATGCGCCGCGTACCGGAGGTGGAATGTTCGCAGCACAGATTGCAGCGCAGCGAAAGCAGCAGATGGCAGCACAGAGCCACACGGTATACTCACATGGTTCTCAAAGCAGCAGCTTGTTCCAGAATCAAGCTTTGAACGCACGAGGACGTGGCGAGACGACGGCACCATCAAGCTCGGCCAGGCTGCAGAGCATCACGCGCGACGGTGGTGCGGATGGTCGCCGAGCAGCCAGAGACGCGCTGCTGGCGCGCCTGGACCAAACCAACTGGAGTGACGATGATGAAGGCGACGATGATCATCGCGACCGTAGCTATGGACGATGGCGTGAAGGCAGTCAAGGTACAGCACCAGCTGACGAGCACGAAGAACAGCGAGTTCAGACACACGCGTTGGCACGTTCGCAGAGTCATCGAAAGCGCTTGTCCGCACACGAGCTGCAGCCTGGGCATGCGGGCGAGGTGGACGTGCTGGGTCGACCCATGAAGCGCTCGCGTGCATCGTACGCCTACTAGATTACCGCTGCACAATCATCCGAATCTGTCTGCGAAAGCATTGTTCACCTTCCTTATAGTCCAGCATCCCTGCAATCATTCAGGGGAAAAGCAATCACGATGGCAATCTTGAGTCTGTTCGGTGTCAAAAGGTTGAGCCAGAGTGTGAGCGGCAACTGAGATCTGTGACACTCTTGAGAGACCCTTGTGTTGGTGATGCAGGGCGGGCGTGTTGCCAAGGCATTTTCGAGCCGTATCGAATGTTAGATTGAAGCAAGGGAAAGCGCGGCTATTGAAACGCCTTGGCAGCTCGTTTTGGCCGCCTGTTCCGGCTGTGTGTCGCGGCGTTGTCCCATGGCCGTGCGCGCTGTCTCTGTGCAGCTCAAAAGTGACTCGTCCGACGGCAAATTACGCGGAGACAACGCATCGGAAAGCTCTGAATTTTCGGTCAATTTCCGGTTAGGTAAGCAAGCAAGCGAATTGGGAGAGGAGAGGGTCGAGGGGATTGCACACCAACCCTTTGCCCCGTCATTCAACAACGCTCGAGAAATGAAATGAAATTGGGCAAAGCTGCGGGCGGTAAAAATTTTCGCCCTTTCCGATGGCAGAAAGCAAAGGGTATATTTGCACGCCGGTTTGAAGCCCGTCTGGTCATAGATTAGAGCAGCTCTTACTCGCTCGGTTCAAGCCGGTTCAGTCCGCCTCAACTCGGCAACTTGACTCGTGACGTCTGTTTTCCGCCCCTTCTTCCTCTTCCATTTGCTCGCTCGCTTTCACCTGCTCTTCCTACCAACCCTGTCGCGGCCTTATTCTTGCCCGCTGCTTCCGGTCTTTTCCTCTCCACCTGCCCCGCAGTGCTGCTACTACGCTTGGCTGCCCCGTCCCTCCCTCTAGCCTAGTCACACATCTGCTCCTCGTCTGACTCGCACTCCCTCGCGTCTGCCCCCCGCAATCCTGCAACGCAGCAGCAGCAGCAGTAGCAGCAGCAGTCATGTCTTATCTACTCCGCGCCGCCCTCTCGTGGGCTGCCCCCGCCTCGTCATCGCTAGTCGCCGCCGTTTCCTTTTCCTTTTCCTCCTCCTCCTCTTTTCTCGCTCCATCGTCGTCCACTTGCCTCTTGTCCACCACCATCGCGTCCTTATCGCCATCCCGTCGAGCTCTGTCCACCTTTGGCTCGACGTTCACAACCATGTCCTCCTCTACAAGACAACGCTCGCTCTCAAGATCCTCCTCCTCGTCCGGCTCGTCGTCTAGCATGGCCATCGACTCAACTGACGGATCCTCGTACATCACTCAGGCCTCGTCCTCGTCAACGCGCAACTTTGCCTCCTTTTCCAAGATTGCTGCTGGCGCCTACAAGCCCGTGCTCACCACCAAGACCATCAACCCTCACGTGCTCGAGGCCGAATATGCCGTGCGTGGCGAGATCTCCAATCGAGCCAACAGGTATGCTGCCCAGATCGCAGAGGGCAACTCGGACCTTCCCTTCCCCTCGGTCGTCACTGCCAACATTGGCAACCCGCAGCAGCAGCCCTACCTCGCACAAAAGCCGCTCGCCTTTTGGCGTCAGGTCGCCGCTCTCACCGAATACCCCGAGCTGATGGACCAGCCTGGCATCGACAAGATCTTCCCCAAGGATACCCAGGAGCGTGCCAAGTTGCTGCTCCAAGACATCGGCAGTGTCGGTGCCTACTCGCACTCCAAGGGTGCTTCCATCGTTCGCAAGCACGTCGCCGAGTTTATCGAGCAGCGCGATGGCTACCCTTCCGACCCAGAGCTCATCTACCTCACCACGGGTGCCAGTGGTGGTGTCCAGTTGTTGCTGCAGGTGCTCATCGCCGGTCCTGACTCGGGTGTCATGATCCCCATCCCCCAGTACCCGCTGTACAGTGCCGCACTCGCCTTGTACAATGCCAAGCCCGTCGAGTACCAGCTCAACCCATTCGACGACTGGTCCCTCGACGTCGACGCCATGTCGCGCTCCATCGACGAGGCACGTGCTAACGGTGTCGACGTGCGCGCTTGTGCCGTCATCAACCCAGGCAACCCTACGGGCCAGTGTCTCTCCTACGAAAACATCCAAGACCTCATCCGCATGGCCTACAACAAGCGCGTTGTTTTGCTCGCAGACGAGGTGTACCAGGTCAACATCTATCAACCAGACACACGTCCTTTCCACTCGTTCAAAAAGGTGCTTTTGGATTTCAAGTCTTCCGACAACGCTGCTGAGCGCGACATTGCCACCAGCGTCGAGCTCGTCTCGTTCCACAGTATTTCAAAAGGTGTTTCGGGCGAATGCGGTCGTCGAGGCGGCTACTTTGAGCTTACCAACATGGACGCCGATGTCGAGGCGCAGATCTACAAGCTCGCTTCCATCTCGCTCTGCCCCTCCTTGCAGGGACAGATCGGCGTAGACATGCTCGTCAAGCCCCCTACACCCGGTCAGCCATCGTACGAGCTGTACAAGCAAGAAACAGAGGGCATTCACGCAACCTTGCAGTCGCGTTCTGACAGGATGGCTTCCAAGTTCGCCCAGCTGCCCGGGATTGAGGTCGAGCCTGCACAGGGAGCGCTCTACCTATTCCCGCGCGTGACGCTGCCCAAGAGGGCGCACGAAGCTGCCAAGGAGAAGGGCAAGAAGGTCGATGAGTTTTACTGTCTCGAGATGCTTGATGCTACGGGTATCTGTGTGGTGCCCGGGAGCGGGTTCGGCAAGATGCCAGAGAAGGATACCGGTGCGTGCTTCTTCAGGACAACCGTGCTGGCCAAGGAGACTGATGAGTTTATCGAGAGGTATGGAAAGTTCCACACCGAGTTCCTGGAGAAGTATTCTTGAGCGGCGCAGAGAAGAGAAGAGGAGTACATAGATGCTGATTGTTTTGATTGTATCATTGGTTTCTGACTGCGTAGTAAAGCGCTTTGGTGGTGTGCACGACCTTTGAGACTGAGCGGTGTGCAGAAAAGAGACGGTGAGGAGAAGCACTTTGGAGGCGAATTTCGAAGCCTCATTTTTCGTCGGCCTTTTTCTTGAATCTTTCCCTCAGCTCATTAAACCTCTCTTTTTCTCGCACCATCACACGCAGGATCGTCCTCATAACCAACTTGCATTCTTCTCCGCGTTCAAACAAGCCTACCGCCGCCGGTCCTACCATGACTATCACCAGCATAGCTACCGGCCTGCCTGCTGACCTGACCCTTTGCATGAGCCGACCCGGCGCCCTCTCCCCGATTCCTCTCGTCGATCGGGCTGCCCGAACCCGCTTTTGAACTCGGGACGTTGCCCTCTGCTCCATGAGTGTCACCTGCGTACCTTGGAATGCTCCCCGTGTGAGCATTTCGACCCTGAGACACGGCTCGGTCGGCAGCGTCGTTGGAAGTGCCGGAAGAGGGTGGATCGAGGTCTTTGAAGCCCAGATTGTCCATGTTGTCTTGCTCCATTAGGCCTCTGTAGAGCAAACGACGAGGGTCGGGTCGGGTCAGTAATGGTCTGAGCTGCCGCCTTTCTTTCTTCCCCAGGACGGGTAGGTACGTACTTGTCCATTCTACACTGCAGATAGGCGCGCGAAAGATGGCGACACTTGCCATTGTCATTGCGATTGTACTTGATGCAGTTCATGTATTCTTGCATGACCGATTTGCATTCGCCTGGTCGTCAACGAAGGAGAAGAGGATATGTATGTCAGTCAGAGCCCAGAGCACGGCCGCTGAGCTAGATCAGTTGGTTGAACTCACCTTCATGATCGAGAGGGAACGAGCCTCGTTCAGGAGGAGACACTTTGAAATCCGAAAATGTCGGTGGACGTCCGAATGACATTTTGAGCTTGACTTGTGGAACCCTTGATGATGATGGTGGTGACAGTAAAGAGCGAGATGAGATGCGATTGGAGCCTGTGATAAAGATCTGCGAAGGAGCAAGGGTCCAGTGACGAACAATGTGGATGATGATGATGCTTTAGTAATGAGCAGCTTTTGCTGCTTCGACAAGAACTGCCATTTTGCGCCGGAATGACCTTTCTTGCTTCGCGAGACAGCTGAGCAAAAGTCGCCGTGTGGAGGAGCAACATGGAAATCGGAACATCCGGGGCTCAGCTCAGCAGAGGCGCAGTTTTTTTTTCCCCAAATTGTTAGACCGTATGAAGCTGGTGAGGTGCAGAAAAAAAAAAAAAAAAAAAAAGAAAAAAGAAAAAAGAAAAAAGAAAAGGCAAGCTCAGGGTCCAACGAGTTGATCTTCTCCTTCTCAACCTTTCACTTCCAACAAACGCAGCGTCGATCGGCTGCTCGTTCGAGCACAACAAGATGCCAACTTCCACGTCAAACTCGTCGAACATGGCTTCGACGTCGACGATACCTGATTCTGCAACAGACCCACTCGCAGGCGTCGACCACATCATCGTCATCGAGAATGGCGCACAAACCATCCGCATCGCCTCCATAACATACCCGTTCCCTTCGGATACCATCTCTACCGCCATCTCGCAGTCATCACCACCAGCAATCAATCCATCTCTCCTTGCACAGACTATCGCCGTCGACGTCTTTCCGAACGCCATTGCTCGCACGCGCACTCCTCACACCATCCCATCCTTACCTTCCGCGGAAAGCTCGCCCACGGCACCGCCAGCAGGGTCCAAGACTTCCATCTTTGTCTCGTCTCACATCCACTCTCTTCTCGACGACTATGCAGCTTTGCATCTACGCCTTCCCCATCAAAGCGGTATTGTTGTGGACTGGGCTGCGCAAAAGACGATTTGGGATCACGTGCTGACGAATCACCTTGCCAAGTTGCCGCAAGTGAAAGGGAATGGCAAAAAGGGAAAGCTGCTGGAGGGGAAGGCGGTGATCATCACAGAGGCTTATTTCAATTTGGACCATTCGCAGCACGCTACCGATTTGCTTCTTTTCGAACATTACGGTGCGCAGGCAGTGTGGAGGACCTCTCCTGCTACGTTGGCGGGGTTGGGGACTGATGCCTTTCGATCCGACTCGCCTGTTGCAAGTCAAGTAAGAGCAGCTCAGGCCAAGGATGGTCCAGCGACAGCAAAGCAACAAACCAGCTCCCCCGAGGCTGCCGAGGCTCCCATGGAACAAGACCCTTCAGCAGAACATGGCTCTTCATCTACGCCATCAAAACGACCGCTTCGTACACCTCGCGCTTCCACCTCCACCACCGCCATCGCCGCCTCCGACCCTTCCACCCCTGTCCCACGCATCCTCACCATCCCACGCCCACAAGCCATGCTAGTTCTCGACCTCGGCTACTCCTACTGCCACGCCATCCCCATCATCAACGGCATCCCGCACTCACCCTCCATCCGCCGTCTCGAACTCGGAGGCAAGATGCTCATCAACCTGCTCAAGGAGACCCTCTCCTTTCAACAGCTCGATATGATGGACGAATCCTGGCTCATGTCGCACATATTCGCGCGCACTTCCTTCGTCGCAGCATCGGTGGGGGAAAGAGTGTACGGTGCGCGAGAGAAGGTGCAGCGTGAACTGGAAGCTGTGCTGCGCAAAGAGGCTGCTGAGTGGTCGTATAACGATTTGCTGTTGATGGCGAAGTACGGAGGTAGGGAGAGGTTTGGCGTGACGTGGAGTCTTCCGGATTATGGCGGGCAGGCAGGAGGTGGTAAAGATGGGCAGGAGAAGCGGGATAGAGCGAGGTATGGGTTCATTGCGGAAGGTCCCGATCCGCAGCCGTATCGAGCGTCGGACATGGGCAGACGGCTGCCCGAATGGGAATCGTCGTTCATCGCCTCCTCCTCCTCCAGCAATACTCCACAGCGTGCTTTTACTCCTGAAGACAACGACGAGGAAGACATCCAAACCCTCACCCTCACAACCGAACGCTTCAGCATAATCGAACACCTCTTCAACCCACCGCGCTCGGTTTAGATCAGAAACCCCTGCCAGAACTCATCCTCGACTCTCTCACCTCTGTCTCTTCCACCTCCTCCAAAGTCGCAACCGATCTCATGTGGAGCAACATCCTCATCACCGGCGGACTAGCCAACACGGTCAACATGCGGCGCAGGCTCGCCAACGAACTGCGTCCTCTCGCACCTGCAGACGTTCCACTGCGTATCTGGCCCGATCCACCCATCGACCACAGCCTGGTGCCCATCAAGGGTGGGGTGGTGTTCGCGTGCGAGTTGTCCATCAACCAAACAATCCGGCTAGAGGAGGAAGAGAAGAGAGGTGAGAGGAGTAAGAAGAAGCCGAGGAAGAGTAAAGGGTGGGAATCGAGCGCTGAACGGGGTGCGGTTGAGGGGAGGGAAGGGAGGGGAGGTGGGGCGAGGTGGTTGACGTATTCTCAGTGGGCTAGTTTGGTTGGCGGTGGAGGCGAGGCGGAGAGTGTCAAGGCTGCCAATCAGGTGTTCTATCCGACGACGACGGCGAAGGGCGGTTCGACTGACGCTTAGATTGCACTCTGTAGCGATGCAGCAAAAACGAAATGCAGTGATACCCTCACACACACCAGCGAACGCAACCAAACGAGAGAGCGCAAAGGGTTCATATTACCAACAGAAGGCGAAACAAAATAAGCGCGCACACACACGCAGCGTAGAAGACAGCGCAACCACGAAAAGAGGCGTTTCTCTTCACAGCCGACGACGATGCAGCCGACGACGATGCAGCCGACGACGGTGCAATCGCAACGCTTGATCAGCATGCTCTGTAATGGTGCGCGTTGTCGATGTCGGCTTGAATAGCGTTGTAGCTCTGTCCCTGACCCTCCTGAGTCCGTTCACAGCGGATTGGAAGGGTTGCCTCCACGACCTTGTACCTGCTTCACCTTGTGCACCTTGAGCGGCGGAAGCAGCGCCAGGACGAAGATTGAACATTCGACTCAGGGCTGTTCTGAATCTGGCGAATCGAGGCGGTTGCCCTTCTTGCGCGACATTCCCGACGGGAGGGGTGGTATCGACTACGTTTTCGGCTTCGCCTTGCGCTTCAGTGGGAGGAACAGAAGTGGTTCGGGTACGAGCGAACGGTGTTCGAGCCCACGCTTGACGGGCAGTGTCTCTCCACATGGTGAATCGACCTGGTCGGGCGTCCTGCGCCGATCGAGATGCCTGTCGTGCCGCGTACCAGTTTCGAACGCGGGTCGACGTATCGGTGAGCTGCTGCGGTAGGCTCTGACCCCACGCTCGTACACGACCAGGTGCAGCCACCACCCCCTCCCGCAAACTCTTCACCTTTCCCGCCAACTCCGCCTTCGTCTTATCCCACTTGACCGGCCATCTCTGCGTCTCATCCTCAGCACTCCACTGACCATCCGCCGACGAAAACTGCCTCCTCCCCGCCCTATCCGATCTCTCCTCCTCGCTCAAACCTGCATCTCTCCAATGTCTCGGTAACGGTTTTGCCGTCCGCTGCGTGACGTCGTACGCGTGGAAACCCGGATCGGTATGCGGCAACAGCGCCTCACCCGGCTGCCTTAGTGTACCAGTATACGTGAAACGTTTCTGATCCAGCGGGTCGAAGGGGTTGTAAAACACGCGCACCTCTCCCTTGGTCTGGGCGATCCTACGCGCTTCAGTAGGCATCACCGGCTCTCCCGTCCTATCGCGCCAACCATAGATCGCCGGAACCCCACCGGTCGTATGGTAGTCCATAAGCGATCGGTCTCTACCCACCGCGTGGATGTCACGGATATCGTCGGCAAAGGTGGAAAGCTTCCACCGAGCTTTTTGCAGTGGAGACATGGGCGCGGGTTTGGGGAATACCGGATGGCGAGATAGAGGCTGTTGAATTCCGTCTGCAGCGTCGACGCCTGTTTGGGTAACGGAAGATGGGGAAGGTTCGGTTGCGTGGTCGACGAGGTGCTGGGATTCGGGGAAACAAGAAGTCGACCTTGGGATGAAGCGTAAGCGGCGTTTTCCTTCGCAGCCCTGTCCAACGCTTCTTGTGGAGTCAGTTCAGGTCTTTCTCCGTGAGATGCTACCTCGGCCGCTTTTTTCTCTTTCTCCGCATTCTCCAACGCTGGTTGTTTCAATAGCTCTTGTAGAGTCGTCCGAGGTTTGCGATCAACTGGTGATGAGCTTTGACCGGTGTGAGGAGGCAGAGCGTCGGTTGGTCGCCCGGGCGATCCCGGTTCTGATCCCACCTCGTCCATAGGGGCCGACTCGAAGCTCCCAACCGACGATCCAGATGGCGTCTTTCCAGGCTCACCAGCATGATCACTCGAACCTTCTCCAGCGGCAGAAGTCGAAGCACCAGTCGCATCGCCCGATTCCGGTCGAATCTCAGACGAAGCCCGATCGCTCTCCCCCACCCCCTCGTCGACGACCGACTTCCCCTTCGCATCTCCAGAACCGCGCTGAAGAGGACCTGAATTAATCGGTTCCCACCCGAATGAATGGCCATGTTCACCCATCCACACATGCTCATCATTGGTACCGGGTTTCAAGAACAGACCATGGGGCTTAGAGCCTTCAGCGCCAGAGCTATCCACCCAGCCCTTAAACTCGCCTGATTCGGGCGCAGTACTTGTTGATGAAGAAGCTTTGGGTCGGCGAAGATTCGGCAGAAACTTGGACAGAGACTTGAGGTTGATTTGAGCTGTTTTCGAGAGCAAAGTCGTCTTGAAGCGGTTGTAGGAAGTTCTGAGAGCCGCTTTTTGGAGGGAACTAGGACGTTTGACACTTGGATATTGGATGGTCTGCCGGAACTCCGTTCCTATTCTCCCTAATTCTTCGCGTCTGGGAGCTGGAAGTTCTCGTTCTGGAGGAGCACCTGTTGACTCTTCTGGTTCCGGCTGAATCTCAGAAGTGGCTCCAGTCGCATCGCCAGAGCCAGACTCAGCGACAGAAGACGAAGCTCCAGCCGTATTGCTCTGCTCTGGCTTAAGCTTAGAAGCAGACCCAGCTTTGGCCTTCTTTTCTACAATTTCGGCAGGTTCCGTAAAGCGTACGACTCTTTGATGAGCGGCAGGTGCCTCGGACGTGATTGCAGGACCTTGACCGTTCTGATGGAAGAACTGGTCTTGACTGACCTGGCTCAACGACGTTCCTTCGGGCCTCGATCCTTCGACCTTGGCTTCCGAGTCTTGTCCAGGAGAAGAAGCTTCCGCCGCATCGCTTGGATCTGGTCGACTTTCTATAGCTCGACGATGGATTTTCGATACTGCAGAGCCAGAAACCGATTTGCCACGTCCAAGCAAAGAGCCGAGGGACCAGTTTCGACGTGCACCCGAAACCGCCGGCTTCCATACATCTGGAGTCTCGCCATCGGCCTTAAAGTACTGGAGATTGCTGTCCTTCATCAACAAGACAGGACCCTTTCGAACTTCCGGTTCAGCGGCCTGCACCTCCCCAGCCTTTCTCCCGGGTCTGATCTTGTACTGCGCTACTGTACCGCCGATCTTCCACTTGACGTGTCGCACCTTGCTTCCGAACTCCCACCATCCAGAGTTTCCACTGCGCACTCGAGTCCATTTGTCGGGAGAGTCGGCATTCGCCTCGTAGAATCGACCATCTTCACCCTGTTTGATCACCACCATTCTGGATCGCGACCGTTTGGGCTTGGCACCTGCATCGTCTGCGGAAGAAGAAGCCCCGATCGCATCGCTTGGAGACATCGGCCTAGCGTTTCCCGTGCTGGGAGGGCTTGTTGGTTGGATTACTCCTTGCAAGGCGAGTTTCTCTTTGAGAACCGATAACAAGTTTGCAGATTCGGTTTTCGACGTCCTACGCACGACCTTGTGCATGCGCGAGTTAGGTTCCAGACCTGAAACGCTGACAGCCAGGATCGAGTTGACGAAAACCAGCAAGAGCAAGAGCGACATCAACGTGTACCGCCCCCTCTCTGAGGTGGAGCGAAAGGGATTCATGATGATCCTATCAAAGGAGTGTGTGTATGTGTGTGTGTGTGTGTGTATGAGAGGAAAAAGAGTGTGTATATATGTGCGTGGTCGAAAAGAGGGAAGGAGAAAGTGACTCCCGAACGTAATCGCTCGCCTTTCCTTTTTGTTCCAGAGAGCGGTGGCACTTCGGTCCTTGCCCACAAGCTCAATCTCGCGGAACGAGAGGCTTTCGGCGTCAAATGAAGTAAAGCACGCCCATTCATACCCACCGACAGCCCCCGTTGTGCTGATGTAAAGGTGGTTGACATGCAACTGCGAGATCGGAGTGGCGTGTTCAGTGTGGGTGTTGTCTCGCTGTAGCTCCGTACCTGCTTTGAGCTAGATCGTGCAGCCTCTGGAACTCGATTCGTGGTGCAGGTCTCTTCTGTCGTGCTCACGCTTTTTGTTCTCGTGGTACTATAGGCTTAAAACATGATGAAATGGCGTGGGACAATAGCAACAGGCGAGAAGCACTCGTCATCATCGCTACATAGAACCAATTCAGCACGATAACATCATCCTCTCTACGACAAAAGGACAAGAAGTCTGGACTCTCCTAGGCAGGGCAAGACGCAAAAATACAACAAAACAATGCAACCCGTGCGAGAGGGCGAGAGCGCCTGAGAAAGCGGAGCTCGACCGTGCCACTTCATAACTATGCCTCGTTTACCTATGCCTTGTTTATGTTAGCTTCTTTCCTTCTCCCCATCGTCTTTGTAGTAGCTAGGCGAGCCATAGCCTAGCTGTTTCTTTTGTTTTCCCTCCCTGTATCCCTCCCTTGTTTGCCCGCCTTTGCGCTCGTCCGGCCCCGTTACGGCGGGCTGGCAGCCTCCTCGGGCTCCCAGGCCTCACAGGTCGAGCCGCAATCTCATTATCTCCTATCACCATTCGAGCGACGCTGAGCTAGGATCAAACTACACTACCATCAGAACATCTGCCTCACAGATTCGAGGCGGTAGAAGGATGAACAGATGAAAGAGCGCAAAAGGTATGATTCGAAAAGAAGGTAAAAGAGCGTATGCAATACAGCAAAATGATAGTTTGAACAAGAGAGACCACCCAAGAGAACAGCGTCGCATCACAGACGACGACGGTGAAGAGGATGTGCTCCTGCTTGCAAAAGCGCGGGATCAGTCTTGAACAAACTTGCAAATTTGTTCTTAATCGTCTTGAGCTTATCAAAAGCTGATGTGAACGACTGTCTCCTTGATGTTGCACCTTGCGCTCGACCTGCTGCGCCATCGACGGTTGCAGACGTTCTAGCACTACGACTGAACACATTCTTGACCTTAGCTGACCAATTGCTCCACCATCGTCCACGAGACGAGCCGATGCCCGACCTCAGACCTTCAGCTGGTATTTCACTGGGGTCTAACTGCACCCATGTAAGAGGAGGGGGAGGAAAGGGGTGCAGTCTGAAGTTGCCTCGACCGTCCGTTTGCAATTGTAGAAACTTTGGTTTCCAAAAGTCAACTGTACCAGCCGATTCGGCTTTTATCCGCTGCCAGCTTTTAGGAGGTAAATGTAGAGGATCCAATTGGCCGCCTGGCCTTCCTACCATCAGGCCGGTCGACCTCCAAAACTGAGGCTCAACACCCGCGACTTCTACGTCATAAACCAAACCATGCGTTCCAGTTGCCTCCGGCCCATGTTCAGAGGTGGACGCGATGCTGGACTGGGCTGTGGTAGGACCGAAAGCCGGGCTGATATCTCGGAGTGGATTAGAATTGGCTTCTTCAGAGCCAACTGCGACCGGCCTCCATTCGCCTAGAGCTTCGGGAAGCGGCACATCGTGATCATTGTTGCTAAGCCTCCAACCTTCGTACTTTGGACTTGAAGGAGGGGACTGAGTCGCAGGACCGCCCCGGTCCTCTTGCCTAAGGCGCCCCCAATCGATCGTCTGTGTTTGCGAATGATCCAAACTCGACTTCAGTGCTTCGAACTGATGTCCAGATCTAATCGCTCGTTCATTTAAAGCCGATATCGGCAATTGGTCTTCAGGTTTATTGATGTCGACGAAGTAATACCCGTTGGCGTCCCTTCCGATCAAATATCCCGAATTCGGCCCACCTTCCCTCTGGACACTCGAACCATCTCCAGATGAAACTCCAGTCGTATCAAACGGACCTGTCGCTTCGTTGGTCCCCAGTGAGACTGCTTGATTTTGACGATTTGATGTCATTCCTATGGTTTCGTGCGTTTGCGAGACAGGTTCCAGACCTGTACCGCTGACAGCGAGGATCGAGTTGACGAAAACCAGCAAGACGATCAAGAGCGGTGTCGCCTTGTGCCCCTCTCTCCCGAAAAAGGAGATGCGAGAGATCATCATGCTGGGTTTCTGTAGGGAGGGGGTGTAGGTAGGCGAAGAGGGGAGGGAGGGAGAAGAGATTTGAACGAAATCTCTGGCTTTTATGCACCAGGGGGCGACGCTTCTTGAGTTCCCCACCAACTCAATCGTGTGGGCCCACAAGGATTACAATGAGCCTCAACAATGTCCAAATGAAATCGTGCCCGCCCAGCCAAGCATGCCATCCACGCTGCTGTGGAGCGCGGGACGCGAGCGTAGGAGTCTGAATGGTTGCTGAGGTGCAAGTCTGTCGCAAGCCTGGATGGAAATGAAGATGAGCATAAACATAGATTGCGGGAAGATGTGACTCTTAGGCCTCAAGGCTCCCGGACCCGCGGTAAGTGGGGGTCTGGTCGAGCGCAGCGAGGCAGAAAGACAAGGAGACAGGGTGGGAAAAAAGACTAGGCCAGCTTGGAGAAAGCGCAGCAGATGGGCAGCGAGATGAGGGAAAGAGAGAAGAGATGAGAAGCGAGGAAATATTTGCTAAGTTAACATCCACACTTGCTTCACAGACGCTGTCTCGCAGCTTACGCACGAGGCAGACCAACAAGAGTCGTGGGACCTTTGACGAGCAAGCATCTGACCGGCTTGACCGTTGACGTTCTTAGTGCCTGAAAGGCGCTGTGGCACAAAACCCCACCACGCCGGCTTCATTCGTACCTTGCTTAGCACAGCCACAGAAGATATCTGACCAATATTCCCGTCTCAGGGGGGCCTTTTCTCATATAGACAAAGCTCGAATGGAGTCGAAGACCATTGTGGTGACTCGAGCGCTGGCAAGTCGTTGCAAGGCTTCTGATGGCGTCATGCGCAACAATTAAAGCGAAACTCAGTGGACACGGTGGGGCCAGGCGTTCTCAACATCATTGTCGATCGTCCCACACAATCAACCAGAAGCACTGCCTCAAGAGCAAGAACGTGATCAACAGACATGAGATAGAGTATGACAGTTGAGCAGTACAAAGTGGAAAGAGAAGTGCCTGGCCAGCGAAAAGAAAAGGGAGAAAGGAGTGCCACAAACACAGCTTGCGTTTACACGCCATGCATGTACCGAAAGAAACTAGATCGAACTCCACCCAATGCGCCCTTGGCACTCTGTGCAACTCTCGACCAGTAGCCTCCCATGGTCGATGCATTACGCACACCCCGTGAAGCCGCCTGTGGTGTCAAGTCAAGTCTCGTAAGCTCCGTTGCATCGTCCTGTGATTTTTGCATAGCGCTTGTAAACGACACCATATCCTGGGGGCTGACCTCTACAGTCTTGCCCTTTCCGACTAACCACATTCGGTCGGATCCCCTTACAAAGAAGGGTTCGCCTCGCTGCTTCATCGCATTAACAACTCGACCGTCCCAGGCGTTGCCGGGTAGCTGTACTGCTGGATATCCATTAGCGACCGAAACGATATTAACGACCGGTCTCTCTTCAGTGACGGGTGGAGCTGAAGCACCTTGTCGGAGCCACAATTTCAGTTGATTGGTTGTTGAAATCGGAGCCGGTTGGAGAGGGCGAGTCCAGGGCCATTTCCACTGAGGCAACCACGACCCTTGGCTGACAGAGTTCTTGACGATCGTGGTGGAAGGTCGCACACCGTTCTCGGTAGAAGCAGCTGCAGCTGCAGCTGCCTCATTGGGCTGAACAGCTCTCATGCCAGCGTCTGGACCAACTTGAGCGCCAGTCGACCCAGGCAACTTCCATCGCTGCCACCAAGGCTTTTGGTTGGCAGGCTTCGCGACTTGTGCAGTCGAAGCTGGGGAAGCAACGATAGGCTGCACTCCCGGCTGTCCAGGATCCACATGTGCGGGCAGAGGTTGTCTCGTACCCAGCCTGGGCAGGACAAAATCTCCATCTTCAGCAGAAGCATGGTCAAGCGGAGCGACAGCATGATCAATTTCGGGGTCGAACGGCGGATACGTGACGTCTGGAATCGCCTTGTCTTCAGGGATCGTTTTCGGCGGTGCGCTGAGCGGACGGTACCCAGCAAGGACGAACGGTGCGAGTACCACCAGGACAGCCAAGTGCACCAGAATCGAACGGCGGAGCTTCATCTTGCGAGGCTTGACGGGGAAAACAGTGAAGGAATCAAAAGCACCTGGCTAGTTGGAAGGGATCGTGGAGCGAAGGGGAAGTTGCGGTGGGAGAAAGCAAGATGAGAGAGGAGGGAGGGAGTGGAGTGGAGTGGAGAAACACCAAGATAGCCAGCTATCGTTCACGATGTTGTGACGAGGAAAGGACAGGGGTGCCGCTTTAAGTACGGTGAAGCAGAGCAAGAAGGGAAGCAAGCAGATGGCTGAAAACGTGCTTGTGGTGGGGCACCGCCGGCCTAACTTAGCATCGGTCTGTGAAGGCAGCTTTTTAAGCAGATAGTGAAACGGACTGTCTTTGTGCAAAACTGCACGATCCCACGTCGTGACGTGGACTGCATTCCCTCCGTCTCCACGCAATCCTTCACTCCATTTCTTGCCAAAGCGGGCCCTTTACAGTGCCTTGACAACGGCATGGTCCCCCTCTCATACTTCTCATACTTCTCCTACTTCTCTTGTCTCTCTCAAAAAAAAGCTAAGCAGGCATCTCATAACTGTCCCACACGCGAGGTGGGAGGAAAACTTCAGCCCAGTGGGACATCTGGGCGCGGTGGAGCAACTTTTTTGATTTCGTGTCGTCGTGTCGACATGAAATTGAGTGACTGTGGGGCTTTTGCGTGAAGCACAATCAGCATGTGCAGTCGGCCGTATCATTCACCAAGGTAAGCACAACGATGAAGCATTCGGGCTTTTCAGGCCGAGGCCCCACTTCATATCATCTGTACAGCTTTCAAAGTTACAGACCGATACTCGTCATCGCCCTCCACTTCTGTCTGTGGCCTCGTGATGAAAGCACGTGCGCCTTACTTATGGACGCAGGGCTTTGCCGAAGAAGCTTCTCGTGCCTTTTGCGAGCTTCTGGACCAATGAATTGCCGGTGCTAGTCGAGGATTGCCTCACCGCTGTCTGCCCGGCGAGTCTCTCAGCTTCGCCGGCTGCATCGCTACCACCATGTCGTGCCGCTGCTTGCCAAGACTCGACTGCATCCTGCGAGGGTTGAGCAAAAAACTCTCGTATGAACCTCGCATCAGAGCTCTCCATCTCGTCAGTGTAGGTATACTTCTTGCTGTCCTTGGTATCGAAGAACCAGACCTTGTTATTGGCTCCCTGAACGTAGAACGGCAGCCCTTTACCTTGCATCTTGGAAAGCGTTTTTGCATCGAGTCCCTGACCTTGAAGTTGAACCGCATGATACTTTTCCGTCAGCCTCGACGGATCAGGTTTCGCCTCGGCTTTAAATGTAGCAGAGACCATTTTCGAATGCGTTTGTAGAAGCCTTTCCATCTCTTCATTCGAAGAAGGAGGCGCTCTCAGGTTTCTCGTGGAAGCTGTCGAATCGCGAGAGTCTGGCTGTACTCTGCTCGCTAGTTCTCCGTGTGGTTCGGGGAAAAGTTGGAGCTGAAAATTGAGTCGGATGGGCACAAGGTTACCTTGCTGCCCGCGAAGGAGTCCCGTGAGCGGGACCGTTTGCGGAGAAGCGATTCGAAGACCGGCGAAAGATGTACGAGGCCTTCGGGGAGGATACAGGCCGCTGTCTACTGTACCGGTGAGTTGAACACTTTGCAATCCTCTCCTGGTGCCAGCTTGTTGTTGAAACGGTCGTGATAGCCGATCCGGCAAGGGTTGGTCTTCGTGAACGGTTGGCAAGGTGGGAGTTTTCCCAGCGAACACGCTGGAGACAAGTACCACAACAATAGCTGCACGCAGCAAGAGCGAGACTGCTTTACTCCTTGCGAACATTGTCGTCGCCTCTCTTTGCTTGGATAGGTGAAGGGGATTGCGTCTTATCGATGTCTCAGCGATAATTGCCGGTATCAGAATGTGAGAGTGAGTGTCTTTCTCTGGATGTAAAAGACAGAGAAGGTGGAAAGCAGGATGAGGTCCTCCAAGAGGTCAAGTTCTTTATACCCCACAGAACTCGCATCTTTTCCTGGCAGGCGAGGTGCTCGGAACGCTCAAGCAGGACACAGTGCACAGCGGTACAACAAGCTCAGGCTCACGTGCTCAAATCTAGAGGACAACTTGTCCGAATAAGCCCACACCACGGAGTACCTTGGCTGCTTTGAGCAACTTCAGCTCGGTGTCTTCTGCTATCCGTAAGCGATAAAGATGTGATACAGGTACGCCTTTCGACCTTCGGCTGGCTCGGCTTAAAACCTGGACCTGTTCATACAATTACACTTTATCTTCATAACGGCATCACGGACTATATTCGGTGCATGTACTCAAATCCTTTTCACACGAGCCAATAAGGTTAATGAATGTGCTGTGATTGGATTGAAGGGTAAGAAGCGCCAGCGCGTCTATATCCTGCCTTCGCTTGGAAGGAGCCTGTCTCTATTCTAGTACTCTACGGTGTTCATCTGCAGCTAGTGGTACAGTCTCTGCTACCTAACCGCCTCGAAGGTACTTTGCAGGCGAAGCAAGTTTTTTCATCCAGCCATGAACACTTCCGGACAGCCGCTGCAACCAACCTTTGCCCGCTTGAGCTTGAGCACTTGAGATCTTCTGCAGTTCGCTGCGAGAAGTAATGATACTAGTTTTAACCTGCCCGTCTTTGAACTGGACCAAGCTGCCACCGCTGTCTTTGAGAAAGTAGAAATCCCTCCCCCTCGTAAGCATTATGTTGAGGGCATCATTATCCAGCGACTTGGTCCCGGAGAGCTTCATGACCTCTAAACCGTTCGCCTTGGGTAAACTCTCCGTCATTTTCGTCGCTTCGTCCCAAATCGGAATATTTTGCTCGGCAGACGGCGAGTTGAAATCCTGGTGCATCCATTCGGGATTAGTTCCTGCAGGAGAAAGTGTACCCCGTTGCTGCGGGAGGCGGGTGGCTGACAGATCGGTAAGCGCAGATTGCGGAGGGCTTGCAGATGGTGCAATTCCCAGGGCCATTTCTATCGGGCTATAGGATTTCCCGTCAGGGCCCCAGTATGCCGTGTGCGATTCAGTTGGAGTTTCCCAGGCCGCACCCGCCGTCCGCTCTGGAGAAAAGCCAACTCGATTTGCAAGTGCCTGATTGGTCGACAGCAGAGTGCGTGAAGAACCATCGGAGCTCGTTCGCGAGTGGTCATGCAATAGGCTGGAATAGTGATCCTTCGTGCCGGTGCCTTGAATTGGTTTCTTACCTTGGTCCCAGACCACCGTTCTGCCGCTGAAGGGTATTCCCTCTTGAGGAGAAGGAAGGGAACCAGTGACTGAAAGATCGGCACCTGGAAGTTGTGGAGAAGTTGCAGGTCGTTGAGTTCTCGCGACATCTTTGTACGTGCCATGGGCGTCGCTGTTCCCGACAAAGTACGCCGTCGGAAGCGACCCTTGATGAGAACCAGCTGCGCCAGGAGCTGCAGCTCGGTTTGCATCGATTGCCCTCTCAGTCGATGGCGCAATGCTTGCCGTTTGAGGGGAGCCGCTGACAGTCGGGTCGGTACGAATACGTTGTGGACGAGTTGTAATAGCTTGACCTCTACGGTAAGAAGCTGGGTCTTCATAAGCATTCCCCTCCCTGTCCCAGTACTTCAACCCAAACTCCTCTGCCCTTCCTTGATCAGGGCTGATTGCACTTCCGGTCGACGTCAGTCTTCCTGGCAGCAGGGAACCGGTGGCAGGCAGCTCAGGCCGTGCGTCGCTCTCGCCCATAGCTGTTGGAGGTAAATCTGCGAACCTGACTCTCCTTTCACGCTGAGGAGATGCAGCGACTACAACGTCAGAAGAAACCGAAGATTCTTGACCCACTGCTGCAGGTCCAGAAACTTGATGGGTAAGCCCCGGCACAGGCGAAGCTGTAGTTAGACAAATCAATGCCAAGATTGCGACGGCTCGAATCCAAATCGGAGTCATTGCAAAAGCTTTTGTGATAGGCGTGAGGCAAAGTAATGTAGGACGAGGGGGGCGAGGACGTGGGCTGAGTTGATGCGCTTAGGCCCGGAACGACAGCTTACCGGAAGCTGTGAGGAAAGGAACGTGGAAGAGAGCGTACTGAGCAAGTAGTGGTGAGAGGCAAAACAAGTGAGAAGAGAAGCTGGTCTAGCTGCTGATGGAAATGGGATGCGGATGGACGGAGACAGCAAAGGAGGAAGAGGGCAAGATTGCAGGCTTTTATAAGTGTGGTATGGTGGGACCTAGCTCACGCAATCCAGCTGGCGGAGAAAAGATACCAACCACAAAGCTCAAATTATGAAGCCAAGTAGCATTGTTTTCGCATTGCAGGAGCCCACAAGCCCGCCTCCCCACCACCGTCCCACTACCGTCCCACCACCTTGCCGTGCGAAGCGTGTGTATGTGTGCACGGTGAGGTCTGGCCTTTATCCTTGGCTGGTCCCAGGACTTGAAATGGCAACGTCCACCGAGAAATGGCTTTTGAGCTTGTTGCTAAGCAGCACGAATGAAGGCGCAGGCGCCACAAGACGGTGGGTCTGCGGCTTTCGGGAGGTATGGTTCATCGGTAGGTGCTGAGCCCACTCGGTGGGAAACTAGCCCACTTGTTAGTGGTAACGAGCCTGAACTTCGTCATCACACGCAGACCAGGCAACGTTTGTGGCTTTCCGCTCGGACGTCGTCTTCTTCGAAACGGTCTGAATTGTAGAAGAACTGGATTTGATGGTGAGCAAACAGCGAGCTCTGGAAGAAGCGAGTAGATGTATACATGTGTGAAACTGCTTCAGCTTCGCTTGAGCATGAGCCGAGAGGTGAAATTTCCGCCCGCCATCATAACTTCAACATGAAAAGCTTGCATGGCGTACAGGTTTGGCTGCCAACGTTATAGCTGCTTAATGCAAGGATCTTGCAGCCGCCGAAACGCTGCTGTCCGAAAGCTCGTTCGACAACCCGTTTGTGTTTGCGAAGACACTTCTGACCATAGCCTGATTTTGTTCCGACAAATCCCCGTTGTAGATGAAGGCCTCTGGGTTCCGTCCTCTCTGAAAAAGCCAGACTCGATTACCTGTGCCGACTGCATAGAACGACTTTCGCCTTCCTGTCATAATCGCCAGATCACTGCTTGCGAGCTTCTCATCGTTAGGAAGTTGAATGACACTCCAACCTAGGAAATCTACCAAACGCCCTGCGGGGTTGTGGTCGAACTGCACGTCAGCAGGTCGATTCCGGATCAGTCTTGCCATGGCTTTGTCCGACTTCCTGCGGTCCCAAACAGACTTGGGGATCGGAATCATGTTTTTAAGCAGTCGAACGAGCTTTTCTGACACAGAAAACTTTTCAAATCGATCCGAATGGTTCACCTCGGGAAGTTTGGCGAACCTCGACGGGTCCTCATGAACGGCATTAGGGAGCCCTTCGGGGGTTTCAGGTTTAAAAACTCCACTAGTCGAGGGTTCCTGTTCCTCAACGATCTCGGTTTCCGCTTGCGAAGGCAAAGGCGGAGGCGAAGCGAGGACGAAGCTGAAGAGCATCAGCAGAGCCCCAAGCTGCAACAGCAGGAGCTTCATTCTTGAAGACGTTGGCTTGATGTCGGTGGCGGGAAGCTTGGTGAGTGTCTGAAGCGACGGAATGTTTTGCTTTGCGTTGAAGAGGTGCACGGATGTGAAGAGTGTGCACAGCAAGGTCTTGACTAGAAAGGGAGGGAAGTCAGTTGAAGAGGTCGGAATGGGCTTTTAACCTTGAACAATCCCAGGATCTGGAATGATGTTCACCGAGACTCTGCCTTCGGGGAGGCAAAACGTGTCAAGTCGTGGGCTGCAACCCGTGCGAGAGGGCGAGAGCGCCTGAGAAAGCGGAGCTCGACTGTGCCACTTCATAACTATGCCTTGTTTATGTTAGCTTCTTTCCTTCTCCCCATCGTCTTTGTAGTAGCTAGGCGAGCCATAGCCTAGCTGTTTCTTTTGTTTTCCCTCCCTGTATCCCTCCCCTTGTTTGCCTGCCTTTGCGCTCGTCCGGCCCCGTTACGGCGGGCTGGCAGCCTCCTCGGGCTCCCAGGCCTCACAGGTCGAGCCGCAATCTCATTATTTACCACCATTCGAGCGACGCTGAGGTGGGAACCAAGCAACGGTGGGATTTGAAGCAAGTTGAAGGGTAGCCATCCCACTCGGTGGTGATGACAAGACTGGAAGTACCCACCATATGCAGCAATGGGAACATTTGTAGCACTTCCTTCGGACATCGCCATCTTCGAGTTTACCTACCTCAAGGGCGGACCACGAAGCCGTTGATGTTTACTGAGCTCAGACAGAACTTCATTCAAGCATGCACTCGTGATCAAGGCCGGTAAGTTTTTGATATTGACAATGTTCGATGACTTTGGAACAATGTATAGCGACACCGGTTGCTGAAACTGAAGTTGAGACTCGAAGCAAGAGGCTTGGACTGAATTGACAGGTGCAGAACCTCGCCTTTCACAGATAAGCTTGCGAAAACGGACCTGAATCTCACGACGCGTATGCATCGCTGGTGTAAGGACTGCAAGGCTAGAGTGGGTGTGAAAACTCGATCGCCTCTCCGGTAGCATCGAATAGCTTTGACTCGATGCTGCCGTCAGGATGAGCTCGAATAGCGAAAAGGAGATTTCCGTTCGTGTTCTTGAAGTTCAAGTAACGTTGATGGTCGAGCGTGTTTCTGAGCGTAGCAATCGGGAGATTTTGGTCCACTGGCGTTGATTGATAAATGACCTTCCAATCTAAGACCTTGTGATTCTTCTTCCTCCCCATAAGCGTCCTGCCGTGGAGCGGCGGCAGCGATCGGACTGCCATACCATGCGCAAGCAAATTCACGCTATGACCAAAAGTTCTTGCGGTATGGGTGCTGAAATCTCTTGCTGCTCTGATAGCCTCCGGGTTATCATTGGGGATGCTGATGAAACGCCCAGTCGCTTCATCTAGAGCGTGGAAGCCGTTGAAATCAGCGTGAGCTTGTATAAGGTCGCTGATGAGCTTCTTTGAGTCACCTTTTTTGAAGACGTAGAGTGGTCTGCCGTCGAAGAAAAGGTTGTCTTTGTAGAATGTGGTTCTGAGGCTCTCGTGGCTTTGAAGGGCTTTTGGATTGTGCTGAAAGCGATCTTCAACCAGTTGGTTGAACGAAATCCAGCCCGGTTTTCCACTGCTGCTTCCCGCGTCCTCCATCCGTTTGTGGAAGTGGACACGGTCAGGATGGATGGAACGCTGGGCAAGAGCTGCAATAGCCATAAAGATGAAGCTGAGCAAGATCGAGCCGGTATACCAACCTCTCATGATTGCGACTCTTTCTTGGCTGTAATGCTTGAACAGAAGGTGGAGAAGGTCCTTTCCGGGAGATCTATTTAAAACGCAGGTTCCTCCTCAGCTACGCTGCAGCTCAGCTCGGTGCACCACTTGTCTTATTTGGGCAAAAGGGGGCGAAGTTTGCCTGCGCTTCATGCCAGCACGCTCAGTGCCCACCTGTTGTGGGTTGTGATCTCAAAATGTGCTCACCAAGTGCTAATGTGCAGAGCGTTGTTGGCAATGCGAAGACCGCCAGCAGCTCAACAACAGTCCGGTGGGTCTCAACGAGAGAAAAAGCACATTCATGCACAGTCGGTGGGTGGAAGCGGCGAGGTGGATTGATGAAGTTTTGTGTGCTAACTGCACGGAGGCGTTTTTTGATTCGTGTGGAACCAAGAGAGGCAAACGCTGCGAACAACGTACTCTCAAGGATGTGGAACGAAGACCGGTGCGCTGTTAACGAACCATTTGACCTCTTGGGTACCATCCTCGAGTAGACGGATACCTAACTTAGCGCTATTGTTCGAAGAGCTGAACGCGACGTAACGTTGACTATTGAGCTGATCCCTCGCTGCCTGTAGCCCCGTCTCCTCTGGAAGTGGAATGGCCTCCTCGGCTTTGTCCCAGTTCGGCAGGGAATAACGCCTCGTGCCCGGAAAACCTCTCCTGCGTGGAGCGGATTCAAGCTTTTGACCGTAGGCAGCGACCGCTGCAGTGTGTCCAAAGGTCTTTCTGACCGCGAGAACGTTGTTCGCACGAGCGGACACCTTTTCCGAAGCTTCAAGAGCCCTCGGTCCTTCCTGCTTCTTGATGATCGTCAGATGAGATTGGCCACTTTGATATGGAGCGACAACGTGAATTTTGTCAAAGTCGGTGTAGGCTCGCTGAAGCTTTTGCAGATCATAGCCATTGCGCCCTCCCAAGTACATAGGCATGCCGCGGTGAAAGACTTGCTCCTCATACATACCCCTTGTGAGAGGTCCCGTCGGTCTCAGGTTGCCGTCAGGCATGAATTCGCCGTCTTTCAATTGTTGGTATGTGAGATACGTTTTAGGACCAAGATAAGGTAAGGCCCGCTTCCGAAGGGCTGCATTAGGAGCTCTGAGGGCGTATGCCGCTAACAGAGCTTGGAAGCCAATGACGACGAGCAAGACGAAGTTCGATCGATACCTCTTCATCCTGGTATTTGGTTCGGATGGTCGAAGCTTGTTGGCAAGTTGAAGGTGGATGTGGATTTGTAAGGTTCTTCCTTGTTCAGCATCTGCTTTATATACTGTAGTATACATACAGAGATCCCGCAAACTGCTCCTTTTTCCGCCAGCCACCGCCCCACTTGACTCGGAGCCACCAAAATGGAGCAACACAGTTCACCTTGAGCCCTCGAAACGGCCATTGTCCCGAGATAAGCCCGCCTGCAATTCTTGCCGAGATTTTGTTCACGAAAGGATTGTCTGGTGACCCTGCTACGAGTGGAAGCGTCTCGAAACGCTCGGTGTGTGCATTGTCCGGAACAGTGGTCGGTCGTGAAAACCCGGCAAGATTTCTGGCTCTGCGGTACCTTGAGCTACTCTCGACGACAGATTGATTCCGTCTGAATCCAGGTTCAATTGCTCTGCAATGCATTACAATCACGAGAGAAGTAGCTGCGCTGTCGCAATGGTGGGACTCTGTTTCTGATCGATCTTTCAAAGACGACAGAGGCAAAAGACACGGTGGACTTATTCAATAGAGCGACATGTTCTGTCATTAGTGGGGAGGTTGAAGAGGATGAACGGTGAAGCTGTCCAGGGCAAAGTCGCCAAGTTCACCAACAATCCAGCCCCAGATTCCCTTTTCAAGGATGCCGTCCGTGTTGAAGCGCAGAGACATCGATGAACGCATATCTCTGTTGCTGACTTTGAGAAACTTTTCTCGCCTCAAACGCTGTCTCAGCTCTTGGGCAGTAGTTGCTGTATCAAGCAGAAGTGGCTCCGCATCCCTGGCCACTTCTCCAGGCACGTTATCATAGTAACTAAAAGAATTGTCACGACAATGTGCGGGGCTTCTCGTCATCTTGGCCCCAAAACCTACCGCAGCAAAAGCCGGTCCGTAGACGTTTTCGGTGGCTGCAACGTGACGGACGAACTTCGCCAGTTCCGGATCGTTATTGTAATAGCACAGGATCTGCGCCATGTTGCGAGTGTTGGGAGCTAGGGTGAGATACCTTGGAGTTGCGGGATCGGAAAGATCGGCAACATGGACTTTGCCGAACAGATTGTACGCTTCGTGAAGCCCGCTCCTACTGAGAGGCCTGGTCGTATCGGTGAGGAAGACGGGGTGCCCTCCGAAAAAGTAAGTGTAGGGATGCAAATGCTCTCGTTCCACCTCGGTCGGAGCGTATGGATTGGGAGCATTTCTGAAAAGGCCGCTGTGGAGGTCGTCGAAGAAGAGGTGATCGCTTTGTCGTTCATTATGCATGCGTTTTCCGAAGAGCGAGGAAGGAGCAGCGATATCAGCTTTGCAGAGCGGCAAGAGCCACAGCCAGACGACGGCGAGCATGAACGCTCGAACCTGTCTCGTGATATTCAAGCTAGCTCGTTGTGACGGTCAAAGAAGAGTGATGATGGTAGAGACTTGGACAGGTGAGTCGGCGGTGCATGGGGTCCTTTGAACTCTGACTTCCTCCCTCTAGCTGCGTGTAGCAAACAGGCAAGAACGCTTCGGGCGCACAATCTCCGAAGAGGCGGGGCTCGCCGGCTCCTTCCTTATCAGGCTCGTGCGATGCTTGTTGCGATACGGTGGAACTGCAGCTTGACCAGCAAGGCGTGGAGAAGCCGAGCAGACTCCTGAATTGGCGTGGAAGGCCTGGAGGAGCGCTAGAGGCGAGCCACATAGGGAGACGTATAGGGTAATAAGATTTCCAGGCTGCGACCTGTCTGGTGATGTACGAAGATGAGGTTGTAGAGAAAGGATCAGAGACCAACACTGAAAAGGCCTGTTTGAATGAGGGCTCGATAATATGAAGTGGGTATGTCGAGCTCCGCTTTCCCAGACGCTTTCCCCCTTTCGCACGAGCTGCAGTCACGCTGAATTGCTGCATTCGATTGCATCGCACTGCATTCTCGTTCATCTTGTGCGGGTATGAAGCAATCGAGCAGGACAACAGAGAAAGAGAGAAAGAGCTACTAAGGCAGAAGCTATCAAATTCAAACTCGATGGCCGAGCCGTAGTGTATCTCGGCTTCAACAAGCTAGTGCGCCGGTTACGGGACTTGTCGCAGAGAAGCCAGGAATTGGTGAAGCGCCTCTTCATAATGTTCTGCAACACCCTCCGGGCTAATTCGGATTCCCATCACATGGCTACCATCGATGCTCAAGAACTTGCCCATCCTGAAGTGATCCAGATGCTGCCTCAGCTCTTTTCCCTGCATACCGACCGATTGGACAAATGGTGAAGTCACAATGTCTGCCCAAGTCCTGCTGCCGCTCCTCGCTTCGTTTTCGTCGGCTTGAATCGGTGTGAAGAGGCTATGAAATCTAGCCCAAGCGACATTGAACCCGTATCTCCGCTTTATGGATTCTATTTCGCGGATTCTCTCATTGAAACCAAAGATGCGTGCTCCGGGAGCTATGTTGATTCCAGGACGCTTGGATGATCGATCTGCAAGGACGATGATGGAATCAAATTCACCATTGCTGGAGCCGAATCGGTTTCGATAAATGTGAAGGTGTCGATGGCGTTGAAGGAGCGCATTGAGCGATCTGAACGAATGTGGTTGGGTCAGGTCGATGATCGGTGCCCAATTCTTTTCAGGTGGATCAGCGAACAGGAGGGTGTCAGGGTATTGGTCGCCCTCGACAATGTGGGGAAAGAGCGTTTGTGAGATCGGCACGGGCCGGAAACGACCTTGGATGATATCGTCGAAGGATATGGGTGTGAGGTCGTAAGGCGAGTGTCGTGGAACGTCAGCTGTGGATAGGTGGGGCGAAGAAGACGAGCTCAGCGGCAGATATCCCAGACCTCTTTTGTCGGGAATCGAAAGAGCAACGATGGCAGAAGCGTTGATAATAGCGACGCAAAGCATGGCGAGACCATACGCCCTCATGGTGTTCGATCGACCCATGTTGGACGAGGATGATAGCTGAATGCAATCAAGTAGTTGCTCAACAGACTTTCTCGATTCTCCTTCCTCGCTTTCGTCCCTTTATGTACCCGTACTGCTCAGCTGTATCAGACAATGAAGTCTATGAGTCATCACCATTCAACGTGTCACAAGACCCGGAACCAATTCCAGCAACGGCATGCTTGCGCTGGCGAAACCTTTTGCCTCTGCGATGGCCCGCTTTCGCGGCTTCATGTAGGCGTCACGGAGATATGTACAACAGAATAATCAGTCACCTGATTCGGCTTGCTCAGGACTCCCATACAAAATCGGGGCGAGGCTGACAGCGACTTCATGAAGAATGATGTCGTGGCACCAAACAAATCACACGGAAGCAAAAGCCATGCCGGATGGAGAAGCGATTTAGGCTTTTGAGCGCATGTCCAGCTGCCTCGTGACTGCCACACCATCCAGACCTTCATCAAGAGCCAGTTCACGCATTACCCCGAGCAAGAAGCTTCCGGAAAGACCGGGTCATTCGCACGCCATCGTCTCCTTGTCTCAAACTGTTTCCCAGGACCTTCGAGTTTCGTCAAAGCGAAGCTTGTCGATTCAAAAAGGGGGCGCTCTGGGAGGGCTGTATATGTGCATGTGACGCTGGGCGGGCCCAGCGTCGTCTGTGACTGGCCTAGTGCCTTGAGAGAACACCATTGGTCAATGAGAAACTTTCTGATGATGAGGAGGAAGGGAACTATGCAGATGTGGTGTTATACAATGGGGGCGCACTGCGCGCGCCCCAACTCCGCTATCGGCCGGAACAAAACACGGGTGTACCTGGATCACATCACAACAAAGCTCGCTGGTAGAACGCTATCAGAGCTGTGAAACTACGATTGCAAGGTTCAAGCAAATGCATTCCAGTGCTTTGACTAATGGACTTCTGATCCCAGTCCAGCGTCGCACGAGTGGTGATGTTGAGTGACAATGAGAATGCATGAGACCTGAGAGCTCGAGGAGGTTGCCAGCCCGCCGTAAGGGGACCGGAAGCGTGCAAAGGCGAGCGAAAAAGGGGAGGGATCTAGGGAGGTATCAGACTGAAATTGCTAAAGTTAGGCTGTGACTCGCCTAGCAACCACGAAGATGACGATGAGGAGAAAAGTAGCAAACATAAACAAGGGATAGATAAGTAGGCCATATGATTAGACGTGGATGTGTCCTGCGACGCTCTCGCCCGCTTGCAGTGATTGCGCAAGTTCCCCCTCCCGCTCGGATTCGTCCCCTCGCACGGGTGACAGAATTGTATCTACGTTAGTCACCTCCTCTTGCCCGAAGGGAATCATTGCTGGCAGCTTTATCCTTTTCGCCGTTTTCGCCAGCCATTCGTAGAAACGTTCCTTGCGAGTCAGAGGATGAATAACGACCTCCGTCGTCGAAGGACCATGGCCAGAAGAGACACTGTGTTGCAATATGGCCTTGTAAGCCTTGAATGGCACATCCCGACTCTGAGACTGGGCAGGGGAGGTGATGTAGAGACGGAAGCGTCCATGTTTCTTGAGAGCCTGGATCATCTCTTGTCGACTGGCTGAGCCTGAACCAAAACGCTCGTACTTTTCAATGTTTGGACGCTTGATCGAAGTCGGCCAAGTTTCGAGATTCAGAGGGCGGCCCCAACGCAGCCCCGCGTACCCCCTTCCGTACCTGTCTTTGTAGTCGCGAAACCCTTTCAGGGCTTGGTTGATCTCGTCTGTAGCATGACTTACAGCCTCTTCGAACAAGACTTCCTGATAAGGATGAATCAGGAGCCATCTGCGTTCGTGCTGAAGCCAAAAACTTCTGGGCTCTTGTCTCGACGCAGCGAGCATGTTTTCGTAAGAGTCGTGACCGCGTGTTAGTATGGGTATACCTAGAGCATGCGGCAGTCCATCGACCTCGTCTGAAGACATGGCACGGATCGGACCAAGGCGGCCTAATATGGCTTTCTTGAGTTTGTGAACCTTCGGGTCCAGCTTCATCATCGTCACTAGCATCTGCGTCTGTTCATCCGATGGCTTTATCGGCAAAATGCCTCCGCCTTGTAGCTGGATATACAATGCTTTTTCCCGTTCCTGGTCGACAAGGCCTATACTACCGTAATCAACAAGAGCTTGTCTGACTTCGTTTGTAGGGGCCAAGATGTTCAAAAGCGGCGTAGGTCCTTCGAAAGGCATTTCGGGCTTCGGTTCACTAGTTATGGTAGACTGTAGACCTTCGAGCTTTTTGGGTGTGAGGTGGTCTTTAATGTATGTGTTTACATCGGGTCGTTCCATTTGAAATAACGGCATCCGAGGCGGACTGCGCGCTGGAGTGCTTGCCGATGAGCCAGCCGGAGGCAGCACCGGAGTCATAGAGGTGGAGGCTTTGTCCCCGTGGAAAGCAGTACAGCTCTGGGACCAGAGAAGCACGCTCGCCAAGAATGTGGCCACGCCAAAGAAGGTAGGGAGAAGGAATCTCATGCTTGGCTGCGCTGAAGCGTGCTGTATCAATGTACAATCCAGTACTGTGCTGTGTAGGCACTTGCCTGTGTGTTTGAGACTGAATTGAGGATTACGGTTGGTTGAGAAAAGGGAAGAGCCGTCTTTTATATAGATGTCGAGGCGATGTGGTGCTCAGAATTAGCAGAGGGACGGTCACGCCGCCCACTCCGCCTGGTTGGTGGTAACAAGTGGGTTGCAACGGGGCATCGTAAAGGGGCAGGGAATTCGCTGGCCAACCACTGCGTCCCGCTCGCACTCACCCACTCCGTGTCGCCCACCTTTCGTCGGCCACCTATGACCATCGTCCCCGTTCGCACGTTCCATCTTTGCCATAAACTACGATTGAAAGGACGCTGTGACAATGTGGTTGCCGCCCTTCCGCATTTCGCTTGTGGGGACGCTTTATCACATGACCTCAGATCTCTCTGGCAACTTCGTCCCACACGACGGGGCAAAGGTCATAAATCAAGCTTGAATCAGCAGCTAAGATTCACGAGGCCGACTACATCATGTATTGCATGCGCTCATTGGGAGCTGGATCACAAAGCTTTGGGCATGACACCTTTGATGGATCGTGCGAAAACAACTTACTTGGGGATATCGAAGCTTCTCAACTTCGACAACACCTTTTCCATTCTGCTTTTGTATACGCCCAAAGGCTCGATAGAGACGCTCATCCGAGGATCACGGGAAGCCTCAACACTGTGCACCAATTCAACCTTGTAAGCTCCCCCAGCTTGACCGGGACCTTGGAGGTAGAGACGAAAGCGACCGTGTTTCCTGAGGGCATCGATCATCTGGTCGCGCGTCGCGTCTCTTGAACCGAAACGCTCATACTCCGGGATTTTAGGTCGCTTGACTTGCGCTCCATCCTGCTCAAGAACTCGGTGTAGTGGACGACCCCATTTGAGCGAGGCATATGCATCCCCGTACTTGAGCTTATCTGCTTCATACTCCCGCAAAACCCGAGGAAGATCTTCTACATCATGACGGTTGGGCGTTCCGAGCATGTGCCGAGCCAGAGGCCGAATTAAAACATGCCTCGTTCGTCCCATAGGGATCCAAAATGCCCTTTCGTCTTGCCTTGACGCCGTCAGCATGTGTTCCAAAGTTACTGAACCTTCTGGCAAGATGGGTATGCCCTTTGTGTGAGGAAAATGGTCGACAGGTTGTGGTTGAGGAACGTCTTGAAGTTGGCCAAACAAAGCTCTCTTGAGCTTGTGAACATTCGGGTGCAGCTCATACAGAAACAAGACCTCGTCCAATTCATTGGGTACTAGCTGTGAAAGACCTTCGCGTAGCTGGATCAGCTGCACCTCGCGAGTGTGCACGTTGACGATACCCACACTCTCATGATCCCTCAGAGCTTGCTCGATGACCTCCCTAGGTTCATTGACGGCGTATAGTGGCGTGGCTTCGTAGAAAGGAATAGTAGTGTCCCGGTGCAATGGGTTACTTCGCTTTAATGTCTTGATCCTGTTGGCATCAAGCCATTCGATGTATCTGTTTATAGGGGGTGAATGCGCCAGCCGACCGTCTTCTCCAACCCTTGGTGGAGGAAGCGGCGGAAGTATCGCCGAATGCGGTGGCGTGTCCTGCGGCGCAAATACTACGTGCGAGTATTCCTGCGAATATGGCCGAAGAGATTGCGACGGATATAAAAGCGGGTTGTCATAGTCTGCGTTGCTAGAACTGGCACCTGCTTGACTAGAACTGGCACCTGCTTGACTAGAACTGGCACCAAGCCCATCATGGACAGCCGTACAGCTCTGTGACAGCAGGAGCACGCTCGCAAAGCAGGTTGCCACGCCAAGGAAGGTATGGAGTCTCATGCTTGACTGCAGTGAAGCGTCCTGTGTCTATATAAAAGCGCTTGCCAGTGTTGCTGAGTCTGGATCGAGGGTCTCACAGGGTCGGTGAAAGCCGTCTTAAATATTGATACTGAGACGAGTTGGTCACGCACTGATCCACACACATGCTATGCACTGTGATGCTTTGCGAACTTTGCAGCGGTCGTGCTCAGATCAGGGGGAAAGATACCCCCCCCCCCTAATGAATTGGTGGTAACCAGTGGGTTGTGATTGTGTACACAGACGAGGAGCTCGCCGTCTACCCTTTCTGCCCTTCTCACACTCACACACTCTACTCCTCTCACGTTTTTGGCAACCAACGTCTCTGTTGGTGTTTGCGCTCGCCAAGGGCTTTCCCACGTAGCCTTGACAACCTTCCTTCCTTCCATTGTCCGATCGCCAACTTTGCGATCATCATGTTCGATTGCACAGCTGCCTTCATTTGCTGTCTTACGAAGGGCCGATTTTCCTCCGAGCCCATCCGGAGCAAAAGACAGACGGTTTCATTTGTATTTCACTCGTGTGCTTGATAGGCAGTGTGGGTCCCGCAGGCCTTCATCTCTTTTGCAATTGCTTTCGCGGTTTGCACTGACTCACTTTCGCGGTGTCATCTCACGGCGTTCTACGGGCACTAACTCAAGTTCGAGAGTGCACCAGCTCAAGTTTGTGGGATGGACTGTCTGTGCGCGCTCCTTAGTCTTACATTTGATGCCCTCTTGCGTTCAGACGAGGGGGACATGAAAACGCGAACTTGACCTGGTGCAACCGCGAGCTTGACTTGGTCGCCGAAAGACACCTTGAGACCGCGAAAGCGAGTCAGTGCAAACCGCGAAAGCAATTGCAAAAAGAGTACTCCGTTCAAGCCAATCCCAGCTCAGCGTCGCTCGAATGGTGGTAAATAATGAGATTGCGGCTCGACCTGTGAGGCCTGGGAGCCCGAGGAGGCTGCCAGCCCGCCGTAACGGGGCCGGACGAGCGCAAAGGCGGGCAAACAAGGGGAGGGATACAGGGAGGGAAAACAAAAGAAACAGCTAGGCTATGGCTCGCCTAGCTACTACAAAGACGATGGGGAGAAGGAAAGAAGCTAACATAAACAAGGCATAGGTAAACGAGGCATAGTTATGAAGTGGCACGGTCGAGCTCCGCTTTCTCAGGCGCTCTCGCCCTCTCGCACGAGTTGCATTCACGAGGCCGAAAGTTTACATCACGACCTGCATGCGCGCATCAAAGCTCTGAGCAGGTACATCTGAGGATCGGCATTCGAGTATCTTATACGGGCCGACGAATTAGTTTTAGCCTGCTTAGCCACTCTTCTTGACGGATCCTTTTCGAGTCTAAAGCCTCAATGGCGATTCGCACTGGAGAATCATTGACCGAAGGTACCCTGCGCTGCAACATGACCTTGAAAACTTCAACACTTTGACCGGGACTCTTGACGTAGAGACGAAAGCGTCCGTATCTTTCAAGTGCATCGACCATCTGTTGGCGAGTGGCCGAAGCTGAATCAAAGCGGGGATACTTGATGATGTCAGGTGGCCCACGATGCGACCTATACATCTGCTCCAGGTCTAGCGGTCGACCCCGTTTGAGCGAGGCGTATGCGTTGCCGAACTGGTCCTTCTCTCTATTATATAGAATCAGAGCTTTGCGGATCTCTTCAATTTGTTGAGCGGTAGCTTCTTCGGCTATATCATTTGTCGATGGTGTGACCAGTTGCCAGCCTAGGTAATGATGCTGAAGCCAAAAAGAATTGGGTTCTCGTCTTGCCGCCGCGTACATGTTGTTGAGAGTGTATCGACCAGACAAAAAGATGGGTTTGCCGAAAGCATGCGGAAAGTGGTCGACAGGCTCTTCCTGAAGCGGGGTTTCGACTTGCCCTTGCAAAGCTTTCTTGACCCAGTAAACATTCCCTCTGATTGTGTACAACTTCAAGATCCTTTGCAGCAATTCAGGTCCGGGAGGGATCTGTTGAAGACCATTCTCTCCTACTCGAATGAGAATCGCCTCTTTGTTTTCTCTGTCGACGATCCATACGCTACCGTAATCCTTCAGGACTTGCTCGATGATATGCGGACCCACTAAGGAGGAAAACATTGGCACGCCTTCGTAGAAAGGAGTTTGGGCATTCTTGCGAAAGCCTCGGCCGCCTTCGAAAACGATGTTTTCAGTCTTTTCTAACCCCCGGATCCTGTTAAAGTCCAAGTATCCTATGTATCGTTGAATTGGAGGTCTCTTAGCCAACAGGAACTCTCGATATCGCAGCCGAGGGAGAGGAGGCTGATGAAATAGCGAAGATGTCGATGCCTCCGGCGCACCCTCCGGCAGATGCTCTGGCGCACCCTCCGGCGCACCCTCCGGCAGATGCTCTGGCGAATCCTTTGGCGAATCCTTTGGCGAAATCCGGGGTGTACGGGACGGTGTAAAGGACGGCGTTACGAGGGGCGATCCTCCTAGTGGCGTGTGTATTGGGCCTCTCGATGGCTGGCGGGTCCACTGCTCGAACTGGCAACTGTATCGCCCTGGTGAAAGGCCGAACAGCTCTGCGACAGGAGCAGCACGCTCGCAAAGAAAGCGGCCAAACCGAAGCTGAAGAGGGTAGGAAAGAGTCGGTTCATATCTAGAGAGGAGCGTAAAGATGCTTTGAAGGGTGTTTGGCTTCTTGATCGAGTGGTTCTGGCGGTTCGGGATGTCGGTCTTTTGTACTTATCGAGAAGGCTGTGCACTGGACTTTGCACACTCTTTGCGATTGCGTGCAGAGCGACCAAAGGGACAGCATCACCTATTTTGCCCACGCCGCACTGCGACCGCAGTGCAACGTGTGGTACTCTTCACTTGATTTCATTTTCACACGATGGGACGTCGTCAGGAGTCGACCTCGATTGAACAGTGGGATAATTTGATGGTGACGGAAGGACTCAAACTTGATCTGCAGCCGCTGATCAGGAGCTGATGTTGTCAAGCCCCCCGAACTGCAACAAGCTTGGCTGGTGGGTACAAGTGGGTTGTGACCGAGGACCGGCCACTTTGCCCATTACGTTCTCTCAAACCTTCTGACCGCCTTTTTGCTGTATACTGTGGACTCCACCCTTCCCACTCTTTTGTCTTTCGATCTGTCGCAAGCCTGGATGGAAATGAAGATGAGCATAAACATAGATTGCGGGAAGATGAGAGTGACTCTTAGGCCTCAAGGCTCCCGGACCCGCGGTAAGTGGGGGGTCTGGTCGAGCGCAGCGAGGCAGAAAGACAAGGAGACAGGGTGGGAAAAAAGGACCAACGTAGTTCCCGTAGATGCGAAATTGCGCGCAGATTCCAGATTTAGACACTTCAGCAGTGTTTTACCATTTTCACCATCATCGCTTTTGTACCATCTCAATCATACTTCCCCCATATCAATTGCACCTCAAACTTTACAGACTTGTAGAAGTGATGATACTGAATGCAATGATACCAATATCAAGGGACTATGGTGTTTTGTGATGTGGAATGGTGTACAAAATGGGCAGATAATTTTTCATGCGCGCGCGCATAATTAGGCACTTGGGAGCCTAAGAACCTTTGATACCCATTCAGCAGTGTAAATTCGAAATTTGGCCTGCGCACTTTGAGCTACCATTGCTCAACGTTATGTTAAGCCCGCGGGTCTGGTAACCTCGTGGGACGTTAGAGAGAGTACAGCTTTCGCACGAGACAGACCACTCATGTCGTCTCTTTTGCAAGTGCTTCCGCGGTCTCAGTTCACGGCGTCTTTCGGGCACTAAGAGCTTCAAGTGAAAGATCAAGGAGTACGCACAGACAGACAAGCCCATAAACCTGAGAAGGTGCGTCTTGGAGTTAATTTCAAGCCCGAAAGGCGCCGTGAGCTGAGACCGCGGAAGCAACCGCAAAAGAGAGTCCCGCTCTTGTCTGACCGGCTCATGTATACCCCTTTGTCAAGTCGACCTATTTACTGTACTCATTTGCGCCCGTTCGACCCTTCTTCGGCGAACTGAAAGCCTAAGTCCACTCGATCTGCTATTCCACTCATCCTCCTCACTTTTGCTTAGTGCCACACGACGAGCGCTCTCAGGACAGACGGTGGGAGAGACAAAGCCTTGGATGAGATTGAGAAGGACAGTGAGGGAACTTGGGATTTTGTGATGGAGCTGCGGCGCACACTTGGGGCAAAAGTGAAGAGCGCATTCCACTGCGGTGTCGTTGTGACGATGCTAGATACGGAAAATGCGCAGCCTACCCATTATGGAACGGCGACGTGCAACCGACTCAATGTTAATCTGCATAAATTCGCCTGGCCTGGCTTCCAACTCCAAGAGCTTGACCTCGAAGGGTCCCGTGCTCGAACGATCGCTGTCGTAGTAGTAGAATCGACCATTACGCTGAAGGGCGTCGATCATCTCGGGACGCGATGACTGCTGATTCAAGTCATTATACCTACCCTTTCGCTTGTTCTCTATCCTGTCGTCGTTTAAGTGTTCATCCAGCGGGATCTCTTTGCCATACAGAAGGGAAGCCATTGCGGAGCTGCTGTATTTGATTCTGGCGGCGCCGTAGCTTGTCAAAAGATTATTGAGGCGATTTTTTTCCCTGAGGTCAGCCTCGCTGACAAGGTTGTCTAGCTTTGGAGTGACCAGTACAGGCGTATGATCTTGCCTGTAATGCCAGAAGGCTTCGTTGGGCTGTTTGGACGCGTACAACATGTGACCGAGCGTGTCGTCGTTTGCTGTGAGAACGGGAATGCCACGCCAATGCGGCAGGTGGTCAGTGCTGATAGGATCTGGCATGGTTATGGGGTAACCAGTGTCCACCGGAACGTGTTTAAGATGGCGACGAAGGATATGCACATTGGGGTTGAGACTGCTGAGTAGCAGCGCGCTGGCCGGGTCCTGCAAAGGTATCTGTTCGAGATTCCGAACTCGGAGGGTAATTTGACGGGCTTCTTGATTGACGGGATCGACAAGGACCACAGATCTGAAATCTTTCAGTGCCTGCTCGACAAGCTGGTATCCAGATTGAATGTTGATGATGGGTATGCGTTCGTAAAAAGGAAGCCTGTAATATGAGCTGACCATCCTGCTTTCCAATGCGTTGATTCGAGAGGGATTCATCTTTGATATGAAGGAGTCGATCGTGAGAGGCTGCGAGATGGTGTAGATAGGTCCTCGAGGAACAGGAGGACTCCCGCCATAAGAGCTAGCGTCATCATCGTAAGCAGTGCATCCGAGGATTAAGACGAGTGCGGCTATGAAAAGTGCGGGAAGAGCGCAATGCATCGTGCGAAGCAGAAGCATGTCGAAAGAATTGACACCCAGCGTGATTCGGATAGAGCGGTCGATGGAATTGATCGAGATAAAGATCAGAGGAACAAGCATCGAAAAGCGCAGTGCCCCTTTACAAACCTTGCGCTATTTAGACCTTGCGGATTTTTCGTGAGTCGGCCTCAAGCAGGCAGCTCCACAACGAGGCAAGCCTGCTCGGTGGCACCAAGACTGTCGAGCAAAAGGGGGCGTTTGCCCTGCTTCATTTGTAGTATGCAAGAGGAGCCCGCAAAGAGAGCGGGTGCTTCATTGCCACAACGGTTGGTGGCAACGAGATACGTGGGATCCGATTGCGCTATTGTCGAGGGTATTGAAGAGTGGGAAGAAGAATGTTCCGGATCGAAAAGGGGCCGGCATCGCAAGGCCCAATAATTGATTGTCGAGAGACTCGGCGCATGCTTCCCTTGATCCTCATCAAGCTCCTGATGTTCGTCTTTTGGGAGCAGCCAAGCCATGGGCATGACGAGCAGATCGACGCTGTTGTCGCTGCAGAACGAGGCGAGCTCGCAGCTTTCAAAAGGGGTTTGGAACTGAAATGGATTGAGGTCCATGCAGATGGCTACGCATACGTTGCCGAGCAGAGGTAGATGAATGGCTTGGAACCCACTTCCTTGAGATGCCCATACCTCGTCCGTTTCAAAAAGAAAGTGCTTGCGAAATACGTGCTTGAGGGAGCCGTCAGGTGCGACAAGAGCAGCCGAGTTGAAGGCGTAGTCCTGAGTTGCTTCCTCGGTATCGGCTGCGTCCTGGACGTGTCTTGGCCTTGCGTCAAAGGGTGGATTTGCGAGACCGTTGGATGCTGCATTCTCGCTACTCTGGATCTGCGAGCCTAGCTCCGGGAAGCCTATGACGACATGGCAATGAAGCTGGTGGGCGAGATGAGCAGCGAGGGTTAAGCTCGGCTGTTTCGCCGAGAGACATGAAGCCGTGCATGCGGCAGTGAAGTTGTCTGCATCCTGCAGAGGTGCAGGAGGTTTGAAGAGGCGAGCATCCTCGAGGAGAGGGTCGATGTCCTCTTTGCTCTTGAAGACGTAGCCGGTGAGTGCGAGCTCTGGAAGCACGAGTAGATGGATAGGAGTCGTTTTCCTTTCGGCTACGAGTTTGGAGACAAGATTGAGGACCGTGTCGGTATTTTGAGCCACACCAGCATGCTTCGAGTCGAGCTGAACGCAAGCGATGCGTCTTTGAGTGGTAGGAGATGGTGCTGCGGAGGTCATGGCTGACGATTGGATCCTTGTACCCAGGATCAATCGTGCGTGACTGCGGCGAGAAGAGGGCCAGCACAGGCGGATATGTGGCGACGCCGGCCCTCTCGATATCGCCAATTGCAGATTGTGACGGATGACGACTGCCGTGTTGCTGCTCGGAAGGGCCGAGTGAGCTTGTTCGTGATTGTGATTGCGTTGGTAGGGTGATCCTTTGACTGTACAGTAGCGAGAAGCTTTCAAGCGGTTTCGGTGATTTCAGGATTTCAGGGTCCAGCCTCGAACATTCTCGTACATGTCACATTCTCCAGCCTAACATTGTAAAAATCGCGCCACGCCTCAAGCACGAGCCAGCCAGTCTGCAAAAGCGCATTCCTCAGCCGCAAGGATGTGCGCGCTTCAAGCACCGCTCAAAAGGAAAATTCCCTTTTCCAAAGTTGGAAATCCGCTGCGTCGCGCTTGGCTGTGTCTCGCCCGTCACATTTCACGCACAGAGTCTAAATTCTGGAAATCAGATAGCAAAAGGCTCGACACCACCACCATCACAGCCACAATCGATCGCAAGCGGAGAAAGTTAACTCAGCCCGCTCTGAAAAGGGACATACGCAATCCAGCCAGCTTTGATATACGATCAATCAGGCCACACAATCGCTCGCAGACATGGTCTCATCACAGGAACTCGAGACGGCCATCCGTCAAAAGGTTCAGAACGTCTCAACTTTGGTAAGCTGTCGAACCTCTGTCTTGATTGCTACGCATTGAAAGGCACACTTGACGCTTACTTGCATTGCTTTATCTTTCCGCATTCTCGCGCTGCCTTACTCTGCCTTGCGCTGTCATCCTGCGCTGTCATTCTGCGCTACCGTCCTGCGCTACCGCGCCGTCCCGCCAGGTGGTCTCGGATGTCTCTGGCGGCTGCGGTCAAGCCTACGACGTGGTAATCGTCAGCGACGCTTTCCAAGGGCTCAACACGCTCAAAAGACACCGAATGGTCAACGAGCTGCTCAAAGACGAAATTGCGCAGCTGCATGCCTTTTCACAAAAGACCTACACGGTAGCACAGTACGAACAGATGTCCTCTTCCTCCACCAACGCCGGCACCACCACTTCTACACCCGCATCTGTGGCTGCGGCTTCCAAGCCGAGCAGCGCGGACCTTCATCCGGCGCCGATCATCACCAGCTCCACTCGACCGTCGCACAACCGCACGGCTTCGGGCGTGTCCATTCCGGAACTCACCCTGACGACGGATGATGAAACTCTCTCGGGGCTTTCTGCGCGCAGCGTCACACCAGGCACACCGGGGCGTCGACGCAGTACCCCGGCACGGCGGTCCCGCCACCGCTCAGCCCAAGCATCTCGCGTCTGCATGAGAACAAGATCCGCTCCACCGAATTCTGGACCGGCTTGAGGTCTTATCTCGAGCTGCAATTCTCTGGGCCTAACGTGGAAGCTGGTGCTGCGTCCCCCGGTCCCTCGGGTAGGGCGCAGGGAGATGCAGAGATCGAACGCATCTTCGAGGATTTCTTCTTGAGTCAGAAACATCATCTGACCGCGAGCGACGTGGCAAAAGTGAGAGACGCGACGGGCATGTTCGGTATGGCTGGCGTATAGGCTTACACTGATTGGCGAGGTGTATGCAATACAGACGTAGTTCACTTTTGTCTGGCCCAGATTGCGGCTGCATGTGACTGTTTTTGGTTTGCACAGATCACGGCTGCGTGTTTTACGTCCTTGTGATCTGCTAAGGACCTTGTGCGTCAATTGCTTTACAATGTTGAGCGAAATGATACAGATACAAACCATTCTTCCTCCCCTTCAATTCCTCCGCCGCTCCATCTACCCTCCTTCAACTATCGAACCACCCATACACAGTCCTCTTATACTCATGATGCAAGATAGCCCACTTCATCGACCTGTGATCCGCTTTCAAGAACGGATGTTTGCTTGGATCCAACTTGAACGACCCTGCTGCTGCTGTGACCGTCTTTGCTTTCTCGCTGGTGGTGGTAGAGCGATCCGCCTCGGGTAGCTTGGGAGCATGAGGACGCTGTCGAGTGATCTTTGGCGCAGTAGCCACGAACAGCGCCAGATCCGGATCGGCGAGCGAATCCATGCCCACGCTAGAACTCGGATCCGAAAGGCAACCCGTGCATCCGATAATCTGCGTCAGCTGTGGAGGATCTCCAGCAGCGCCTGCAAACGATCCCGCTGCATCGTTGCATCGTGGGTTCAAAAAGTCAAAACACGCCAGCCGGTGCTCTTTGACCACCAACGGATGCTTGGACGCATTGCAGTGCGGACACAATCCCGTCTTCCCCCAACTCGTACTGCTGTTGCTCGTCAACAATCTGTACCGATACAACCCCCTCATCGCCGCGATCCACTGCAGCACCACCTTTGACACGACCAACTGGCGCTTCGCCCGGGTCAAAGCAACGTAGAGATGATTCAGCTCGTCCTGATGCCAGTAGCTCGCCACCTCGACGCGCTGCGTCTTTTCGCTACCGAACACCGGTCGGAAATCGTCCTCGACGTGAACGCAGTCCCATTCGAGACCTTTCGCCTGATGCACCGTGGTGAGAACCACGGTGGCAGCCTCCTCGGTGTCGGCAAAGCGTGTTTCGAGCATAGCCACCTGATCGAGAAAGTCATTGCTCGCCAAGAGGACGCCCAGCGCTACGGCCAGACTCAGCTTGCTCTCACTCGACCCTTCGGCCTCGACACGCTGCACGAGATCCTTCCAGCTGGCAAAGTCACGGAGCAGCGAGTTGCGCGACATGGACCGCGAGTCGTTGTGGTAGAGAATGTGCGCGTCGCGGAGTAGCGTCACGATGGCATCGGGCTGCAACGCCTGGCTCGTCTTGAGAAAGATGCGGTGCGGTTGTGGCAGCGAGGCAGACAAGGCCAAAGCTGTGAGACAGAGCTTCCGATTGGATCGAAAGATGCGCGTGTGACGAATCAGCTCGTCACTGCGGCCGATTCCTCCGATGGATCCCACCTCCAGAGCCACGGCTCGTCGTCCCTCCCCCATCTGGTTTTCAGCTGTAGTCGTTGTGGCTGCTGCTTGTGTAGGCTGCATATCTGCTGGGGGTGCCCCGTTCGGACCATCCTGCTGCTGCTGTTGCTGTGTGACTTGCGTCGGCTCGTTTGTCGGCGGTGGATCGAGCTGGGAGCGAAACACGCTGGCTTCGGCATAGACGCGATCGGCCATTCCCAGAGCGCCAGTGAGAACAGGCTTGGCTGCCGCCCTTTCCCAAGGCGCAGGCTTGCGGAGACCGAGCATCTCGGTGGCAATCTTGGCGACCGCATCTCCAAAACGGAAACTCTTGGTGAGCTGAAAATGAGCCGAAGACGGGTAGAGGCGCTCGTTGAACGCCTTTGCTGTGCCACCGCGAAAGCCGTAGATCTTCTGAAAGACGTCACCAACTATGAGAATACCGCAGTGCTTTTTGGCTCGCAGCAGGATCGATACTTGGGCTGCGGACAGATCCTGCGCCTCGTCGAGCAAGAGCACGTCAAACGCTTTGAAGAAGTTTTCGGAATGATGCGGAGCTTGCAGCTGAAGCAGCTTGACGTAGGCGTCGTGCGGACACTTGACCGACTTGCCGTTTCGGTCGAGTGACCCCTGTCGGATGGAGTCCCACAGCTCCTGTGCGCATCTGGCCACGGCGCGGATCTTGAGATCAGTGTCGGTGGCGACTTTGGTGGGGACGTGGCGATCGGGGATGATGGTGGTGTCGTCCGAGTAAAAGAAACGCTGGAGGGTGGCGAGGACGTAGGTGGCGACGGCGGTGGGCGTGAGGCGGTGGTCGCGCCCGCCGCCCTGGGTAGCCATAGCTTGCGAGCGTACCAGCTGTCCCTCTGGGAGGCTCTCGCCGAGCAGACGCACCACGTCGCGCGCTCGCAGGTCGCCAATGTCCTGTCCGGCTGTACGCACGACTTGGCAAAGGGCGACCGAGTGCATGGTGCGGCACTGGACATGGTCTGGAAAGCGACGCCGCGCTTCTTCTGCTGCGGCCTTGTTGAAGGCAATGTAGAGGAAGCGCTTGTGTGGACGGCGCTCGGTATAGGCGAGAAGGGATCGTGTCTTGCCCGTGCCAGCGAAGGCCTGTACTTTGATGAGCTCTCCGGGGCGCACGTCTCGACGCACGAATCTGTCTTGTTCATGGGTGAGTTGAAAGGTCAGATTGGCGCCTGGTGCGGGCAGGATTCGATCTGGCTGGAAAAAGGTGTCGGTGGCTGTGCGGCAATCGTAATCCAGGATGCGAACTGATTGGAGTGGTGGCAGATCCTGAGAGAAGGCGCGAGAGACGCGAACGACGGCGAGATAAAGGCGGATGCTGCAGAGGACCTCAACAGCAACGACATGATCAAGGACACCAAAGAGCTGGTCGGCAATGGCGCGGCCCACGACAAAGTCGCGACACCATTTGCGGACGAGGTCGAACGAAGGGTGGTAGTGCCAAAGTCGAGTAAGGCAAGGGACGAGTTCGAGGAGGTCGATGGGGGCATTTTTCAGCTGCAAGCTGACGACGAGCTCTGTGTATGCCAGTAGAAAGTTTTTTTCGATCTGGATCTGATCCGCGGCCGCTGAATTGGCTGCATCACTGGCGTGGGTGCTGGTGTCACGTCCGGCTTGGTCGGCGTTGTCGAGGTCGCCTTGGTCCTCGTGATTGCTGTCATGATCATCATCGTTTGCGTCGAACAGCGACGCTTCGTTGAGCGCTATGGACTCGTCGTATAGGCGCTGACGGTGCAGAAAAGAGGCCAGGAGCTTTCTCCAGGGACAAAAGGACTTGGCGTGGATGAGCGGACGCAGGCGCTTGTCGGCTCGGACAAGGCTCTGAATGTCGCGGAAGGAGAGGAGGTGAAGGATCATAAAGACAACCTCGCGAGGGAGCCATTCGAGTACAGTGCGACGAGAGGGACCATTGAGATCTGCGTGCTGGTAGGATTGGGCCCTGCGCCACGAGGTTTCAGAGAGTCTGGGCTGCGTTCGAGCGGCAATGCTGTCGTCGTCGGAAGAAGCAACCCTTCTCTTGAGCGGCTTCTTTGTATATGATGAAGATGATGCAGAAGACACTGCTGCGGGTGCGGGCGCGGGTGCGATGGGTTTGGTTCTGCTGGTGGATGCCTCTGGTTGTGCGAAAGAGGATGAGGAAGGTGGTTGGCGGCGCTTAGCTGGGATGGTGGTGGAGGATGACATGTTGATGCTGGTGAGCTTATCTGTGGTTTTTGGTTGCTTGTGATGCACGATGTTGAGGCGCTGTGCGTGAAAGAGCGGGTTGACGTGCGTAAGTGGCTGCATGGTGGCGAGAGCGGGACCTAGCTATTCAGACTGCAGATGCGAGCTGTATGGTGGCGCTCAAGCCTGCTCGCGCATGCGGGTGACAAGCAGGCGTGAGGCTGAGCATGCACTTGGATCGAAGAGCCTTGCTCTTTTTCGGATGATGTGTATGCGATGATCCACCCTTGCTCAGAATGATGGTGGTGGTTGCAGGAAGCAGCTGTCAGTCGTGAGGGAGAGAGCAGATGCGAGTAGTAGCTTGCTTGTGCCGTCCAGAGGTCCTCCAAACAGGGCGGGTGAGATGGTGATCGGGTAGATGAAGGTCGATACAGGTCGTGTTGAAGACGGACGGATAGCTACGGTTGATGATGATGATGGTGGTGAGGACGCAAACAGTAGCGGAAGCACGAAACTTGGTTGGCTGCCGTGGCTGAGTTTTTTTCGAGCAGAGTGGAGTGGAGCAGATGCACGCGATCCAACACCTTTCAACGCCGCTCTCTTTTTGGCTAGCTATGACAGCAATCTCGGGGGATCGGAAGGCCCCCTATCGGGCTAGCTTCCCCTGGTGAAGTATCTGCGCCGAGGAGGATCGAAGAGCCTTGCCTTGGTTACCGTGCTCATCGGGTCGGCCGGTGAAAAAGTGTTGTTTCCGTGGCGTGGCGCGGTGGAAATTTTGAGAGCGCGAATCTACTCAACGCGAAGCCGTCACACGAGCGGACAAAGGAAACGGAGCTTCCGTCAAGGGTGCCTCTTCTGCCAGATGAAAAAAGAAAACTTGGTGGGCTCATTTCATGTCACATCGCAGAGAAGTGGGCCCACGCAAGGTGGGATTGGGCCGCCGAAAGAGTGTGGCTTCCTGCATGTATGCTTCATCAGCTTTGGGATTGCTTGGCTGCACGCCTGCCCGACTTTCATTTGCGCATTTCAAGCCTTGTATTCTCGTGGCGGTATACGAGTGAGCGGCCTGGCTTTCCATCGCCTGCCCCCTGCCTCTCTCTTTTGGCCCGCATGGCACTTGGAATACTCGTGCATGTCTTGAATGGTTGTCCAGTGTGACCTTGTGTGTCGGGCTGTTGACACCAGTGTCGTGTTACCTTCGAATATCTCGTCACGCTTGCTACTTTCTGTTCTTTCCGCCTTGCCTCGAAGCAAAGGTCTCTCGTCTGGCACTGAAAAGACAGGAGGATCGTCTCGGCACGTGATGTTGCGCCCGCGACGCGTGTCAGTTGGATGTGGAGGTTTTTTTTTTTTTTTCGAAGCCATCTTTCTTCTCGATTTTGTGTCATTTTTGCCGGAGTTGCCGATTTCACCGAAAGTGAATTTTGGAGCCTGTTTTTTTTTTCGACTTGTTGCTCGACCTCCTTTATTCATTTCGATATTTCTTTCGACCCTCGACCCCCACGCTGATCAGGACCTCGAAGCTTGACTGGGAGCGCTCACTTCGGCCGTCCTCAGCATCGCTACGGCTCGTTACAGAGCGGGGTGAAGTAAGCAGACAAAGGCAGTAGCCGACTGCTCACTCAACAGAAAGGCCTGACCATGCAGTAGAGTAGGTCGAGCAAGAAGGTGAGACCAGCGTGGCCAACTCGAGCTGGTAGACTGAAAGTGCAACAAGCTCACGGGTTGTTTCGACTATTGAGAGCGTGTGCGACTGCTTTGCCATACGCGGACCCAGTCGACGCCAAGGACAGGGACAAAGCAGCAACGGGTCGTGACGTAGATGGACGTGCATTGCACCAAGTCGAGCCACGCTCGTGCTGTCTTGTGTATTGCTGCTCGTGGTGTTTGTATTCTCACTTCAAGACAGCAGCGCAGCGACCTTGTATACCGCATCCTGTGTGAATATCAGGCTGGCGGACGGCGAATCCCCTGCTTGAAAATGCAATTCTGCTCTGGATAAAGTCACACAAATACTACACGAATCACACAAATCACGCTTCACGCTTCACGATTCACGGTCCACGCTCACAACCTGCTTCATTTGTGGGGAGCCTACTTTGCGGTTCGGAACTCTTCCGACTGATGAATAACAATACAGCTGCGCTTTCATGGGACCAAGGGTCGCAGAAATGATGACAGCCAAGTGATAAGGATCCAAACGAGCAGTTATACTTGACTTTCGAGTGCTAATTTTTTACAAGTTCGAGAGAGGGTGCGTAGAATCGACCAACAAAGCATAGAGCCCGCCTGGCTACAACCAAAAGAATACAAATTCAACTGCCTCAATTCACAACAGGGCGTTCTGCTTGGTGAGCGTGTCTCAGAATGACTTGAGTGGGACTTGACCTGGCGCTTGCTCTATTTGTTCCCGTTGCCTTTCAGTTGTTCAAGTCGAACCATCCTCTTCACCATCCTCACCATAGACCACCTCGTCTTACGTCCTAATCATCATCTTCTCCCTTCCTTACCTCTCTCACCCAACACGCCTAGCTCCGCAAGAGCGTCGTTGAATGCACTCGCGCTTCGTTGAACGAGCAACAGCCACAACGCCTCTTGTGCCGAGCTCTCAAGACTCGATCATATCCACCACATCTGCTGAGCTCTCGCTCTCGTCTTAGCTGCACAACGCTAGAATCACCATCGTATCACTCAGCTTATTGGACGCCATCGCCCTCTACGATCCTTGTCAACATCAACCGGAAGCCCATCGGATCACCACAGTTAGCCAAAGAAAACAGCAACCTACAACACAACTTTAAGAACTCGTATCCAGCATTTTCTTCTCATCAAGCTCTAGCACCTTGTAAGTTTCACCTTGCGGCTACGACGTGCTTGCCCCCGTCTCTGCCTCGTGCTTGCTTGAAGCGGCTCTGCTTCGCTTCGTCGTGTTTTTGGCTGGCTTCGCTCGTCGCCCACAGCTTCGTTCCGCGCTCTTCTTTCTGGGGTCTTTGCGCGATGATTCATTCTTCGCTCAGCAGATCAGAAGGTCGCTTCTACTGGTCTCGCATGATGTTGCCCGCCAGTTGTTGCCGCCAATCAGCAGATGCATGGCACCTAGGCCAAACGGTCGCATCACGCATGTCCACTTTGGCGCCAGTTGCGATCGCGACCTTTGAGCAGTCAGAGCGCTTGTTTCAGAACGCGTCTGCAATCTTCAGCCTTATCCTGCTACTCGTAAGCTACGCTGTTTCTCATCATCGACATGATGAGGACGATGGTGTTGCAGCGAGCGAGCTGGGCTGGGATTCTTGATCTAACAAATTCGCGTCAAAAATCGCCAGCGAGCGTTTTGGCTTTGTGGTTGGAAGTTGAATCTCTCTGTCTCTTACGTCGAGAGCGGGAAAAAAAAAAAAAAAAAAACCTGGATTTTCTTGCGATTTTATTTTTTTGTGGCTGCAGCTCGCGATCTGGTCAGCGTCGATGCTTGCGGCTCACTCACCACAGTTGCGACACGCACCGCGTTCTGGCGAAAATCGCGGTTGCAGCTTCAGTCTCTTCTGGGACGAGAGAGAGAGAACAATTTCCCCATTTTCCAATAATTTTGCCATTTTCTATTCACCGCCAACGCCAGTCGCCAGTCGCCAGTCACGTTGGACCGTTTTGAATTGGCAGTGGGTCGTGGCTTTCTAGTCGAAAGTCGTGGCTCTGCTTTTCGTGCTCTGCCTGTCTGCTGCCTCAAATTTTTTCTCTCTGGCGATGCTCAGACGAGCAAGCAAAGCGGTCCTCTCTTTCCTTCCCTCCCTCATCCCATCGCATCGACTCTTTCCTCTCCACTCTCATCCTTTTGGCTTCCTTCCCTTCGCATTCGTCTTTGGCACCACCACCATCTGCTTCAGCTCCAGCTTCATCTGCATTGCTCCCTGTCCATCGTTCCGGCTTGTCTCGGCTTGGTCGCGTCTCCTTCTCAGCATCTCGTCCCGTCTCTGCCCATCCTCACACACGTCGCGTTGATCTGCAAGCTTCGGCATTCATATCTCAATGTTCTCAAGCTGACTCGCATTGCTACCTCTGCATCACCTGTCGCGCCGCTTTCGTCGCGTCCGTCCGTGTCTGACGCGATCGACAGCCCTCCGACTCACCTCGTCTAACCTACTACAAGCATATCTATCATGTCTCAGAACATTGTAAGTCTCTGTCACAGCTCAGCCTCTCGTTATCACTGCGAGCTCCACTGACCCCATCATGACTCGGATATTACCTTCTCTTTCATTAGGCATCCCGTCGCATCCCATTGCGGACACGCAGCACCGCCTCTGCCACTGGTGCTCAGGCTAAAGAGAATGCCGGTGTCACTGGTGTCTCGTCTCGAAGCGCTCGCTACGGTCTTGAAGGTGGTGCTGCCGATGCCGGTCCTTCCAAGCCAGCTTCGACCGTGACGGCGGCCACCAAGGCGTCATCGGCTGCTTCCGCCGCCTCTGGTGTTCTCGGAACTCGGAAGAGGGCCGCGCTCGGCGATCTCACAAACGCTAACCGAACGCGCTCCACCATGGCTGGTAACGACGACAAGGGCAAAGCTGCCTTGAAGGATGCCATCAAGCCTCGCGCCGCCACCACCACCTCGGCATCTACCTCGTCACGATCAGCCGTCGCCACCACCACCGGCACCGCCACCACCACCTCGGCATCTACCTCGTCACGATCAGCCGTCGCCATCACCACCGGCACCACCACCACCACTGGCGTTGGCGCTGCTCGTCGCGTCGTACGCACCCGACCCACCACTGCCTCTAGCACCACCACCGCTGCTGCTGCTGGAGATGTCGCTGATCGCCCCTTGCGCGCCTCGAGACGCGTCGCCGGCACTTCCTCGACAACATCAGCTATCCGCTCGGCATCATCCAGATCAACATCCACCACCGCCCCTGCCGCCGCTTCTACTGTCGCCGGTGCTCGCAAGGGCTCCATGGTCCGCAGTGCCTCGGGCAACTCACAGACGGGTCTCCGTCGCGATGCTTCCACCACCACCTCTGTCGCCGCTCCCGCTCCCGTCGCTGCGTCGCGGTCATCCAAGGTCCAGCTCAACGAGGTCCAGGACACTGACGACAAGATGGAGGCTCCCCAGGCCAAGCGTCTCAAGACCGAGCAGGCCAACAAGCCCGCCAAGGACGAAGGCTGGGAAGACCTCGACGCCGAAGATGCCGAAGACCCGCTCATGGTCGCCGAGTACGTCAACGACATTTTCGAGTACATGAAGGAGCTCGAGATCCTCAACATGCCCAACGGCGACTACATGCTCACCCAAAAGGAGATCAACTGGGACGTGCGCGCCATCCTCATCGACTGGCTCGTCGACGTCCACGCCAAATTCCGTCTGCTCCCCGAGACGCTCTACCTCGCCGTCAACATCATCGACCGCTTCCTCTCACGACGAACCATTTCGCTCTCCAAGCTGCAGCTCGTCGGTGTCACGGCCATGTTTATCGCTTCCAAGTACGAAGAGGTCATGTGCCCCTCGATTCAGAACTTTTACTACCTCGCCGATGGCGGATATACCGATGTCGAGATCCTGCGCGCCGAACGCTACGTGCTCAAGGTGCTCGACTTTAGCATGTCGTATGCCAACCCCATGAACTTCCTGCGTCGCATCAGCAAGGCCGACAACTACGACATCCAGACGCGTACCGTTGCCAAGTACTTTATGGAGATCTCGCTGCTGGACTACCGTCTGATGGAACATCCACCTTCGCTCGTCGCCGCCGCCTCGGTGTGGCTGGCCCGTGAGGTGCTCGAACGCGGTGAGTGGACGCCTACGCTGGTGCACTACTCGACCTACTCGGAGCAGGAGCTGCTGGGCACTGCCGAGATCATGCTCGATTACTGCTTGCGACCCATCACGCACCAGTTCTTCCACAAGAAGTACGCGCACAAGAAGTTTATGCGCGCTTCGACCTATGTCATTGACTGGGCGCACAAGACGTTCCCCGAGGGCGTAGTCGGTGTCGACGAGCAGCAGGACCTCAACGTGCTTCGTATCGACCTGTACGAACGAAAGGAGATTGAACGTCCCGAACAGTCGCCCATCTCTTCGTCGCGCGCCAACACGCCTAGCAACCACAGCCAGGCGCACTTTGACGCCGGGCCTAGTCAGAATGTCGATGGTGACGATACGGTTTCGTACGCCCACGACGACGATGATGATGAGGAGGAGGTGGATGAGGAAGATGGGGAGGTGGGGGAGGAGGAGGAGCTGCTTGACGAGGTGAAAGGTGGAGCGAGCGGTGCGAGGCAGGTGCTGAGGGATGTGACGAATGCGTATGAGGTGACGGAGACTTTTTGAGTCTTACAAGCAGATAGGCAGTCCTTTTCTTTTTTTTTCATGTTCGCCCTTAACGTTAACTAGCCAAAGATGTTTTGTTGCATGTCTCTTACACAGTTTTTCTTTGCACATTTTGCATTACAAGAGTAGTACGTCTTTCTTTTCCGGAGCGGGAAGTGCGCGCTTCGGGTGGTGGTGGTGTGTGGATGCATGTGATGGGGGTTAAGGGGGCCGTTGAAGAGGGAGTGTTTCAAGTGGTTGGTGAGGAGGCCGTGTTGGGCGTCGGTGGCAAGTTTTTGTGCGTCGTGGGAGGGTGTTGATAGGGTGGATGTTTGGGAGCGTTTGGTGTAGTGTTCAAGGAGGAGGAGGGTGGTGGGTGCGGTGGTGTGGGAGGAGGGGGTGCGTTGGGGCGGTGCGGGGAGAAGGGTTTGAGGGTTTGCCTTCCTCCCCCACACTCGCACCCACAGGTGTACCGGCGCCTGTGCTCGCTGCGCTCGCTGCGCTCGCAAAAGGTACACTCGACACACTCTGCCTCCCCACAACCCCGCCAGCCGTCTGCGCCAATTTCTCAGCCAAATCCATCACCTGCGCCGTACTATACCCCCGATTACTCACCAAAGGACTCTGACTAAGCGTCGTTTGCCAATACTTGTTCCACAGCAAATCCAACAATTTCCCATCCAAACTGCTCTTGAAATGTTCGACTTCCAAAGGGTAGTATTGGTTTGCGTGGACGCCGAAATCTTCAATCTTGTTCAGGGGGATGGTTTGGTATTCTCCTTCTCCGCCGGTGGAGGAGGAGGAGGGAGGGGTGTAGCCTTCGGGGAAGGTACGGAAGGCGCCGATGTCTACTTTTCCCGAACTGATGGTGCGGTTGGGGTCGATGACGATGGCGACAAAGGGGTCTTGGAATTGCTGGTTGGTGCGTTGGGTGTTGACGTCGATACCGGATAACCAGCAGCCGTAACCGGGGTGGGAGTGGTACCAGCCTACGACGTTTTCCAAACGACCCACTTCGCGAGAGTGGTCCAGGTACTGCACCATGTATTCGTACGCCTCGTTTTGCGCGTTTACTCGTGTTTCTGTGCCTTCGACCGGCAACGCAAAGCTGTCCATTACATAGAGCGTACGGTTGGCAGCGTCGATCTTGCCCTGCATCAGTCCCATGATCTCGTAGATCCCGCCGGAACGTGCGTGCATGACCATCTTGATGAGCGCCACGGCGCTGATCCGGACTTTGGTGAAAAAGTGCGGATCGGTTTTCCACGGTTGAGATCGGAGGATGGCCCGTTGCGCATCGTTGTCGTAGGCAAAGATGGAGTCGAGGGTGGCGGAGGAAAGGGGGATGATGGAGTTGTTGAGTTCAAAGTTGGTGCGTGCCATTGAGGCGGATGAAGTTGAGGCGGAGGGTTGTGATGAGGTCATGATAGGCAGAAAGCACAAAGGTGCTTGTGCGGGACGGGGGGCGATGAGAAGGTGCCTTCTGCCGGGATTAGGGACAAGCTTGAGGTGGCAAGACGTTCTCGCTGTCAGAACTGTGTGCTGCAATGGTGCGATTGTCGTTTCTTCTTGTTCGAGGTGAAATCGCTGGCAAAGATGGAAGTAAGGAAGAAGATCAACTCAGCATTTTTCGGCAATCGCGCCACTGCGATTTTTGGTGGCTCGAGCGGCCATCCCTCCACTCCACCCCCCAATCTAACAGATTCGCGATTTTTCCAACGTCCATCCCCTCGACAAATCAAAGCCTCTGGCCTTGTCACCACCCGTCCCGCTCTCAAATCGTCACTGGCTCTCACACAGCATGACAGATCAGACAGACCGGCTCATCGAAAGCATTGCATACCATTCCACCTCCTCTGCAGCATGTGTATATTTATGAGATTGCTGGTTCTAACTCTCCTCTTCATCCACCCCAACACTGACCCACTCCCACTCGACCTCGATCGCCATCAACCCCAACGGCTGCTTACGAAAATCAATCTCATGCGCTTCAAACCTGATCTGCGTCCTTGCGCCCTTCCTCGCCATACCCACCCCACCGGCATCTGGATCTTCGAACGACGGGATGAACCAGCACCATCCTGCGGAAGCTATGTCTGGCAGCTTGGCGTGTTTGGTGCCCGTACGGCCGACGAGGATTTTGACGCATACTTCGCGGTCTGCGTCTAGGATTTGACCCACGCTGAGTGGTGAGGAGGTGTCGGAGGTGGTGCGGCGGGGGAGGTACGAGGTGGAGGAAGGAGGGGTTGTGTCTTGTGTGGTTGTGAGGGGTGGGTGGGATTGGGGCGGTGGAAGAGTCCGGATGCTTTGCGTGTCATTTTGCGTAGCGTGCCTGCTCGATTTGCCTCTTGGGCCGAAGAATTGACTGGTGTAGAGGTGGATGGTGCAGAAAGATGACTGACATCCGAAGGGATACCTTGCGCATTGTTGGTGGCGGAAGAATAATACCCGGAATCAGCACTCGACGTGGAAGCCTGTCTCTCCTTCTCCCCTCCCTCGCGCTGTTCCTCCTTCGGCTCAAACGTATACTTCCACACTTTGCCACCCTCCAACTTTCTCTCCTTACTCTCCCCCCACAGCGCAAAATACTCCAACTGCGCCTCGTCATCCCTCCAATCAAACGCCCTCGCTCTCTCCGCTTCCGCTTTGACACAAATACCCCAATTGCCAATCCTGCCTTCGTGCTGCTCTCCGAATTTCCCTCCGTCCCAACAGTGCAGATCGGACGCCTTCCTGCGGAGCGTTTTCAGGTACTGTTTTTGCTGCTGCTGTTCGGCGTCTAGATCGCCCGCTAGACCGGAAGGATCGTGTTGGCCAAACGCCCTTGCTCGACGTCGCGCATGTCGTTCCCAGGATTCGAGTCGATCGACCAGCGCGTCTTGGTATCGCACCAGTTGGACGCTGAGAGAGTCGGAGTGCGGGACGAGGCGTTCGAGGAAGGTTTGGTGTGGTGGCGGTCGACGGAGATGCGCGTGATGCGGATGAGACGGCGAGGTTGACGCAGGGGGGAGGTCATGGAGAGCCGTGCGTCGCGACCGGAAAGGATGCGTGCCCAGTAGCCCACCCATCGACACTGGCTTGGGATGGACACGCCCATCTTGGGAGATTTTGTGCTGCTGTGGTCTTCGGTGTTTTGATTGACCGCGATCGAGTCGGTGCTTTCGTCTGCTACGCTTCGGTGAGGATACTGGTCGATCGTCGAGCTTGTGAAATCGGCGTACCCTTCATCCCAACGCGAGGTGCTCGTACTCGCCCTGCTGTGAGTGGCAAACCTCGAATGCAACCCCCCGCTCAGATCTGCGCTGTGAGACGTGTGCAAAGCGTCGCAGCTGCGACCTGCTGGACCAGCCCCGAGCGCGCGCAACGAAACCGTGCTGGCAGCAGCACTGTTCATCGCACCCGTCGAGTGCGCTGATGGCCTCAACCCCGCTGCTTGCGACCGCGCGCGTTGCCGCCCCACCGTGCCGCCGCCCTTTTTGCCCGAGGTAGGTTTCATCCTTCGTTCGGTGTGCAAATCGAAAATCATCTGAAGCCGTTGTGAGATCTGATCGATTTCGAATTGCGGGTTGTGATCGTCGTTGCGGATGATGCTCTGTTCGGGTGCGAGGGAGGGTCGGCGGCGGAGGGTGCCGGATTCGGAGGGGCTGATGGTGGAGGGTTGAGTCCATGCTGCTGAGCGAGGGAGTTGGAGGGTGCTGCTGCTGCGCGGTGGAGGGACTGGTGCTATGGGTGTGCTCGACGGAGGTGGCATTTGCATCGACGTCTGTGGTTGGTTTTGACCGTCATTGGTAGCCAGCGTCGGAGGCGTGACAGCATTAGAAGGCCTCTGCATCCCGCTGTAGTTTTTTATACTAGTCGGCGCGGTTGGAAGATACGGCAACGAGACCAAATAGCAACACGTCATGGTCCCCGACCTGCCCTTGCCTGCTTTACAGTGAATCACCGCCGTCGCATCCGGGTCCGACTCGAGATACTCTGTGATATCCGCGACAAACAGCGGGATCAAACTGAGCGGTGGAACGTGATGGTCCGGAAAAGGAAAACGAGAGACTCTGGCGTAAAACTCGTCGGCGTCGTACGAGTTTTCAGTCACGGGGCAGAAGTTGTACACGCGGTACAGATCGTCGTGTCGCTTATCGAGGAAGCGACGTACGTCGGAGCGCTTGTTGCGGTAGAGGGATGCAACGCCGGATGCGGGGAAGCCCATGATGATGATGTGGTCCGTGACGTAGGTGAGGTCGAGATCGAGATGGAGTAGAGGATCTTGAAAGCGGGTCTTTTGGCCGCTTACGATGCGACGTGCGATGGAGGCCATGCTGGCAAAAGCTGCTCAAGGGTTGAGCCTGGTCGAAGCCTATTTATGTAGAGAAGGAGGAAGAGAATTGGAGCGAGAGGGGTATATATGGTATCGAGAGGCTTAACTTGGTGAGCAGTGCAGGGGTATTGAAGCGAAGGAAGCAAGCTTCGCTAGCTCTCTAAAGCGGAGCAGCTGGAGGAGGTAAGCACCGTCTAGCAGATCGAGCAGAGAGTGATCATCGTCTATTTCATCGAAAAGGATGGCGGCGATGTCGTCTTGAAGGTTGACCTGATTTTAAAGCATTTGCTTGGCCGACTCGGGTGCGTTGATCGTGGTCGAAAGTTGGGTGGGACGCTGTTGTCTAAGACGGGAGAAGAAAGGGTGGGATGAAAGGAAGGGAGCGAAAGACAGAGTGAGACAGAAAAGGACGCCCGCAATTGCAAGTGCGATGCCGCGTTGTGGGTCAGCATTGGCCATACAGGCAAAAGGGTTGCCAAGAACTTTAGATCGTGCCAAGCGAGGTCAACCGGTTTGGTCCAACAGCCACACCCACCTTGCGCTCGCCAAAATGGATTGTGGCCTGCCGCACAACACATGGAGCGGACCGGACCGTAGGCTGCTATGCTCTCACTCACGACGAGCTGCTTCTTTGTGACACGACAAACCCCCCAAAAAGGGCACATTGGTCCTGATTTGCGGTGCCAAGAGAACGCTTGACACACATCGAGGTTCGCCATATCTCTCATACGGAGCACCGTTTCATGTATGTTATGCTCTTTTGTTCGCCGATGTCGAGGTCTATGTCTCATTGAGGGATCGTCGCACGGCAAGAGCGGCAAGATTGAATCCCAGTCGACGAGGCCATAGAGAGAGAGAGAGAGAGAGAGAGAGAGAGAGAGAGAGAGAGAGAGAGAGAGTGACGTATGCACCTGTTCTTTTCTCGCAAGGCTGTCCAACTTTGTCATTGTGCTTGGCCGCGATAAACCTCAAAGTTCGACTGTACAGTAGACCGGCGACTTCTTTTTGGCCGTTGTATGCCGTTTCGACGAGCAAGGCCAAGGCAGAAAACAGCTTCGAATGTAGCAACCCCAGTTCGGTTTGTGCTCGAGCCTCTCTCCCAGCAATCGACATGGTTCAAAGTGGAGACGATTCGGGCTGTCACAGGTTACAAGCAGGCAAGGATCTGATTGCCAAGCTTTGCTTCGAAAGCATGTGCAGCGGGTCCATGCCCCACCCCACGTCCAACCCTTACACCCAAACCTCTCGAGGCTGTCGTTGCCCGGCCCACCGCTTTTGCGTTGTCACATATTGATAAAGCTGCGTATCTGCCAAGCAATCACGCCCCCCTGCACTTGGAGAAGGGCGCGTGCGAACGAGCTTTACTCCAAATGAGCTGTTTCGCTCGCCAGGTTGACCAACGGGAAGGGGGTCGATGCGATGATGGGCAATTGGCATATCTTGGCAAAGGATGTACTGTACAGTACGCACCCGCTTTTGCCACGTTGCTGGCAAGGAGTCAAGAGTGCCAAGCATTCCTCACACTCTCGGATCGCGACCACATATGTTCCTTCTCAACCCCTGCCCTGTGCCCTCCTATTGATCGTATCTCGGCGATCAGTGCCCCAGTTGAGCCCGATCGATCGATTTAGCATGTTGAAGGATAGGACGTAACATTGAGCGGCTTTTCGTCGCGCGGCCACGTTTTTTTGTGCCTCGTGGCCGCCGCGTCTCTGCCAAGGTCGTACGATTTCTGACACACGTACAACAGCGCATCGCAGCGCATCGCAGCACATCGCAGCGCATCACAGTGCATCGCAGTGCATCGCAGCAGCGCATGAATCTTCTTGTCTAGTTTAGCCGACCCCGACGTGCTGTCGAAGAAAAAGTGCAAACGCGGGAGGGACCAAGTTTTCTTCTTGGAATGCGAGCGTGCGTTGTGCCTGCGTGTGTGTGTGTGTCTCCTCCTGAGACAAACAGGGATAACACCTTTCCTCGCCATCCTCTCTTTTCCTTACCCTTTACATCTACCTCTCCACGCTCTGTGCTGCTCAACAATCGCAGCATCCCCGCTCGACCTGCCCATGTCGCTCTACATCGAGCAGCTGCAGCTGCAGCTCAAACTCTTCGTCCTTCAGACCGACCTGTTCCTCTTCGAGCTCTTGCCCTTCCTACGCACCAGCAGCGTCCGGTCGCCCTCGAGTGTCGTTTTCACCTTCTTGATCGTGCTCATCGTTTCGCGGATGGGGTCGAGTCTCAACGCTTGGGTTGCTGAGCGGGGGGTATCTCTCACCGTCCCTGCGCCCGCTCAAGCGCGCGCTGGGTGGAGCGGGACCGTGTTGGAGAACCCATCGATTCGGGATGCGTCGAAACCGGGCAAGATCATCTGCTACGATCCTGCTACTGCCTACCTCATCGGTGAGATCGATGCGGATACGCCCGAGACCATCTCGCGCAAGATCGCCGCCGCCAAAGCCGCACAAGTTAGATGGTCGCGGTCGTCGTTTGCTCTTCGTCGAAAATTCCTACGTACGATGCAGAGGTGGGTGGTTGCAGATGCGGAAACCATCACCCGCGTCGCTGCACGCGATACGGGCAAAACCGCCATCGACGCAGCTTTCGGCGAAATCCTCACCACCTGCAGCAAGCTCTCCTGGACCATCTCCAACGGCGAAGACCTTCTCCGTACTCAAACTCGTCCCAACAACCTGCTTCTCGCCCACAAAGTCTGTCAAGTTCGTCACGAACCCATGGGCGTCGTCGCTGCGTGTGTCAGTTGGAACTATTCGGCGCACAATGTCATGGGTCCCATCATCGCCGCTGTTTTCACGGGCAATGCGATCGTTGTCAAGTCGAGCGAGTTGGTCGCTTGGTCTGCGCATTACTTTGTCCAAGGTGTTAGAGAATGTCTGCGCGTTTCCGGTTGCGATCCGGAGCTGGTTCAGGTGGTAACCTGCTGGCCGGAAGCGGCAGAGGCGTTGACCAAGAGCAAGGATATTGCGCATATTACGTTTATTGGTTCGGAGCAGGTCGGGAGGTTGGTGGCGCAGGCGGCGACCGAGGAGCTGACACCTGTAACGTTGGAGTTGGGTGGTAAGGATCCTGCCATCTTGCTCAAGGATGCTGATTTGAACTATTTTGGTTCGACTTTGATGCGCAGTTGCTTTCAGGGTGCTGGTCAGAACTGTATTGGGATTGAGAGGTTTATTGTTGATGCTGCGATCAGCGATCGATTGGCGAAGATGGTGGAACCGAGGATTCGCAAGTTGCAGTTGGGTAGCTTTATGGATGATGTATCCTTCGGCACCTCTAGCAACGTTGAGGGGAAAGTGGATATGGGTGCGATGATCACCGATGCGCGTTTTGATCGTCTTGAACAACTGATCGACGAAGCCGTGTCGCAAGGTGCAAAACTGCTGGTCGGAGGGAAACGTTTCTCTCACCCGCGCTGGAAACACGGACACTACTTCACCCCTACTCTGCTCACCAACGTGACCTCGTCAATGGCGATCGCAAACGAAGAGCTCTTCGCACCCATCTTCCTCATCCTCCCCTTCCCCACCACCAACCTCGACGCTGCCATCATCCTCGCCAACTCCACACGCTACGGCCTAGGCTCCTCCGTCTTCGGCTCCACCCTCGATCAATGCACCTACCTGGCCGACCGACTCCAAGCAGGTATGGTCAACATCAACGACTTTGGAGTGTCCTATTTGAATCAAGCCCTGCCGTTCGGCGGTGTCAAGAAGAGCGGCTACGGACGATTTGCCGGACCGGAAGGGTTGTTGGCGCTGACGCAGCCCAAGGCGGTTACGAGGGATAGAGTGTTCAGCTGGGTCAGGACGGGGATCCCGCCGAGACTGGATTATCCGTTGGAGAGACCGGATAAGAGTTGGGGCTTTGTCAACGGGTTGGTTAGGTTCGTGTATGGTGGCTGGGCGGTGAGGGTAAGGGGTGTGCTGGATTTGATGGCGAATGGTCTGTAAGAAAGGGAGTTGCAGATCTGGTTGCATTGGGAACAGGTCTGGTTTGGCGAAATGTTGTCACACGTTAGAGTCGAAATGCCTTGTACACAAACGACCGAGAGGGATTGAACGAAAGACGAGTGTGCATTGCATGTCTGATTGATCTTCAATTTCACGCCTTGGGAGGCCTCTTCTTGACATCCTCGTAGTTAACTGGCTGAATGTACACCTTAGGCTCGACGCCGCCCGCACCCTGATAACCCTTATGCCAATCGTACCCGACCGCATAGGCGAAGATGGTCGCATCCCTGTTAAACCCGATCGCCGTAATGGGCTGTTTGGCCGGGTTCGTTTTGAGCAGCTCCTTGGGCGCATTGGCCGGACCCTTTGTCTCCATGGTCTTCAACCTAGTTCTCGACTGCTTGCACCAGAAGTTAATACTTCCATCTGCTCCACCGGTAGCAAACGTGCCGTGGACGTTGAAAGCGATGCAGTTGACGGGGTAGAGGTGCGATTCGTTGCGCGGTACTTCTGGGTGATCGGCGTTGGCGCGACGGTGACATTTGAAGGCGAATTTCTTCACCTTGTTGTCCTTGTCTGGTGGATCATGGAAATATTGTACGCCTACACGTCCCTCTACGCCTCCGAGAGCGTAGCCGTCGCCGTCCGGTAGTACGGCCATGGAGCGCGTTTGGTATTTGAGCGGAGACTGTTGTTCGGTCAAGGGGGTGATGGAGCCGGTCTCTTCGAGTCGGAAACCCAAGACCATGCGTTCGGCCATGGCGACCACGACGACGTTTTGCACGTTGTCCATGGCATAACATTTCTCGGGCAGCGTCAACGAATGCACCGCCTGCGGAGAGGCCGGGTTGTCGATCTTCCAGATCTTCAACTGCTTATCCCATCCAGCTGTCAACAGCACTCCACCAGCCACATTGAGCCACCTCACGCTGCGGATGGTATCGTTGTGCTGCGCCACCGCCGTCGGCTGGTTGGTGTTCATATCAAACATACGACACACCTTGTCGGCTCCCACGCTGAAGATTTTGGCGCCGTCGGTGCTCCAGCACAGGTCGAGCACAGGTGCTTCGTGCGAATACTGCTGCCATGGCTGTACGGGTGTCGGGGAAGTCTTGTTGATCTGGTAGATGCGCACGTTGTTGTCCCAGCTGCCGACGGCAAGGAAGTCGGCAGTGGGCGAAAAAGCGAGGCAGCTGACCGTGTCTGTGGCTCCCGGTGTCACTTCTTGGTCCTGGTCTCCGCTTGTTTTGGTGGCGGCCGAGGTGTTGATCTGACCCGGGGTGGCTGTAAGTCGCGCGCCGAAGGTGTTAGGTGTGGATGCGGACGAGAAGAAGGCCATTTTTGCGAATGAAAGATGATGCTCGAGGTCGACTCTGTGATGTACTCGGAAGGGCTGTACTCTGCTTGCGTGTCAAGAGAGAGCGTGCTTGAGCTCGACTAGCTAGAGAGCTGAAGTGTGCCCAACGTCGAGGTGAGAAGGTTCGGTTCGATTCACGTCGGTTGTTCTGCTCCGTTCGATTTCCGTGCCAGAGAAGTAAGGCAGCGTGCACGACCAGTGAGCGTGTTCTGAGAAAGCGCGACGAGCACTCTCAAGTCGAATTGTTCGAGCCTGGCAGCCGGTGGTAGAAGAGCTGTCCGTCGAGCCTAATCGGAATGGTGTCGCCTTTGCGTAATGTTGCCGATACGCTGCTCTTTGTCGAGGATGGGAGAGTCGATGATAATAGTCGATGATGATGATGATGGAGAGCGGTCAAGCCAAGAAGCAAAATTTGCTGGTGCGCTTTTTTTTGAAGCATTTCTACTGTTCTGCTGCCACTTTTTTTATTTATTTAGTTATTTATTTATTTGTTTTATTATATAGACAGCAAAACGCCCTTCTACTGTACGCCCGTCTCTAGACGCGTCACGTGATGCCCTCATCCAGCCAGTCTTGACTTGGCTAGCTTCGAGACTCCTCAAAGGGCCCTGGAGGCTACTTTGGTACAACACAGAAGTAAATGGATACACGCCCACAGCCTGGATGCAAGAACTGAGTGTAACATAGCATTGCAATGACGAGCAAACATGATGAATTATTTCACAGATGAACAATGGGATGGGCAGGCAACAGCGCACACGAAGCAACTCATGCTTCCACAAGAGCAATTGCAGCCGAGCTCCACGCAAGATCTATTTGCCAGGGAGAAAAAAAAAAAAAAAAAAAGCTACTCTACTGCTTGTCAGTGCCCGTGTAGTGGTTGGCCTCAGCAGCGTCAACAGGGTCAAGCACCTCCTCCTCAGCCAGCAAACGCTCAGCCTCGAGCGCGGCAACGCATCCGGTTCCTGCACTGGTGATCGCCTGCCTGTACTTCTTGTCGGCAACATCACCGGCAGCAAAGACACCCTTGACCGAAGTCTGAGCGGTACCTGGTGTGGTAATAATGTATCCGTCGCTGTCGAGCTCCACCTGGCCCTTGACAAGCGAAGTGGCGGGCAAGTGTCCGATGGCGTAGAACAGACCGTTGGCGTCCATATCGCGCTCCTCGTTGGTCTTGGTGTCCTTGACGCGCACCGCTTTGAGCAGCTCGCCATCGCCCTTGGCCTCGGTGGGCACCGTGTTGAAGTGGACCGTCACCTTGGGGTGTGCCAGCAGACGCTTGGCCATGATCTTGGACGCACGCAGCTCGTCTCGGCGCACAAGAACGTGGACGTGCGAGGCGTACTTGGTGAGGTACATGGCTTCTTCAGCAGCACTGTCACCACCGCCGACAACGACGAGAGGCTTGTTGCGGAAGATGGGCACGGCACCGTCGCACACGGCACACGCCGAGATACCGCTCTGCCAGTACGTGTCCTCGCCGGGCAGGTGCATGCGCTTGGCGCTCGCACCCGTGGCGATGATGAGCGTCTCGGTGAGTTCGGGGGCCTGGTGCTCGGCAAACTCGCGCCAGAACTTGAAGGGTCGCGACGAGAGGTCGAGCTTCGAGATGGTCTCGGTGTGGATTTCGGTGCCGAATCGAACCGACTGCGCACGGAACTTGTCCATGATCTCGGGACCTCGAATGCCGTCGGGGAAACCGGGGAAGTTTTCGACATCGGTGGTGGTGGTCAGCTGTCCTCCTGGTGCGAGGCCGTTGGCGAGCATTCCCTCGAACAGAACGGGCTCGAGGTTGGCTCTTGCCAGGTAGATGGCAGCCGTGTGACCGGCAGGACCGGAGCCGATGATGACCACCTTGTGGACTTTTGACGAGGAAGAAGCACCGTTGGCGTGTTCAGTCATGTCGTCAGGTTGAGAGGAAAAAGAAGAGTGTCGGATGGAAGAGACGGCAGAAAGTGCTGCAAGAGGGCCAGTGGCTCGGAAGGCTCGGGTCGAAGATCTGGACGATGAAGTGTTGCTGTGGTTGCGAGAGTAGGTCGAGAAGCAGGAACGGGCCTGGTTTGAGAGAGGTCTGCTTGCGACCAAGTTGGATAGATGTACGCGGTTGAATGGAGCCGAACGCAGTGACGATCGGGCCAAGCTCATATAAAGAGATGCGAAAGGGATGATGAGCTCGCCGAGATGGAGGAGCAAAGGCAGTTGATGATGGTTGTGTGCGAGAGAGGAAGAGAGAAGAGAGTGAGTTGGAATGGCGTGTCTGTGTCCTCTTCCGCCGACCCTGGGAATACAAGCAAATTGGATCTTCTCAGCCATTCCGCCGTCTCTCGATTCGCAATCACGAATTTCTGCCGGAGAAAATCAAGCCGATTGAACAAAAGCAAAGTCTTTGGGCGTGTGCCGGCCGACTGAAAAAGACTGCCAAACTGCCTTCCCCCGCCACCCTATGACTGGGCCAGACGGCCTAACTCCGAGGAGCGTTCGGGCTTTTCGTCTGAAACTGATCGGAACTAACATTCACAGGCGCAGAAAAATTCGCTCGTAGATCCGCAGATAGATGCACACAGACACCTTGCACGCTGCCCCTGGCATCATCTCTATCGCTCATCGAGTGATGGCTGGGTAGCATGGTATCAAGACACGGATGAAGAGCTGCATCGAATGTTGTAAAAAGTTGTGAACAGGATGGACGACTAGTGTTGGAAGCAAAGCTTATACAAGGCAAGCTCGGACGACCACCGCGCTCCACACAAGAGATAGAGATGGCGAGTGACAACCAGCACTGAACCCTTCCAGTTGACTATCTCTTGAACTTCTGCCACATTGTTGGCTTCACCACTCGACACACACGACTTGTTCTGGTCGACGACACTGCGGGTATGTTGATGCATTTGCAAACGAGAGCGATGATCTTAAATCATTCCATAGGTGGTCGCGGCCCCAATCACTTGCCAATCTGCTTGAGTGCCTCCTTGATGGTATACTCCATCTCCTCGAGGTCGTTGGTGGCCACACGCGTGATCTGACACTTGAGCACTTTCTCGATCTGATCCATGTACGACCAACTCTGCTGGTCGTGCACAAAGTTGATCGAAACTCCCTTGCGACCGAAACGACCCGTTCGTCCGATACGGTGCAGATACGTCTCGGCGTCGGCCTCGCCCGTCTGGGTGAGCGGCATATCGTAGTTGATCACCAGCGTCACCTGCTGAATGTCGATACCTCGGGCGATGACGTTGGTCGAGATGAGCACTTTGCTCTTGCCGTCGCGGAACGCATCGATGGTTCGATCACGGTCCGCCGTCTCGAGTCGGCCGTGCAGCGAGTCGACCTTGTGGCCCTCTTGCGTCATCTTTTGTGCGATGCGGTCGGCCGTCTCGCGCTTGGCGCAGAAGATGATGCTCTGTCCGATGGTGAGCAAGTTATAAAGCTCGACCAGCACCTCGTACTTGTGATCCTCGTCTCTGCAATCCATGTAGAACTGCTTGATGCCTTCCACCGACAGCTCCTCCTGCTTGAGTCGGATCTCGTTGGCGCCCGGCGCGATGCGCACCGCGAAGTCGTACACGTTGGTGGGGAAAGTGGCCGAAAACAGCACCAGCTGACACGTCTTGGGCATGGTGTTTTTCACACGGATCGACTGTTCGCCCAACGACTGCTGGTCCAACATGTTGTCCGCCTCGTCGAGCACAAACACCTTGATCGCAGCCGTCTCGATTCCTTTGCTCTTGATCATGTCAAACGTCTTGCCTGGTGTTCCGACAATGAGCTGTGCGCCAATCTTTTCTCCGCGCTTCACTTCGTCGGGCAAGCAGAGGCACGTGGTGACGTTGGTGAACTTGGACATGGTGAGCACCACATCCATGATCTGACGTGCCAGCTCGCGCGAAGGTGCCAACACGATGGCCTGCGGTTTTTTGAGGTCGTAGTCAATGCGCGAGAGCATGGTGAGGATGAAAGCGGCGGTCTTGCCCGTTCCTGATTGCGACTGGCCAATCATGTTCTTGGGTGGGTTTTGGAGGAGCAACGGCAATGCCTTTTCTTGGATCTTGGATGGCTTTTGATACTTCATCGCGTAGATACCCTTGAGCAGGTTCTCGTGCAGACCGAGCGCTTCGAAGCTTTTCGCAGAGTAGAGCGGCGAGTTAGGATCCGCCTGCTGATCAGCTAGCGTCACCTGCACTTCATGCGACGACTCGCGCAGATTCGACTCGACGGGTTCTTCCGTTTTCGCCTCGGTTGGCTTTGCGGCAGTGGTGGTGTTGTCCTTGCCAGACATGAGTCCAGATATGCCCGAGGCGATCTCGTTGACCTTGCTGTCTGTGGTGGCGGCAGGCGCTGTGGCCTTGTCTTTGCTGTCGCTCATGTTGGATATGTGAGAGCGAGGGTTGCGGGAGGAGGTCAGGTTCTCTCGACAAGCAAGGATGATGATGTCGAGGTGTGAAACAAATTTGTCGATTCGCTTTTCTTCGTGTTGGTGTGGAGTGACTTTTCTGTTTCTTCTTTGCTCGTGCGAAAGGATGAGTTCTACATAGAAGCAGGCAAACCGTGATCGACTGCCAGCTGATTTTTTATTTATTTATTTGTAGTTTGTGCTTCAATCTCACATTTCTAAGGTCGCAAAAATCGTAAAGTGTTGGTTTTGGACGCGCTTTGGAAAGAGCGATTTCAACGCGTAAATCAGTGCGAAGCCAAAAAGCGCTTCGTAGAATCACTTTCTAGAATAGCTTCCAAGAGAGCCATCATTGCTTCTAGCTGATCACCACTGCCACTCATACACACCCACGGTCACACATAGACGGATCGACCGTGCACGAGCTACTTGCTGGCCGTATCAGTGGCAGAGACACAGAGCGGGAACCCGCAACCAAGCAAGCCAAGCAAGGGCTGCGCATACGCATACGCACACCGTTCGACCGGTGTTCAGTACGATGGCACCAGCTACGGACCCAACGTCCTTGCTAACAACATGGCTACAGCGCGACAAGAAGCTCGTCACTTATCGTCTGCTCAGTCGTGAGCTGCGCATTCACGTCGACGAAGCGAAAAAGGAGCTAGCTAGCTTCTTCCAGTCGCACAAGGACAAGTCCGACCTTGACGCCACCTACATCCTCATTGGCACATCAGCAGCCACAAAAGCGCAGCCTGAAGCAGCCACAAAAGCAGACGACGCTGAAGTCCAAGATGAAGACGAAAAGCCCGGCGCCTCTTCCTCGCCGCCCAGCTCGTCCACTGCACCAACCCGAAGCTTCCTCGACTCGCGCGTGACGCATCGCCAAACACCAGCCAATGTAACACGCCAAGTGATCCGTCTCGTCCCAGCCGACGAGCTGGACCAAGCGCGATCATCTCTCGACCACACCACTTCTTGCCACATCTACTCAATATCGCCCGGCCGTCTTCGAGACGCAACGCAGCTCACAGCCGTACAGCACGACCTGCACACACAGCAAAAGTACACCGACACTTGGCAACAGACCAATCGTGGTGTCGATCTGGGTGTCATTGTCAATCCCAACATCAAGGACAATTACGATCCGACCAAGGCGATCCCCAGTCTGGGTGCACCTAGCGCGCCTGCTTTGCCAGCTAGCAGCAATGCGAAGGGCCGGGTTAAGCAGGAACCGGATGCAAAGACATCCTCGACCACATCGACAAGCGCAGCAAAGTCGACGACGGCAGCGCCATCCGCGTCATCAGCGGGCGGCAGAAAGGGCGGTCTAGACTGGAGTAGAGCCAAACCCAAAGAGTCCGAATCAAGGCCTGCTCCTGTCAAGAAGGAAGCGCCAAGCTCGACCAAGCGTTCGTCCGCGCGAAAAGCTTTGCTCGGCAGTGATGATGAGGACGATGACGATAACAGCAGCAATCGCAAACCCATCCCGATTGACGATGATGACGATGACGACGATGGCAAGCCAGAAAAGCTCGGCTACGCAGACGACGACGACATCGAGATGGCGGACCCAGTACGAGGCGCAGCACCCCGAGGCACCGGTAAACGCGCCGATGCCAGATCGCAGACCAAAGCGCAACAGGCGGCGCAACGTAAAGAGCTCGAAGCCATGATGGACAGCGACGACGATGATGCGGTGCAGGTGGTCGAGCCCAGCGGCGCCGGCGGCTCCACCCAAACCACAGGACAGGGCAAAGATCTAGATCCAGATGTCGAAATGGCCGACTCGACCGTCACGGACACCATGAACGGATCCACACCGGCACCTGCCGCGGCCAAACGACGTGTTCGCAAGAAACGCAAGATTGGCAGCAAAAAAGTGCGCACCAAGGACGAACGTGGATACACGGTAACGAAGACGGTCGACGAGTACGAGTCTTATTCCTCGGACGAATCAGATGCGCCTGTGGTTGTAGGCTCGAAACGGGCGAGTGGAGCAGCGAAACAGAAGGAAGGGCTGAAAGAGTCGACCGAGTCAAGATCTACTTCGACCTCGGCGTCGGCGAGTCCTGCTCCCACTGCGCCGGCCAAATCGACACCCGCAGCATCGTCCAACAACAGCTCGGGCCTGCGAAAGCCATATGGGGGCGCTGCGTCGACACGGGCGAAAAAGGGACAGCAGAGCCTTAACAGCTTTTTCACTCGCAAGCCCAAAGACAAGTGATTGGAAGGCTTTTGCTCATCACCACGCAGTCGTTTTTCGTTATCATGCTTCTGGAATGCAATACGACAAAAGGAATGTTTATTGCCAAAGGTAGTACTGGACATTCAGTTTTCTGTCTATGGTTATGACGTGGATGTGTCCGTCTCTGCGGTCGCTGCGGTCGCTGTCGTCTGTGTAGATGGTTGTGGCACGGCATCCGAAGTAGCACCGGATGCCTTTTCCCACGGCTTGAGCGGTCTGCTCATAGTAGCCTGTGTTGGAGGCTCGTCGTTGATCTTGAGCGGAATATCGCGAATACCCGGAATCTGATCAGTCTTGCCCGTGGTGATGAGCTCGACAATTGCATCAAACGACGCTGGATACGGCTCCTTGTCCTGCACCTTTTCTCCATCTGTCTGCGCTTCCACAGCATCACTCCCTTTCACCCCATCAGCACCATTCGCAGCAGCTATCGAGCCGTTCGTCGCGAGCCAAGCCTTGTAATCCGCAAAATCCACCTGATTGCCCGTCTTTTGCGACCAGAAAAACACCTTTGCGCGCTTCTTGGTCTCTTCGATTTGGTCAGGTGGTACGCCAGAGGATTGCATGGGACCAATGATGGTCTGGATCCCGGCTTGAAATTCCGGATCGGCCTCGTCGAATTGCGTCAGTGCTTTATAGACGGCTTCGCGGTCGTATGCGATTGAGGGCTGTGTCGACTCTGCTTGCATAGTGGGTCTGTTTCGATATCTTGTCGGTGCGAGATGATGGGAGGTGATCTTGATGGTTGGTGTGAACAGAGTTGGTGCGAGGGATGGGACCGGTTCACCTTTGAGCCGGTCCAAGCCTTGTGGAGGCGGCGAATGGAAACACGTGATCTCACAATTTTATTGGCGGAAAAAAATGAATTTTTTTTGAGAAGAAATGCAGCTTTTTTGTGTTGCTTTATCTTTGCTTGTCCTGCTCACCATCATCCTAGGAGAGCCATAACAAGATGTCGTCAGAGCCATCGAACGAGATATCAGCTGCGGCTGTCAGTGCTACTAGCTCCGTAACAGCGGAAGCAGGACCTAGCAATCCCACCACAAACGCAAAGCCCCGCCAAGCCCAACCTAATCAGCGACCTCGTCACTCCAATGCACCTCAACGCCTCACATCGGAACAGCTGCGGAAGCGACTGCACTACATCGCATCTGGATCCACCGTAATCCTCAAGCTGCCATCCGGGAGAACAAAAGCAGCCGAGATCATGCCGGGCAAGCAGGTCCGTCTGGGCAAGTTTGGCAGCTTCAAGGCGGACGATCTCATCGGTATGCCCTACGGATTCACGTACGAGATTCAGGTCGATCCCGCAGCAGTTCCCACTCAGAATGGAAGGGGAGATGGTAAAAAAGGGGGGGAAGTGCCGACTGAATCAACGTCCGGCTCGCTCAAACTGGTCATCAACCGCACTTTGGGCGACATCGAGACGGAAGCCAGCGAGACAGTCGAGACGACAGCGACCAACGAGCACATCAACGACGACGGGTCCGCGCAAAAGCTCACCTACGTTGACATCCAAGAGCTCAAAAACAAAGGAATCTCCGGCCGCGAGATCATCGAACAACAATTGGCCGGCTCGGAATCGTTTGCCAACCGCACTGTCTACTCGCAAGCCAAGTACGTCGCCCGCAAGGAGCAGAAGCATCTCAAGCTGTTCACCCCACTGCAACCTGATTTCGGCAACGTGTGCGATTTCTGGTTCGACAAGGCGCCCGAGAAGATCCGTTACATTCGAAAGGATGCGCTGTCGCAAGTGCTCAGCTTTGGCAGTGTCCGACCGGGCGGGCGGTATTTGGTCGTCGATGGCGTATCTGGTTTACTCGCCGGAGCAGTTCTGGAACGCATGGGTGGAGACGGAACACTGATTGCGATCAACGACGCCGAGTCTCCACCTGCGTTTGACATCTTGCCCTACTTCAATCTGCCCTCACAGGCGACGAAGAACGTACTCAAAGTAATCAACTGGGCGGCGACCGAACCGGACTACGCACCCGTGTTTAGCAACCAAGACGTCGACACCTCGTCCGGCTCGCGATCCAAGGACAAGCAGCGCGATCGCAAGCGTCAAGCCAACTTTCGCCAAGTCGACCGCGTCCGCTCCAATTTCTTTGCGGGCGATTTCGACGCTGTGCTGATCGCATGCCACTACGATCCGATGAGCATCCTTCGTCGTCTAAAGCCTCACTTGGGTGGATCGGCGAGCGTTGTTGTGCACAATCCCTACCTGCAACCACTGGCAGAGGCGCATGCGAAATTGAGGGGGGATGAAGAGTTTATCAACATCAGCGTTACGGAGCCTTGGTTGAGGAAGTATCAGGTGCTACCGGGAAGGACGCACCCGGAGATGACGACGAGCAGCACGGCTGGGTTCATCCTGCATGCGTTGAGGGTGTTTGGCGAGACGCAGGCGTTGAAGATGCGCGATGAGTATTTGGCGGCGTTGATTGAGGAGGAGACGGGAGAGGCGGGACAGGAGACGGGGCAGGCTGAAGAGGGTAGCAAGCGGGAGCTGGAACAAGTGGCCGTAGAGGGAGAAGAGGAGCGCGACGCAAAACGAGTCAGAACAGAAGACGCGACAACGGCAGAAGCTGATCAGGTTGCATAGAAAAGTGTAATGGCTGACAGAGCAGATTCACACTATAGCCTCTTTCGCATCCATTTCAAAGCTGCTCAGCAGTCAAAGTGTGTGACAACGTCGTCTGATAGCATCGTAAGAGCGGCAAGTGAGCATGGACCTGCGAAGGTCCGAATTTTGAAAATTGTTAGAGCGTCAAAACAGATGAGAGGGTTAAATTTCCTCCACCGCGAAAACGAGAACGACGACGACGAGCTTTTGGACCCTTCTTTTCTCTCACCACCTCGCCTCGTCTTGACCTCATCAGCTTTTCATCGCCATCATCTGCAGCACCATCACAACGACACCAATCAGTAGAAAGTCCACGCTTAATTGCAACGGGCTGTCAGTGAGACGACACTGCAAGACTCACACACACAAGCAGCTACGGCGCCGGCATACCAAAACTCGCAACAGACCTCTCGCATCTGACCTACGACCGCACGCACAGCTTGTGCCCCACAGAGCACAGCCATGTCGACAACACACAATCCATACTCAATACAGCCCGGATCGACGACCCCACCCTATCCACCTTCCTCGTCCTCATCCACGATACCCTCCTCGATCGGCGCAGCAGGAGTCAACGGCGTGGTCCGCGGCCCCACGCCAGACAGCAACATCATGTTCTGCGTTGTCTGCGCCTCGAACCAAAATCGATCCATGGCAGCCCACTCCCTTCTCGCCAAATCGGGCTTCAATGTGACCTCTGCCGGCACGGGTTCAGCCGTCCGCTTGCCAGGTCCGAAGGTCAACCTTCCCAATATCTATCCTTTCGGAACAGCCTATACGGACATCATTGACGACCTCAACAGCAAAGATCCACGTCTGTACTGGGCCAATGGGTTGATGACCATGTTGAATAGGAACAAGGATGTGAAGCGTGCACCGGAGAGATGGCAGGAGACGAAGTATGCGGCGGATATTGTTATTACGTGTGAGGAGAGGTGTTTCGATGCGGTTTGCGAGGATTTGTTCCAGAGAGGGGGAGAGCTGAATAGGCCGGTGCATGTGATTAATGTTGAGATCAAGGATAATCATGAGGAGGCGGTGGCGGCGGGAAAGGCGATATTGGATTTGGCGAATGCTGTAAGTTGATGCTCCAATGCCCCTTGTGTTCCAACAGTGAAGCGCTCGTATGGCGGGTTACTGACGAAATGCCTTATTGATTGATGGTACAGATCGCCGCTTCGCAAGACATCGACACCGAAATGGACGGCATCCTCGAACGTCATCAGCAGACACATCCACATGCCATCTTGCACACTGTCACGTACTACTAGCAATGCCACTTACCAAAGCTCATTGTTCGGTCATGACAGCCAAGCACAGGCACACACAATCTTGACGGCGTGGTAACGATAGGGTGAAGCTGATGAGAAATGCAGAATGAACAGAACAAGACGAAAACGGGCGTAAAAATGTATGTACAGAAACGACGAGGGTAACGACGGTGATGGATGCGACCTGGCGGAAAAGAAAAAGCGATGCGCCGCCAACGAGGATGCGGATAATGGATGGTAAAGAATGCTTGACGATACAGTAAAAAGAGTCGAAATGGGGCCGCTTGTATGTTGTGCGTATAGCGGCCCTCGACGCCGACTTGCCACTGCACACCTGTGGATCTTGAGCTGTGCGAGCCAAGGAGTTGCAAAAGGTTGACAGTGCTCTAGAGCAAAACACACTTCTTCTTCCCCCACTCGAACCACCAACACCGCCTCTCCTTCCCCAACCTTTCTTCCTACACGCCTCCCTAATCGCACTATCAAACACGTTCTGAACTCCATCCTTGGTCTTTGCCGAGCACTCTACATACTTTGCCGCACCGATCTCGTCGGCTACCTGCTGTCCCTGCGTCGGCGATACTGGCTTGGTCCCCTGGGCCTGCAACATCTTCAAACTCTCCGGGTCTCTCCTCAAATCCGTCTTGAGCCCGACCAGTAAAACGGGCACACCTTCGCAGAAATGGTTGATCTCTGGGAACCATTTGTCCTGAACGTTGGCCAAGCTTGTAGGGAAGTCGACGGCAAAGCAAATGAGAATGACGTCCGACTCTGGATACGAGAGAGGGCGGAGACGGTCGTATTCTTCCTGACCTGCGGTGTCCCAGAGCGCGAGCTCGATGGTCTTGCCTTCGAACTGGATGATGGGGACGTAGTTCTCGAACACTGTGGGGACGTATTCTTGTGGGAACTTGTTTTGAGAGTAGACTATCAAGAGACAGGTTTTGCCGCAACCACCATCACCGACGACGACGAGTTTCTTCTTGAGATCGATGACGGGGCGTCCCGGTTGCTGTTGGATCTGGCCTTGGCCCGGTGGCGCATCTGATAGTGTTGATCCGCTGCTGTAGCCGTTCATTGTTTTGTCACTACGAATGAGAAACACTTGTGTAGCAGAGCATGCAGAGGGGTCAAAGGTGGTGAATCGAGTTGATTGGAGTGCGGTGAAGGATGTTGCAAAGAGTGATGGGCTTGGGTTTGTCGATACGATCTGAGGGATTGCAGGCAGTGATAGCAACGATGGAGAGGAATTGCAGCTGGTCAAGAGAAGGTGGTAGGAAGAATGCGGCTGGTCTAAAAGTGAGACACTTTCGAAATCGATGGTCCGTGGTGGTCAAGAGCGGGGAGCAACTTGTCGTACCAAACCTGAGAAAGCGTTGCTGCAAACTGCACCTTGACAGGCCAAATCCGAGTCTCTGTGTTGGAAAAGGGTTGTTGTCACGGCTGGATGACTATCTCGTGCGAGACAATATCGCACGAGAAACCAAAGTTCGCATTCCAGCCGCGCCTCCTTATTCACGCAAGCTTTTGTAGGAGCGCTAGCCTTAGATAAGCTAGCCTCCATCTAGATCGCTCTTGCGGAATACCGTCTAGTTACTCCGTTATAAAGCGCATATAGCATGCGCATGTAACAGTTGTTCTCTCTCTCAACACAGCCTTTTCCCCCTCAATTCCTCGCCAAATTTGACTCTTCGTTCGCTGCCTGTTTGCGCTCAGCTTGGGTTTGGACTCGCTCACGTGACGTGATTCACTCTAACATGGCGAATAATTCGCTGTTCGGCCTTCATCGCGGCGCTCCCCTCGCTGAAATGGAGGCTCAATTCCCAAAAATTCAAGCTCGACCTGCCAATCGGCTCATCACTCTATCTTCTCATCCACCAACCACTCTGCGCTTGTCGATTTTATTTGCGCATAACCTTCTGACATGAAGCAGTGCACGGAACAGCCCCTCTAGGACTGGTGCGCTCCCCAACAATGCCGCTCTTGCTACTCCAAACGGTGCCGCTCGCTCCATAAAACCACATCCATTCTTCCAAATCTCATTCCCCCTCCATTCATCTCGCTCAACCAACTCACAATGGACGACGCTTACAAAAAGTGTGCCAAGGCCGCCAGCTACTTGGAGCTATACCAAGGTCTTCAGCCCTTTGTCTACTGGAATGTCACCGAGTCTGTCCAGGAAGGCTATGGCCCAGAGGCAATCGGAGAGATCCAGGAGGAAGCTGAAGTAGAAGCTCTCGTGCTTGAACGCAGGTCTATCGCTCGTGATCATGCCCTCGGCTTTTTCATTTCATTGCTCTGTCACTATCTTGCACGCCAGTCCGGCCCATCCCATACCGATGCAGCTATCGAGACCGTTCTTGCCGACCTCGACAAAGAGCCTCCCGTAGCTTCTTTTACCGACTTTCACCTCGACACAGCCGACATCTACGAGTACATCAATGAGCAGAGGCAGAATGACGGTCTCATTGCAGACGATCCCGACTGGCATCAACGCACCAAGGTCAGCGGTACAAATCAGTGGACTGCCGAGTTCAAGAAAGCGCTCGAGCTCACTCGCATGGCCTACGTAGAAGCTTGCCAACGCTTCGAGCATCGCTTTGCCCTTGGATCGCAAGCCGACCTCGCCCTCGTTCGGCTTCTCACCAACGACGAGCTGGCACGCATCGCTTCGCAATCCAAAGCTCAGCCTCGACATGCTCCCGCTCCTCCAACCAGCACGACCGGTAACGCAGTTACTACAGCTGGTTATTGGGGCAAGAGGATAGGACAAAGCAGGGACATTGCACCAAAGTTCCTGCCCGAATTTGATCCAGCACACCTCGTACAAGCCGGCCAGCAGTTCCGCGCAGCCTGTCTTGACCACGTCCGAACTCAACACGCGTCCGACCCCAGCAAGGACATCAACGCTGCCTTGTCCCAAGCACTCAATCCCGAAACAAACCCTGAACGGCTTGTAGAGCGTGCCCGTCAGCTCTGGACGCCCCAGAGCGCTACTCCATCGCCTCAGGCTGCTGCTGCGAATGACGAAGCAGCTCTCGTTAAAACCGCAAAGGACCTTGTCAGCTCTGCACTACGTATCCTTGGCACGCGCGACGGCGAGCGCAACGTATCCCTTCGCATCGATGCACACAATCTGCGAGGTCACATCAATCAGCGACTCGCTGCACTCAAGCCCCAGCACCGAGTCAACTACCTCAACCGTGCTGCCGCAGACGGGTCGGCAAGTATCGAACTCGACATGGATCAGAGCAATATTGCCGAGCTTCTCGCCCAGACCGAGGCTCAGCTTGAGTCTCTGTCCACCAGCATCGACGCGGGATCTGACGGCCAAGAGGAGAAGACCCCTAGTGCAGACACTTCTCTGTCCAAGCAGGCTTCAAAGTCAGGCTCTAGCAAGGGATCCGCTTCTCAGCCGTCTACGTCTGCTCAGCTATCCGCAGCATCGGGCGCGAAAAATAGTTGCAGCGACGTCAAACAGCAAGAAGCCAACAGCACCAGCGCCGACGGCGAAGGCACCACCAAACCTCGAGACAAGACCATCCTCGAATCGCCCTTTTTCCGCTCTGACCTCGTCACGGGCCTGATGGTCGACTCTCTCCTCAACTTGGCCTTCCCACACCGTGCCCTGCGCGAGACGCTGCGCTTCCCTTCAGCTGCCTCGCTCAGCGCTGCTAGTCAGGACTACGTCACCATGCTCGAACGGCTTGCCAAGACACATCAGCAGACCAACAAAAGTTTGACTGCCGAGAACAAGGCGCAGCTCAAGACAGCGGTCAAGACGGTGAGCGCTGTGCTGGCGCTTCCTGATCTTCAAAACGCTACACGCGATGATGCGGAGGTAACGTTGAGAAGGACCAGTCTGCGGCTGGTACTGGGAACGCTGTTTTTACTTGAGAATGATCTCGTTAAGGCGCAGACCGAGTTGGAGCTCGTTTCGAATGCGTTGAAGCCTAACCCGCGTGGGGTCGGTCGAGCTTCAAACACCGCCCTTGGTCAGGAAGGGGAGCAGTCTGCCGTCGTCGTCGATGACAAAGTAGGAAGGAAAGAGAAGGAGATGGCGACGTGGGGGATGCAGATGCGTGTGCAAGGGCAGACGCTGTTGTTGCTGGCTAAGGCGTGTTGGTTGGGGAATAAGGTTCAGGAGTCGATCAAGTTTTTTAGGTGGTTTGTGAGGTGGTATTCTGAGCAGCAGGCTAGGAGGGTTGCTGATTGCAGTCAGGGGGAGGGGTTGAGTTGGAGGAGGTGGATATGGGGTGGTGGGATCGGGTGGTGGTTGTGACCAAGGCGTGAAGTGGTTTTTTGTTTTGTTTTCTACACTCTGTCACACATGTGATTGTTGTCAAAGAATAGAGATCTTCTTTCATAACAGTGAACGCTACCAGTGCGTCTCTAACCTTCATCTTCCCTATCCCGCTTCCTCTTCCCTCGATCCCTCACCGGCCTACGCTGAGCAGCCGCATGCCTCGCTAGCACCGCCGGTACACTGCTCACCTTCGACTTGGCCAACTCCTGCTTCAAATCCCAAAACAAATCGCTATCCCCTGATCGACAAACGTGATCGCTGTTCCCTTCCTGCCCGCCCTACCCGTTCTACCGATGCGATGGATGTACGCTTCCATGTTGTTGGGCATGGAGAAGTTGATGACGAGACCTACGTTGGGTACGTCGATGCCTCTACCTGCTAGGTCGGTTGCGACGAGGATGTGGGTTTTCCCCGAGCGCAGATCGGAGAGGGCTTCTTCTCGTAAGTGTTGCGTTTTGCCCGAGTGGAGGGTGGAGGTGTAGAAGCCGTGACGGGTGAGGTAGGTGGATAGTTGATCTGCGGCTTTTTTTTGGTTGACGAAGACGATGATGGGGGTGAGGTGGGGTGAGGTGGAGAGGATGGAGAGGAGGCGGGTGCGACGGGTTTCTTCGGTAGGGATGAATTCGACGATTTGCTCGACGGTGGCTACTGCTTGTCCTGCGTCACCGATGGTGATGGTGGCAGGGCGACGGAGGTATACTCGTGCCATGCGTTCGACGGAAGGTGGCATGGTGGCCGAGTAGAGCATTGTCACGCGATACTTCCCCACCGTATCCCCGCTGGAAAGCGGTTCTTCAGCGACTTCGTTATCCGGTTTGAGATTCGACACGGGCAACGAGTCCAAGATGAAATTCACTTGAGGCTCGAAACCCATATCCACCATCTTGTCCGCTTCGTCCATCACCACGTAGGTACACTGACTCAGCACCAACACATGCCTCTCTATACAATCCTTCAACCTCCCCGGCGTAGCAATCACGATCTCCGCCCCATCGCGCAACGCATACGCTTGATCGTTCATATCGCGTCCACCGACAATCGACACACACCTCAACCCCAATCTGCCGGCAAACTTATTCGTTTCCGTCTCGATCTGCTGCGCCAGCTCTCTCGTAGGTACGAGAATCAACGCCTGCGGTCCGAGCGCCTTTGTCTGTTCGTTAAGTTTAGGCAATTTCGAGATATACGCGAGCAAGGGGATGAGGAAAGACGCTGTTTTACCGGAACCTGTTTCGGCGATACCGATCAGGTCGCGGTTCTGTAAGCCGATAGGGATGGCTTGACGCTGGATGGGTGAGGGCTCTTTGTAGCCGATTTCTTCGATGGTGCTGAGGATCGACGGAGGGATGGTGGATTCGCGCCACGAGCGTAAGGGTTTAGGGATGTTGCCGCCGCGTGCAGAGATGCCAAAATCTTCGCGAAAGATGCGCCAGTCGCGCTCCTTCATTTCGGAGAGCGTTTTGGAGGTCCAGTGCTTGTCGTCGAAGCGGCGGTCGAGTGGGTCGTAGCGGGTGGTAGGGGTGGAAGGGTGGGACTCGGGTTGGAGCTGGACAGCGAGCGAGTCGGTGGCGGTGTCGTCTTCTTCGCCCCAGTCAAAGACAAATTTCTTGTCCATGGGTTTGCGCTTGGGTTTCTTCTTGTCGTCCTTGAGTCCGAGGTATCGACGCCGGATCGAGGCTTGCTCGGATTCGGTCAGGGGTGCGCCGCTGCCTGAAGCGGGCTCTCCATTCGGTACTGCCTCGAAAGAGTGTCCATTTGACGCATGTGGATGGCCATTGGAATGGCGCTCGCCGCTTCTGTCCCTTTGGTCCTCATAAGGTCTCCTTCTGCGATCGTCCCTGCTCGCATCAGCGCTACCGTAATTCAACTCCCCATTGTCGTGATAGTATCGATCCGATCCCCTCTCCGACGCACACCCTACCTGTCTTGAAGAGGACGAAGAAGCAACAGACCGAGCTGCTTGTTGTTCAAACTCCAGCCTCCGTTTCTGCTCTTGCGCCTGCTTTTCCGCCCGTTGCCGTTCCTGCTCCTGCTGCTCTTGAGCTGCTTTGGTGGCACGTTCTGCTTTCGACAGGAAACGCGGCTTGAGCGCCGACTCCTGCTTTTGCTTTTCGAGGATCTCTGCCACCGAGAGCGGTTGTTTCGACATCTCGATTGCCCTCTTTGACTGAGCCCAGCTTGTCACTGTTGACGACGATGATGGGTGATGGAAGGGAGAGCGGTGAAGGTCAAAGCCGAGCAGGAAATGCAGTTTTGGTGTGGAGAGGAGAAAGAGGTCCCGAGTTCCGCGATTTTGGATTTTTTCGAAAGTTTAAGATTGTTACATCGGCAATTGGGTGAGTTACAGACCCTTTTTTGGAAGGACGAACCGGCAGTCGGCTGCATTCCATGCCGAGTTGGTTTCTGACAGCAATAGAAACAAGCTGTTGTTGCGCGCACAAAAGCAGCTCCTCACAAGCAAAGCAGAAAGAGTCGCCAACTCAACGGCCGTTTTGCGGGGAAGGGAGAATCCGCTCAGAGGCTCCGCTTGCCGCCTCGCTTGCACGCGCGCACGCAACGTCCATCTTCATTTAAGCTGCGCCGCTACGTAGAGACCCTTTCCACAGCCTCTTTTTCCACCATCCCACCACCATCACATCAACCTCGACCTTTGACTCTATAACAACCATGTCGTCCGCGAACAAACTCACCAAGCCTACCGTGCCCTTCTCCGAAGCGCCCTGGATTCAAGGTCTGCCTTCGTCCATCTTCACCTCGCCTTCGCACGTGCAGCTTCGCGAGTGGGCGCGCAACTGGTGCGACGAGGTGCTGATCAAGTTGGGCAGCAAATACGAAGCTGCTGGAGTCATCACTGATGACGAGGCGTACCAGCGTGCGGCTAAGGATGGAGTTCTATTTGCGTTTGCTACGGGTGTTCATGTGGATCCCAAGATTGCCGCCATCGCTAAAGGTGCAGGTGTAGGTTTGCCGGCGGGGATCAAGCCGGAAGAGTGGAACAATATTCACGACTATATCATTTGGGATGAGCTCAACCGGTGTGCGAGTCCCGTACTGATGGGGCTGGTGGGAGGACTGACGTATGGATGTGGTCCCATTATGCACTTTGCTTCGGACGAGCAGAAGCAGCGTTGGTTGCCGGACATCTTTTCCGGTAAAAAGCGTATCTGCCTCGCTATCACCGAACCCCTTGCTGGAAGCAATGTGGCCAATCTCAGCACTGAAGCCAAACTGATCGAAGAGGACGGCAAGAAATACTACCTCGTCAACGGCAACAAGAAGTGGATCACCAACGGTATCTACTCGGACTACTTTACGACTGCCGTTCGCACCTCGGGCAAGGCAGGCGATTCTGCGGGTATCTCTCTGCTGCTCATCCCCCGCGGACCGGGAGTCACAACAAAGCAAATGAAGATGCTACCCGGCGGGACATCCGGAACCACCATTGTCGAAATCGACGACGTCAAAGTCCCCGTCGAAAACCTCATCGGCAAAGAAGGCGACGGTCTCAAGCTCGTCTTTTTCAACTTCAACCACGAACGACTCACCATCGCCTTCACCGCTCTCCGCTACGCACGTGTATGCATGGAAGATACCATCGCCCACACCCGCCGTCGAGAAGTGTCCGGTAAAAAGCTCATCGAACAGCCCGTGGTGAGGTACAAGATCGGACACATGGCGAGGGAGGTCGAAGCGCTCCAAGCTTGGGTGGAGAGCATTGTTTTCCAGCAGTTGAACCTCACCATTGCCCAGTCGAACTTGTTGACCGGCGGAACGTGTGCACTGCTCAAGGCGCATGCGGGGATTGTGCTGGATAACGTGGTGCGCGAGTCGGTGCATCTGCTCGGTGGGATGGGTCTTACCAAGGGTGGAACGGGTGAGCGAATTGAGCGCATCTATCGCGAGGTTAAAGGTGAGTATCGCGATGTGCTTATCGTCTCCCATCTGGGGATGCTGATTACTGACCCCGCACTCACACACACTGTCCTGCATTGTACAAATATACAGGTCTGACCGTGCCAGGAGGAAGCGAAGACGTACTCATCGACCTCGGCGTACGACAACAGCTCAAACTCGTCGGTCCCAAGAGCAAGTTCTGAGAGCCATAGCCCGTAAATTGTCGAGACCTGTGGACATGTTTGTTTGTACCTCGCCCCTACAATATCAGATCTTCCGTTGCGTTTGTTGTTCAAGAAGACGGCTGCCTTCGTCGATCATGCTTTTGTAAATTGCCAAGGATCGCTGCGGCGAGGTTATTCGGTAATAATGGTAATATATATGCAATCCAAGCTCGCTGGATATTGATAGCCTCCTTAGCTCAGCGGTAGAGCACTTCACTAGTAATGAAGAGGTCAGTCGTTCGAGTCGGCTAGGAGGCAGAATGTGTGTGTGTGAAATCGCATGTCAAGCAACGCGCAGCAGCCCGTGGTTTTGCTGTTCGCCGCAAGGCGTGTGGAAGCCCACGGCATAGGGCTATAACGTACTGTACCTCGGCAGGGAGGAAGCAAGGAACATATGAGGGGCGGCGGGTTTTTTTTTTTTTTTTTTTTTTTGCTTTTTGCTTTGCCAAGAGGGACTACTGTATTGACATTGCATGAGAGAAGCCGGTTTCTTTTTTTTAGTAGGCTTGGTGCCGGCGGGTCTTGACACGGACTGCTGGAGCTGCTGTGGTTTGAGCGCGACGCCAGCAAGGGGAGGCGTTGTTGCTGTCAGAGTAGGGTAAGCGCGTTATTCGATGGCAGGAGCCTGGTTTTGGACTCGACCCCTTCTGCTGGATTGGCCTGATGAAAGATGATTGTTCCTGCAGAGCTGAGGTGGGCGTCACGACCGGCAGCGTTGTAATTCTAACCGAGCCTCAAGGCCAGGAACATACAGAAGGGCCAAGATCGACACAGGCATGCGGGTTCACGGCGGGATCGGCAGTGCAGAACGAGCGCGAGAGCCAAGCGATCTTAAGAAGGGTTACCTCCAAGGTGCGCCAGCCACCACGGCATTCTTAAGGAATGCCAAGAACTTTTGTTTAATGGCAGTTACAGTTGCCGTTTTTTTTCTTCATGCCGATCCTTTCGAGAAGACGGCACAAACGTTGCCAGCCTTTTTCTCTTGCTGTGGTGGGAAGCGGCATGATGAGCTAGCGATCTTGCTGTAAGCTGTAAGGTGGACGCAAGGTAGATGGTCAGCTCGAGGGTAAGGATGCGTAGAGGTTGGAACGGCGTGCACTGGTCTTGGTGGCGCTTCGCACGGCTCTCTGTCCAGTCTGTAAACCAACATTCTTTCTCGTCCTTGATATACATCTTTAGCTTCCCTCGGATCTCTTTTTGAACATCGTCTATCTTTCCACTCACTTGGTCCCAAGCACAGCCAAGCAAGGTCCTGACCCTACAGTAGCCTCTTGCACGTCTTTCCATCATCAGCTCAGAGCGCAAAGTACCACCACAGCGCGCAGCACGCATCCACACTTCTACACATCAACCAGCCAGCCATGAAGACCAGCACCACAAAGCCTCCCGCGGTCATGTCGACATTACACATCCTCATCCTCACCCTCACCCTCCTGCTACACTCTCACCTCTCACTGGCCTACCCTTACAGTCGAGCGTCAACATGCTTCGTTCGAATCTTCCCAACTCGCCCTCTCACACCCTTGCGCTGTCACAACCGAGTTCGGACCTCAACCCTCTGATCCCTATCGATCCGGATGCAGCCCAGGGGCAGGTTCAGAAGCGACCGATGACCGCACAGGAAGAATCGTCGATCAAGTACCTGGCTGCTGAACGAGGGTATTCCAGACAAGCGAGGCTGTTCGAATCGCCTAATCAGCAAGAGTGGCGTCGGAAGAGGGAGGTTAGGTTGTTCGAGTATCTCGCCTGAACACTCACATTCTGTTTCATCACGCTGTACTGCGGTATTGCTCACACTCATTTGAAAAATGACTCTTGCAGAACACATCGGCGTAGAACCTTGATGAAAAACATATCAGCATTGATTGTGTGCGAAAGAGAAAAAAAAAAACCACCTTGACATTCTGTGCGAGCAGCCCACCCTTTCAATCCGCCTTGTACAACACAATCGCGCTCCTACTCGGCAAATACACCTGAACAAAGTTACGTCGACCATTCCACTCCATATCGGTCGTAAAGTACTCGGTGGCATGATCGACCCTCCCATGTCCACCCAACTCCTTGGCATCGGTATCGAGCAGCACCTTGTACTTCCCAGCAACATCGACACCGATCCTGTAGTCGGTGTACGAGTTGGTGGCGTGCCAGTTGAACACGAACAGCAACCCGGCGCGCTCGAAGGCTACGACACGATCCGATTCGTGCTTGAGCGAGATATACGCCTGTGGGGCCGCCAACCACTGGAATTTGTCCTCGGCATTGTTCATGGCCGCGTCAAAGGCGTACAGATACCTGTAGCGCAGCAGGTGGTCGTCGACGAGGTTAAACTGCCTGCGTGCGTAGTGGAACGAGTTGCCGTTGCCCTCGCGTGGGAAATCGAGCCATTCGGGATGTCCGAATTCGTTGCCAATGAAATTGAGATATCCTTCACCGCCCAAAGCGTGCGTGATGAGACGGATCATCTTGTGGAACGCCAGCCCGCGGTCGATGATCTGCGTGCGCTCGGTGAGGTCAGACATGTTGGTGTACATCTCTTTATCCATCAGCCAGAATGCGAGCGTCTTGTCTCCGACGAGTGCCTGGTCGTGCGACTCTGCGTAGGCGATCGACTTTTCGAGGTGACGACGGTTGGTGAGGGTGAAGCAAATGTTGCCAAAGTCCCAGTCTTCGTCCGAGCTCTCCTTGAGCAGCTTGATCCACATGTCGGGTACAGCCATCGAGAGGCGGTAGTCGAAGCCTACACCGCCTTCCGAGACGGGACGGCAGAGAGCAGGCATGCCCGAGACGTCCTCAGCGATGGTGATGGCGTTGGGGTTATACTGGTGAATCATCTGGTTGGCAAGCATGAGGTAGACGACGGCTTCAACATCGACAGAATCTCCAAAGTACTCGTGGTAGCCTCCGCTGAATCCAGTACCGATGCCGTGGTGAGTGTAGAGCATCGAAGTGACGCCGTCGAATCGGAAACCGTCAAAGCCGTACTCTTCCATCCAAAAGAGGCAGTTGCTCATGAGGAAGCGCAGCACCTCGTGATGACCATAATTGAACAGACGCGAGTCCCACAGTTCGTGTCGACCCTTGGCGCCTTGGTGGAAGTAAAGATGGTCGGTGCCGTCGAACATGTTGAGGCCGTCGAGGACGTTTTTGCATGCATGCGAGTGGACGATATCGAGCAAGACGGTGATACCCATCGAGTGAGCCTCATCAATGAGCTCCTTGAGGTCGTCTGGGTTGCCATAGCGGCTGCTGGCGGCGAAAAAGTTGGTGACCTGGTAACCGAACGAGGCATAGTAGGCGTGCTCCTGAATGGCCATGAGCTGGATGGTGTTGTAGCCCAACTCCTTGATGCGTGGAAGGACGTTGTTGGTAAACTCTTTGAACTGACCGACGCGTGCTTCGGGAGTAGCAATGCCGAGGTGCGCTTCGTAAACCTTGATGTTTTGCGGCTTGGGCGGTTTGGGGAAACGCATCGTGTAGCGTTCTTGCTTGGGAGGGTTCCAGAAACGAGCGTCGTAGACGGGCGAGACGTCGAGGTCCTGGGTTACACGCAAGATCCACGCTGGGAGACGCACGATGCGCTCGCCCGAGGGCAACACCATGGAGATCTTGATCTTGGAGTCGTGTGGAATGGCGCACTGTGCGTTGGCAAGAGGCGGGATGGTAATGTGCCATTTGCCAAAGTCGTCCCTCTTCATCTTGTGTGCATCACGAGACCAGCCGTTGAAGTCGCCGATGAGCGAGGCTTCGACGGCGTTGGGTGCCCACTCGGTGTAGGTGACGGCTTGCGTGTTGGGGTCGATCTGGAAGCCCATGTTGCGGTAGGAGCGGGAAAAGGCCTCAAGGCCGCCCTCGGAAGCGCTGATCTTGTTGAGCCAGTCGCTGTAGAGAGCGTATCGAGCACGAAGCGAGGGTGCGAATGGCTCGAGCCATGGATCGCCAGCAATGACGCCAGTGCCATCGTTCGCTTTCGAGTAGTCGATGGGAGCTGGTGCCTGCGAGGCGGCAGCAGCGGATGAGGAAGCAGCTGCCATTGTTGCAACGCTGTCTACGTGTCGAAGCGAGAGGTAGTTGACGAGCGTGTGCAACAAAAGAAAGATATCGGCGCCGGTTGGAGTATGTGGGTGCGTAAAGGGAGAGTGTACAGCCAGGATGAGGATGTAATATATGGGCAAGTCATCAATCCTTGCCACCCAATCCAACACTGAAACGCTTCTCCAGTGGAGCATCAACGGTCGGAAATTGCTAAAAGCGGCCGCGCCGCGCCGCGCCACCCGTTGGCTCGTGCTCACTCATTTACGCGGCGTTCTGCCTGAGCAACGGCAGACAAATTTGCAATCCTTGCATCGCATCCCATCGCATTGGGCCAGAAATTCAAGCATGTCGGCCTGCTCCAAATCGGGGTTAAGCTCGTCTCGGCTGATCCGTTCTAATCGATCTCTGGTCAGAGCAACACAAATCTCGCTTTCCCCCCGTCTTGTTGTGCGCACCGAGCCCATCGCCTTTTCTACTGATTGACAGAGGCGAAGCCGAGGTTGCTGCGACAAGACAAGTTGCGAGCAAGATGTTTGCACAGTTGCTGACAGGCCATTTCAGCGAAAGACGGAAAACACCGTAATGAATAATATATGCAATAGTGATGCCAAGTGGCATAGTTCGCCTCCTTAGCTCAGCGGTAGAGCACTTCACTAGTAATGAAGAGGTCAGTCGTTCGAGTCGGCTAGGAGGCAGTCCCTTTTTTTCTTTTGATATTTATCTTGTCATGAAGGAAAGAGTCGTGGTGCGAGAACTCGGCGGTAACGGGGTTGGATAATCGGTTTCGGAATTATTCTGGCGTGGATCGGTGTGGATGCACGTCAGATCGGTGTGATCTACGTGGTTGGGACCTTGCAGATGTCACCGAGGAGCAAAGGACCCTTGTTTTTTGGTCTTTGGTCGTTGTTGAATGTCGAAATGAAATGCGACACAAAACTGCATCAGCGACCAACGACATCCCAACGGTGCAACGTGCAAGGAATTCCGCGGGGGTCCTTTTTTGTGCCTGGAGCCTGTTCGTTCTCGACCACCACCACCGCGACCACCCACATCATCTCTAGACTCCGCTCCATCTTATACCACAGCAAGCATGTCGATCGGAGAAGGCGCTCCAGCAGCACCGGCGTCGTGTGCTTGGGCGACGCTGCTCACCTCGGAACACCTCTTACCCGGACTCGTCGTCTTCGCCCATTCCTTGCTGGTTCAACACTCGTCGGCCTATCCACTCGTCATCATGGCCACCTCAAAGCTCTCCGATCGAGCACGATCCATCCTTACATCCATGCTTCCCGCAGGTCGAATCGTGATTCGCGATATTGAGCCCATCTACCCGAGCTCGATCGCTACGGGCTTGGCGTATACACGCTTCAACGAGGTATGGACCAAACTGCGCGCCTTCGAGTTGGTCGAGTACGAGCGTGTCGCCCTGGTGGATTCGGACATGCTGGTTCGACACAACATGGACGAGCTCTTCTCCGATCCGTACGTGTTTGGTGACCAAGGCAAGGGCAAGGGCGAAGAGTGGATCGGTGCCAGCTGGGCCTGCACCTGCAATCCGAACAAGATCGCCACCTATCCCCAAGAATGGATTCCTGCCAACTGCGGCTTCACACCACAATCCCTTCCTTCCGCCGCTTCATCTTCCACCGTCCCCCAACCCACCGCCTCCACCCCCCGCCCTGCCAAACTCATCAACTCGGGCCTCGTCATCCTCACCCCCTCCACCACCACCATGTCGCTCATGATTGACGCCATCAACACCGACCCGCGTATCCCACACTACCGCTTCCCAGACCAAGACTTCCTCGCAGACTTTTTTTCCGTTCAAAACCGTCACATCCGCTACTTGCCCTACAAATACAACGCGCTCAAAAAGCTGCGCATCGTCCATCCCAACATCTGGTCCGACCAAGAGGCCACCAACATCCACTACATTCTCGATAAACCATGGACACTAGGTAGACCAGGAGGAAAAGTGAATGTCGAGGGCAAAGATGCAGATGCAGAGATTCACAGCTGGTGGTGGAACGTCTTTGACAGAGTCAAGCAACGGTGTCAAGCGGCGACGAAAGGTTCGATTCGATTGAGTAAGGACGATTGGACAGAGTGTGTGGAAAAGTACATGACGATGGACTGAAATCCGCCCGAACCTTCGGAAGTGCGCATCACAATCACCGTACATTGCTTTGTACGATCAGAATGCTTCATTTCAATGTGGTAATAGTACTATTATAAATGCTTTCTAAGAGCGTCTCTGTGTACAGGCTCTATCGCTCAACGCTGCCTTCCGCACCCGACCAAGCTGGAGCGCTATTGCTTGAACTCGGCAGCCAAGCCGGTCTCGCTGGCAACGAAGGATGCGCCAGTGCTGCTGTCGGCTTGCTGTTCCCACCATTACTGCTGCTGTTGCCGCTGCCTCCATTCGCTTGCTGAGTAGCGTTGGTGTTGGATGCGCCACTCGGACCACTGAAACTAGCCGAGCGAGAAGAAGCTGTCAACGAGCTCACGCTCGCGGCATCGTCTCTAGCGTTATGACCGCCACCGCCACGCTGCGAGCTCGCACGACTGCTGGCGGCACTCCTCGGAGCGGTATAGTTGCTAGGCGCATATACATGCGCCTGATGCTGGCCCTTCGGAGTGTACTGCATGGGGAAAGGAGACTGGAATGCTGGCTGAAAGTGTTGCTGTTGATGCTGATGCGGATGCTGTTGTTGCTGATGCGGGTATGGCAAATGCGCTGGATTATGCTGCTGTTGCGACTGCTGCGGATGTCGCAGAGCTGCGTTGTTTGGAACTTGCTGAGCCCAGACACCGACGCCATTCATGTGATGTTCCTGTCCAACTGCAGATCCTGCCATCGGTGCATTGACTTGCGATCGATTCCATGCGCCGCCGCCCGGGGCCTGTGCATTGAGCCCATTATTTTGAGGATGTGGGTGTCTTTGAGTCGAATTGGCACCAGAGCTGCCCAACGCGGGGAATGCATCGGCCTGGATGGCCTCGCCGGGTTGAGACCAGAGACGCTGTGTTTGCGCGGCCACGTCGGCGGGGTGCCTGAGACCACCACCTGTCGAATAAGCGGGCGTGCTGCTGCCTTGCGGATGGAATGCGGGAGCTCTCGACCTCAGATTGGGATTCGACTGCGACTGTTGCAAAAGCGCAGGATGCTGCATCGGAGGAAAGTAGCCATGAGCCACGTGGCCGGGCAGGCTCAGTGGGCTCGACTGCTGTAGAGCACCGAATGCTGGAGGAGAAGCCGGGTGGGACGACATGGGTAGGGCACGGCTGAATTCGGGATCGTCGTGGGTGGAGTCGCTGGTGGATTGCGCAGCCGCCCCCTTGCCTTTAGTTTTGCCACGCCCTTTTTGAGCTGGGCCATCTTGCGTTGCTGAGGACGACGGCTTCTTGCTTCGAGAGACGGGACGTGCAGCTACTGGTGAAGCGACGAGACTGGAAGCGGCTGAACTCGAAGGCGAAGCTTTGTGGTCGCGCGAGATCGATGCAGCATCACCGGCTTGGTCGTTCACTTCGGAAGATTCGGGCGGAGGGTGGACGAGGTTGGGGAGGCGGATCCAGAGCTGGTGTTGGTTGCCGCGCCGCCAAAGATGCGTGCACGAGCCGCCCTGTAGGAGGCCAATCTTTCCTCGAGCGTCATGTCCTTGCGTGCCTTTGCGGCGGCTTTATCCGGGTCATTGCTGTCGTTGTCGGCAGAGCACAAGGGCGACTGACGATTCTTGGACGGATCGCGACGCATAATCTGAAAGCCCGGTTTGGGCGCGTTGGATGATGATGACAAGATTGCAGCCGGCGCAGGAGCTGGTGATGCGGGGGAAGACGTCGAGGCAGATGAGCTGGGCGAGCTTGTGTTGGTTGTCTCGGGCGTGGATGAAGCGGCAAGGTTGGCGATGGCAGGGTGCACGCTGACAGGATCAATGCCGTCGCGCTGCACAAGAAACTCGCGAGCTCGAATAGAAAGAAGCGCCGAAGGATGCGAGGTGGATGCGGTCTTGGAGAGGGTGATGCAGTTGGTGGCACGGTCGAGTCGATGTTCGAGTTGGAACTGGTCGGCACATCGATACACGAGCAGACGTTGATATGCGTTCATAGCACCGAGCTCGATGGAAGTGCGGGTCGGGTCGCGCACGAGCGCAGCCATCTGGTTCTCGTATTGGCTGAAAAAGATACGATCGTCTCGTTTGCGGATGGCCTGCAGGATTGTGTCGCCAACGGGAGCCGGCTCGCAAAGGAGAGACGAAGAAGACGGTTCCGCTGCTGCTGGAACCGCATGTGGGGATGTGTCGACCGAAGCTGGCGGTATTGTCGTCGAGGACGAAGCTGCAGAGGAAGCTGCAGTGTCTTTTGTGAGGATGGAGGAATGTGCAGTTTGGCCGGATCGAAAAACAGAAGCAAACGAAGGCTTGGACGTCTTGAGATTCGACACATTCGAGGTTGATGCTTCCGATGCACCACTTGCGGTGTGCACAGAGGTAGCCGCCAGGGCAGTAGCAAGAGCGTCGACCTGCGTCATAATTGACAACGATTGTGGTGGTGGGGATCTTGGTCGGTGGTGCGCAACCCGCCAGCGCCGTCGACTGCTAAGACACGGGTTGGCTAATTCGCTGAGCTTATTTCTATGAGATGGAGAGTATTGTCTGCGTTGGACGTGACGGCGATCGTGACAGAGTAAGGCGGGTCATGAATCGATGCAATTTGAGCCGTGTCTGCGCATGTGGGAAGGCAGATGTGAATCCAAGGCGAAAGAGGATGAGAGCATTCGGGCGCTTGAGCAAGCTGATAGGAGTACACTGGGGCAACCAGCAGCAACCTTGTGCAAGAGGAAAGAGCACAATGGGGAATGCGAAATGTGGGGATGATGGTGATGACGACGACGAAGGATTGATGAACCTAAGAAAAGGAAGAAGAAACCAGAAAAACGCTGAAATTTCAAAGTGCGTGTCCAAAAAAAATAAAAAATACAAATAAAAAATTGTTCACTCTAACATTTCCCCATCGTCCCACAAAATCGGTGGAGATTGCGTGGTGTGTATCAGCCCGATTGGCCGATCTGCATGAGCTCAGAAGCGGAAGCAGCGAATCGTCATTTTCCAATTGCAATTTTCTTGGGCTCAGTCACGTGTGCACTTTTGTCAGTCGCCTCGTCCCAAATCTCTTCTCGATCCTTCCAACCACCCCACGACCACTGCGACGACCATCAATTAGCTCACTCGATCGACGACTCGGTGATCGTGGCTCCTTACCTCTTCGGCTTGATCTGAACCAGACACTTTTTTTCTATTCTCGCTCTCTGCTCGCAGACGCCCATTCAGCTCAAGATCAAAAGACGCTTCGCACACGATCAAGGAATCGACGATCACAGCCTGATCGTCTCGTTTCGTCTCGTTTCGTCTCGTCGGCATAGAAACGAATAAGCCTCCTTCTTCGTATTTAGCACCGCCATTGGAGTCAAGCTCAAGTCAGAAACGAAAAATGACCCCTCCGGTATCTGACGCTGGTGTCGCTTCCTCTAGCTCTCTCGCCTCTGCATCAATCACACACGGCGCTCTCCCTCCATCGAAAGCTGCATACTCTGCGCAGAATTCATACACAGCAGCCCCATCGGCAGACGCATCAACGAGCTCAACCTCGAGTCACTCTCTGCCATCAGCATCACTGTCAACATCAACATCAGCACCAGCAGCATCAGCATCGACCAGCACCTCGCCATTACAATCATCCGCAGCATCAACTGCCGACGCCCCTTCATTCGTATCAAGATCCTTTATCGACAATGTAGAACCAGCCTCCAACACTGCCTCCATCTCCTCACAGGCTCAGTCAACCACCGCGCCGCCCACCGAGAGAGTAATGCTTCCACACGCAAACCGCCTCTCTCCACTGGCGAATCAAAAGAGGCAAGCAGCGGCAGCAGCAGCAGTCTCATCTCGAAGAGCACACCGCGTCGATCCTTACCTTCAAACACTCCAAGATGCCGACGTCGGTGCCGCTTTCTGTCCACCTTCTCCCTCCTCAGCTCCCGCTATCACCTTGTCTTACCGTTGTCGGCCCGAACCCAAAGCATTTTCTACCTGGACGGCTCTCCTCGAATCTTTGCCAACGCAGCCAAGACTGCTTTCGCTCGCATCGCGCACATCCCAAGCTACGCCAGCTCCCTCGTCGATCTCGACACATCCCTCCTCGCCTCTCCTATCGGAGCATCCAGATCTTGCAACTTCATCGCTCACCGACGCCACAAGCATCGCCGCTGCCGACTCCGCACCCTCTTTAGCTGTTGTCTCAACCGTCACCACTCCTCAGATCGCCACTCCCAAGCTCAACGCATGGGGTACACCGAAGGCATGGGCCGATACCCTCGGTCGCAACAGTCTTCACTCCAAAGGTCCTATCGGCGTTAGCGTCAATGTGGGTCAGGATGGTACTTCGACCGCCTCTGACATCGGCTCGCCTTCTGTAGCGCGCTCGCCCAAGGCTGCTGCCGCCACTTCCAACGGAAAGAAGGCGGCTACCAACCGCAAGTCTGGTGGCGGTGCCGCTCACACGAAACCCAACACTGTCATGAGCCTCGAACGTCTGTTGGCCGATGCGCACACTCGCTTCGACGCTCCCGTCACTCATCCTCGCGGTCTTGTCAACAAGGGCAACTTCTGCTTCGCCAACGCTATTCTGCAAACGCTTGTCTACTGCGCTCCCTTCTACAACCTCTTTAGTCTCGTTGGAAGAGAAGTCCCTGCCGACTTTGGCAATGCCACACCGCTCATGGAAGCCGTCATCCACTTTTTGCGAGAGTTTCAGCCCACCCATGCCACCACCACCACCAGCAACTCGCTCCACTCGCCTCAGTTCGCACCCGATGCTTCCGAGCCTTTTGTCCCCGAATTCGTCTACGATGCCATGCGTCTCAACAAGCGCTTCGACCAGATGCGTAGAGGTCACCAGGAGGATGCTGAAGAGTTCCTCGGCTTCTTCCTCGACACGCTCCATGAAGAGCTTATCTCGGCGCAGCGCAGGTCTGCCATCAAACTGGCGCACCCGGCCGGCGGTCCCAATGGCATCCTCGCCAACATGTCCGAAGAGGACAAGAAGCTCAACGGTGTTTCCGATGACGATCTGAGACGTCTGGGCGTGCGCGTCGGCAAGCAGGACACCTCGGGAGACGCCATCGGTCTCGGTCTCGATTCAGCTTTCGACGCGGACGAGATCGTCGAGCGAGAAGTCATGCGTCCCGTCAGTCCATCCGAAGAAGGCTGGATGGAAGTCGGTCAGAAGGGCAAGACGGCCTACACGCGCACCACCTCAACCTCCGAGTCGCCCATCACACGCATCTTTGGCGGCAAACTGCGCAGCGTGCTCAAGACGCCCGGAGCCAAGGACAGCGTGACGCTCGAGCCGTATCAGCCGTTGCAGCTCGACATCCAGCCTACGCACGTCCAGTCGATCGAGGATGCGCTCGTCCATCTCACCGAGCCCGAGATCATCCCGGGCGTGTGGTCTCCCTCGCGTGCCGCCGAGGTCGACGCCACCAAGCAGGTGTTTATTGAGTCGCTCCCACCCGTGCTCGTCCTTCATCTCAAGCGTTTTATCTACGACGAGATTGGCGGCGTGCAAAAGAGTCAAAAGCCGCTTTCGTACGGCACAACGCTCGAGATCGCGCCCGAGGTGTTGAGCCCGGCTATGCGATCGCAGCCTTGCCCGCGCTACCGCCTGTTTGGCATCGTCTACCACCACGGTCGTTACGCTTCGGGCGGACACTACACCGTCGACGTGCTGCGACAGGACGGACACTCGTGGCTGCACATTGACGACACCATGTTCCATACCGTGCCCACCGAACACGTCGTGCGCAACGCAGCCTCGCCCAGCAGGGACTACGGTCACGATGGCCTCGCCTATCTGCTCTTTTACCGCCGCGAGTTGCCTGGAGAGGCCGAAGCTGAGTCGGCATCTGCAGTTGCGCAAACTAACGGTGCGGCGGCAAGCAAGATGGGTGTTCCAGCGGCAGCGTTGGTCAATGGCAACCATGCCGCCACCACCGCCACCCTCAGCTCGGCTGTGGCAGCCAAGACCGCGCCAGCATCAGTTGCGCCAGCAATTTCGGCCAAGAGCAAGCAACAACCGCAGCAGCAGCAGCAGCAGCACAAAAAGACTCCCAACGGTTCGATCAACTCGGCAGCTTCGTCGCCGCGCGTAGCTCAAGCGTCTTCTAAGCCTGGTGCTACGGCGGCGGCGGCGGCACCAAATGCAGCCAAGTCGGTCAAGAGAGTCGTACCTGGCTGGGATCGCTAAAGAAAGCCAGCGCGGGGTCGCAAGGAGCGTTCTGATGGATCCGATACACTTATCACAGTAACTTATCTGATCATTGTCCACATTTTCTATTGCAATTGCAGCATCGCATTCTTCACACTCTCGATTGGTTTGGCGAGACAGAGATTTGATTACATCGAGAGAAACAAGACTAACTGAACGGAGAACAAGAAAAACAAACAAAAGAAAATGTTCTTTGACACGACGGCACGACGGAAAAGGGGGATGGGGGGGAAGGTTAAGATTCGGCGTCGATGGGGACTTGGTTAGCAGGGGCGGGGTGTTGCCCATGGGAGCCGAGGTGGATGGGTCTCCTCCACGACCACGTGCGTCACCGGGGTATTGAGCGTTGGAAGTGTCGTTGGAAGGAGGTGGTGAGAGGTCGAGCTCGACGGTTGTGGGATCGGCGGGCGGGAGGGTTGCTCCGGGCGCGGCAACGGCGGGGGTGGTTTTGCTAGGGAGGGGGGTGTCTTCCGGATCGGTGGTGGTGGTGGTGGTATCTTTGGCGTAGTAGCGTGAAGTGGTGGCGGCGGTGGATCCGGTGGTGGTGGAGGGAGTATCGGTGGAAGGGGTGGTGGTTGAAGGAGTGTCGGTGGATGGCGTTGTAGTTGAAGGTGTCGTAGTTGAAGGGGTGTTAGTGGACGGCGTTGTGGCAGCAGGAGTACCAGTCAAAGGCGTCGTCACCGTCGACCCCGACCCACCGCTGGCGGGAGTAGTAGGAGTAGTAGGAGTAGCAGGCGTGCTAGTCGAAGGGTTAGCAGGAGCATCCCAAGCTCTCGGGATCAGCGCAACGGGCAAGATCCACGTCGCACTCAACACGACACCCTGACCTTTGTTAAAGCTCTTGATCGTGTCCCAACTCCAACCGATAAACGTACTGATATAACCCGTTGTTGGAGCGATAGCCTTGAGAATCGTCACCACGGCAGCGAACGAAGCGGGCAGTCCAGCGGGGACATTGTTCAAAATGTAGGTCAAGCACTTGTTGAACAAGTTGGCGATCTTTTCGGCTTCGTCTACGTCACCATCCATCGAGTCGAGTACTGCTTGGGGAAGGTAGAGGTTGTAACCCCACCAAGAAGCGTGGATCGAGACTTTGGTCGAGCTGGGCACCCACACACGCTTTTGGCCGCCAGCTGCTGCGTCGCCACTGCCACCCGTGGCAGGTGTACCTTCCGAAGAGGGAGTGGACGACGACTTCTTGTGCACCCAAGGCATCCAACTAGGCCACTTGATCTCAAACGAGTTGGTGCTGAACGCAGCGCTGTTAGGATCCGTGTAGGCCGAAAGCGAGAGGTAGTTGGGCACAAACTTGCTCCCTCCTCCTCCTGGACTCAAAGCGGCCGAAGACGCCTTGTGATGCAACCCGCTACCGCCCGAAGCCTTACCGACCAGGTTGTCAAACTTGTACTTGACACCAGCGCCGATATCTTCGAACAGACTCTGAGCGTTTCCGTTGAAAAAGTTGTGGCTCTGTAGGACTTCGGTGGGCACAACGACGCTCTTTGCCAGCTCGACATTGGTGCAGTCAATATCGCAAGAGAGCGTTATGGCGTTCCACAGGCCATCGTCTTCCAAACCGTTGCTGCTGCTGGCAGATTTAGCCGACAGCGTAGAACCATTCTGACCGGGAATTCGACCCCACGAAGCACCGGCAGGCAGGCCATCAAGCGAGGACCAAACCGTACCCACGCCCGTCCAACGCTCTTCCTCAGCCCGACGACGCACCACGGTACCCGAGGGGACAAACGAGGTAGCAGCGCGACTCGCCTGTTTCTTGGCCTCCAACGCCTCCGCCTGAGCACGAAGCTTGTCGCAGTTCATGATGGAGCTGTCCGAGATAAAGTCGATCAAGTCGGCATTCGACACGCGACTGAAAAACGGCGGGCCCGGTTTGAGCATGGACGCGATCTTTTGAGCCACTTCATCGGGAGTCAGCTGTTTTCCAGAGATGGAGAAAGCCTCAGTAGAAGCGGAAGCACTGTAGGTACCAGCGGTAGCAGAAGAGGCGGGTCCGGCGCCTCGAGCGGGTACACCGGGGTATCCATGTCCGCCTGTAAAGATTCGAGATTTGGGCGAAAGGAAGGCAGAGACGTGCGGGTTCTCGGCAAGGCGCACTGTCTTCTTGTGGGGGGAGCTGTGCGGGCTCGGATGGTTCGAGAACGAGGGCTTCTTGGAGATGCCTGGCATTGTCGTTTCTAAAGTCGCAAGGATCGCAGAGAAAGCCGTATCAAGAATCGTGCACGACGCAAGCTGATGCGGTGTTCAGCCAGGTGTTGGTCGAACTGCGATGGTAGCTGTATGCGTAATGAGCTGGACGTGTAGGCTAGGATCGAGGTGTGAGGAGTGGAAGTGAACAGAGAAGGTGGTCGTCAACCAGAGCAAAGAGCAGTGAGTATGGCCAAGGATGTCTAACAAGACTGGAGAGGAGAGGGTTGGGAAGGAGGATCGGCGGAGCTTGATCGACGCAGGACGAGTGTATATATTGACCCGTACAATCAGGCGACTCTCCACAGCACAGACACACTAAGCACTGAGACAGGAGGAGAATAGACAGCACGGGCGGAGCATGCAGCACCACAAAGGTGAAGCGGAAGGCAGTGCCGGACAGCAACGTCTACAACGAGCTTAGACGCTTGACAAGCAAAAACTTACAAAGTATGGGCAAGTGGATGTCAGCGAAAACTCTACGCTTTGGTCCCGGCTTGGCAAGGCAACTTATGCTACGTTCATTCTAGCGTCCTACCAGAAGAGGGGAGCGCTTCTGCACAGGGCGCTGCCTTTAAGCACAAAAGGTTGATGACGAGGGCTGTAGGCCACAGAGGGTCTTGGTCCTCTTGGCAGCCCAACCGCATGATGGTTAGACTCTACTCAGCGTTGACGACCGTGTGACCGATGACACCAAGCCGCGAGGTTGGAGAGTTGCTGCAAAGCTATTGAGCTTGATTCTACGCTGCATGCTATAGACATTATTTGGATCTCCACAATCACCTTGGTCTCTGCTTACCACGCGCACACGGCCTTACCCTCTTGTTGCTTGATTAATTCACATCTTCTGTCGCTTATATCATGGACCACACCGCTGAAAGGGGTTCTTGACACACTCACTGTCAAAGCCACCCGCCGAGAGACAAAGGAAGAATGTGGTGGCTTTGCATAGCAATGGCTGCAAAAGGATCGCCAAATTTGACAGTTGAGAAGGCTGTCTCGGCTGTATGCAAACGACCCCTAAATCAACAATTCCGCTTTTCTTAGCGCGCCGCGTTTCTTGGCCAAATTTGGAAAGTCAAAACTGGAAAATTGACCAGTGTCAGATCGGAAAACGGAAACGAACTATCGGGGATAAGAATGTCCAAGATCGACCCGACGAGCTCTTGACAAACCTACGAAGGAGCCGGCTCTTTGACGGGTGTTGTACAAGAAGTTTCGCCTTCTGTCAGTCTATGTCATTCTAGAGACGAGCTGGCACAAAACAGTGGGTTGGAAACCAATATGACCTTAGTCTCATCTTAGAACTTGTACACCTGGTCAGCCTCGTAGCCGAGCTTGGCAAGCAAACCCTTGAGCTCGCCCTGGCTACCCTTGGGTCCCTTTCCACCGCTAATAGCCTCGACCTGAGGAGGAGGGCCGCAGACAAAGATCTTGGTCTTGCTGGCCAGTTCGGGCTTGGGCAGGTGCTTGGTGACCACTTCGGGCGTGACATAGCCCTCAAAGCCGTTGAAACCCTTGGGCAGCTTGTCCAATCCGTAAACGATGGTGAAGCGGTCGTCCGACTTGGCAAGCTTGTCAAACTCTTCGCGCAGCAGGATGTCCTGTTCGGTCTTGTTCGAGTAGATCAGCGTGACTTTGGTGTTGTCCGAGGGGTTCGAAGCGATGTCCTGGATGACCTGGTACATGGGCGTGATGCCGGAACCGCCGGCGATCATGCCGATCGACTCGAACTCGTTGGCCTTGTAGGGGAACTTGGCGATGGGACCCTTGATGGCGAGCTTGTCGCCAGGCTTCATCGAGTGCATGTAGGTCGTCATCTTACCGTTAGGGTACTTTTTAACGAGGAAGTCCATGTGTCCAGCAGTTTCGGGCGAGGTGATGGGAGTGTAGGGGCGGATGACGTCCTTGCCCGCATCGTCCTTGAGACCACCATCGACGGCCTTGACGACGACGGCAGATGCGACGCTCATGCCGGGCTTCTTGCCATCGGGCAGCTCAAACACCAGCGTAGCTGAGTCGTGGTTGTACGGCTTGATCTCCTTGAGCGTGAACTCGACAAACTGGTCCTTGTTGAGCGCACCACCCTCGACAGCGCCCTTTGCCTTGTCAGCAGCCTCCTTGTCCGTTTCCTGAATCTTGTTCGAGACCTTCTTGGGGTCGTCAAAGCCGCCGAGTCCGTACCATGCGCCGATACCAGCAACACCGCCGAGAGCCAGCACCAGAGGCAGGTTGGAACTGCCCGAAGGCTTGCCTGCCTCGGTAGCGTACTGACGCACAGCAGGTGCCTTGGAACGAAGGCTCGAGCGAGCGGCCTGGCCGAGCGAAGACGAGAGGACGGGTCGGATGAACATGTTGTGCGTGACGGAGTTTCGGAAAATTGAGGGTGAATCGGTGGTAGAAGCAAAGGAAGGGTCGAGCAGCTTACTATACTTCAAACCATCAGTTTAGATCATCGGATCGGCCTGGAGCTCTGTTGCACTCACAGCTGGCTGGCTGGCTGACCGTCTCTCGCTCGTCGTCTCTTCCGATGGCAGCGATCCATCTCAGCTTTTGCTTTGCTCTGCTTTCCGTTCTGAAAAGTGGAGGAAATTCAGGTCAAGAAAATGAAAATGGAAATTCACGTCATCCTGCTCTCGGTTTCGCCTTTTTCCGAATGTATTTTTCAAGCGGGTCTGTGCCTCGATCGCAACTTCGATTCAGCTTAGTCACTGCACGTCATCCAAGGGTCGTCGAAACTCTAACAACTTCATTTTGGAAAAAAAAAAGCTTTTTTGTCCGTCCGAGAAGAAAGGGCGAGAAAAGGGTTCTCTCTGAACAGCATCGCCTTTTGCTTTCCGCTCTTTCTCCATCACCTGCAACAGGCCTTGCTGCTCACTGCTGCAAGATGGCTGCGGCGACCCTGATTCGCAAGGCACTGCCTCAACTCGACGATCCCGTGGTCGATTATCTCGATGGATACATCAATGATGTCGCCGACGACCCTACCGAAGACCTCTTTGAGACCGTGGTGAAGCCCATGCTGGAATCGGCCTGCATCTCGGACCCGTCCTCGTCCAAGCAAGTGCATTCCCTCCTACCCAAGCTGCTCGAGCTCATCCAGTCCAAACTGCCAGACGATGCCGATGCAGCCAACGCCTCTGGACTCACTCGTCTCGACAAGGTCGTCGACATGCGCAATACCGAAATGTCGCGCACTTCCGGATTCGACTCGGCTGGCGGTGTCGACATCGCGCTCGGCACAACGAAACAGAACCGCTCCACCGTCGACGTCAAGAAGCTCGAAAAGCAGGAAGCCAAGACGCGTGCCAAGCTGGCCAAACGTGCCCAACGCGATCTGTACGAATCGAGCAAGCTCGTTCAGCAGAGCAAACAACAGGCGAGCTACGAAGAGCTCTTTCTCAAAGTCAACCCGCTTGAAAGTATCGGAAACAAGGGCAAGAACAAGGACATTCACTTGCCCAATATCGATGTCAACTTCGGCAGCAATCGCATCCTCTCCAACGCTACGCTCACCATCAAGGCCGGTCGTAGAGCCGGTCTTATCGGTCGCAACGGTGTGGGTAAATCTACGCTCTTGCGCAACATGGCTTTGCGAGAGATCCCCATCCCTACGCAGATCTCGATTCTGTACGTCGAGCAGGAGATCGTTGGTGACGACACTCCCGCCATCGAGAGCGTGCTCAAGGCCGACGTGTGGCGTGAGAAGCTGTTGCAGGAGGAGGCCGAGATCAATGCGGAACTTCAGAAGCTCGAAGATTCGGCTGCAGCTGCAGTCGCTGCTGCCAACGCTGCCGCCGCCGCTCAAGCCCAAGGGGAAGATGGTGGCGACGACGCTGCTGGTGCTGCTGCAGGACTCTCGCGCGGTTCGGCAGTGGACATGCCCACGCGACAACGTGAAATCAAACGAGAAGAGCTCTCGGCCCGCCTTGGCGAAGTCCAAGCCAAGCTGGTCGACATGGAAGCCGAAACGGGTCCCGCACGAGCCGCCTCGCTGCTCAACGGTCTCGGCTTCAAGACGGAAGACCAACAACGCGCCACAAAGACCTTCTCCGGTGGATGGAGGATGCGTCTCGCCCTCGCACGTGCGCTCTTCTGCAAACCGGACCTGCTCATGCTCGATGAGCCTTCGAACCATTTGGATCTGAACGCGCTCGCTTGGCTCGAAGACTACTTTGTCAACGACTACGAGGGTACGCTTCTGGTCGTATCGCACGACAGGGCGTTTTTGAACCGCGTAGCTACCGACATTATCCACATGCACAGCGAGAGATTGGACTACTACAAGGGCAACTTCGACCAGTTCTATCAGACCAGGGAGGAGAGGCGTCGCAATCAGCAGAGGGAGTACGAGGCGGTGCAGCTGCAACGTGCGCAGCTGCAGGCGTTTATCGACCGGTGGAGGGTCAATGCTAACCGCGCTGCACAGGCGCAGAGCAAGATCAAGCAACTCGAAAAACTGCCGAATATCGAACCGCCGGAGGACGACGATGTGGTGCACTTCCGTCTGCCCGAGACCGAGAAGCTGCCTCTGCCGTTGTTGCAGATCAGCAACGTTACGTTTGGTTACAGACCGGACAGGCTGTTGCTCAAGAGCGTCGATTTCGACATTACGCAGCAGAGCCGTGTAGCCGTGGTGGGGCCGAACGGAGCGGGTAAATCGACGCTGATGAAGCTGCTCATGGGCGAAATCACGCCGTTGCAGGGTGATCAGAAACGAAACAGTCGTCTTCGCGTTGGATTCTTCAGCCAGCACCACATTGATCAGCTCGACCTCAACGCCAACCCCGTCACGTTCCTCCAATCCAAGTATCCGGGCAAGACGGAGCAAGAGTACCGCTCGCACCTCGGCGCATTCGGAATCAAAGGTATGACAGGTCTACAGAAGATCGCGACGCTTTCGGGAGGTCAAAAGTCGCGCGTTGCTTTCGCACACATTTCCATGATGCGCCCGCACGTGTTGCTGCTCGACGAACCCACCAACCATTTGGATACCGAGGGTTTGGACGCGCTCTGCGAGGCGATCAAGAAGTTCAACGGTGGTGTGATTTGCATCTCGCACGACGAGACGTTTATTCACAATTGTCTGGAGGAGTTGTGGGTTGTTGACGATGGCAAGGTCGAGAAGTTCAGTGGTGATGTAGCAGAGTATAAGAGGATCATCTTGTCCAAGAATAAGGATCGGGCCGCACGGCCTTAGCTTGATCCTCTGCATGTAATCAGCCGCTTCGAGGGGACGCATACTCAATCAATCTCGACTTTGCTCTCACTCCATCTCGCACACAACGTCTGATCCGCACCCTAAAACCTGAACCAACAACTGACCATTTCTTCACATTAACCCAACCGCCTGGCTCTGGTGCTAAAACGTCGCACTGGCATTAGCACAGCTCGCCACACCACCAAAGAGGTTCATCGGCCAACTGGCAAAATAAAACTCCCACCTGCCCAACTGCCTACACGTCTCTGCCAAGGCTTCCAAATCAAAAAGCTCACCGATAGGCATCCCCCACATGGCCAGAAGCGTCTCATGTAACATACATTCGCCCTTCTTTGTCGGTCTCGCTTCAAACGCCGGACTGTCCCCCGCGACGGCGGCAAAATGATGGTTCCACAAAAACTCCTTCATCTGCTCGCTCTGTTCGACACCTGCAAATTCCATTCCTGGCCCGCCGGACGAGGGAGCGGGGTTGGACCATTCGGCGCGTTCATCGGGGGAGAGAGAGTAGTAGCGCGCGGTAAAGCCGGATCGGATGAGCAAGATGTCGCCGCGACGTAGGATGACATTTTGATGTTTAGCTGTAGCGAGGAGGTCGTCGACGGTGACGCGGAAACCCGTGCTTGGATCGTACCCTTTGCCTGCGCCGTGAGCGGGCCAGTGGGACCACTTGTAGTCTTCGCGTTTGACATGATCGGTGCCGTGATGCGAGAGGTAGTCAAACACATCCAGCAGCACGCCTCGTCCGCAGATCCCGTGTTGCGCGAGATGATGGATACCAAGTGCGTTGCGCTTCTTTGCTTGCTCGGAATTCCACGCTTGCGGATCAGCAGGTTGAGGCGAAGTGTCGTCGAAGGTGTCTTGGATGCTGGCACGCGAGGCCCCGCCGTAAAAGACGTTCAAAGGCATGTGTCCGAAATGACGCAGTCCGTCCCACTGCGAGCCGCTCTGCGTATTGAGCTCGAGGATCTCATCGCTGACGGGCACCTTGTCGTCGTCGCGAACCACGACGTCTGGCTGTTTGGCTCGGATTCCAGCAATATAGGCATCGCGTGGAGCCGTGTAGCCAGGACCACCCTTGCCGAATGGCTTGTGCGTCAAGGCTTTGCGACGGAAAAAAGGTTCAGCGGGAAGATGGACGGGCCAGTTGAGCGAGACGGTGCGACCGACTTTGACCTGCTCCTTGGTAGCTTTGAGAACGAGCGACTCGGTAAGGAGGTTGATGGTGCCTAGCTGATCACCGGGACCCCAGACATCCCATGCACATCCGGGCCAGCCGCCGTGCGAGGGAAGATTCTTGTAGTCTGGAAGAGCTGCGGTTGCCCACTTCTCGAAAGATGCTTTCGCGGAAGTGTTGAAGGAAGATGAGGATGAGGCGGAAGAAGAGCGGGAAGAGGACGAGGAGATAGCACTCAACAGGCTTGGAGCTTGCTGAGCCGACCAAGTGGCCAAGCCCAATTGGGACGCGATGGCAGCCAGTCTTCGTCTTGCGTGCAGAGGCGACTCGTACTCGGCCAGTGGACGACGTGCATGTAGAGGAGATTCGTACTCGTACCATGCCTTGTTGGAGGAGCTGCTGTTGGCGTGCTTTTCCTTGTCAGCGCTGGAAAAGGCGTTCTTTGTGGAGAGCGCCATAGCTTGAAGCAAGCCGGCGGTCTGATGGGCAGCAGCGGTGTGGGTCGACTTGACCGTCTTGGCCACCTGCTGACCTGCTTCTGCGACGGTCTCGGTTCCCTTTTGCGCTGCTTGCGCTGCTTGCGCTGCTTGCGCTGCTTGCGTGGATGCTTGCACTGCTAGACCTCCAAATCGGCTGGCGATGGAGGCGATGCGTTGCCGATTCGATTCTTCGTCAACGTCATGCTGGTGGGGGTTGCGGTTGTCGTCATTGTTAGCAACCTTGCTGTTGGGATCGACCATTGTCGTCGGTGGTGCGCTGTGCAGAAATTGAATTGGTGGAAGTGGGTGATGAGAAAGCGAGAAAGCGGTATGTCTCTTTTGGAGCAAAGGTGAGAGTATATATGCCTCACCAGCGAGTCGTCACTCGCTTTCACGTCGGAATAGCTCCGATGTCACACTCGACAGCGGTACAATCACATTGAGCGTCGGCGATTGCGAGCGGGCCAACTGAAGTATGATTAGAGTCAAAACACTGAGACAGTGCCGCGCTCTCAGCTACACTAGCCTTTCAACTCAGTCAGCGTCGAGTCCAAGTCGCGGCTGCATGAGTGAGTTGCAGAACCCCGGCGTCTACTTGGAAATCATGAGAGTGTTACACCTCTGAGACGAACATTTTTAAAGTTTAGATCATGACTCGCAGGGTTCAACGAGCAAAACGTGCTTTCTTCTTGTTCGTGCGTCGAACAGAAACTTTGTGTCATTTGAACCGAGTCCACCATATCGATTCGACGACAAGCTCGCACTCGCCCTCTTGCTCTGGCACAATCAGCAAACCACGTTTATGCAGCGTGTACGGCTCTCGTCACTCGCATTCCGTCCTATCCGCATATCATTGCCGCGCGCTTTAATGAGGTTCACCGTTTGTGGTCCACCTCTGCGCAATCACTCGCCTGCATCGCCAACGTCGTCGTCTCGAACGCTAGCTGGCACAAGGTCGCAATCAAGCATCGCAACAATGTCGACCTCTGCAGCTGGGACTGCTCCATCTGAGAGCAGAACAGGCTCGGCTCACACCTACGATGATGCCATCGACGCACTCAACTCGCTGCAGAGCAATGCTGCCACCATCGAAGCACTTCGCAAGTCAGGTGGTCGCCTACTCGACTTTGCCATTCCCGAAATGGTCGAGTATCTCGAACGAATCGGCTACACCACTTTGGATCTCAACCGACTCAACGTCATCCACATCACGGGTACTAAAGGCAAAGGCAGCACTTCGGCGTTTGTCGATTCGTTGCTACGTCAACTCACCCCTGTCCATTCCAAGCCAAAGGTCGGACTCTATACCTCACCGCACATGACGAGCGTTCGCGAACGAATCCGTATCAATGGACAGCCTGTTTCGCACCAGCTTTTCACGACTTACTTTTGGCAGGTCTGGGATCGATTGGAGCAAAATCCGACACGCAAGTTTGACCTCACACCGCTGCGACCCGTCTATTTCCGCTTCTTGACGCTGCTTGCCTTCCACATCTTTCTCTCGGAAGGCGTACAACCCGTCATTCTCGAGGTTGGAATCGGTGGCAAATACGACTCGACCAACATTGTGCCCAAATGCGTCGTTGCCGGTATTACACAGCTCGGCTTGGACCACACGGCCATCCTTGGCAACACTGTGGAAGAGATTGCAGTGCAAAAGGCAGGCATCTTTAAACCACAGGCTCCAGCCGTGTGTTGGGCGCAACAGCCAGGTAAGGCGCTCGAGGAGGTGGATCGTATCGCAAACGAGGTCGGCGTAAGCGACCTCAAGATTGTCGATGTGCATCCTGCTCTTGCGTCAAAAGCTGCCGCGCTGGGATCCGAGGATGCAAACACCGTCAGCCTTGGATTGCCAGGATTCCATCAAACAACGAATGCAAGCGTGGCGTTGGAGTTGGTCAACGCATATCTCGACTCGGAAGCAGGCAAGGCTGTATTCACAGAGTCATCGCATCGAGCTTCGACATTGACGCCTTGGCAACACAAGGGGCTGCAGGAGGCCAGGTGGCCAGGAAGGTGTCAGACGGTGCCCTCTTGGCGTCCAGGTTTGGGCTTGACGTGGTATTTGGACGGAGCGCACACCACCGACTCGCTCAGCGTCTGCCTCGGCTGGTTTACCGCGGTCCAGCAGCGCCAGGCACAGGCGAAGCGCAACAAACGCATCTTTGTATTCAATTGCACCAACGGGCGTAGCGCACACGAGCTGCTCTCGTCTGTGCTCGATGCTGTTGAGAGGGGTCTCGGTGGGCAGCCTGGATCATCGAGCCATGGCACATCACGATACTCGCTGGCCAAGGACTATTTCGACCAAGCCATCTTTACCACCAACATTACATTCGAAGGAGGTGGATGGTCGTCGGAGCTGACTTCCAAGCTTTTGGACGACGCGGATCTGGCCAACTTGACTGTGCAGAATCAGCTGGCCGAGACGTGGAAGCAGTTGGTGCCCGAATCGTCGACCGAGGTGCGCATCACGCCGAGCATCCAGGCGATGCACAACCACGTGCTCGAAGCGGCACAGAATCAACAAGTCGACTGCCTTGTCAGCGGATCGCTTCACTTGGTTGGAGGCGTCATGGCGCATTTGCAGCAGAGCGGATGTCTGGACGATTCGCTTGTATCGACTGTCAGCCCTTGAGTGGCGAGGCTAGGGCGAAAACGATTGAAGGAAAAGCATGGACATGGTTTCAACACCACGGTCACCGGAATATTTTGTGCAATAGAGGGATCACGTCACCTTGTACAATTTCAGCAGCAGCAGCAGCAGCAGCAGCAAAACACCATCAGCATCACTCGTTTGAGCTCGCTTGTGCTGAGTTGGACACAGTGCTGTCGATCAGATGGAGGCGAAGTTGCGCTGTCACATGTGCAGTACGGATGAGGGAACAAGCGGTCTGTCCGCAAAGGCAGTCATTGGTCGACAGCAAAACAGAAAAGCGGCGCAAGGGGTATGCTGCAGCCGCAGCAGCAAGCTTAAGCCCCTGTTTCTTTGCTGGCGACAACAGGCTGCCACGCTGCCAACGCTCAACAAGGGTCCTCACCAAGAAAAAACAAAAACAAAAAAAAAAAAAAAGTTCAACGTCAATCCACAACAAGCCAAATCACCGCGTCATTTCTGACAGCCGTCGATCCCGATTTAAATAAAAATTAATCGAAAATAAAAATGTGCTCTCAGATCACAGTCACAGTGGAGATTTTGCATCGGCTCACACCGACAACCTTACGCCCATCGTGACCAACCGGAGCGGGGCCTCTCAGCACAGCACAGCACAGCACAGGCCAGCAGCTGTGATACTTGATTCGGCAGCCCACTTTGGCTAGCGAGACAATAGACAGAGGCTCGAGGGAAGAGCGGCGGTGGTGAACGAGCAGAGCACGACGCTTTGACCGCTTTGTGGGAACAAAAAGCGAAAAAGACCCCTGAGTGGTGTGCGAAAATTGACCCCTTTTTCGAGCACAGCTGCACCACACTTTGCTTGAATTCCACACTCCGCCACTCGCAAGCTGCTGCCGTACTGTACTGTACATTTCCACTTTGGCTTTGGCTTTGGCTTAGCTTGCCCTGACTCTGTTGCTCTGACGACCCTGACTGATCCACACTGCACTCAATTGTGCCTTTGGCCTCTCACTTCTGCTCATCCATATCAACCGACTCTGCTTTGCCTTTCTTCCTCCGTCATCGTCACCATCACCATCCCCACCTTTCTCCTCTGTCTCGCATTTGGGTTTTCTCTCTCGCATCTGCTTCCGACCTCTCGTAACGACATGCAACGTTTCTTCAATTAACCATCGCAACACCTTTCATCTTCGTTCTGCACGGCGCAACCCTCCCACTCAACCATCCTCTCGAGTCCTCTGCGGCAAACAACTCTTCAGGAATCGGCTCTCATCTCGGACACTCCCTCTCCTGGAATCCCGCCTCGACCAAGTCTTGCCGGCACAGCTTCCTCGTCACGCCGTGCCGCACTTTGGCTGGCATCTTACGACCACCACGACGTCTTTACAACCACATCCAAGATCATGATGTCGACCGATTCCATTCACCACGCTTTCCGCGGCCTCGACCTCTCGGATCCTCAGCATGATCCCAGAAAGCAGCATCAGCATCGATCGCAACAGCAGTCTATCCACACAAACACCGGCGCGCTTCGTTCGCCAACTATCGTCACCACGGATCTACCGGGACAGCCCGGCTACAACTCCAACAACCTCGGCGCCTCTCATCCTGCCAACAACGCACAATCGCCCGCCTCGCTCGGTCAGAGTGCCGCTGCTCGCTTCGAACGCTTTTTCCCCCCCTCTCCCAACACCACCAGTTCCAACCCTTCTTCCGCTGGTCAGACTTTTACCAGCTCCATCGGCTCCGCCGCTGGTCTAGCCACCAACGGTGCCTTTGGAAGCTTCGGCCATAGCCTCGCTCCGGGCAGCATGGGCAGCTCCAGCATCGGTTCCGGTCACTTTGGCTCCAACAGCAACGGCCCTCGCAAGGCGTCCAGTCGTGCTGCCATCCCTTCACAGTGGAGTGCTCCCGACCCTGCCTCGCTCAACCCTCCTTCTGGTGCATCGCCGCCCAAAAACACCGCTTCCCCATCATACCCGCACCAGGCCGATTCCGCAAACGGTGGCGACGACGATGTCATCCCCACCGCCATCGTCGTCAAAAACATCCCCTTTAGCGTAAAGAGGGAGCAGCTGCTTCAGATCATTGAGGATCTTGGCATTCCCATGCCCTATGCCTTCAACTATCACATGGACCAAGGTGTCTTCCGCGGTCTAGCTTTCGCCAACTTCCACAGCGCCGAAGAAGCCGATGCTGTCGTTGCTGCACTCAACGGCTTTGACGTCAGCGGTCGCAAGCTGCGCGTCGAGTACAAAAAGGTGCTTCAGGCAGGTGAGAAGGAGCGCATCGAAAAGGAAAAGGCCATCAAGCGAATGCAGAGCATGCAGCTCGAAAAGGAACGAGAGCGCGAACGACGAAGACAGAACGACGAGTATGCTGCCAACGCCTACCTCATGCCAGGGTACAGCGGCAGTGCCACTCATCTCGCACCCTCCGATGCGTACCTTGCCGCCGATTCCAACACTGGCTCGCAACAGTACGACGGCGGTGTGCTTGCTCCGCTCACCGCAGACTCGCTCAGAAAGGTGCCATCGTCGCAGCGTCTCGCAGCTGCTGTCGAGCGACCTACGGGACCTTCCTCCTCAACAAGCAACCCCGGTGTCAGTGGTGGCGCTGGCGCTGCTCCAACCAGGAAAGAAGAGCTCGATCTTAACGATGCTGCCACGCTCGAGATCTACTCGCGCGTCTTGCTCTTCAAAGACGATCGTATGCGGGACGAGCTCTCGTTTTCACGCAGTCTGACACCGCTCGAGCGCCGCACTGTGCACTTGGTCGCTCAGAGGCTGGGTCTCTTCCACTACTCGATGGGCGAAGGCGATGAGCGATACGTCATTGTCACCAAGAACGATGTCAGCTCTCAGCCCCGTCCTCTTCGCACGCAGGCATCCACCATTGGTCGCACACAGCGGTCCACGGGCATTGACGCTGCTGGCACGGGTGGGTTCTTGGGCCCGGGCAGTGCAGCCACCACTGGACGCACGGGTTTGCGTTTGAAGAAATCAGCTCCAGACATGAAGCGTGATCGCGACGGCTCCACCGGCTACAGCGGTGGCAACGGCTATCTCCATTCCAACGGTAGCTTAGCAGCGCGCAAGTCAAACTCGAACCTTCGCGACGGCTACTCGTCCACCTCGGGTCGCCGTGCGCTCAACAGTAGCAGCGGTGTAGGAGCTGCGGGATTGCAGAACCTCTTTTCGTCGCCTTTCGACGCCCCTCCCGTCCCAGCTTTGCCAGAAGGCTCGAACAACTCGTCACCGACGCATTCGAGTCTGCTGCGTCAACCGCGTGGACCACCCGCTCCGGGATTGGACGTGCGCAACTTTGCAGTGCGCTCGCGTGTGCCCACTTCCAGCAGCGCTAGCGGTAGCGGGGCCGGAAGCACTACCCCTCCTCCGCACGGAGCGTTTCAGTTGCATGTCGATGGATCTCCGACTAAGACCGGAGGTGGATATCAGGATTTGCAGGCTACTACGCATGATCCGTTGGAGTTTTAGTTCTCACACATTGTTAGCACGTTTTAGCAGTATAATGATAAGCATTGCATTTCAAGTGTCGAGGGTGTGCTGCGAGGAGCCATCTTGTACTTCAAGGCTTGTTTTGAGTGAGTGAACGAACGAGTGAACGAGTGTGTGACCGGGTGAGCGAGTGATGGATAGGCAACATAGTTACGACATGTGTACATTTCGGTGAGATCATCTCGTGTGAAGCGACTGCAGTGGGGGTTCTACGAGAATCGATCAGCAAGACTATTCGAACCACCTAGGCGGTCCTTGAGACTGCTATTGATGCGATCAGCCAGATTGCCCTTTTCTTCCCACCGATCGTTGAACCCGCCGGGAGCCTTCATCCTGCCGCGACCCTTGACTTTGACTCTTCCATCGCCGGATGTACGTGTGGGGGAGAGTTCTCTTCTGTATCGATCTTCAGACGCTTCCGCGCGGCGGTGGGAACGTCGACCTCCACGAGGAGGGTGTGAGTCGTTGTTGAGCGAATCGTAAGCGTCGTGCGTCCATCTGTCTTCATCTGTGCGTCTGCTGTGGCGTCTATCCCCACCGCTGCGACGTGATGAAAGACGATCCATCAGATCTCCACCGTCTCTCCTGCGTGCTTGTACAGCGTCAGCCATCATCTCTCCCGCTTTGCGTTCCGGTTCCGGATCTCTAGAGTGTAGATATTGATCGAGTTTGGAATCCAGTTCTTCCATCCTCCTCCTATCGTCGCGTCTACGTGCTTCGCGTCCCTGCTCTTGCGGTTTGTAATCGGGGAACAATTCGATACTCTCTCTCACTTCACCGACTTGCAGCAGCTTGGGTACGATCTCACGTCCTGCTTCGTAACCGTGACGCTTGTACCACTGACTGCGTGTCGACGCGCGGGACTCTTTACGGTCAACGTCAGTGACAGCGTGACGCAGCCAAAGTGCGGAACGAAGTTTGTGCAGATCGCGAACTTCGCGAGACTCTAGCTTGCCTCGACGGTCGGCTTCCTCCAACTCGCGATAGATCTCGGGCACATCATCCGGCAACGAGGATACGGCGTCTTGAATGCGATTTTGCTCCTCCAGCTCCGTTGCCGCTGCTTGGCGTTCGACGTGGTTGTAGAGTTTCGCTGGGATGCGATGCGCTTTGCGTGGCGTGACGAGCGAGGTGATGAATTCCGAGTGCCATGAATCGGGCTCGTACTCGAGCAGGGTATCGATGTTGGGTAGTGGTGTGATTTGGTCGTCGGCGGGCTGCATCTCGTTGTCGGCAGAAGGTGCGGGGAGTAGGTACTCGAGACCGAGACGTGCTGACCGCTCGTCGGCGAATACGATTTTACACCGCTGGTCGTCGATCCATTCGAGACCCAGCGGTTGGGCGCCAAAGTGGGTGAGGTAGGCGAAGAGACGAGATGTGGAAAGTTGGGTGATGGGCAGGCCTTCGATGAGCAGCGTTTCGAGCCGGATGTCGCTGCCTCCTTCGACGGCGGGCGGATCGGGTGCTTCAGAGGGTGGTCCCGAGCCGACTAGGGCCGCGTCATCCAGGTTTATTTCTGCGCTAGGAAGAGGTGTGGGTCCACGCTGTGCGCCTGCTTCAACGGCTTGGTCGGCAGGCATCGCGTAGAAGCGCGACCCTTGCTGCTGCTGCTGCCGCGACTGGGAATCGTCGTCCATGGCATCGTCCTGCATCGGTGCGACGGAGGTTGGGTCGGCGTCCGCTGAGCCGTAGTCGAGTGCTATGTCCGCCATGATGTGCTGTGATCCTCGCTTGGTTTTGCTGGGCGATGTCGTGGAGATGCAAGGATGGACGATGAAAGACGTAATGCAACAGAGACGCGCGCCAGGAGAGAAACCAACGCTGCCCGATTCCAGCCAACAAGATAGAGATCGGGGCTTGATTTCCGATTTGAATTTGGACCCTTTCCAGCCTGCGTCACCCCGCACCGAGCGAAAGAAACGCGCGTTTTGTCACTTTTTTGGCTTGCAATTGCTGTGTGCCTTTCTCATGCATTGACCCTCTCCAAGTGTGACACGCACATTTCAACCATTTGAATCGACTCTTGACTCCCACATAACACACTTACAGCTTCTCAAACAAACGCTTTTCCTTTTATCTGCTGTTGACAGGAGAAAACGACTCCCGCTCTGAGCTGGCTCAGCACACGGCAACAAGTGGGTGCTCAAATGATATAAAGTAGGATTATCCTCACGACCAAAAGCGGGTCGTACCTCTTCCCTTTGCTCCCTCGTGCGACCCTCGTCCTATATCTACGGTATTCACGAAATGAGCCGCTCTCCGGTCAGGCGTCGCTCGGGAGACCTCTCGCCTCCTGTCGACAAGAACAACCCCATGGAGACGCACAGCATCACCTTCGAGTGGCCGCTGCACGATCTCAAGCAGCACTTTGACTCTTCCAACAACGATGCCAAGTCCAAGGTGATCAAGTCGGTCCCCTTCGGCCAGGGGAAATGGACGGTGCTCTTTTACGCCCAATCCGGATTGCAGCAGTTCTGCTCGCTCTACTTGAACGCCGAACCTACTCCCGAAGAAAAGAACCAGAACAAGTCACCCTGGGACACGTATCTCGCCTCGAGCAGTCCCAATCGATCCCTCGCTTCTCTCTCGGAGAAAGCTGGCAGCAGCTCGGACGACGGATGGACGCGTCAAGGGCTCTTCCGCTTCGCCTTCAAGATCCTCACACTCAACAAAGGCGTCGTGCTCGCCACCAAGGAAGCCTGCAACCATGCCTTCAGCCACAAGACGTCCAACTGGGGATGGGCCCAATTCGCCTCTCGCGACACCGTCTTTTACGGCAACAGTGAGGTGCAGCAAACCAACGGCTTTCTCATCTCGGTCACCATCACTGCCAGCGCAGAGCGTCCTCGTCCCTTGTCGTTGGGCGTCACTGTCCCACCCGCTTTGATTCAGGCCATGGGCTCACTGCTCGACGATCCAGACCACAGCGATGTTGTCTTTGTCATCCGCCGCAGACGCCGTCATCCCCAAACCGGTGCTATCGTCACACGTGAACGCCGCATCTATGCTATCAAAAAGATCCTCGCTTCGCGCTGCGAGTACTTCCGCGACATGTTTGAGAGCGGCTTTGCCGAGGGAGACGTCAACGCCGGCTCGGACGACGAGATGGACGACGATCATCCTTTGGCGTCTCGTGGTGTGGGTCAAGATCAGCTTGGGCTGATGAATAGCGCCTTCCCCCCTTCCACAGACCAAGATCAAGACGATGACGAGCTGGGACTCGAAGACTCGGATGAAGAGATGGACGTGGACGAAGTCTACGAGATGGGCAGATCCAGCTTCAATGACCAGCACAGAAACAGCGAGGGTAATCTGGCTCGCAGCATGGGTCCCACACCGATCGCTCCGAAATCAAACAGGTCAGAAACATCCGCGTCACGACGTGTACGCGAGACCAGCTCCGACGTTCCCGAACTTCGCCCTTTGACTTCAAGCCAGCCGCCCGTTGTGCCTTCTGGTTCAGCTCACGCCTCTACGTTTGGGCAGTTGCAGCAGACGACGCCACCTCAGTCACGCACCAGGCAAGCCAACGATCAGGACGCGGGCACCGACAGCGGCGAGGATACGGCACGCGCACAGGGCATGTCGGCCTTCCAGACGCCGCAGCATTCTCCGCGTGCGCTTCGACCTGAACTTTCGATGCTCGCGTCGCCCACCAAGACGGCAGTAACCGCTCCGCAGCAGCTTCCATCGTCACAGAACGCCATGCTAAACAGTGCCAGCGGCAGAAGCCTGCCGCAACGTCGAAAGTCGCAAGACGCGGCTGCATCTGGCACGCACAGCAGCAAAAAGAGGCGCAAGGTGGTGGTGCGCGATGCGGCATATGCAACGTACAAGGCGCTGCTCTACTGGCTCTACACCGACGAGATCTCTTTCGCGCCCTTGCACTCGCATTTCTATTCGCAGACCACGTCTTCAGACGCAAAGTCGCAGGGGGCGGAAGAAGCGGCGCGTGGATCGTCTGGTGCAACACCGCTCAAGACGCAAAAAAGCAAGGGAGCCGGCACTTCGTACGCTGGCTCTGAAGTAGAGCCTTCCTTCACACGCGAGAGAGCCAGCAGCAGCAGCAGCAGTAGTGGCGGGAGCAGCTTTGCAAAAGACCGACGAAGGGCGCACACGCTGCGTCAACAGGTGGTGGACGAATACTGCTCGGTGCATGCAAGCGTGCCAGCGCCGTGCTCTGCCAAATCCATGTATCGACTGGCCGACAAGCTGCAGATACCCGAGCTGAAAGAACGCGCCCAGCAGGAGCTGGCCAACAACCTGACGGTGGACAACATTGTGTGGGAAGCCTTTTCCGGGTTCAACTCGCAGTTCCCTGCGATTCGCCAGATGGAGACCGAGTTCTTGCTCAAGCATTGGTCCGAGGTGAAGGGGACTGAGGTGATGAAGAACATCTTTTCCAGGCCGAGCGCCCATCCTGGTTTGGCGGATATCTGGCCGCATCTGCTGAGCCAGCTCGAGTTTAGGGGGCCCAGTAGCGAGGCTAAGCCTGAGAGTTGACGTGCGGCAGCAACATTTCTTTACATTTTTTTTTTTGCGCATTTGATACCATCTCTTTGTTCATAGCAGTGAAGCATTTCTCCGTTGAGCTCTGCTCTGTGTGATGCGCTTCGTGTCCAGAATGGCAGATGTCGTGTGGTGTCGACGAGAGCTTTTGAGGAAAAGAAAAGGCGGCGTGGTGCATGCCGCAGGTTGGAGCTGAAGGGGCTGACGAGTGAGTGCAGCGTCGTTGACTTTTGAATACAGAAAGTTGAAAACCTGAGGGCGGTTTGAAATACAAATCTGGCAGAGATTTGAATAGAATTTTCTTTTGTTGTTTCCCAAATTGAAAAGAGAGGGGGGTTTGACAGTGAAGGCCAAGTCTCACGCGCCCGTGCCACTTTTGCCCTCTCTAGCTAGAAAGAGAGAGACGCGGTGTGTGACTGCGTGCGGATGACTTTCGGATGCCGTCACAGTGCGAGCAATGCGGACCATCACACAGCACAGCACAGCACAGTCAAATAGCAGCACAGCGACAGCGGGGGGAGAATCGCACTTGACAAAACCTCTTTTCTTCTCTCTACTGTCCACTTCCCTTCCTTCCTTCACCTTTGCCCATTGACCACACCTTTCTACACTTGTTTTGCGCTTCTGAGGCCACTGCATCAGCTGCTTGGCCGTTAGCTTTTACGACAACTTGCGATACGGATCAATCGACTGCGCTGCGCTACTCTCATCTCGATTGATTCGCGCTGGATTCCACTTTCGACATGTTTCTCAGCAACGCGGGCAACATGTCGATAGGCGGGGGTAACAATAACGGCAATGCAAATGGCGGTGCGGGCCTTGGCTTTGGCATGAACAACTCCAACAACAACAGCCAGATGCACGGCAACATGGCCAACGGCCTTCAGTCGCAAGAGACGGGCAACTCGCAGCCCAACTCGGAATATACCCTCGCCGGCATTCTACATCACTTGCAGGGAGAATGGCGAAGATACGAAAAGGACCGCAACGAGTGGGAGATTGAGAGAGCAGAGATGCGCGCTCGTATCGCTCTGCTCGAAGGCGAGCGAAGAGGCGTCGAGAACCTCAAGACGGACCTCATGAGGAGAGTCAAGATGCTCGAATACGCTTTGCGTCAGGAGCGTTCCAAGTATCTCTCCTTTAGCGCCAACAACGCCCAGTCTACGTCGTCTCTGCTCTCCTCCACCGCACCTCAAGTCAAGAACCCACTATTGCAAAGTCTCGAGAAGGGCACAACCAGCAGCGGCCGCAGCTCGCCTGCTCCTTTTGCAGAGTCTGCCCCTACCGCATCCGCCATCACTGCTACCGGTGGCGTCAATGCTGGTGCACTCGCAGCTGGTCTGCTGTCAAGGTCCACATCGAGCGCCAAAGACCCCAAGTCGCGTGCAAAGAGCCGTGAATACCTCAAGCAATGTCTGCAAGAGATCTCGTACCTCACCTCGGCATCCACACTCAATCCACTCCCCGACCGCGGCATCGCCTCGGGCTCGTTGCCCAACGGTGCCAACGTGCAGAGCGCGCTGCGACCCAGAAAGACGATGCCCGAGAGTGTGCCACCCACGCTTTCAGCGCCAACTACAGAGTCGCATGCAGCTATGGCAGGCTCCATCAGCCGCGCTTCGGCTACTACTGCGCTCGGTGTTCCCAACGCCAAGGCTGGTCGACCGGGTCGTTCGCCTCTTTTCGCGTCCGAGCCTGCGCTCGAGGAAGCCAACGAGACCGAGGAGGCCAGCAGCAACGACGACTTTTCCAGCGCACACGGCCAGCGAGACCAAGAGGTTTCAGCGCCGCAACAGCAGCAAAGCTCTGGCGCGGCTGACAACGTTCCACTAAAGAATCCTCTCAGTGCCACCTTTGTCGAGCCCGAAGCTTCTGCTTCTTTGTCGGCCTCGAACGACTCTGCTGACGAACGTGAACAGGACGAGGCACCAAGCAGCTCTAGCTCTTCCGACTCTTCGCGATCGTCGCAGTCGTCCGATTCGCTTAGCACTTCGGCCGGCAGCTTGACCGATCAGGAGCTCGACGAGCAAGAGCAAGTCACCGCCATCTTCAAGCCTGGCGGTCGAGACTGGCAAAAGCTCAAGGAGGCTGGCATCAAGAGCCGAGAGCGTCGCGACTCGGAGCGACAGAGCCAAACTGCCGCTGAAGAAGCTTCGATCATCTCCGAAGCGCAGCAGCAACTCGCCATCACATCGGAAAAGGTAAACCAGCTCATGAATCGCAGCGGCGGTCGAACACCTGGCTCGGAGCGAAAGGACGAGGAGGATCTGGCCAACATCAGTCTAGCCACCGAAGACGACGAAGCGGCCAAGGAAGCAGCCGATGCGGCCGCCGACAGCTTGCTCTGGAAGTCGAAAAAGGTGCTTCGCAGCCATCTGGACGCTGTGCGTGCGGTGGCATTCCTGCAGAACGAGATGACGCTTCTATCGGCCTCGGACGACAACACGATCAAGTTCTGGAATCTGGATGTGGGCACGCTCAACCAGCCTGCCGCCAAATCTGGCACCGACAGCCAGCCGCTCGTCACGTTCCGTGGCCACTTTGCCGCCGTGACATGTCTCGCGGTCTCGCCCAACAAGCGTCGCTTCTACAGTGGCAGCTTGGACTCGTCGATTCGCGTGTGGCAGCTGCCTGACCCCGCGGTGGAAGCCTACCCGCCTTTCGAGAAATCGATGGAGCTTGGCTGCCTTGTGGGTCACTCTCAGGCAGTATGGGATGTGGCGCTGCTTCCGGATCGCTCGGACGAAGAAGGACGTCTGGCGAGCGCTTCGGCGGACGGTACGGTCAAAATCTGGAGCGTGCGCAGTGGCGGCAGCAGCTCCGCCGCGACGAGCAACGGCGAGGCCAACTCGAGTGCAGCGCCTGCAGTGCTCCAACTCAGCTGGGACTACTTTGGCAGCGATCCTTCGCCCAGTACGGCCAAGGAACGCGAGAACCTCGAAAAGAGCGGAACTCTGCCCGTGCCTACTTGTGTCGAAGCGTGCCACTCGGACCTGCGACTGGTGGCGGTGTCGTACTCAAACTCGGTGGTCAAGCTGTTTGACCTGGATACGGGCCGGCAGGTACGACAGCTCAAGAGCGACGAGACGTACGATGGAAGCGTCGATACACAGATCAACAAGCTGGTAACGCACCCGACGCTGCCTCTGCTCATCACGGCGCACGAAGACGGCTACATCCGCATGTTTGATCTGGACACGGGCAGCTGCACGCTCTCGATGACGGCGCATCTGGATGCCGTGACGTCGCTCGACATTGACGCTTCCGGGCTGACCCTTGTTTCGGGCGGACACGACTGCAGCGTGCGCTTTTGGGATATTGCCGGTGGGTCGCTGATGGGTAAAGATGGCCCTGTGGGTGGGGAAGGTGACAAGTCGACGGCGGTGTGTAGGCAGGAGATCAGCTCTCATAGGAACAAGGCGAGCGAAGGGGTGCTGGCTGTCAAGTACCATCCTACCGCGCCATACTTTGCTTCGGCTGGTGCGGATGGAGTGATTCGTATTTATGGGTGAGGAACACATGCGCGCGCACGCAGATGACGGCCGTACTCGATGGCCGGTGTCGAATCTATCTTCTTTATCGTTGATCTTGGTCATGTGTAAATCGTTGGGAGAGCATGGTGTGTGTGGTGAGTGTGATTGGTGTGAGCACGCCTAACTGGCTGGCTAATTGACCGGCAACGAGGAGTTGAAGCCGACAAGAATTTCACATCTTGCAGGAATTTTTCTTCACGTTTCTTATCTTTCGAAGTTCTGGTTGGACCGGGTGAATTTTGTGCGCGTGAGCGGGACGATCCTTTTGAGACTGTTTCTTAAATCCTGTTTCTCATCATCTTGCCGATCATACCAAAACAGCCAATCATCGAAGGCATGCGCATCAAACATCGTGTTGAAACAAGCGAGTGGTAGAGAGATGGAATTAGGCAAAAGTGAACGGCGTGTTGCGAGGAGGGCTGCGTTATCGAACCGGAAAAAGACCTCAAAGCAGAAGAATTGCGAATCTCTCACAGAAATTGTGTCGGCAGCAGAAGGGAAAGCGCCACGGCATCTTTGAGCTGCAGCTGCTTGCTTGCGGTTGGTCCGAGCACCGAGGGCGGTTCACCCAAATCTCGGAAGCAAAAAGAGCAATCCAAAAGGTTTCGTGTGGTGCGCAGGAACTTCTCTTGCTCCGCTTCCGTTGTTTGTTTTTGGCTTTGGCTTTGACTTTGCAACAAGCCTTGCTTGAAGATCGGGCTCCAACTTGGCGCAAGAAGAAGAGTAAAAGAAAGTTGGCGTTGTTGCCAAGGTCAGGTGGTTGACAGCTGACCCTGGATGGTTCGGGATGAATCTTTTGAAAATCGGGATCGTCACCTCTCTCACTCTGTTGAAAGTCGGTGAAATAAGAGAGAGCGAGAAACCGACAAGGTAGCCAACCTAAACAGTCACGCCATTCAGGTTGCGTCTGTCCCACACACTTTGTTCTTCTTCCCACAGCTTGCTTCCGTCACAAAGCACTCTTTCGAGGTGCTCAGCTCGAAATAGAGACCCTGAGGGTGCTGCTTCAAGAGGCTCGCGAGGTCGGATCACCAGCCGACAAATTGACCCTTGGATATCGCGCCACTAGAGCATCGCGGCGTCGGCTTGTCCGCCCCTTTGTCACCCTCCGCCTGCTCCTGAAGGCAGCGTGCGAGCCTCATCATAGACTTGCAAAGGCTAGAGCACGGAATACCTCGCATTGACTCAGCAAGCGATCGGCCTTGGGATTTGCAAGAATGTCTTCTTCAGGTAAGTACACTTCGTCAAACGCTGAGCCGTCGCCCTTGACTGTCGAAAGATCCTTGACATTGACCTCCATCATTTCATCCATTCTCGACTCTGACTGCTGCCAACTTCCGCTTCATCCATCGTCGTCGTCTCCACAACGCACTCACTCCGTCCCTCATCGATACCCAGCAGGCGGCGCTGCTCCCAACCACGCCGCGGACGAGGGCACTGCCCTTCTTCCGGACAAGGCGTCCCCCACAAGACGGCGCGAGTCGTTCAGCATCGGTCGCCTCATCAAGCCCTTCCGAGGAGGCACCTCCAATGATCAGCGAGGCAGCACCGACTCTCGACTAGACTGGGACACACGCCGCCCAAGCAATGCTCTCGATCCTGCTAGCCCCGAGTCTGCTTTCACGGCGCAGCGCAAGCGTCCCAATGCCAACAACCCCAAGTTTCCTCGCTCCGTCACTTTCGACTCGCCCCACTCGTCTTTCCCGCCAGGACCCAAACAAGACCGTTCCAGAGTAGCTAGCTATCACCCACCCGCAAATCACCGTTCCGCTGCCAACATGGACGACGACACCGACTCGGGCTACGACCTTGAGCGCCAGGGCGCCGCGTGGAACCGTCGCAGCGTCAACTCGTCCGCTTTCAGCCACCTCGAAGGACGCAGCTACCGATTCCAGCAGTCTCAGGATCCGGGCACCAATGGCAGCCCCTTGGTCCCCGGCTCCTACACTGCCACCTCCTCCTCGATTCGAGGCGAGACCGCTCAATTGGCCGGCATGATCATGTCTGACGACGAGGGGGCTGGCAGCGGCGGCAATGGCTCGCATATCTACGATATTGGCGAGGAAGACGACGCCTTCTCGCCCACCTCGCAGCTCTTCCCTCCCCGCTTCAGCAAGGCGTCCAACGACTTGAGCCCCACCACTTCGCCCATCGCTTCGTACGGAGTCAACCAGGCTGGGCCAAGCAACTTGACCCGTGCTATGGCCGTATCTCAGGGAGCCAGCCCGCAGAGCACCAAGGCCGCCACAGCAGCCGACGACGATGGTAGCCAGTCGACTCCCCGTGTTACGTCCGTCCTCGGCTTCACCCAGTCTGTAGCGACGCCCCAAACTTTGGCAGACGAAGAGGAACGCAAGGACAAGAGCCTTGGTGCCACCGATGAAGATCTTGCTCGAGCACCGACATCTCGTAGTAGATCGCGTTCGCGCTCGTCGAGGAATTGCCCGGCATCAGCGGATCGCTCGCGCTCACGAGAGCCCACTGCATCGGAAGCGAGCGGCCACTCTTCCTTCAGCCAAGTCAGTCAAGCGAGCCTGTCAGACCATCAACGGGCCGGGATTGGGTATGGTGCCCTTGCGCAGGCCGAACAATCGGTGTTCGAAGCGGAACACGGCATTCACCGATCTGGGCGCAGAGCTTCACAGCACCGCCCGGAACCGTTTAAGACGCTCTCACCCTGGTGGTCGTTCCTTCCCAAGGATTGGAGGCCGGGTCAAGGCGAGGTCCCCGCCCGAAAGTTTAACCCGATGCAGCACGCACACGACCTGGTTACCTCTGCACGCCAAATCACATGGAAGTCGGCCGCCGAAGCCAGCGTCGAGCCTATCCGTCTCATCCCCGCCGTCATCCTCGGCATGCTCATGAATGTGCTCGACGGTGTATCGTACGGCATGATCATGTTCCCCGCTGCCTACCCAATCTTTGCCAACTTTGGCGGAGACGGCGTCTCGATGTTCTTTGTCACCTGCATTCTGTCTCAGCTCGTCTACACGCTGGGTGGATCCATCTTCAAGGGAGGAAACGGCAGTATGATGATCGAGGTCGTGCCCTTCTTCCACATTTTGGTGCGCATTATCATTGAAGAGCTTGGAGACGACAATCCCAAGGCGGTGATCGCCACCACGATGGTGGCGTTTGCGCTCTCGTCGATTCTGACTGGTCTGGCTTTCTTGCTGCTCGGCGCGCTCCGGTTGGGAGTGCTGATCGGATTCTTCCCCGCCACATCTTGGTTGGGTGCATCGGAGGTGTGGGAGTCTTCCTCATCGAGACGGGTCTGGAAGTGTGCAGTCGACTCCAGTCCGAGGATGGCTTCCAGTACGACCTCGAGACGCTGCGCTTCTTTTTCCAGGCGGGCCACATGATCGCGCTGTGGCTGCCGCCCTTGCTGTTGGCCATCCTTTTGCGTGTGATCACCTCGCGCTTCCACCACCCGCTCATCTTCCCGGGTTACTTCCTCATGATCCCCGTTCTGTTCTATATTGTCGCTACAGGCATCCTCGGCATCCCCATCCAGCAGCTGCGCAACGACGGCTGGGTATTCGACATCGGCGAGGCTGCGAGCAAGGCGGCGTTCTATCGCTTCTATACTTACTTTGACTTCAGTCAGACAAGCTGGCGCGCGCTCTGGGCTACTATGCCGACGCAGCTGGCGCTCGTATTTTTCGGCATTCTGCATGTACCGCTCAACGTTCCCGCGCTGGGTGTCAGCATCAACGAGGACAATGTCGACACTGATCGCGAGCTGGTCGCGCACGGTATCTCGAACTTGGTCGCAGGTCTGATCGGCACCGTGCCCAACTACCTATGCTACGTCAACAGTGTGCTCTTCTACCGCGTTGGTGGTGGATCGAGGCTTAGTGGGCTGATGCTTGCCGGCGGGACGGCTATCATCATGATTGCTGGTCCGGGTACAATCAGCTACTTGCCGATCATGATCGTGGGTGCGCTCATCTTTGTGTTGGGTATCGATCTGGCGAAAGAGGCGCTCTACGATACAGTTGGGCGGGTCAATGGCTGGGAGTATTTGACAATCTGGGTGATCGTGATCGTCATGACCTACTGGGACTTTGTCATCGGTATCCTTGCGGGTATCATAATCGCGTGCTGCTTCTTTGTGGTGCAGACGTCGCGCAGGAAGACCGTACGTGCCATCTTTGACGGCAGTGTCGCGCGCAGTACCGTCCGACGCCACATGATTCAACGCCATTTCCTGGATGAAGTCGGAACGCAGACGCAGATCATCAAGTTGCAAGGGTTCCTGTTCTTTGGAACGATCAACTCGGTCGAGGATTTGATCCGACGCGCGCTCGACATTGCCGCATGGAACCAGAACCCGATCCGTTTCTTGATCGTCGACTACACGCTCGTCAGCGGCGTCGACTTTTCGGCTGCAGAGGCGTTCCTGCGCATCAACCGGCTTTTGATGGCGAAAGATGTTTTGCTCGTGTTCTGCGGCTTGAATCCTGACAGCGATGTCGGTGTCGCGTTGCGCAGTGTCGATCTGTGGGCGGACAGGAGCGAAAACTTGGAGGTTTTCGCAAATCTTAACGAGGCACTGGAGTGGACGGAGAACGAGTATTTACGCGGAATGTATGCGTCGAGCTTGATGGCTGCAAAGGCGTTTGGACAGGCGTCGATGGCGGAGGCGGGCGGATTGACGGTTCCCGATCAGAAGCGGAAACCTGCATTTGTGTTGGATCATTCGTTCGAGAACTCGCCAAGGCGGCATCACCTGCACGAAGCGGCAAAGACGGCGGTTCGCAGCGAGCGGACTACGCCCATCTCGGAGATCGTACCCGCTTGGCCGTTGACTGGTAACGAGGAGCGAGGAGAGGGTGAAGGTGAGGGCGAGGGCGGGGAAACGGCGACTAAACCCGTTTTGCATGCTCAGCCCTTCCCGCTGCTCAACATCACGTTCCGCGCCTACCTAGACCGACACACACCCGAACAAGAGTTCTTTTCCTCCCTTGTCCCTTACTTTACCCTCCTACGCAAGAACCGTGGCGACGTGCTGTGGAACCGTGGTGACCCCGCAGACGCCGTCTACCTCATCGAATCCGGAATCATCAAAGCCCGGTACGACTTCCCGCAAGAACAGTACGAGATCAACGAAGCCATGCTTGCCGGTACCATCGCCGGTGAGTTGACCTTCTTGTCGAGGAAGGAGCGCAATACTACGGCGTATGCGGATACGGATGTGAAGCTGTGGATGTTGGATCAGGAGAGTTTGAGGAGGATGAATAGCGAGGTGCCGAGGAGTTATCAGTGCTTTGTCGAGATTTTGCTGCGGGTAGCGGGCGATGAGCAGGAGAGTTTGATGAGTTATTTGGTGTCGAGGTTGAGTTGATCGCTACGGCTGGTCAGTGGTCGAAGCTGGGATTGAAGGAGTAAGGGATGGTGTTTGTGGGTTCTTTACAAATGCATTCAAGTGGTCACGTTTAGAGATCTCGACATTGGCGTGTGCAAGAGTGCAGCGTGAGAACGCTGTTGCGAATCCTCAACGCAAGCGTTCAAAGAGACGTGACATCGGCCAACGACGAACACAGACACAACTCGACGGGCGAAAGAATGAACATTGCATTTCTGTAACCTTTGACCAAAACATCTTGCCGCCGCGAATCCTAACGCTTAGCCTCCTTCAACCTACTCTTGAACTGATTCAACCTCTTGTGATTAGCCATGCGCGCCTGGTGGTTGGAATCGCTGCGTTGACCGGCGGTCGATTGCGGTGCGACCTTGAAACCGGCAGTGACAGCTTGAGGGATGCCCACGTTGCGTCTGTTCTCTGAACCGGGTGTGGCAGTAGTCAGACGAGGCGCTGCACGCTGGGAGAGCGGGTCGGGCGCCCACTCAGCCGAAGCGATATGACGGTCTCGGTAGGACGAGGATCTCTTCAACACTGGACGCGACCAGATCTCGATCAAGTGTTCCGCCGACCTCTTGATCTTTGGTTCGACGCGGGAACACAAGCTGTAGAACACGACGACTTTACCCAACCCGCTCATCTTGAGCGAAATCGTATCGATCGTCATGCGCTCCAGGATCTGAAAAAATTGGTGCTGGATGTTGAGCGCTGGCAAGCTCTTATCCGGCAGCGGCTCGAGCCATCGTTTGACTCCTTCGAGCAAATTGTTGTCCAAGATCGATTGTTGGAGGTGGTTCTTTTGGAGTGTGGCGACGACTTTGGGGAGTAGCTTGAGTTTGTTGGTGGCAGGTTTCTTGAGACGGTTCGCTTCTTCGTCGTCGTCTGCTGCAGTGACCATTTCTCGACGGAGGGCGGCGACTTCTTCGTCCGCGAGCAGGTCGAGGTCATCTTCGCCAGCACGTTTGCCGGGGGCTTTCTTCTTGCTTGCTCGAAGGGCTTCGTCGATCATTCTGTCTGTTCTTGCTCGTCGGACTGGCAGGCGTAGGAAAGCATCGGATCGCATACATATCAGTGCCGGTTCGTCTCATCGCCAACATCATTGTTGTATCAAGGCGGGCTGCAACTTACTCTCTGCTTCAGTCATATTGGCATACGGATCCTCCTCTTCCTGTTCTCCTTCGCGCTCATCCTCTTGATGTCTCGCAGAAGACGACTCTTCGGGACTGTGATGACGCTTCTTCTTCTTCTTGCGCAGAATGGCTGCATCCGGATCGTCTGTGTCGTTCGCATCGCGTGACTCGCGTCGGCGGAAACTTGGAAGATCACCTGCTCCTCCGTCCTCCTCATCGTCGTCATCTTCGTCAAAGATGGCCGCAGTGCGTGCTGCTGCCGCCGTGTCTTCTCCACGGACAACGGCGGTGAGGTGGTCTGGGTCGGATGGTGGGATGGCGTCAATGTCGTCTGCTGCCTCTTCTCCTGCCGGTTCGGCGATGGGCTGTTCGGCGTCCTCTAGTGTCGATTCTGCTGCCGCTGCTGCTGCTGCCTCGTCGACGGGCGCAGAAGGCTCAGCCTCTGGAGCGGCAGCCTCGCTCTGCTCTGGCGCAGGCGACTGCGGTGGCAGCTGCTCTTGCTGTGGTTGTTCTTCGCGCGCCATCTTTATGTTGTTCTGAAAGGAGAATTGGGGATGGTGGTCAGAAAGAGACTGAGGTGGAGCGAAGAATGCGCGACAGCAAAGACGCATATTCTCGCAAGGGTTGCGGAGCGGAGAGAGACAAGAACGAGCGGCACGTGAGCCGAGCGAGATTTTCAAAAATTCGTTGTTCGAGCAAGAGATTCAACATTTTTGAAAAAAGACCCAGTCCTCTTCCGCACTCTTTCCTGATCATCCTCGCAATGCTACGACACAGCTCGAACCAAACCCAACGACTCAGCTGATGCAATGCCGAAGCCCTAATTCAAGCGATGTATAAGCGGTCTACAAGTACAAAATGCGAGGTATAACGCCATCGTGACAGCAATTGGTGCCTCCAAACCGCAACCTCAACGCTTCTTAGTCTCGAGCAGAGCCCCACCAACCCCTCCCTTCCCCTCCTGCTCCATCCTCCGTATCCTCCTCTCGACCACCGACGGAATCGGACAGCTATCCGCTTCGGCATCCTTCCCACGCTGCTGGTAGAACTTGGCGCAGCACCGATACAGGTCGTCGATCAAGTATTCGCATCGTGACTGGTCGAACCCTGATTTCTGCAGGCAAGATTGGATGGCGCACGCTCTGGGATAGCACGGATTCGGGTGATCCGGATCGAGCTCTTCTTTGGAAGATCGTTGCGGAGGAGGCATTGCGTTGGTGGCTGTGATGGTGATTTGGGAGGGAGAGCGGAATACAGTTTGGCGAGAAAGGATGATCGGCAGGTCCGTGCAAGTGATTCGGCATCTAGCTCGAGTTGCGCGATCGCACGAGATTGCTCAAGATTCGTAGAGCGGGCCTTTGCCGTAAAACAAGAGTCGGAAGAGCCGATGAATGGTGATGGTGATGGGGAAGAACGATCACAGCCGAAGCCAAACGATCGAGTTGTTGAAAGACGCTGCTTAGTGAGAACTTCTCACGGTGCAGGTGGAAGTTCCGCTGGGCAATTTCTCGGACATTTTACCGCGTCCCTCTGCGCCCTTCTTTTGGCTCCCCAAGTCCGCTCATTTCCTCAACTCGCATAGTGACTGCTTCGAAGGCACACGAGCGGGTGATGCGCCTCGAGAAGGTGGTCCAATCAGCTGCATTGCGTCGATCCAGACTGAGATTGTTGCACACGAAACATCACTATACAACGGATCCTTCCTTGAAAGAAGAGCAGCCTTATGCTGCTTCCGTCCATGGCTGCTTTGCTGCTACGACTCAGCCTTTGTTGCTGAGCGAAGTTGGGCTACGGACGGAGCAGTCGCTATCGTGTCGACTGACTGCATAAGATATTAAAGAACGCCTCTTCTGACTCCGAAGACCACTTTTTTCCATCATCGAGCTCCTTCTTGGTCAAAGTCGCTCAACGTCACCGCAGAGCGTCTATACGAGACATCGACGATGTCCGCAAACGGCAACGGTCCTGATGCTGCAGCAAGCACAGCTATGCAGCCGGGGATCTTCCAGTTTGGCTCACTTCGGTTCACTTATACGCCGGCGTGGTCGCGACAGCCCATCACTGCGCAAATGGACGAACCGCCCGCACACAGCAAGACACCTTTTGCCACTGAGCCAAAAGCTATCCACACGGTCACCCTACCAAGCGTTCTTCCAACGAGCAACAGACTCGGGCCTGAGCATGAAAGGGTCAATCCCTTCCTCGCTGCGCTAAGCCAAAGTCATCTTGCTCCGTTGCAGACTCCGGGCCTCATCCGTTTGAACGCAGCTCTTCACTCGAACCCTAACTCTGCACCCCGCTTCGAAGGTCTCAATGCTGGCAAACGGTCTCGCTCCACTCCCCCACCCTCAACCACCTCGCGCCAGGCTGCGCAGCTAAACCCATACGTAGATTCATTCGACATGCCAAGCATTGCCGGGTTGAGTCTTGCAGATCAGCGAGTGAATGCGCATCAAGTCATTCCTCCAGCCATCGCCACAAGCAGCCCAGTCGCTGCACGTACGCAAAGCCCAGACTGGCCTTTAGACCCAATGACGACTGGACGTGACGCCGCTTCTGCCAGAGACGAGACTTTGGTGGAGCATCTCAGACGCAGGCGAGCCCCTCCTCCTCAAGGAGTGTGGCAAGATCCTTATTACATCTTTGCACGCTTCGGAAAGGCAGGCGAGGTGACTCCTCTTGTCATCACGGAGAACGAGCACGTGCGGCAGTCGCTCATCTCAGAGAAAGTTGCCAAGAGGCTGCGCGAACAAAGGCACGGATGGAAGGGACGGCGACAGGGCCATCCAGACAATCGCTGGATCATCGCCAATGTGTCTTGGCCATACAATGCCACTCATCCTGATGCTCGACCCAATGGCAGTCTCGACTATTTCTTTACGAAGCAAATCCGCTTTCTGGTGGTTCCGAAGATCGAAATGACCAACGGTATCATCTTGGCCAGAGACGAGCTCGAAGGTCGAAACCTTAAAGTCACAAAGGGCCCGTTCCGACCTTGTCTTGCCGTTGACGGACGACGTGAGCTTGGCATCCTGCTGCACTCCTTCCCCATGGATACCCTCAACGCTACTGCAACCGACCAACCTTTTCGACGACTCTGCCATTTGGCTGAATTCGCTGCCACGCGCAAGCTGCAGAAGAAGAGAAGGCAGAGTTTCCATCACCTTATCGCGGAAGAGTCTCGAGAGTATAAGCTTCGAGATCAAGCTCAGCGCTCTCGTGGCAAACGACAGCGCAACAGCGTTGACACTGAGCAGGCGTCGTTAGAGTGATACAGCCACATGGTGGGTTCTGCGCAAAGTGACCGAAATTGACCGTTGACTCAGAGCTGCGTGGTGGGGAAAAGCTTGAATTCGACCAGCGAATTGACCCACGAACATGTAATTCCTCCTCGACGCCGCTGTCGTGCTGCATTGTTCTACGCTCAGGCCCTTTAATTGTGAAACAAGATGGTGCAAGTGACCGACAAGACAAAGGGAGGCGTGTGGGAAAATTCGTGCGCTGTACTGTTTTCGAAAATCGCCTTTTCTCTGACTTGAAAATTGCAGATTGCCCACTGTTCGAGATGAAGCTCAGACCCCTTTCTTCGCTGTAGTTGGTGTGAAAAATGCCCTTCGCAACCGCATACACCGCGCTTACATCTTCAGGTCAGAAGGGAAAAAAAAGTTCTCGCCAATGTGTGACGCTTAGAATCGCTTGGATTGAGCTACAGACCTCCATCCTCCCAAATAGCCTGACTCACCACACCCAATCACAGCCTTCAAGATGGAGCAATGACGCAGCAAATGAGTCAGTCGAGGCCCAAGCTCAGCAAAAAGAATGACTCAGGGATTCGCAGGCGCAGTGCATGCAGCAGTGCGTGCAAGAGGCAAAAACTTCCTCTTCTCGAGCGGATGTGGCTTAGACGACAACCGACCAGCTCATAAGCCATGGATGCATGCGTGCGCACGCTTCTCCCCCTCTCGCTCTCACCGTCTATATAAAGACGCCCTCCTTCGCCGCAATTCGTTCCTTTTGACGGTCTGTCGTCACACGTCACAGCATATCGGTCCCTTTTTGGGCTAAGGTGCCTACGCTGTAAACTCGAACGCAATCACTTCACACGGACGCAATCAAAGGATGGACGGTCTTCCACTGCCGCCGCCCGGCAGCATGCCACCTCTCTCGACCCCCATCACTACCATACCGGAGGTGCGACAAGCCTTCTCGTCGCTGGCACAGACCTTCGAAGCTTTGGCCGGTCCGTCGAACGCCGAACAGAGGTTCCAAAGGGTGGAAGCATCGTATGAGGCGCTCGCCACCGAGCTGGCAAGGATGCAGACCTCACTCACATCGACGCAAGAGATCGTGTCGTCTACGCAATGTGACTTGGCTGCTAGCCGCGGCCTCATCCGCGAGCTGCAAAACGCTATCAACCGTCAAACCCGATATATCAAAAGTCTCGAAGCGTATGTTCAGCAAGAGAACAACAAGATCATCCAGCACCTGAATGGAGTATCGCACGGCGTCTCACAATTCGAGGCACGCGCGACCAGCGCTCACGTTCAGCTCAATGATAGAGTCACCTATCACATGGATCAGCAAGCAGCTAAGATGGACAACTTCCAAAACAGCATCGTCGCTCCGCTATTTTCGGCTTTACACCAGGTCGTGGTCGGGAACACTGTCAACGCGTCGCTGCCTAGCCCTCGCCGCATAGAACCTATTCCTGAAGAGGATAAACCACAAGATCCAGTCCAACTGGCGGAACAAGGAGACGCAGACACTGTCGCAACTGACCACGGACGGGCCAGCAGTAGCGCACCTTCTGTCGATAGGACCCGATCAAGTTCTAAGGACTCCAACGCGCCTCTTGCGGACACTTGTATGATGCGTTCCAGAGACATGCCTGCCTCTCAGGTCGCAGAACAACATACAGAGGACGTTAGTGAAACTCGCGACGCCCAGCTTCTCGCTTCCCAATGCAATACGCCAAAGATGACGCAGTCGAGCAGAGCTGCGCATCCGTCGCCTATCGCTTGTTCATCTCCTGCGATTCGGCCATCTTCTGAGAATCCCGGTGCTGTCTCTTCTTTCACACCTCGCAAGGATACACGCGTCACTTCGGCTCCGGTTCGCGTCATGCCACACCCCTCGCCCTCTTCCCCCGAATCGACCAGCACGCACGACGCGGCAGCTCGGTCGACGCCAGGAACAAGTCGAGCATCCTCTCTGTTGCTTTCAGTTTCAGGCCCCGTCGATTCTCCAATGCCCAATACTGCGAGCCCAACGCAAGCGACGGGCTCAACCGAAAGCCCGCCTTTGAAAAGGAAACGTTCGTCATCGATAGAATTAGTGAGGATGAACTTGGTCAAGACGCTCGCAAACAAGGCGCAACGCAGAGAAGCCGGCCACCTGACACCCCAAAGGCCGGTCGATGAGCAGCCGGGCCGAGGACATTCTACAGCGAGAACCGGCGCAGAGACTGCATCGACTTCAGCTCTTTTCCTTGTCGGTCCACCACGGCCATTGGCAACGGTTGACCCTCGGAGGAGGGGAGCTTCAGCGACCAACCAAATAGCGATCGGTGTACCAGCTGTCGAACCTATGCACAACGAAGGTGGCCTTTCTGTGCAGTCGCCGAGACAATCATGGCTTTCGCAGACACCGCCTCGTTCAGTTGCTGCCGAACAGCTCACGCCACAAAGTGTAGCTGGCCAACTGACCTCCAGCAGTTTGTCGACACATTCCACAATGGACCCTGTCGTGCTCAGGCAACCGCCACAAAGCAACCCTTCGGCGGTGATGGCGCCTTTCCATGGCTCGCAAGGATCAGTGAGCCAGCCGCTGCAGCCATCAAATACTCTGAACTCCGCAGCAATGCCATTAAAGGAAGTGACTGCGCCTTCCAATCACTCGCAAGCCCCTCTTATACAGCCACTGCAGCCATCCAGTGTCCTGAATGCGGCAGAAGTGCCTTCGACAGGTGCGACAGCAGATCCTAGAAAGCAAGCTCCGAGCTTGCCGCCGGCACGAGGTCAAGCTGCGGCATATCCTTTGCCTCGTACTACTGCGCCTTTAATCACTTCGCGTGAATCAATTGCGGTTACACAGACACCTCGGCAGACGCGAGTCAAAGCCGGACCTGAGTCCGCACAATCAGGCCACGACGCCGAGCAATCGTCGCAGCCATTTGCATCCGAAGAAAGTGCCAGCACGTTCGCCCCTCAGGTCGCAACTCGGCCTGATCAGAACCAGCAACAGGATGTCGGCAGCACCGTCGAGTCTGTGGTCTCCGCCAATCAGCAGCTCAGCCACAATGCTCAGCCTGCGATAGCCGACAATGAGGTGCAAGGTTCATGCACAGTGTCAGAGCAGGCGTCGCCCGTGCCCGCAAACGACATCCCTTCGACGGAGCGACAAACGGAGCCATACTTGGAAGATGCGGCGTCCTCGACGAGCCCAGCCCCCTTCACTTTCAGTCGACAGACCACGGTGTCGATTCCCGAGCTGTCACGATCAGATCCCAAGCAGCACTCGGCTCCACAATTTCGAATAGTAGGTGTCGCGAGCTTGCCAGGCAAGGCTCACACCGAGCCAAGCAGAGTATTGCAACCCGAACGTCCCATCCAGCCTCAGTCTGAACCTCTCCCAAGGCACGAGGAGGAGCGCTCTTCCATCTCAAGGCCCTCGGAGGCAGCGGACAGAGTCATCGCGCAGACTCGTGTTGAGTGGTTGGCGGCTCTACACTGTCTGTCGTCTAAAGGCGAAGACCACGACCCGTACTATATCTGGGCGTGGCTGGGTCCTTCCAAAGGCTGGACAAGCAGCTCTAGAGAAGCGACTCCCGTGGTGGTTGCACCGAATCATTTCGTGACTGATTCGCTGGTCGCCGAGGACCTTGCGAATGACTTGATTCGAAAAAAACGTGCCACGTTGAAGACGCAGGGTACAGCAGACTGGCTCGAGCTGGATGTCACTTGGCGCTTCGACATGGCGAGCCAACAAAGCGGAGGCGCAAAACACTTCCGTGCCACTCGGTGCTTCTTCCTCATTGTGCCGGCCAAATACATGCGGGACGGCATCACGTTGGGTAAGAATCTTCTAGACGAGCTCGACCTTCAAGTGGTTCCAGGCAACCGTCAGACGAGGGGCTACCTCGTAGTCGCCGGTGAAGATGGATCAGGTATCTCTCTGAACGCTTTTCCACATCATTATCATCAATATCTCACTACGACACCCTTTTCAAGGCTCTGCAAGCTAGCCGAAGTGGCTGGAGCTCGAAAGGACAACCCACGGTTTCAACTGAATCGACAAGGCGACCGAAGTTCTCGTGAAACGTCGGACCCACGACAAGATACCGACGCACGTCGGGCACGAGGGCCCCGAACGCCACCGCTCGCCGACAGACTCAACGGGACGACTGGCGAGCTGGCAGTTGGTGCTAGGGCAGAAGCAAGCAGATCGCGAACGGGCGAAGCGAACAGAGGTATGTCTTCCCACCAAGAGGAGAGGGAAGCCATATGGCCCCACAGAGTCAGCCGCACTGACACGTCTCCTTGCTTACCCTCGCAGCAAGTGGACGCGGATACGGCGAGCAAGACTACAGGCGCAGCAGGCGTGAACGTTAGCGGAGTCGTTGCTGCTTTTGATAGTGGTTCGCCGCTGTCTGAGCTGGATGAAAGCGATAGTGATGCGACAGAGGTGTTGGGTGAGGAGGAGGTGGATGAGCTTGATGACGAGTAGAGACGAGGTGGCGAACGCTGTAAGATGTTGTGTTCGCGTTCAATGATCAATCATGGAGCTTTGATAATAGTGATACGATTGAACATTGTTCGAAGTGACAAAGAGAGCGTGCACTGGTATAGTCTGCTGATATCGAGTCAGAGCGCATGTGATTGATGCAGTGATCTTACTGCCCAACAAACGACGAAACATCCTCGGAAATCTGCCTCGTATATCGAGTATATGACCTAGCCATGCCCAAAAACAAACACGCAATCGATTCGGCATGGCCCAGATTCCTATACGCTCTCAACCTGACCTGCTCCACTCCCAGCCCTACAAGCAGCGTCTTGAGCAGCGTACTCTGCTCCACTGGCACGACATTGTCCTTCCCACCATGAATCAACAGGAATTTGGTCGGCAGCAGTCTGGTATCGACAATGTTTTTGGAAGCGTAGAGGAGGTGAGCGGGGGAGTGGATCAAGCAGTTGAAATGCGAAGGGCCTGTAGCGCGACGGAGGTAGGAGAGGTGTTCGAGGCCTCGTTCGGATTCGGAGCGGAAACCTTTGATTACGTCGCTGATACCGGAGAGGAGGATGACGCCTGCGATGGCGGGGAGTGAGATTTCCGGTTCGTAGATTTCGACTCGACGCAGGCCGTTGCCTACTTCGTCTTCGGCTTTGCGATACGCGGCTGAGGTGAGGATGGATTCTGCTTCTTCTGTTTTGCGTGCGGTGGTGGAGGTGGAGTGGGAAGGGTGGCTTGTGGGGAGAAGCGGTGTGTGGTGCCTATCACGTGGCCTGGTACGGAATGGTCGTCGTCGACCCACGCTTCTGTATCCGCTTCACGAGCTCTTGCGGAGAGCTTGACCGGCTCATCGTTGTTCTCATCCAACGCATCTGTAATCGACGCAACCCTCCTCCTCCTACTCGTCCGCACCTCTCCACTCTTCAGCCACTCCTCGTCCTCCCCATCGCTATGCCGTCCACCCTGCTTAGCACGCAGTATATGCCTCTCCCTCTCATATGCCCGATCCAAATGTCCCTCCCGACTCAGCACTACCGCCTCCTGCGAAATCGTCAACATGACCAAATGCGCACTCAACCCATGACCCAGCACATAGATCTTGCTCGGATCTCCCCCATACCGCTGACAGTTCTTCGCCGTCCATCGCAGTACCAAACGCAAATCGACCACGGACGACTTGATGCGCGATTCCGGGTAGTACGTTACATCGGCTACCACGACGCAGTATCCCATCCTGCGCAGACGCAGCGCGAGTTGGAGGTACAGTCGCCGCTTGGGCGTGATGGTCAGCGGGCCGAGCATGGAGGGGATGACGACGATGATGGGTACGCCGTTTGAAATTTCGGAAGTGGGGCCAGCGCTAGGGGTCGAAGTGGGGGAGTCGGCAGGTAGGTACACGTCGAGTCGTTTACCGCGCGAAGGGCTGCCGTAGAGAATGCCCTCTTTGACCACACGCGATCCCTTTGTCGTACCGATCACCATGATCCGCCTGTAGCTCCAGTCGAAGATCGCCGGGAAGATGATTCTAAAAGTAGTGACGACATATCGAAACGCTGCAAGGTCAACTTTGGCGCATCGGATCGGGTTGATGGGTACAAAGGGCAAGAAATTCCGGGGCGACCATCTACGTGCATTCATCCACGTCGCCGGTAGATCCTTTTGCGCCCAAAACAGGTAGCAGATCCATGCAACTGCGTACAGCAGCAATACTGAAATCAACAACAGTATCGGGATGGCCATGACACCGATGACTGGGATCGCGCACGCTGCAGCGAGAAGCGGCCATGCTGGTAGGGCGAGGGCCAGGGCGGGTAGGACAATAGGTTTGAGCAGCAGCGCGAGGATGCGTTGCGATCTTTTGGGTAGTACAGGCGGTTGCGGTTCGTGTTCTGGATAGTAGGTCGGTGAGGGTGGGAGTGAGTGGAACTCGACTGTGGATAGACGACGGCGGTGGTCTAGAGGTGATGGACGTGCTGTTGCCGCCGCCGCCGCTGTTGTCGAGGTGCGCTCTCGATGCGCCATTGTGAGACGAGACTAGCCTTGCGCACTGTACTGTCGTCTGAGCGAGCAAAAGCTGTGATATAGACGTGTGGGATATGGCGATGATGGTGGTGAGAATGAAAGTGTTATCGGCAACAAGTCAAGCAACACACGCTGTTGGTCCCTGCATAACTAATTCGATTTAAACTTCAGCTCTTCGCGTCGCTTCAGCAGCACAGTTGTAGAGGCGCGCTCAAAACACTCAAGAGGAGCGTGAAAAATGCACTGTGTGACAGCAGCAGCCTCTCTGTGTTGCGTGGCCGAGCCATATCAACAAACACCAAAGCGCCACCTTCCGAACGCAAGACACCAACAGTACTGTACATCAACATCCCGTCTCTTATCTCTCCTTCCGTCTTTGCTGTCGATTCGCAGGATAGAAGCGCTCTTCCTTCATTCAGTGCAGTGCTCAAACATTCAGCTGCACAATCTCATACAACAGAACGCAATGGGGAAGTCTGTACTGCTACCGCAATGGCTTTCACACGTTTATGTGAAGAATGTTTTGCATGATGCTCGATCTGATTGTGCGAAAGGTATCATCTGTGAGATGCTCTGACTCGACTTGCCTCTTCAATTGTCGTCTTCCCAGTCTTCAGGAACGGGTCCTTCAGCCACGGCGGTCTCGGTCGCTGCAGCTGTGGTGGCAGCCACAGCATTGGTAGCAGCCCGTTGAGGAGCATTCGGGTTAGGAATGATTCCAGCAATGGGAGCCATGGTCGCTCTAGCACCATTCACCTGAGCAGCCATCGTTGGCTGGCCCCACACAGGCTCGTTAACTGGAGCAGGTGAGTTGCGCCCGGATCCCGAGGCAACAGCTGCCCATCCACGATCTCCCACCAGACCCGAGCTTGGCTTGGCTGAACCCGTCAAGCCATGGCCACTGAGACCAGCACCGCCGCGCTTCATTGCCGACGAGCCCCATGCCGACCCAGCATGGCTGCTGCTGTCACTGAGCATCGGTTCGTCCTCTCTACGCACCACATTCTTGTTCGCATCCACGGTGCACAGGATTGCATCGCGTGCAAACTGCTCTCTGCGCACCAGCGACTTGAGCTCAGTCTTCATCATGATGAGTCGCGTTGGCGAGTCGGCTGACGTGATGATCACGTCTTCGTCGCCCTTCCAAGTAACCGCAAAATTAATGGTCCGCAACACGGGTTGCAGCAGAGATCGTAGCGAGTCCTGGTCGTGTCCAAATACTCCCGGCAAAAAGATGGCGTTCAAAGGCTTGGGAGCCTCGGTGCTTGTTCGTTGCAGCTGTGCAAGACCAACCGACTTGCCTTGAGATTGGGACTGCTGCTGTTGCTGCGAAGACATGAGCGACGCTCGTGCTGCAGCGAAAGCTTCGGTCAGAAGCGGTTTGGGGATGCGGCTATCCTGCTTGCGTCGGATGCTGACGCTGCGATGCGGCTCCTGGTCGACGCTCTCACTTGCCAGCTTGTAGACGCTGGCAAGCTCGTGAGTAAACTTGCGCTGGAACCTGTTGGCCGGTGGAAGGATCATGCCTGCCCTCGGCGATCGGATGAAATCGTTGAGCGTCGCTTCCAACTCGTCGCAGAACTTGCGGTTGCTGGGCACCGCATAGTAAGCCAGCGTCTCGTATTCGTAGGCGGCTGGTGCAGCCTTTTCCGAAGGGTTCAGACCCAACGCTTCGGCCAGCTTTGCATTTCGCTGAGCAATCATGCACGAGTCGTTGCACTTGAGCGACTTTTCCTTGTTGGGTGCATGGATCGACACGCCGCATTTGGTTCGCGACTGCAGATTGCCGCATGGGCACTGCAGTGTGATGACCGCCTCGCAAGACTCGACCTCGGGGCACGACGAGGGCGCGTGGCACTTGTGCTGGCAAGGGTGCTGACACAGTCGTCGCGGCTTGCCGCAGATTTGAGCACATGGTGCACATTCACGACCAGCAACATGGCAGATGCCCTGACAGCGATGGAAGCCGCAGTTGAGAAGAGCGTCGCAAGCCTGGCCGCACGATACACAGGATCGGCTACAAGGTACGTTCTTGACAATGTGCTTCTGGCAGTGGCACACCTTGTCAGTCAGATAGACACACGGAGGGCATGGCTCCTCTTCGTGGCAATCGTGCGGCATCTTTGGATGGCCGCAGCTGGGGGGAGGTCGTACGCAGGGGAAGTTGCAACGCACTTGCGTGCCGCACGGCACCGGAGGCTCCAAGACCGTGCGGCCACAGTGGCAAATGAGCTCTTCGAAACTCGCCTGAAGGCAGGGCGGACAAGCACCACGATGGCACGTCATGGGACATTCGTGCAGCCCGCAAGCCAAAGGCTTGGAACACGGGATGGAACATTCGTGTAGCCCAGCAGGGTCCATGGCTTGCAACTCGGCGAGCGTCGGTCGCTTCTTGGACTTGCTCTTTGCTTGGAAGTAGAGTGGGCAGCACTGGCGGTTGCATTGGTGCTTGCCGCAGTGTCGCAACGATTGGCACACGGTAGCGCACAGAACCTCTTGGCGTCCTTCGAGTTCTTCTTGCTGACGCTCGTGGCAAGTGCGGCTCTGCTTGGTCTCGCCACACCTGCATGGCGTGGAGACGGGAACTTGACATGGCGGGCACGGTCCGAGATGGCAGGCAGACGGACAGGGATGTCCGCACTTGGACATCTTCGAGCAGATGTTACCGCAGGTTGGGATGGGATCCTGGCAGGAGGTGCGTGATGTGACAGGTTGAGCGCCGCATGGACACGACGTGACGAGCTGGGGCGACGAGGGACAGATGGGGCGAGTAGCGTCTCGAGCATGGCAGGGTTGGGAGCACTTATGCACGCCACAATCAAAGGTACGCTCGCACTGATCTTGGCATGCGAAGTGGCCTTGGAAGCCTGCAGCGCCGCTATCGTCAAAGCTATCGCGAGGTTTGCCGTCGCCGCAGCGCATGGTCTTGGTGTGTTTGCCGCAGTAGCAGCGTGCTTCCATCTGCACAGAGCAGGGTTGGCAATCGCCCGGATGACATGTTTCTTGGCAAGAGTGTATGCCGCAATCGAGCTTTTTGCCGCAAGTGTCTCCGCACGATGTGCCGCGCTGGTGGAGAGATGAAAGCCGAGCCTCCTTGGCCGTGGTTTGTGAGCATCGCATTGGAATGGTTTTAGCACCACAGAAGCATTGCTGAGAGACGGTGACGGCGCAGGGCGGACATGGGCCTGGGTGGCAAACATCTGCACAACCGTGAGCACATTTGCCACGGCTGCAGCGCTGACCGCAGCCGTGTGGGTTGGCGCCTCTGCCTCCAGGTGGGTCTTGGGTGCGACCACACCAGCACCAATAGATCTTGGGTACGTCCTCTCTCGCATACTGGCATCCGGGACATCGCCATGTTCCACGTCGGTTGCGAATCTCGGGGTCCTCCTGCATGGCATTGTGCTCCTCTGCCTTCTTGACACTGCTTTCGGCCCACTTGCGAACGCAGGGCAGGTGCAGTACAGAGTAGCATTGCGAGCACGACCAGGTTGCTTGACGAGTGGTGACGGTGCTATAGCAAATCACGCAGTCGTATTCACCGGAGCAGAGTTCGGCGAGCAGACGCGAGCGCAGATCGGCATACTCGACTGGCTCGGCGGTGGCGGCTACTTTGACGACGGGCTTTTTGGACCGACCATTTTGCGATTTCTTAGAAGTGTTCTGGGCGGCGACTTCCGATGCAGAGCCGGCGCCGCCAATGAGTTTGCCAGCAAACTGCTGTCGCCGCGCTGCTACGCGTGGGGTGCAGAGGTGGAAGGGTTGTCGCCTTCGTCTGCTTGAATGGAATTGGATTTGTTCGACCTGTCGCCACCGCCGCGTTTGCCTTTCTTTGTTGATTGCGACCTGGCATTGTTTTGCGTAGAGCCCGATGGGGTTGGGTGAGAAGAGCTAGCCTCAGCAGCAGCGGGATTCGCCTGATCGCGTGGCGTAGAAGAAGCGTCGGACTTCTTGGCTCGTCCTCCACGCCCACGAGCGGATTGAGAAGAAGTTGAGCTCGAAGCGGCTTCGGATTGGAGTTGCGAGTTCTGAATGGCAGGCAGACTAGGTTGAGCAGCAGAGGCAGCTGCGGTTGCTTCTGACATGCCCGAGAAAGTGAAGAAGTGCTATGAACCCGACTCGGTGGTTAGGTCGCGAATGAAGATGGAAGACCTGGCCCTGTCTCTTCGACCCGCGCTGACCTAGGGAAGCAGACTTGCTACAGCAAGCTAGCAAACGTTAATAAAGGTTTAGAATGACTCGGTGAGTCGTGGCTGAGTCGACCACATGCTAGTCGAGTAGAAAGCGTTCTTCGGATGTCGGTCAATATGGCTTTGGCTGAGTCGAAATGCTTTGTCAAAGTGTTGGTCCGACCGAACAACAGACACACACACACACATGCTGCAGGCTGGGCTGAGCTGAGCTGAGCTGAGCTGAGCTGAGCTGAACCAGACAAAACTCGCACGTGCAGGTGGCAAGAAGTTCGAGTCGTGTGCCATCGATTTGAGCAATTCCTACATTGTTTGATCCGCAGTGTCAACATCGCCGAAAACCCCCAAGGCTAGATCTTGCCAATGCGATTTGCGACGATCGGGCCGATGAGATTTTACAACGAGAAAAAGGATCTGGAAAGTGGAAGAAGAACGTGGCAGCTACGAGGGCATTCTACTGTCGCCTAGAAGAGTGCGCTGGGTGGAAGTTGGAATTCTGTTTTGCCTAATCTGACGCATGACACCCAATCAACGTGTGTCGAGAAGAAATATCCATTGAGGCACTTTACCAGTCACCGACACCGATTCCAGACGATTCCTCCGCCTTCCTATTGCGTCAACTTTGTACCTCTTCATCTGTTTGGTAACGTCCCCACACGAAAAATCATTTGTCAGCGCACTGCGTTCTGCTGCCACTTGCACTCTTTTGCGTCTTCTAGCAGAGAACAAAGTGGATCTATGTCGAACATACAGTAGTGCGCATCGCAACCTGGCTCAGTCAGGCCCAATCAGAGCCAAATTCCTTCCGCAATTCTCATTTTCCGCTGAGTTGACGCACAAAGCTTTGTGACACTTTGTTCTTCTTGTCTGTGATTGCGAAAAGAGTCTGTGCGGCAAGCCAATCTAGCGAAAGTGAGTGGCTGAGGCGATACAGCATCCGCAAACGGTATGATACATAAGCTCGCCTCTTCCGCTCATTCGCCTTGTTCGTTTCCCACCAACATCTTTGTCTGACTACAGATATTTACGAGTTGCACATACCCCTTCCAGCAACTACAACTTCGACATCTTCAGACTCAGCTTCGGCTCTCTTCCATTCATAACCCTTTCCCCCGCACCCTTTATCGCAAAAGGTTCAGTATCGTCATCATGACCAAGGCCATCGGTATCGATCTTGGTACTACCTACTCGTGTGTTGCCGTCTGGCAAAACGACCGTGTCGAGGTCATTGCCAACGACCAGGGTAACCGCACCACTCCCTCATATGTCGCCTTCACCGACTCGGAGCGTCTCATCGGTGACGCTGCCAAGAACCAGGTCGCTATGAACCCCCACAACACCGTCTTCGACGCCAAGCGTCTCATTGGTCGCAAGTTCGACGATGCCGAGGTTCAGTCCGACATGAAGCACTGGCCTTTCGAGGTCGTCACGGTCGGTGGCAAGCCTCAGATCCGTATCGAGTACAAGGGTGAGAAGAAGACCTTCACCCCCGAAGAGATCTCGTCGATGGTTCTCCTCAAGATGCGCGAGACCGCCGAGGCCTACCTCGGTGGCACCGTCAAGGATGCCGTCGTCACCGTCCCTGCCTACTTCAACGACTCGCAGCGTCAGGCCACCAAGGATGCCGGTATCATCTCGGGCCTCAACGTGATGCGAATCATCAACGAGCCCACCGCCGCCGCCATCGCTTACGGTCTCGACAAGAAGACTGAGGGCGAGAGGAACGTTCTCATCTTCGACTTGGGTGGTGGTACCTTCGATGTCTCGCTCCTCACCATCGAGGAGGGTATCTTCGAGGTCAAGGCCACTGCCGGTGACACCCACTTGGGTGGTGAGGACTTCGACAACCGTCTCGTCAACCACTTCGTCCAGGAGTTCAAGCGCAAGAACAAGAAGGACTTGACCTCCAACGCCCGTGCCCTCCGTCGTCTCCGCACCGCCTGTGAGCGTGCCAAGCGCACCCTCTCGTCGGCTGCCCAGACCACCATCGAGATTGACTCTCTCTTCGAGGGCATCGACTTCTACACCTCGATCACCCGTGCTCGTTTCGAGGAGCTTTGCGGTGACCTCTTCTCGCACACCATCGAGCCCGTCGAGAAGGTCCTCCGCGACTCGAAGATTGACAAGGGCTCCGTCCACGAGATTGTCCTCGTCGGTGGTTCCACTCGTATCCCCAAGGTGCAGAAGCTCCTCACCGACTTCTTCAACGGCCGTGAGCTCAACAAGTCGATTAACCCCGACGAGGCTGTTGCCTACGGCGCCGCTGTCCAGGCCGCCATTCTCTCGGGTGACACCTCGGAGAAGACCCAGGACTTGCTCCTCCTCGACGTTGCTCCTCTTTCCATGGGTATCGAGACCGCCGGTGGTGTCTTCACTCCCCTGATCAAGAGAAACACCACCGTCCCCACCAAGAAGTCCGAAGTCTTCTCGACCTACGCCGACAACCAGCCCGGTGTGTTGATCCAGGTGTTCGAGGGTGAGCGTGCCCGCACCAAGGACAACAACCTGCTCGGCAAGTTCGAGCTTTCGGGTATCCCCCCCGCTCCTCGTGGTGTTCCTCAGATTGAGGTCACCTTCGACGTCGACGCCAACGCCATTCTCAACGTCTCTGCCGCCGAGAAGGGTACCGGCAAGTCGGAGAAGATCACCATCCGCAACGACAAGGGCCGTCTCTCGTCGGAGCAGATTGAGGAGATGCTCAAGCAGGCCGAGCAGTTCGCCGAGGAGGACAAGCAGGCTCTCGAGCGCACCCAGGCCAAGAACGGTCTCGAGTCGTACATCTACAACGTGCGCAACACCACCAACGATCCCCAGCTCAAGGACAAGCTCGAGGCTGCCGACAAGGAGGCTCTCGAGAAGATTGTCAAGGAGGGTATCGAGTGGTTGGACTGCAACACCACTGCCTCGACCGACGAGCTCAAGGACAAGCAGAAGGAGATCGAGGAACAGGTCAACCCCATCATGACCAAGATCTACTCGGCAGCTGGCGGTGCTCCTGGTGGCATGCCCGGCAGTGCTCCCGGCGCCGCTCCTGGCGCTGCCCCGGTGGCGACGATGGTCCCACCGTCGAGGAGCTCGACTAAATGTTGTGCTCAATCTAAAAAAAAAAAATCTTTCAAGCTTCTCCCCCGCCGGTGGTTCCTCCGTTTCTTGCATTCATTCCCCCTTGCCACCAGCATGTACTCGTATCGTTAGTGTTCCGTTCAATCTGATGTGACTTTTTTGCATTACCTCGCATATCTTTGGTTCGATGCCGTCGAGGAGGATGTGCTCGTCTTTGCAGAACAGACTCATTCTACAGTATTCTGATGAGTATGCTCGTGAGGCGCAGTTGCAACGTTTGGTGCATCATGTACGTACAAAGTGTGCGTGACTCGCCGTCAGTGCTACGCCCTGAGATTGAAGTCGGATGAGAACCATCTGTTCGCCAGGTCGAGCATGACATCGTCTAAACGATCTGATTGCGGCGTCAGAAGCACTGTTGATCTTCGTATCGGTGATTGTTGTTTGAATCGGGCTGATGAAAACCCCCGATGTACGACTTAACAAATTGGGAATATATTTTTTTGGCGCTAAAAGCACTTTGCGCGAAAGCGAGAGGCAGACGCGACGCGAGCAAAGGCGCAACAAACCAACACTTTTCTGAGAGCGCAGCAAGCTCAAGTGTCTGTCTCTCTCCTCCTCACCGCTCCTTCTCGTCTCTTTTCTCCGTCATCACCTTCCGTTAGACAACGCATAGCAGCAGGGGCAGACTCAAGGCGTTCTTTCTTGTCTATTTCCTCCACGCAAGCGCTTCCCCATCGCCACTGCCTCCCGCAGTGCAGACCGCAACCATGCAGTCGACGCAATCGGAGGACTTGCACGTCCAGATCGTCCACACTGGCCCAACCAAATGTATCCACGCGCCCAAATCTGCACAGGTAGAGTGAGTATGCCCTGCCCACCCTCCACTGAGATCAATACAGACACCAAACTGACCACCGACCGATCTTTGCACTCTGCAGCCGACTGTTCACAGGTGGAGATGACTATCTCGTTCGAATCCTGCCCACTCTGCCTCTTCCAGGTGTAGAGCCACATCTCATCGAAGACGCGACAGAGCCAATCACCTCGCTCGATGCCGATGGTCGTTTCCTCGTTACAGCTTCCGAAGATGGCTCCGTCCGTCTGTACCGACACCATCCCCTCGATTCGGAAGGCAACCCTACATCTCCCACGGCGCTTCAATCGCTGCTACGTCGCGAATCCTTGCCTCTACGATGTGTTGCGCTCGAGCGTTCCGTCTCGAACGGCAAAGCTCCACGAGTCGCCATTTGCTCCGACGAGCTCATCGTCAAGATCATTGACGTCGAGGACCCCAGACGCATTCAGCTCCTCGATGGTCACAACCGAGGTCTTCGATCAGCGTCGTGGAGTCCCGTCGCGCCCTTGCTCGTTACTTGCTCCACCGACGGTGTCGCTAGAGTCACTGACTTGAGCGATGTCGAACCCAAATTCGTCAAGTCGATCGAAGGCATCCTCCCCATCACGCGTGCCGAGAGCGACGAGGCTGCCTCTGCGTGCTGGCATCCATCGGGCACGTACTTTGTCATGCCCTCAAAGGCGCACGAACTCGTCATCATCAGCGCCGCCAACGATTCTTCCGCCTGGTCGCGAACAGGCACCTTCTTCGCCAGCGCTTCCGGTCCCGTCCCCACTCCTAGCGGCAGCATCACCGCCCTCGCCTTCTCTCCCAACGGTCGCTACCTTGCTTCCGCCACCAACAACGGCCAAGTCACCGTGTGGGAGACCGAGAGCCGTCAAGCGATCCGACACAAACGCGCCGACGCCTTGGTCAACGCCATCAGCTGGCACCCGACCAAGGACGCTCTCGCGTGGACCGACAACGAAGGCTCCTTGTCAAGATGGTCCGACGTCGTAGGCTCCGCACGCCCCAGCCCTGTCGAAGAGATCACCTTCGACGTGTCCAAAGCTGCACGTGGATCTCATGGTCGCATCGACGACATTTTCGCTGGAACGGGTCTCTCGGACGACGAGGACGACGACGCACCACCACGTGACGAGGGCGATATCAACGACCTCGACGACTTTGTCGTGGATGACGAGTCGCATTCTCGCAGGTACGGCGGTGCTGACCCTTACTCTCGCACCAATGGTCGCGGCGGACACGCCATGGGCGCCGGCCGAGACGGCGGTATGATGATCGCTGCTACGCGTCCTCAGCCTGCCTTCCAGTCCACTGCGACACCCATGCGTGGACAGCGACGATACTTGGCCTACAACGTGCTCGGCTCCATAGTGGCTGTAGAGCAGGAGTCGCACCAAACAATCTCGTTCGAGTCATTCGATACCTCAGCACGCCGCAACTTCCGCTTCTCCGACATGAACAACATTTGTATGGCCGACCTCGCCAAGCAAGGCATCCTGTTTGCTGCCAAGCAGTCGGGAGATCAGTCGAGCAGTGTGTTTTTCAAGCCTTTCGTCGCGGCCAGCAACAACTTGTCTTCCGAATGGACGTTCAACCTGGACCAGGGCGAGGATGTTGAAGCGGTGGCGCTGGGAGGGAGCGGTTTGCGCATCGTTTCTGAGGATGGGTGGGAGGATCAAGACGCCGGTCGATCTGGAGTCGGTGTGGCTGTGGTGGCCACGTCCAGGGGTTATCTGCGCTTCTTGTCTGCTAGCGGAATACAGCTCTACCTCTGGGCTCTTGGTCACCCTGTTGTCACACTGGCCGTTGGAGCAAGGACCGCGCTCGTCATCTATCGCAGAACAGGTCTGCCTTCGGGAGGCTTCCAAGATCTGGGCTATAAAGTGATCGATCTTGCCAACTTTGACGTGATACAGGACGATGCTCTCCCGCTCGCTAAGGACGTACACGTCAGATGGGCGGGGTACAACGATCAACACCAGCCTGCATTCTACGATTCAAACGGAACACTGTTTGTGCTCGACCGAGCCCATCGACCGCGTCAGGGACGATGGGTGCCTAGCCTCGACACCAAACGTCTACGGGATGGCGCCTCGGCCGACGCTAGCGAGACAGCCTTGCGAGCAGCTAGCACTCTCGGATACTGGCCTGTCGCGTTAACCTCGTCCAAGCTCATGGTTTTGCTGCTCAAAAGTGGACGCACTTACCCTGAAGTAGACGGAACGCGTCACATGATTCAGGAACTCGAGTTGCAAGTACCCCTGATCCACCGCGAGGGAGGCACCGGACCACTGGAAGAGAAAAGCCTACGCGACAGCATGCTCGCTATGACAGCTCGCGACGTCCGAAACGCTGGTATCGAATCCTCCCCCTCTGACGACACCTCGCCTTTAGACGCCAGCACGCTCGAAATGAGCTCGGACAAGGCCCTTCTGCAGCTCATCCAGCTCGCGTGTAAAGCGGATAAGCACGGTCGAGCGCTCGATGCTGCACGTGCACTGCATTCTACGCGAACACTGGAAGCCGCGCTCAAGATTGCGGCTTTTTTCCATTTGTCGAGTCTAGCTGAGCGCATGGTGGCGTTGAAGGAGGGGTTGGAGGGAAGACAGGAGCGGGTGGAGGAGGAAAGTCGACGTTGGTGCGACCCGATGGTGCGTGGAGGGCCGAGTTATACCAATCCGGCTTTGGTGGATGTCATGACTCGTGCGAGCGCAAAGGAGGATGTGTCTAATGCTAGCTTGCGCAAGCGTGCGTCTGCGGCACTGGGGGAGGAGTTTCAGCCTCCATCAAGGTCGGCTTCGGGTGTGCTGAGGGGGGACCGGTTCGACACGCCGTCTTCGTCGTCCATCGCCGCAGCGGGCGCGTACTCGACTCGCTCACCCGCCCCTGCCTCCACCACGGCGGATGAGAGTATGCTCCTCGACGACGACCCCTCTTCTCTCGGCAAGGAAAACCTCTACCGAAGCTCGGAGAAGCGCAAATCTCCATCAGACGACGACTTCTCCACCACCCGACCGCTCATCCAGCCCAACAAGAAATCCAACCCCTTCGCACGCACCTCGTCGAACAAGGATAAACAGATGCACAAGTCTACCTCCTTTTTCGAACGAATCGAACCGTTTGAGAAGGAGTCGTCGCTCAAAAACACTTCTGCTTCCGCAGCCGCTGCAAAACAGTCCCTACTGACAGGGTTCGTGCGTAAAGACCAACCAGCGGTGACGGGTGTATTCGGCGAGACGCAGAATGTTGTGGGAGATGGGGAGGGGAGGGGGAGGAGTCGTTGCAGTTGACACTGGAGCGCGCGGCGAGGGCGAGTGCGGCTAAACAGGCGGATGCGATTCACGGAGATGCTCTACCGGAGACGGTGAGACAGGAGGAAGATTCGTTGCTTGAGTCGGCTGGGTCGACTTCGCTGCATGTATAATGTACGCTTTTGTAGTTCGTGCTTCAATCTTAAGTTTTCTATTTGATCGTCTACGAAGCCCATGGAGCGTGACTCAATCAATGCTCATATGACGCTGACGCAATCCTTGAACGAGATGAAGTTGAGTTCCATTTCAAGCAAAATGCAATGTATCCTTAAACCGCCACCACCTCACTCGCAAAGCTGTCCAAGCAGCGCCACCGGATCGACCACATCCCAAATATCATCCTTATGCCGATACTGTCCCACCGTCGACGCCACGCCACCACTTGCATGCAAATTATCCTTCTTCCGCCCATTGACATCAGCCAACACAGCAGAGTCAGGCACGGACAGGCCACCCTTAGTGGGTCGAAGTCTTCCCTCGTTCTCAGCCAACGACCTGCGATCAAGCAACTTCAATGGCGCAGATTGGTCGATGATGAACCGATTCCTAACCGGCGCGTCTGCTCCCGCTGCGTCGCTCAAATGAGTAGTCGCTACTAGACGTGCCGCTCTCGCAAGCTGACGTTCAGGCGAAACCGGCAGTCGTTCATCTTCGTCAATGTCATCACTCCACTCAGGAGCCAACATGCGCTCCTGCGTGCCCTGACCCATCGGCTCGACCACAGTGTGCGGCGCAACTTCCAACAAGAACGCCACATCCGAAAGAGTCAACCGCGTACTAACCGCATCCGACCTCTCTCCACTACTTTCCATCACCTCGCGCGAACGCTTCAATCGATTCGACTCGCCCTCCTCCGCATCGGCACTAGTGCTGCTGTTGCCAAACGACGTGTCGTGTTGACCGCTGCTGTCGCTATCCCGAACCGAGGGCGAGGAAGGACCGGTCAAGCTGGTCAGAGCCGTACTGGCGAAGGAAAGCATCGAAGAGTCGGCAAACGATGTGCCGATCCCCGATGTGCTAGTGCGCGAAGACACGTCGGATTGAATCGAGCGCACGTGTCGCGCAGGACTGCCGTGGGCCGAGTTAGGTGCACTGTCGTCGACGTCCATCTCGTCGAGCGCTGGTGAGGCGCGAAGCGGTGCAGGCATGTACGAGGCCGGGTCGAGGCTGATACTGCTGTACTCGGCAGCGGGGCGCAAGGGCTCGTTGGTGCGGATGCCGTCGGTCCTGTTGGCGCGAATCTTGGTGATGATGCTGCTGACGACATTCTGCAGGTGACTTTGAAGAGCCGAGAGCACCATGGCGGCCGCTTGGGGTTGTACGCCACCCGGCATGCCATTCTCGACAGCGAGCAGCGTCATGCGGTCCTTGATGCCGTCCAAATCAGGCAAGTGCTTGGATTCGACGCACAGCGGCGCCTGCATGGCACGCATGACGGCTTGTTGGGTTGCTAGAGTACGCAAGAGGGATGGCTCAGGAACGCGGTTCGTGACAATTTCTCTAGAAGCCGCGGCAAGCAGCAGCAGGGCCAAAAAAAAAAAGGAGACACTTACAGAAGGAGAGCTTGGTACGCACGGCGGCGATCTGCTGGGTGGCTTGAATCGCTTCGCCCTTCCAGTCCTTGGCACCGATGGCGCTCTTGTACTGTCTTACCTTTCTACGGTCTTCGGCGACCTTGCGCTTTTCTTCGTCCTTGCGCTTCTTCTCGAGCATGTCGGCGGCCGAACCGGCCCAGCCGAGGCTGGCAGCTCCGCCTACAGCGTTGGCGCCAAGCTTGCCAGCTTTTTCGAGGTTCTTGAGACGCAAGCGCTCCTTTCGCGGGAGACCAGCGACGAGGTTGCGGAGACGCTTTCGACTTGGCTCTTCCTCTTCCTCCTCAGTGACCGTGGCTCCATCCGGCAGGAGACGCGTGATAGGTCTAGTGGCGCGGCTGGATGGACCGGGTACATCGGCGCTGGCATTATAGAGGATTCCGAGGATGAGGGCATTGTGTAGGTGAACTGTGGGGTAGAGTAGGAGTAACGGAGTCAGCGTTGTGTCAGGCTGGAGCAAAAATCCGAGGTCGAGACTACTCACTGTGTTCGGTCTTGAGCGCTTTGTGTGCTAGCGCCTCGAATTCTGAACGGTCGATGGCACCCTTGAGGAACTGCACAAGGGTCTGCCAGTAGCGAGCGCCATTCTGACCAAGGGCTACGGCGAGCTTTTGCTTGAGGTCGAGCGTATCTGCGCGGATGGGACGATGTGGCGGTTGAGCAGCGGGGCTATTGGCCGAGCTCAATTCACGGGCGATGTTGACCATGATGGGCGCGCTTTTGGTGGGTGCGACGCTCAACCCAATGCTGCTGGTTTGAGACGTCCGGGTGGATGCACGGTCGAGAAGCGGATGCGGGTTGGTAGGTTGGCACAGGGGTGCGGATGCTAAGCGAGCGGATCACCGTCGGTATGGTGCGTTGTCCGATGTATTTCTAGGGCCGTGGGCGCTATTCAGTCGATTCTTGAGTCGATTCTGAAAGTCACAGGCGAGCCGGTTTGGAGTTGGAAAAAAGTCGATGGTGCGGATGCAGTACACAACGCGGAACCTCTTTGACCGAGAATCGGAGTGCCGACGATTTAAATGAAGCAGAAGCTCTTGCGTTGCGATTGAGCCTCAAAGCGCTGGAATGTGTGTGAGTAGAAGCTTGCGTTGTGCGAATCCTGGTCGAACGAGTCGGTTGTGGGGATGCTATGCTGAAGTGGGCCTGGCGGTGCTCGACGCAAGCTGCACCAGGCGGATGGATGCTTGCTTCCGCGAGCGCAGCGTTGCTGGGATGGTGCCCGCGAATGTGGATGGAGAAAAGGGAGGCCTGCTCGTATTGGATGGCGAGCTAGCTACTGGGTCGAGGAGAAGAAAGGTGAATGCAATGCAAAACCATCCATCCAGCAGAAGGCTGCATGCTGTAACCCTTACAGTCGTAATGTCTTCTCGTGCGGAGCTCTCTTGCTTTACTCGCTCTCTGAAAATGGGCGGCAAAGCTGTAAAAACTGAGCTTTGAACCAGATTATTGCTGGCTGGCGGGAAGCAGCACCGTCGAGAGCTCCATTCGGCCGGCGAATATAACACAAATTCGGCTCGAAGCATGCGGCCGGATCAAGGCACAGGCTATCACACTGACTGACCTCTGTTCGCAGCAGCAGCAGCAGCAGCAGCTCTTTCACCAAGACGGACCTGCCGACGGTTGATCAACACTGCCTCCCTTCTTCATCGCTAGTCTTGCTCTATCAGCGCTTTCAAGCTGCGGATGGTGTGCCATTGCTAGTAGAGAAGAAAATGCGAACCATTCGGATCACGCGAGCTTTTTCCTACGGACTCCATGTTACTAACGGGCTGTCCGCATCTTTCCGCGTACACTTTGCTCGTTTAATCTGGTGTCCGTCATATTCGACGCTATCAGCACACAGCCCCAGTAACTCAAAACTTCCTGACAGAGATAGCTTCGGCTAGTCTCCGAAGCATCTCAAAGATGACATCTGGTCGATCCACGGAAGGCAAGATGAAGAAAAAGCCGGATGGATATTCCGATAAAATGATTCGGAGGCATCACGTACGAGAGCCGTCAAAGCGAGGAGCAATAAGAACAGTCGGAGATTGCAAATCAGGCTCAAGTCACGTGATGTCGCGAGAACAACACTTTTTTACGCGTGCGAAATTCAACATGCGAGCGACGTGCTGTGCTTTGAATTTTTGGCAGCGCTTGACACGCACGCACGCACGCACGCACGCAACGTCAATCCCCACAAGGCTGCTGACTCATTGTTGCGCAGCAAATGAGATCTCAATCTTGATTCGAGGACACTCGACACCTTCACCATTCTCATACAACATCAAATCGTCCATCTGCGCACCTTTCCCGACAACGACGGGAGCACGCCTTTCCCTCAAGCATAGTGCGCGCTGAGGGGCCAGCAAGTGGATCCCAACTCGCTTTCTAAAAGAGAAGCTGCTACAACACCGAATCAATGACCTACTCTTGATCTCTTTGCCACTGTTTCGGAATACTCAGCTTTGCATTCGACACTTCTATACCACACCTGCATCGCTTTTGGCCATCTTCACCTTCCAATTTCCGCTAGAATGTCGATTACATCACCGGCAAAGCGTAGAGCCACTACGTCCCGTAGCAGTATGCTCAATCAGCCCATGCGACAGACGCGCTCGATGGCAAGGATTTCGGACCATAATGATTTCTCGGAGCTCTCGTCATCCTCGAGACTGGTGGAGCAGCGCCAGACCACTACTTCATCAACACGAAATCCATCACCACGCAAGGCGCGAGCAAGCCAAGCTGCGCAACTAGACTCGTTCGACCCTGACTCGCCCGATATCAGCATGGCTGCATGCATGGAATCCCCGAAAAAAGGCCGCTTTGACGACTTTGAGTTCGAACTAGAGACTAGCACAGAAGTACCTGCTCGACGCAGGAGGATTGCTCGTCAATCGACCACGTCGCCGTCTGCTGATGTGGGCTTGCCTCGATCAAAGACATCATGCACGCTGAACCGAAGCAACACGACTACGAACAATACCCTGCTGACGAGCCGCAAAGAAAACTCTGCCGCAGCACCGACGGAACCAGCCCGACCAGGTGCGAGTCCAGTCAAACCAGTCGCGGCTCTTCCGCGCTCATCTAGGCTGCATGGTCCCACACCCTCGATACGCTCTTCGTCTCAGACAGCAGCAGTAGCAGCAGCCAACTCGGACACCAAGGTCTCCATCCCGAACAGGATTGAATCATCGAAACCTCTTGACAGCGATGCTTCTGAATCAAAACCACTCGCGAGCAGCTGTGATTCAGACCATCGCCTGCTTGTCGGCACCTCCGACATCAAACCAGATGCTTCCACCATGCGCAACCCTTTCCTCGACAGCGCCGATCCGAACAGTCTCGCCATGCTCGGTGAGCCAAGACATTCACCCGTCAAGCGCTTCCAACCCAAGACCGAGTTTATCATCTCATCGCCGGATCGTCCCGATCGCAAGCCAATCAACCTGCTCGAGCTCAAACCCTCGCCAGGTAAGGCTCAGCGCGGCATCTTCCGACACGATCGGACTGACGACTATGAAGATGGCGAAGACGATTGGGACGCTTCAGGTTCTAATACTGTAGACGAGATCAGGCTTGTCAAGGGCCCAGCGCCTAAACGAGACGAGGCAGCAGTCAACAGGAATCAGCCATCCTCTGAGTCTGACTCAGCTACTTCCACAGCGGAGCGGTCCATCCCTCGCTCTACTACGACCATGGATGTCAAGCATACTCTCTCAACCGAGACTTCTGATGCGCTCGCCAGTCTAGAGGCCTCACTCGCAAGACTCAAAGCCAAGACCCAAAGCCCTCCCGCTACCAGCGACAAAATGAAGCAAGGCGAAGCAAACGCAGACTCATCCCACAAACGCGAGCCTGGCACTGCACGTCCATCTGGCATGACCTCGATCAGCACACAGATCTCCCGCACCAAGAGCATCATGGGCAGCGATTCGTCGTTCAGCAGCCGATCCACCGCCGCTGATCAGAGCAGCGACAGCAGCGTGTTTAAGCGTCCCTCGGGTCGCGTATCCGCCCTGGCCAAGTCTCGAGGCGCCAATTCTGAGATGGGATCCTCGTTGAGCTCTTCGCTTGCGTCTTCCAAGTCCATGATGTCGTTTGGCGCTCCTCGACTGCCGGGGCTCAGCGAGCTTGGTGGACGTCCTGCATCGCGGCCCATCATGACCGGCTCACGCATTTCGAGCCTCGACGCGGCGTCAGATGACTCGAGGGCAGAAGAGGAAGCTGCGCAAAAGGAGGAGGAGGAGCGAGTTGCTGAAGCTGAGAGGCAGACCGAGCTCAAGGCGGCCAAGCGCAAGTCTATGTCTTCCATCCTGTCGAGTGGTATGCCGCCTCCTCCTCTGCATAGGAAAGAGCCCGAAGCAGCCACCAAAGCGTCCACAGCTACTCGAGAAACTCGAACGACCGCTACTCGAGAAACTCGAACGACCGCTACTCGTCCGTCGTCCTCCTCTTCGTCACGATTAACTTCGTCCTCAACACCGGCCACCACGTCCTCCGCCGAGCCAACCGAAGCCGAACTAGCCGAAGCGCGCAAAGCAGCCAAAGCAGCCCGACGACGATCGCTCTACACATACGTCCCCACCAAACGCGAAGACACTGACGGCGACCGATCCGTCGGCAACGTCTCGACAGGACTCGTTGTCACGAGCACCACCGGCGGCAACGCATCCGGTGCAACCACTGCCGCACCCAAGAAACAGCGCTTCCTTCGCGGGCTCACCGTGCTCGTCGATGTGCGCGATCAAGATGGAGAAGACGCATCGGCGTGTTGGATCGACATGCTCAAGAATGCCGGCGCTAAAGTCATGGTTCGCTTTGGAGAGCGGAAGTTGACGCACATTATTTACAAGAGTGGACGGCCGAGCACGCTGCATTCGTATCGGGCGTTGGACGATCCCAAGCCGCATGTTGTGGGGATTGGATGGGTTGTGGCGTGTCTGGAGCAGGGTGGGAAGGCAGATGAGAAGCCGTATCTTGTGGAAGTTGCTAAGCAGGCAATCTTTGCTACTGTAAGTTCTTGGCTCACTGACAAGGAAAAAGAAGGCAAGAGGCTGACTCTTTTTTTTTTTTTTTTTTTTTTTTGTTTGACGGTGGGTTTGGCGATGGATAGCGACGACGTTCGTTGATGGCGCCTAAACAAGCACCTTCTTCCGCCAACATTGTTCGGGAGCGTGAGTAGAGTCCGTCCTCTCTGCCGCAACACTCTGACGCCGCAGCGCTTGCAGCGTTGTGTCTCTCTTGTGAGCCTCCCTCTCTTTCTTTTTCCACTCGCTTTCTTTTTGTGCTTTGCACGTCCTTTTACTCGTCTCATTTGCTATTCCGCCTCAGAGTAACACGAAGAACAACGAACTGACTTGATCTCCTTCCTCCGTTGGTATCAAATCCGGTGGTCGACACAGTACCAAAAGAAAAGCTCAAAGACGTAGAAAAAGCACGAAGGAAACTGTTGGTTCACGCACCAGCCGTACCCAGCCCTCTTCGTAGGAAGATCAGCTCTCGCACGTTGCTTGCCAGTCAGCTGGCGCGCACCTCACTCAACTCGCCTTCGCGTGATAAGGTCGTCGATGAGGAGGCAACAGCACAGGACAAGTCTGAAGAGGAGGGTGGGCAGGGGATGAGGCTTTGCTCGAAACGTACCGTAAACGTGTGGGGTCGGTCTTGTCCCAGCGCTCTTCGGCTGTGGTTGCTTAGGTTTCTCTGTGTTTTCATCGCACCTTTTTTCGCATACCATTCTACTGTATACCACTTTCGTCAGGATGCAACTCAGACCAAGACCGCTTCTGGATTCAACGACAGCTTGATTGTAAAGCCGGGTGACTGAGCCACTGTCTCTGAGATGAATCCGGCGGCTATGTTGAACCAGGAAACGAGGAGACGTCAAACGAGGTTCTTTGCTTGATTGGGGAGCATGAAGATGATGATGCTGATGTCTTACGTCGGTCAAAGTGATGTCGAAGCGAGAGGTTGCGCGCGCAAAGGACACTCGCATCCGTTGATGGGTAAGCTGAGCAAAGACATGGCTTCCCTGTCCGATGCGAGGCTGCGAGATGCAAATCGTGACGCACGACTTCTAACGGTAACGATGAGCTCGAAGTCCGCGGTAAGCCGTGAATAGAGCGGAGCCAAGGCCAAGCATTTGCATGCTGTGGTTGAAGCTGCAGGAGAGGCCAAGCCCACCGGACGGTATGTCCGGAAGTAAATGAACGCTCCAATCAGCGTTCGGGCTTTTTCAGGTAAGCACCTTGACAAACGCCACGAGCTTGTCCAGACTCTAATCCAAATTTTGAGCCTCCGTTCACCTCCATCGATCCATGGCTGGAGGATGCGGCGGCGTCTGATCCCCATCTCCGTGGTTAGAGTTCAGGCTGAACCGCGTCCTCGTCATGTTTCAGATCATCTCCTACGGGAAGGCAGAAGCCATGTGTGGAGGAGGATAGCGAGAAGATGCGACCGCGGCTCGATCTTGGACCGCCAAGAAGCGGTTCGCCGACTTTTTCTGTTTTTTTTTTTTTTTTTTTTTTTTTTTCATTCCTGCGACAGAGATGACGATGCATTGCAGCACCGAAAAAAAATCCAATCGCCGGGAGGGGCGACTTTGCAGAGAGACAACGCGTCCGCGACGGTTCAAAGAGGGATCGTCGTGGGAAATGCAGCGTTGCCGTCATGACAGAGCACAAGCTGTAGATCGTGATACCCCAAGCGAACCTTTTGGCGAAGCTGTCGCCCATCGAGTTGTGTATGACCCGTCACTTTTTGCATGCACTCCTACTCCTGGCAGTTCAGCTGATGGCGCCGAAGAAACTAAAAATTTGCTTGACATTGGCCTTGAATCGGAGCTCATATCCTGCCCCACAAATGGCTCGTCCAGGCACACACAACGACGGTGCTCCGTTGGGTGACGACAGCAGGAATTTCGTGGGACGATAACTTTTGCTTCCCCGTCCGCTTTCACGGGAGCCGGCCCTTGTCGTTCGATGGAGGCTTAGATGCAAAGTCAGGCTTGGTCGTACCTGCGGCGGCTGATGGTGTTCGCCTTGTCTCGATTTGTTTCGCGCAGGTGAGCATCATGAACTCGACCTTGTCAACATGGAAGCGAGACACTTTGGACAGTGCAGTAGTCGTTTTAACTTGATGGTTGGCCCACCGTCAGCATGTGGGTCAACCTTGTTTTACAGTGTACGGTATTCGCTGATGACGAGTGGGTTCTCTTTACCCTACTCGCCTGTACTAGGTGTCTTGTACAGCAATTGTGCATCGAGCTATAAGCATTGAGTGAAAAATAGCTTGCAACGTTGCTCGCCCATCGTTGATAGCCAAACAGCACTCTGGGTCGAATGGCGGGCAGCGAATGAGGATGGGAAACGACAGCTCGTCTATGAATTACGGATAGAAGTTGTGAGCCGACGAGTCGGTGGATGTGCGCTGCGAGTCGCTCATCGAGCCAAAACTTTGGCGAGCCCTTTGGCTTGAGAAGTGAGACGGTAACGTGCTACTCGCCAAGTGCCTCGCTTTCCAGCGCCTTGTGGGTCAGTGCTCTGCTCAGCATCATTTCGTCCTGGATACTCTGGCACTTTGTGACAAGGTCGAATACGCAATTTCTGTGACATGCAAAGCTTTGTGCTCTTGCGGGCGTCAAAGGCTGTGCACGACACCTTTGTGATAAGATATGAAAGTTAGGCCTGAACGCCACGAAATCAAGACGACACCGCGAAAGATCACACTCCGACCTCGAGCTTATCGCAGATTTATTTATTTATTTATTTATTTATTTATTTATTTATAATTCCTAATAAATTTCCTTAAGCGATGTGGTGTTTTTGGAACCCTCTCTTTTTCTAGGCTTCCCGCAACACTAAAGAATAACGTGCAAGCCACTTTTTTGGCGCTCGAATTCGGATACACACACCGATGACGGACGCCTATCTGTGCTTGATATTACGGCTCCTTTCCGAAGTGATTGCATGCTGGCACATTTTTGGGGTGCGCACAATGCCGCCTTGCAGCTGCAGCCAAGAAAATGAAAAGCGCTGCGGCAAGCCCGACAATCCAGCCTCGAATGCAAGCCTAACCTTGATCGGGACGAGGCCGAGACTTTGCTTTGGCAAGCAAGCAAAACACGGAGGAGCGGCGGCTCTGTTGTGACGGCCAGCGAAGCAAACCATTTGAAGAGCTGTCGCAGTGGCTCCTTTCCGACAGATTTTGATGGGTGAATGAATCCTTGTCGGAGAAAATAATCCGTGGCTTTTTTTTTTTTTCTTGGTTGGTATCCCGCCGGGCTTTCCTATAATACAGTAGACTGCTTTTGAGCGAAAGTGTGATGGTTTGGATGGTCGTCATCGCAGCTGTGCTAGTCTAATGTCTCGTCTCCGGAGTCTAAATCCCACTCCGAAAAAGCACGCTAACCACCCTAGAGCAAAAGTTGACGCACCCCGCCACTGTAGAATTGAGGGTCCGCCTTGCTGTTTAGCATGTGAGCCATTTGGCGCCCTTTTGCTGTATCGTATTGTGGCTTCTGCCCTATTGGACAACGCCAGCTTGACAGCAACAAGTTGCGGTACAGCACTACACCAACTTAGCCCGTCTCGCACTGCAGCTAAAGACGGCACACTGAGACTTCACTTACCGTGTCCGAACCTTATGCAGCACCCTTCGAGATCCATATTAATGCTGGAAGAACCCTGCTGCACCTTCAGCCACCCCGTCCTCCCTTCCCTTCCGTCCCGCTACTCCGACCCGTCCTTCCTTCTTGACTAGCACTAGCTTCCTCACTACCGTCTTCTGTAACTTCGACTCGGTCTCAGTTTACTCGTTAAGCCAAACTCGACCCGATCTTAGCTGTTTCGACCTCCCACCACTCCCGGTGCAGCTTTCTTTCAACTCTTCATATCAACACATGCATCAATAGCTTCTTGACCCTCTCGCACGTGCTTGAAGCTTTTGTCTTGGACGCCACCCCACTTCTAGGCTAGGGGCGACTGACGTCCAGTGCAACAAATACCATCGACGACACCTACTTATCACTCCTGCCTCCTATCGCCGTGTATTTGTCTTAGACTCCTGCATTCGCTCGGACCATCCTGCATTCGTCTTGCACAAGCTAATCAGCGCCGTATGCAACGCACTTAAATACTAGCAGGTCGAGAGGCAGACACTTCTTTCTCTCTCTCTCTCTCTCTCTCTCTCTCTCTCTCTCTCTCTCTCTCCCTCCTCCTGCTCTGCATAATCTCGACTTAACCATCCACGCTCTTCTTTCTTAATATTCAACCATGGCATCAGCAGCTGCAGCAGCCATGCCGCAACATCCAGCAGGTCCGGGTATGGCCAAGTCCAAACCGGCTCTCACCATCGACGCGACCAATTTGCAAAAGCCGGCAACAACGCCCAGTTTTGTCGTGCCCACCATCCTCATCACGCCTCCTGATGCGCCTCCTAACTACTCCAGCATTATCCCCGAACAGCAGTATGAAAAGTCGGTGCTCTTTGTGCCCGTCAAGACCGAGGAGCTCGGGTGGGATGAGCACGGTCTTTACTGGAACGGCACCTACGCCTATCCGATCCACCAGATCTACGATAAGGAAGGTCAACCCATCGGAAGACGACGCAAGGGTCCTCAGGGTTATCGATTTGAAGAGTACTATCACAACAAGAAGCCTCGTCGATCTCCGCAGGCTTCCTCTTCAACGTCGCTGTTGACACCGACCGCAGCAGAGGACACGGTCGAGGAGGCCAGTGTGCGTCTTGACGAGCCTGCACCAGCGAGGATCGAGACGCCGGCCAAATCCGTAATCACAGAGGAAGTGGCTATGGAGGAAGACGAACTCCCAAGTCCCACCAGCCCGACTCTCTCCGTCGCATCGGACACTACCGAGACCGAAGATTCGAGTTCCGTATGCGACGACTCCAGTTCGCTGTGGTCTCGCAACGATGCAGAATGGGACGACACAGAGAGCAGGTGTACTTCGCCGGGCACCATGTCTCCTCCACACATGGACGTCGACTCGCCAACAGAGTTGCAAGCAGAGACGCTCAGCAAGAAGCTTTCGGATTTGCCCGCAGACAAGGTCAGCAAAACGTCGTGGCTCTCTCTGGGCACTCTTCCTTCGTCCTCTTCATCATCCTCGTCAAGATCGCAGTCGCTACCCACCGCTCGCAGCACGAGAGGCAAGCCGGCGTTGGATATCTCGCAAAAGCATCGAGCCAGTTCGAGCCTTGTTGTTGATGCAAGCGATTCGCGGAGGCACAGCACCCCATCGGCGTATGCATCCATCATTTCAGATTTGACGACCTCGCCATTCGCCTCGTCGACAGCGCCGAACCGAGCATCGACTCTGCCGCGCGCACCTTCACGGAGTGCGTACACACAGAGTCGGAGTAGCTTGCTTCGTCCGCCTCCGCAGTATACCTCGTACATGCGATCGCAAAGCAAGAGCGGCGTCAACGGCCGAGAGTCGACAAGGAGGACGTACGACGACTCGAGCAGGTTCGAACCAGACTTTGCTGCTGGTTGGACATTCGAGAATCCGACCAGTGCTCCGTTGAGCAATCATTATTAGAAAAGTGTCGACGCAGAGATCGTTGAACTTGCTGTTGTGTATCAACATATTTGTATTTGTACCTTTGGCTCTATGAAAGTAATGCTTGATGCGTTGCTAAAAGATCCGATGCTCCCCATGTGCTTGAGCTCGAGTTTGCATTTGAGACCATCCGTCGTGCTTGGATCAGCCTTCGTTCGTACCAGTCTTCGTTCGAACCGCTTCTCAATTGTAATCACTCTTCGCTCGATTTTACTCTTTTTTTGGTTTGAACCACACTCGTCTTGCTCGAAGCACCGCTACTGCTCAACCAGCCATCCAGCCAACGTATGAGACAAGTGAGCACTCTGACCATAGCCTCAAATCGGTCTCTCAAAAGGCTGTCTCCATGCCAAGCCAAGCCTCGAGCAGCGCGGACTGACGAAGCGTCCCAACCAGAGCGCGCAAATCCACATCGCCCCGCTTTACTCACAGCATCACACCTCTCACAGCTGCGCGACTCCACACATCATCACCTCCCACCGCTTCTAGACACACAGACCCAGTCACATCCTCACTGAAAAGCAACAATAGAATCGATTCAAACAACAAAAACCGAGGGAAAAAAAAAAGAACAAATGGTATCTGATGGTACAACGAGTACAATGCCCCACCTCAATGACAAAGGCACCCTTCTGGGAGATCTGTCGTAGGCCGCGGGAATGAGAGAGCGCGTGTGTATGTGCTTCTGCCTGCGCCTGCGCATGCGTGTGTGTCTATTGCACAGTAGTAGCGACGGGACGAGGCAGCCCCTGTGGAGAAGGCGAACCGGGATCTCTGTTACTCGACGAGCCTGGCTGTTGAGGCGTCGATTGCTGCGCCGATAGCTTAGGCGTCGAGACGGATCGAATACCAGAGTCATCCCCCGACAAACCTTTCACTGTCATGTGCGACTCCCCTGCGCCATCTGAAGATGACGCTCGTTCAAGCGCTTCAGCCTGCAACGCTTGCACCGGATCCCGCGAGCTGCTGTGGGATGGAGTGGGCAGGGCTGACGATGCTGCACTCGTCTGGTTGGACGCACCAGTGCCGTTCGCATTAGCAGCAGCAGCGTCAGCTTGGTGCTGCGCAGCACGACGCTTGGCATCCTCGAGCCCCTGCATGTTCAAAGAGATGGTGGCAGGGCTGCTCGACACAGAGCCCACAGGCTTGAGCGCGTCGGCTTCGCTAGGCGTCAAACCAGGCGGAAGCGTGCTGCTCGAAGGACTTCCCGACGTCAAGGCGTCGACGTCAATGCCCGCTTGTCGCATGGCCAGCTCGATCTCGCCCTGCACCACGATACCCTCGATCCACGAATGATCCAACAATTCGCGAGCATTACTTCGCTTCTCGGGATGCAGTCGAAGCATGGGCAGCAAGAAGGACGAGAGCTCGTTGGCCTCGTTGTAGGGCATCAGATACTTCTCCTGCAGCACCGAGATCAAAGGCCAGAACCGCAGCTTGTGGATATGACGAAGCTCTCCGCGTCGATTGAAGATGTCGGCGCTGTATTTGCCGGCGAATGCCAAACTCTTGGGGAAGTCGCCCAGAAGCTCGATGATCTGAGCAACGTGGTCGTCGTCCTTGTTGTACTTGGTGCCGGCCGCAGGGTCGAACAGGTAGTCGCCGGTCAAGAGCTCGAAAAACATGCAGCTCGCCGACCACATGTCGGCGGTCGGCCCCCATTTGGCACCCAAAATGACCTCGGGACATCGATACTGGCGCGTCTGGATGTCATTGGTAAAGTGATGGTCGATCCAACACGCGTTGCCCAAGTCGGCAATCTTGACCGTGATGCGCTCCAGCGAGCTGGGATCGTAGGGCGGTGGAGGCGGGAGCGTGTTGGGATCGCCTGCTGTTACTGCGGGTTGATGCATCTCCTGGTCCACAGGTGTCGGCTCTTGGTGGTTGGTCGGGCTTGGCGAGTCGACCGACATGGGGGAGGGCGAGTCAGATGGCTCGGCGGCCGCATCGGCTTGCGATGCTGGTGCTGCTGCTGCCGAATCGGATGAATGGGGCACACGCGGGGCACCGAGCGAAAGCAGCGAAGGCCCCTTCTGCTGGGGTGCGCCGGTGGTCATCCTGCTTCCAAACGAGTCGGCAGGCAGGCTGCTCGACCCTTGCGTGCTGAGCTGCGAAATACCGTGACCGATCAACTCGGTCGACTGCTCCCTCTCTTTACTGGCGGCCAGCGATCCACCTTTGGAACCAGCAGCCTCGCTGCTAGCGCCGCTGCGGAAGCCGTTCTCGCTGTCGCTGACGCTGGGCTTGTCGATCTTGGACATGCCAAACGCCCACTTGTCAAACATGGGACTCGAGCCCAAACTGCTGCTGGGACTTGGCAAAGGCTGGGAACCCGTAATGAAGATGCCGTCTCTTCTGGGCGTCTGTGTGCCTGCTCGACCTTGACTTGGCGGGACACCGACCAACTTGGTGGGCACCGCAGCTGGATTCGACCGCAACTCGGCCTCGACTACGGCCTCGACATCTTCGATGCAGATGAGCACGTTTTCGGGTTTGAGATCAGTGTGGATGATGCCGCACTCCTGGTGCATGTAATCGAGACCGAGAAGCACCTGCTTGGCGATCTGCTTGACAATGTGGGCGGCACGCCTCGGTGCTGGTAGCGCTTGATCAAGCCGAGGAGGTTCTCTCCGAGCACCTCGAAGACCATGCAGACGTGCGAGCCGTTGGGGCCCTTGTGACGAAAGTGGTCGAGGAGCGAGACGCAGTGTCGCCTGCCTGGGTGATTTGGGTTGGCGGAAACGAGACGCTGGAGCAGCTTGATTTCGTCGAGAGCGGTTTCTGTGTAGTGGGGAGCGCTCTTGACAACCTTGAGCGCGACGTGCCTCTTCATCTTGTTGTCCTTTGCCAGCCAGACGGTGGAAAAGTGGCCCCAACCGAGCTTGCGGACGATGAGATAGCGGCCGTCAGAGAAGGTGTCGCCGACGTGCACGGGGTGATACCCGCCTTTGCCATAATCTTCGAGATCTTCTTCGTCTTCTGTCATGACGGAGCCCATATCCGAAGATGCGTTGATGGACGAGGGACCAAAACTGCCTGGCGTGTTCTGTTCTTGCGATGCTCCTGCTATCGAGATGGAAGCTGACGACTGAGCGGGTGGATGATGGTGTGGCCCGCCTGCCATTGGAACTGGTAATGCCGAGAGGGCGCCGGGTGTGTTGACAGGAGAGGGACCAGGGGTGCGGGTGGAAGTGATCACGTTGCTGAAGCTCTTGTCGCCGTGCTCGTTGGACGGGCTGCGATGCAGACAAGAAGTAGGTGAACCGCCACACGGAAAAATGGATGGATACGCAGATCGATCGAGATGGGAATGATAAGGGAAGAAAAAGTTGAAGGTCAGCTTGCAATCCTTTAGAATAAGGAACAACAGGGACGAATCCAAGGCAGCAGTAGCAGGCAAATTGGCAAAGTTTGGCAGCCGACGTGCATCCGATGCGTCTTCTTGCTGCTGCTGGTCCACCACGGTCGCGTCGTGAAAAACAAAGAGCCGCGGAACAAGCGACAGTTGGATGAAAAGCAAAAGAAGAGACTTCTGCGTCCCATGACTTGACATCGAGGCTTTAGCTCTGGCTGCCAAGCGCTCTTGGCGGGTAACGGATGAGGCATCAGAGCGAGGACGCGTGCAGTGTGATGCGACGCAATGCGATGAAAAGCGCGGCAGCAGACGAAACAAGCTTTGGTAACCTAATTCGCGTGCGTCGAAGCATCGAGACATGCGCATCCTTGAACCGTACATGACCCGTTTCGACGCAATCTCGGAACAGCCGAACGCTGATGCACCCTGTTCGTTCGACCCTTGGAGCCATCACACCATCGGACCATCCGTGAACTCCGTGCTTTTTTCTCTCTGTTCCGGCTCTGCGCACAAATCGGCGCTATCGCCGATGCAAGCCACATGAGTCCTTCATACTGCGCAGTCTGGAGAAAGTCAGCCAGGAGCGCCTTGGGGGACGCGAGACGCGCCATTCGGTGGGGCCCATCTAGAGCGAGGGAAAGGGAAGGAAATGAAGCAAAGACTTACGCTGCGGACGACATCTTGGATCCTGAACTGAAGCTCGGTCAGCGCGCCTTCGACTGACCGACAGAGGGCTGATCGATCCTGACTCTAGAGGAAAGCGCTTCGGACTGGTGCTGAGTGGAAGCGATGCGATGGATTAGGAGCAGCAAGCCCGCGGAATTCCGAGCTGAAGAGCGAGACGCGAGGAGCAAGAGATCCGGCGTATATGTTGCAATCCTTGACACTCGAGGCTCGCTTGCTTGATCCGCTACTGTGGCTTTGAAACGATCAAATAAGCTCGTTCTGAGTTTTGCTACGGAAATCGTCGGTGTTGCACGGCGAGCTGAGCTAAAGGTGGGCGCGTGAAACTTCTACAGAGCCCCGTGACGAGTGCAAATACGGAAAGGAAGGCGAGAGATTCGCGAGATGAACGGGCTATTCTTGAGAAACACGAAAGGATATGTGCAAAAGACGCAGAGTATTATCGAAACGAGGCGGGTCCTGGTGTGCAGATCCTAGCGGCTGGTATACTACGTGATGGCAAGGCAGAGCGCGCAGAGGAGCTGCAAGCTGCGATGAGATGGATTTCCAAAGCGGAGGGCCAGAATCGTTGTCCAGCTATTGACTCGTGACGGTATAGGAGCCTGGAACGAGCGAGAGTCGACACCTAGCGAGCTGATCAGGTGCGTACGAGGTGGATGATGCCGGTTGAAAGCGCGATGGTGACGGGGATGACGGAGTTGGCAGGTGGCAAGGATTTGCCAATGACAATGACAATTGCGAAGGTGTCAAGTGTGACAGGTAAAGAAAGTATGGGGACGAGGGTGAAGGAGAGGACGAGAGTTGTGGATGATGTCGGGCGGAGAGAAAGGCGCACAAGCAGTCGGGTCCAATCGATGAAAGCTGCAACCACCGGAATCGCGCGAAACGATGAGTGTAATTGGCAGGCACAATCAGCAGCAGCAGCAGAGCGAGAGATTGATGATAGCCAAGATAGCTTAAGGAGAAAAGCGAGAGCGCTGCTTGGTTGTTGGTCTCTGGAGCAGCCAAGCAGGCACGAAGGAGTGGAGAGATCCAATCCCGCCTCGTTTACACGGAGAAAAAGAGAGAGAGAGAGAGAGTTTAGGCGCATCAGCCACGAGCAGTTGCAAATTGACGGCGCAAGACGAAAGAAATGCACCTCAGGTGCAGGCTGATTTCGCAGTGGGGCACAAAGAGGCGATGATGCGGCGATTCGAGTCGGGTCGAACGAGAGCCGAATCAGCGACCAGGTTTTTGGCATCCCATGGCCACTCACCATAGAGAGACGCGCTGAGACACAGCAGTAGGCGTGGATTTTGACTCGTCGAGACAAAAATCAAAAAAAAAAAAAAAAAAAAAAAAAAAAAGTCAAAAAGAAAGATCAAGAGAGATCAGCAGTTCGCGGCTCCCAAATCTGACCCCATTTCTCAAAAAGGAGAAAACCGCACCTGCAATGAGACAGGACTTGGATTCTCACTTTTAACTGTCCCTGCCTTCTGCCGTTGTGCCGAAGATGACCCGGAACACTGAATCACTTGTCCTCGCCCAAGGCCTAGACAGAGAGATCTACAGTACGCTGGCTTTTTCGTCCTCTCGCTCCGGCATAACCGGGGACTGTAGCTAGCCATTGTGTCCCAACTCTCATTTGCTTTGCATGACCGTCAGCATCAACATTGTTGTGCCAGCTCCGAGCGAGAGGATCGCTTCATGAAGCGCAAGCCGGCGCTCGGACGAGCAAAGCATCCAAAGCGGAGTTGTGCAGAGGGACGACCATTGCCATTGTATCTACAGTGGCAGAACGGTGTTGTTGAAAACCATGTGCAGAATGCATTGCACTTGCATTGCATCTACATTGCAGCCATTTTCCAGCAATTGCTGCTCCAAGAGGCAGCAACAAGGCGGTCTTTCATTCTTTGAAGCGCTGAGTTGTTTCGACTCAGTCGTGTGGGCGGACGTGTTTCTTAAAGAGCGGAATTTCCGAGTGTCTCTGCCCTCGTCGACACTTTGTCTCGCTCTCGCTCTTTCTCCCACATTTATTTCAATTTTTTTGTTCTCCTCGGTTCCAGAGAAAGGTAGTCGAGACCACTTTCGTCACCTCTTCGTTTTGGCTTTCATTTCGCGCTCGCCGAAACAGAACCGAGCTGTGACACACGAGTTCAACTTTGCATGCAAAAGCCCTTCTGCCTCGAACTCGCTTTGCCTCGTTTCGGCGTGACAGTCAATACACGATTGCCATGTTCTCCCGACAACACCTTGTGACCACACCGTCGAGCTTGGACCTCTCACACGCACGCGCGCGCACACAATCCACGACTTGTCGGGATCGGCGCGCGATCGTTGACACCGTGGCTGGCAGAGAGTCGCTTCGCAGGCTGACCGTGCGGTCGGTCATGTTTCACTTGGACATGCACAGTTTCTGATGCGTGGTTGCAGCATGAACAAGCAGAAGCCACATCGGGAAATGAGGGCTCCCCGCCACCTACTCAACACGCAGAATGCAGAAATCCACACCCGAGGCACTGCTGCAGCACCAAATTGTTGTTTTGTCGTTCTCTTTGATGTTTGTACCACCCAGCAGAGTCTCAAAGCCGTGCAGCGCTTCGGTCGCCTGCAGTAAAATGACAGGTTTGGCTGCTCAAAGCTTGCAGCTTGGCCGGGCCTTTCCTTTTGCGCGCTAACTCGATTCAAAAGTATCCTTCTTGGCCGGTGCAACAAACACCTAGCGAGCGAGCTAAAGCACCACGAGAGGGGGGGGCGTAGCTGCTCGAAAAGAAGCCCAGGCCCACGCCGCTTATAGCGCTGGACCGGTGAGACTAATACGTCGCGTGCAATGGGCCAGGCAGCCGAGTTGCCCGCGGGTTTCACGGGACTTTTCGAGCAACACTGACTTCCCTAGCCGGTCCGCGACCAGATGAGCTCTATTTTTTGGCCCACCTTTGCCCCGTTTGAACCCGACCATCTTCAGTGCCGGGTCAGTGTCGGACTGCCGATTTGCCATCCTTTACCTTCCCTCCCACTCCCTGAGAGCAAGTCATTGGCAATGATGATAATGGCAACGGCGGGCGCGTGAAGCAGCCTCTGGTGCACCTTTGGGACCAGGGCGGATCGTTCCGGGAGGTTCAAACGGCGTCGAGTGCTTTGCCGAGATTTCGAACAGAGCCCTCGCTAAAATAAAGCTACACGCAGAGCAGCAATCCAGAACCGTGCGATCATCGTCCTCAGAGTCGTATCGACCAGTATCTTCACCGTGTCTGAGCTGTTCGACCACGACACGCAGCTCATTAGCGAGGTGGTGCAGCATTCAGTGCTGCTCGAGCACCTCACACAAAGCCATGTAACGAAACACCAGGCAGCTGATGCTGCCTCTTGGTCGATACGCTGCATCAATGTTTTCAATCTCCGCTCCTCGCATCCTTATCTAGTTATCACTGATCCAATCGACGGCGGCGCTTTTGGATGCTCGAGCCAGGTCCCGGCGAAAATTGGACTTTGCTCATTGGCTAGCAAGCGCTGGTCTCCGCATCATGAGGAACTCTCTCGCAGCTTCTCGGGTCGGGTAGGCGGTCGGGTTGGATGGCGGTGGGACCTTGTTGACGCTAGCTCGCACGGCCCAACCGTCAATACTCTGAACGAACAAGGCGGTCTCTGAGACAGTCGCTACGAACATCGCAAACAGACGTTACCCTTGTCATTGGCTCGCAACAGCTTCGGTGTCTTCTCGACCGCGACCCCAGACAGTCCGCCCCACCCAACTCCCCTACGTGGAAGACTCGTTGCTGTAACGGTGAACCAGCCTTGCAGATCCGAGAAGCGCTGTGAAGGCAAGTTAGCGTGGTGAGGTACGGGGATCCAAGCAAGTCCAGGTGGCCGAAAGAACGCAAGCGAGAAGTATGAAGGCTGAGTGAGAGGCTCGCTTTCGGCGTTCTGCCGCAACGCTTCGATTTTCAGGTGGTTGTGCGTTGGTCTGATCTCACATGTTCCGTGTTTTCTCCTTTCAAGGCGGAATTTCGACGCCTTCTTTTTTGCCTTCGTTTTCCTGGTTGATCTGTTGAAAGTAGAAGTCTCGCTTGTTAGCGAAGCGCCAAAGGGAGGTTGCTCATATGGAAAGCTTGCCTGCGTGCCAATCGGGAACCGACGAGGCGAACACATCCTTGAGCACACGGCCGTATCCTTGGCTGCACAGACTAGCAACACGTATCGAAAAGCTTGGTATGGAGGTAAAGCATTGAAAACAAAACCAAATCGTCTCGCTCCGTCTAAGCAGTCGTCGAAGTCACAACAGTATCCTTCGATAGCTCCTGTTGCAACTTGGCCGTGGACCCAGCAGGCGGCATAACAGCATCAATCTTCCTCTCCTTGTTCATAAACTCCCTGACCGTCTCATCTGTCACCTTTGCCTTCTTCTCCTGGAAATTGCTCACCACCTTCTGCAGCACCGTGATGCACTTCTTCTTCAACTCGCCCGTCAACAGCGCACCGGATCTGTAATCTTTCGCGATCTGTTCGACCTCCGCATCGTCGTCCAAGAAGAACGTGAGGTACTGGAACGCAACGTCGACGTCAGGGTTGCCGCCCAATCTGCGCTGTTCTTCCGCCGTCTCTTGGCCACCGGAGAAGGCGTGCTTGTTGATCTTGTTCTTGATCTGGTTGGGCGTATCGTGCATAAAGATGCTCGAGTTTTCGTTGGATGCCGACATCTTGGTCTGACTGCCCTGCAACGCGGGGAAGAACTTAGAGTGGATCAGACACGGTTTGGGATACTTGAGACGCGATGCTACGTCGCGCGTCTGACGGAAGTACGGATCCTGGTCGATCGCACAGGGGATCAAGCAGGGGATGTCGTGCTTCTTGCCAAAGATCTGCGGGAACGAGTTGGAGAACGAAGGTGCCGCTTGGATCGAGACAAAGTGCGCCTTGCCGACACTGTCGCTATCGGTAAAACCGAAGGTGCCTTTCGACTGGTTGATGGTGATCATACGTGAAATGCGCACAATGTTGGCGTAGAATGCGCCACCGACGTAGTCGAGGTTGGAAAAGATGAAGGTTTTCTCCAGCTTGAACCCGCAGGCGATGATGTCGCGCGCGTTTTTAAAGGCAAAGTCCTTGACCTGCTCGATCTTGAGCGCAGGCTTGAAGAGGAACTTTTCGTCGTCCGTGAGTTGGATGACCAATGGGCAGTCGAACACATCCTGCAGCCATTTGGTGAAGAGGAAGGGGATCAAGTGTCCCAAGTGCATCGAATCCGAACTGGGACCTCGACCCGTGTAGAGGTAGAACGGCTTGCCCTGCTCGTAGCGGTCGAGGATCTTGTCGAGCTCTCGGTGCGAGAAGAAGCTGCCGCGTCGCAGCAGAGGGTGCGGCTTCCAGCCGGTCAAACGTTCAAAGCGCTCGAGCAGCTCTGGGTCGATCTTGCGCGTGCCGAATTCCTTGACGAGCTTGTCATAGTCGATAGCAACCTGCTGACCGTCCACGGTGGCGCCTTCGACGTCCCAAGGGGTGACTTTCTGTTCGGTGGCAGCAGCAACCGATGCCTCGAGTGAGGCGTTTGCAACGCCCTGCGTGATCTGCTCGGTTGTCATGACTGTTGTGTCGGGGTGATGGTGATAGAGCAAGGAAAGGACAGTGCCGAGTCAATGCGCTTTCTTCTCAAGAAAGGGTCTTCGACTAGGCTGTGGAAATTGCCCAAAAGTCACGTCACGTGAGTCCACACCTTGACGAATCGAGTGGAGCATCTGCACCAACCTCACTTGCGCATCTTTCTGGTTGCCATCATACATCGACACCGATCCGTGCAACACCGTCAAGATGGTACGTGCAACAAGGCAACGGATAATGCATCGGTAGAAAACTTCAAGCGACTGACTCCTTTATGATGCTTTTAAATATTTCCAACAGCTCATCTTTTCGGCATTCAAGACCCTCACAGGGCAACAGGTGACCATCGAACTCAAGAACGATCTCGCCATCCAAGGCACACTCAAGAGCGTTGACCAGTGAGTTGCCCCCATTTCCAAGCACTGTCCCCCACTCGAGCGTCCCTGCTGACCACGTCTTGTCATACTCTACCCTTTGATCACAAACTTCTTGTCACACCGACTTTCGATCTGCTTCTCGATCATGGATACCACCTTCTTTACGGCTGCACCTGCTCGCTGCTCGACTGACCGCAGATTCCTCAACTTCAAAATCGACAACATCCGCGTACTCGACGAAGCGAAACATCCCCATATGGTAAGCTACCATCGCCTCCATTCACACTCCCATTTGCAGCGAAGACTAAACCTCTTGCACGACCATGTTTGATTCTGCACAGATGGCCGTCAAATCAGCGTTCATCCGAGGCTCTGTCGTCCGATACGTCCACATCCCCGCCGCCGCCGTCGACACACAGCTGCTCGAAGACGCGACAAGGAGAGGTACGTCTCCCCATCTCACACCATCAAATAACTAGAATGCACACATACTGACTGACGTCGCATTGTCGTGATCTGGAATACAGAGGCCGCTTCGCAAGCCAAACGCTAACCGTCTCGTATACAGTACCGCCGACTGCTTTTGTACAATATCAACTCTCGTAGCAACGTGTCTGCATCCGTCCTTGTGCCTGTCGTGACTTGCTTTGCCCGCATGATTCTGAACAGAAGCAGGCTGGATGAGCTCGAGCCATTCCGAGACGAAAGGAGCCATACGTTCACCTCGCTCACATGGTGCAGACGGCCCCAAAACATCGATCAATACCACACCAGCTCATGGCCAAGAGAAGACGAGATCACACGCATACACATCCACAAAGATTTTGACTTGCATGACATTCGGCAACGACGAAAAGGAAACACCACAGACTCCACTCGTCTACAAGAATGACGGGCGCGGAGGAGCGAGGGCGCCTTCTCAAAAAAAAAAAAAAAACAGGATTCGTCCCTGTCAAGTAGGAGGTACCTGCTGCAAGTCCTTGTATCCATCTCCATCAAGAGGGTATTCCTTCGCAAAGGGGCATTCGCCCGTTCGTATCAGACCAGATTCGCAAAAAGGACAGACGCACCGCGCGTCGAGCCGACCAGCTTGCCTTGATCCAACGAAGAGCGATCGAGAAAAGACCGAGAGATTCCTGATGATGATCAAAGAGACTTGCGGAGGAGGAATCGTCGCCTCACCCACGACTTGGTCGGGGCTGCTTGAAAGGCCGAAATGCATAGTGCATCTCTGTCAGGGCGTGGTCACTAACCACGTGCCGAATAGCTACGCCGACATACGACGAAGATCTCTTACGAGGTCGACAATCCATCGACCACGACATATAATGACGCCCCACTCTTCGAGACGCCAGTTTGATACGACCCCCCCTTTTTCGGAGACATCGGTTTGTCACGACGCCTCCCCTTTGGAGACGTCGAAAATTCTGTCCTCCAGCGGGACACATCACCGGAGACTTCTCTACGTGAAGGCCTGCCACCTACCACGTTACTGCATCGACACCACGTTTAAGGCTTACGTCGAAAGTTGGCGCCCGGTGTTGTCAACCGTTAGCGCAATCACTGCCCGTCGAGGGGACTTACTTGCGGGGGGAACACTAAAACCCTGCCAAACTGCTAACGACCCAGTCCAAAGTCCATGGTGGGCCGGACCCCTCTCACCTCGATGGCGGCTATCCGAGCCCCCGAAAAACCTGTAAAAACGTGAGGAATACACCGAGAGGGATGGAAAAAGGGAAGGAAGGGGGATGCGGGTGAGGGGGCTGCTATTTATCTCTGTTTTTTTTTCCCTGCCGCGAGACAGCTGTGAACTGCGCTTTGCAAGACTCTTTTTATCAGCCTTTCGCGCGCACAGGCAGGGGAGCAGTCTAAAAAGGTTCGAATCTACTGTGCGCGCGGGCCAAGTCCCACAGCGTGAGAGTTGCGAGCACGGAATCGACTGGAATTTCGGCGGGCTCCCTCGCACACTTAGGACTCAGACCCAATTACCTGTATTCAGCTGCACACGCCTGCACGAGCGTGGGGAATTTGCTCTAGCTTTGTCCGGCACCCACGGAAGGCCGGCTCTTCATACAGTAGGATTTCCTCCCTTCGGTGTGCGCACAGAGCGGATGTGACTTCAGAGGGGAGAGTGTGATGCAAGTACCATGACATTCAGGGAAAACACGATCAGATGAACGGACAGATGAGATGCAACGGCCCTTTAGGACTGCTCGTGCTTCATTTGACTGCTGGCTGCCTCCATCGCTTTTGACGCTCCATGGCTGCTGCTGCTGCTGCTACTGCGCATGCCCAGCTCAGTCTCGAGCGCAGCCCTCGCCCTGCTATCTACGCGGATCACCTTTTGCATCCAGTACTCGCCATACGTCGACGTCAGCGTCTCGTTGCGCTCCTCGGCCGTCCCCGAAAGCTCAGCATTGGGCGCCACAAAAGGTGGGAGAAGAGCATGCAGTGCACCAGCGACTTCATTGATCATGGGCTTCATCTGCAGCTTGCGAAGCTGCACCGCTTGCTGCTGCTGGTTGCCTTCCTGCAGCGAACCCGATTCCCACGACTGCATCCACTCACCCAGTAGCCGAAGCGGCGACGCAGATGAAGCCGTCGATTCGGTCTGCTCCGAACTGTCGCCGAGCTTGGCGTTGAGCTGCGCAGAAGTGGACAGCAGCGTACGGAAGCTCGCCTTGCCCAGACGACGCAGCGCCATGAGCGCACCGAGCTTGGTCCCTGGGCTCGCGCGAGGCTCTCGAGCCGCAGCTTCGTGGCGTCGCGCCGAATCCTGGTCGCTGCTTCCTGGCACCACTCCGGTCATGAGCGCCTTGAGCAGCGTAGCCACCACACGCGGCTTGAGCGTCGGATACGACGAGCCAAACGTATCAACGACATGTGTGAGCAACGCCGACGCATGTGCGCGCAATGAATACGAAGACGGACCTGCAGTGACCAGCGGCGTGTGAACATCGTCGGAGCCCTGCAGCTGTCGAAGCAGCTCTGGCTCCGCCAACGACGACGTGAGCAGGATTGAGAGGATCGAAGGCATCATCTGGTGCAGGTACGGCTCGATAAAGATGTGCGGGTTCACCAGGATGGCGTGGATGGTGCTCAGGAGTACGCCAAGCATGTGGTTGTCGGCTGCGCTGATCTGTCGACTTTCGCGCACAGCCGTCGCTGTCGAGGATCCGTCCGCAGAATCATCCTGCGAAGGTGAGCGCAGGATCTCGATGACCTTGCTGCCCACAAATTGGATGAGGTATGGCACGAGCTGGTGCAGACCGGGGTCTCCACGAAGGCTGGCCAGCGCAGCGTCGCGCACGTGATTGCCCGATCCTTTCTGTGCAAACGTCTTGAGCGGCTTGGCAAGGCTGACGGTCGGCCTCGGTGGCGTAACGATCTGATCCTTGGGCGAGCCAAAATCCATGGGGTCATCTTGGTCTTGTGCTGTGCTGCCGAGTGGAGCAGTTGGGATGGTTGGAACGGGCTCTTCGATCTCATCATTGAGATCTTCGTCTGCTTCCGGCGGCGGACTGACGATCGACTTTGTGAGCCTCTCGTAGTAGAGCTGGAGCTCTCGCGAGAGAATGTGCTTGACGAGCGGCTTGGCAATTGCCTGGCCGTCGCCGCCTGCGACCGTGACGGCTTTTGCTGCAGGTGCAGCGACAGCAGGTTGTGTCGAGGTAGGGCCCATGAAGCCGGATGCGCCTTTGGCTTCTGCGATAGCAATCGGAGACGGGTTCTGTGGAACAGCAGGCTGCACACCTTCAATTGCTAGCCAGTGAGCACCCCATCCCACTCCGCGTCCAATGCCGATCTTGGGTCCTGCCTCCAAGATCTTGTCAAAGTCGATCTCTTCGTCCTCAACATAGTGTAATGGCGCGCCGGAGGCTGTCTGAACGCGACGGAACGTGGGCCCTGCCGTGTATCTCGATGGGTTGTTGGCACCGGATCGCCCCGAGGATGAAGGAAGGAATCCGTAGATGGGTTCGATGTTGCGTGCGCGCATGGCGGCATCGATGTCGGTAGTCTTGAGCTGATCGCGCTTGGAATGTCTCATGTACTTGGTTGCATCCTGAACAATCTCGCGGATGCGATACTCGACGTCGGCTGCGAGCGCAGCAGCGACGCTCTCCTTCATGCCGTTGATTCCTAGGGACTCGGCCACGTCTCGGATGGTGTCGGTTGGATAGACGGAAGCTGGCACGCCCGCCAGGGATCCAAGGCCGATTCCGCCACCGGCGCCTCCGGCCGAGGACAAGGATAGACCGATGCCAAGGGAAGCTGCATTGTTGGAAGTGGAGCTGCCGCCTGCAGCGTTGGAAGCGCCTTTGGCTGAGGGAGCCATGGTGATGTTTGGTCCGCCGCAAACGGGACAGCAAGTGCTAAAACCTTTTCTCAGAGAACGATCGTATGAGGCGGATAAGAAAGCAAGTGCTCGTCAGAGACTAGCTGCTGCAATGGCGTCAAAGATGAGCGAGGCGACGAGGAGCTGCAACGTGAGACAGGATGTCGAGAGAGATGAAGAGCGTGAGGTACGTGTTGAGAAAGATGGACGCGCGGATGGGTCTCGGAATTCGGCCATTTTTCAGAAGAAGCGCACTCTCGATTTCTCAGGCGTCGCATAGAGCTTCCAATTCCAACCAGCCCAGGCCGCGTCCCTCGTTTCTCTCAAAGTCGCCTGCCTGCGACATGAAAGTCAGAGCAGAGACAGCCATACGAGGTGGAGCTCATTCATTCGTCGCAATTAAGTTGCCTGATCATGATATAGGGAAGGGCATGGTACAAATACAAACAGTATAGAGTATGGTGACAGAAAAGCACGGCCAATTCAGGCACGCAGCAGTCGACAGTCGTGCAAAAGAGCTTTGTCTAGGTCAAGAAGATACTGTCGAAGTACGCATCTGGTAAAGAGACTTGTGCGCAGGATGAGGGTATGTAGAGAGGCCATGAGCGTCGCTGCCAGCTTGATCGACAGAAGTAAATCAAAGATCATCGGGCTGGCCGGTGATGTAGTCCGGGCTCTCGGCCGCCTTGTACTCGGCCATGAGCTCGGCGACCGTCTCTCTGGCCTCGTCGAACTCGGACAAGTCGTTGGCAAACATAGGCTCGCGTTTGTACATTTCGAGGAAGGCACTTCTCTTCCTCAACCTGTCGTACTGATCCACCATCCTCCTGAACAAGCTCGCAATGCCCGTGTGGTTGGCGAGCATGAGACCGCTAACGCGATGCGAGCTGGGAACGTACGGGCTTCGTTTGGACAGCGCAACCTGGATCGAAGCGGGGCCCCAGGGGATGAAACTGGCCAGGTGGCGTTCGCGGATGCGCAGCAATGACTTGTGTACGTCTCGTGGATCGACTTCGCCCTGGATGATGTTAAGGATGGAGATGTAGCAGCTGGATTTCGAGGCGCCGAGCGTGCTGACCATGCGGTTCTTGGGCTGGAGCAGACGACGCATCACGTCGAGCACGGTGGTCTTCATGGTGGCCTTGCCTCGTTCGACATTGTCTGACGTAAAGGGTGTGTACGAGGTCATGAGGAAGTGTGCCCGTGGCGTCGGGATCAGAGAGGCAATCATGCCGACCAGGTCGTTGTTCATGTATCCGGGGAAGCGGAGAGTGGTGGTCGACGCGCCCATCACGGTAGCTACGAGCTGATTGGTCTGACTGTAGCTCGGATTCTGAAGGTGGAGTCGGTCAGCTGCGATTCTGCTGAGAGCTGCATTGTCGAGTACGATGACGCTGTCGGCATTGTTGGTGAGACGCTTCATCGAGAGGAGAGAGTTGTATGGCTGTACGACGACATCGGATGTCTCTTCCGAGTTCGGGAATACACTGTAGGTCTGAATGAGCTTCTTGGGGTAGGCGTCATTGAGTCGTTCGAGCAGGAAGGAGCCGAGACCGGAACCGGTACCACCTGCGATGGAGTGCATTAGCATGAAGCCCTGCGTTGAGAATAGAAGGAGCATTGTTCAGCACCTTGAACAGCTGCGGGAGATGCTTGGGTTAGGTATTCAGGTCAAGAACTTACCTCGAGACTGTCACTTCCATCTGCTTCTCGATCGACCATCTCGATGAGTTCGTCGGCAATCTTTTCACCTGCCGCATAGCCTTGCGCCCAGTTGTTTCCCGCACCGCCTCCTGTCTTGCTACTGTAGATGTTTTCTGGGTTGTACAGGTTCTTGTATGGCCCTGAGAGGATGTTGTTGATGACCTGGACGCGCGGGAAAGGAGCGGCAATAGAGCCTTGTCAGTCAGAGGCGCACATCGCCACCATGCTAACGAGCGCGTTCTCGATACTTACTCGTGGTTCGAGATCTACCAGAATAGCTCTTGGAATGTAGTGTTCGTCGTCTGCCTGGTAGAAGAAGACATCTTTGCGATCTCCACCTTGCTCCTCGGCCGCGTATTCTTCCAATGTGCCGTCCTTTGCGATACCATGCTCGCGACAGAGGTGCTCCCAGAAGTGCGATCCAATTTGGTTACTGAGGGTCATTCAACATGGAGAAGGGAAGCAGAGTCAGCACTGATCGTGGTGCAGCGGGGGCAGCTCTCATACACTCACCCGCACTGTCCGGCTTGGAGGGTGATGAGTTCTCTGGGCATATTCAGTTATGCTGCCGTCGCAAGGGTCCAGTCGATGTGAGGTCAGTCCGTGACGGGAGCTGCCGAAAGAATGATCGATGCTGATCTGAGCTAGTTTCACCCGTGGGACAATGGTCGGTACTGGATCCGATGGTGTGCGTGCTAAGAGTGGAGGATGGTGGTAGGTGATGGTGAAAGGTAACGATGGTGATGATGGTGGCACTTGAAGTCGGTGTTGGTTTTCGACACAGACTCAAGAGCTGGCAAGCGAGCAGAGAGTGTTCCTTCACGCGTCGCGCGCAGCAAAGGACTGCTTTCGCTCATCGCCGATCTATTGCATTGGCCCATCCCGATTTCAGATGAACGGAGCCGAGAGAAGCGCACACAAGGAAAAGAAAGCCGAGATTCAAGACTGCTGTTGCGCTTGAATCTCGTGTTCGTGGCAGCAGACGGCAGAAAATAAATTTCGCTCTTCGCAGACGCACGAGAAAAAAGTTTCGAAATCCGAGATTTTTTTTCTTGAGCTGAGCTTAAGTGGATGGCAAAGGAGAAGAAGAGGAAAAAAAAAAAAAGTGCTTGCAGGCCACTTTGACGGGGCTTAGCGATTTTTTTTTTCAGAATTGGGTTCGTTGCTGCTTGTGCTCGACAGTTGTCCTCACCACCTCACTTCTCTCTCCATCATCCATCTTGGTCATCTTTCGGGCTTCATCCTCCTCTCGGTCGTCATCCTCGAACAGGACTCACGACTAGCAGCACTTGACGTGGAGGGCAGCTTTTTCGATTCGGCAGATCAGATCAACCGTTCTGCTCTTTTTCCCTTCAACCGGTCTGCAATAGACTAAGAACAACAACAACAACTCACATTCTTTAACATGGCTTTCGGTAAGTGCCAGAACGACTCGACACCCATAGTTAAGCCGCATCGTTGCTGGCGTAACTTTGTTGACAATGCGCAATGTACTGACTCTCTTACTTTGCACTCTTTTCGCTGGCTTGTTCGCAAATAGGTGATCGCGGAGGTCGTGGCGGCGGTGCCCGTGGCGGTGGACGCGGCGGTTTCGGTGGCGGACGTGGTGGTGCCGGTGGTGGACGTGGCGGCTTTGGTGGTGGTCGCGGCGGCGGAGCTGGTGGCCGTGGTGGCTTGGGTGGCGGACGTGGTGCTCCTGGCGGACGAGGTGCTCCCGGTGGACGTGGCCGTGGTGGCCCTGGTGGACGTGGTCGCGGTGCTCCCGGTGGTCGAGGTGGCCGCGGTGGCGGACGTGGTGGAGGAAAGGCCGGTGCCAAGGGTGGTTCCAACGTCATTGTCAAGCCTCACCGACACCCCGGTATCTTTGTCGCCGAGGGCAAGGAGATGCTCCTCGTCACCAAGAACATCGCTCCCGGCGAGTCGGTCTACGGCGAGAAGCGCATCTCGGTCGAGACCCCGGCGCCGGCGCTGACGGCACCACGGCCAAGACTGAATACCGTGTATGGAACCCTTTCCGTTCGAAGCTTGCTGCCGGTGTCCTCGGTGGTCTCGACAACATTCACATCGCACCCGGCAAGAAGGTGCTTTACCTCGGTGCTGCCAGCGGTACCTCGGTCTCGCACGTTGCCGACTTGGTAGGCCCCGAGGGTATTGTCTACGCCGTCGAGTTCTCGCACCGTTCGGGACGTGACCTGATCAACATGGCCAAGAAGCGTACCAACGTTATCCCCATCGTCGAGGATGCCCGTCACCCTCACAAGTACCGCATGCTCGTCGGCACCGTCGACGTCATCTTTGCCGATGTTGCCCAGCCAGACCAGGCTCGTATCGTCGCACACAACGCCGAGTCGTTCCTCAAGAACGAGGGCCACGCACTCATCTCGATCAAGGCCAGCTGTATCGATTCGACAGCACCTGCCGAGGCTGTCTTTGCCGCCGAGGTCAACAAGTTGAAAGGAATGAAGTTCAAGCCCAGAGAGCAGCTCACGCTCGAGCCATACGAGCGTGACCACGCCATGCTCGTCGCTCAATACCAGCGCCACAAGGCATAAGCGAAACGCGATGGTGCAGCTTCTTGTGCCTGGCTCTTCTTTTTCGTTTCTTCCGGTTCTGGTTCTGTAGTATATCTAGCCCTTGCTTTCTTCAACACGCTCTCATTTCGCATTGCTTTGGTTGGTCACGTTGTGTATGAGAACTGTCCCATTACTGTCCCGCGATTCGTGTTAGTATTGGTGCCCTACTTTGGTTGCTATTGCGAGTTGTTGCTGTTGGCGCGGCTGGCAGCCCATGACTTTTGACGTGCCGATAGGAACGAGCCAAAATTGCCTAGCGCCGCACGCACCTGCGTACCAGCTTGCGCAGCTGCTTGGCCTGCTGCGTTGAGAGCTTCATTCGCGTTGAATGCAGCAGGATTGCCTTGAGCGTCACTAGATCCGACTCGACCTAATCGCCCAGTGTGCTGTCCATCTGCATCGATGGCCTCACCGGTGATGGACCCTGACGCGCGCGCTGCTCCCGTTGCTGATGTGCTTGCCTGTGCGTTTGACGGCGAGGAGGCATGAGACCCAAAGAAGCCGAATCCAGACGTGATACCGCCGATGCCGCCTGCGCTGCTTGGCGTGGCGGCGCCTTCGTCACCTACAGACTGGGTGGCAGCGATGTGGTTCGCACGGAACTTGGCAATGTCTTTACCCAGATTGCTGGCAAGCCGGTAAAAGTTGGCACTTCCAGCTTGCAGTGCGTTGCCAATGGCTTCACGTGTAGGAACCAGGTTTTCTTCGAGTCGCAAGTCATGCAATCCTGCAGAGAGCCGCAGACCGACATCCTCGATTGCCGACGTCTTGCCCTCGCATGGGTGCTTATGATCCACAATGTCAAACAGCATCGGATCCGTCACCGTTTTCCACATTTTAAACGCCTCGGTCGATCGAAGAGCTACGAGGAACTCAGCGCCAAAGCTACTCGTCGCAGAAGCATCCGGCGCCTGAATGGCCACCTGCTCCGGATCGCTCTTGGCCAAGAAGTCGGCGTACTTGGTCGACGAGAGCATGGCGCAGATGTAGTCCTCGAAGCGGATGCGCAGATAGTCGTCGCTGCCGTGAAAACCCATCGAGGTAGGGCGTGTTGGATCGGCTGGATTCCATGTTTCCACCACCGACGAGATGACTTCGTCCATCCATTTGCGATCTTCCGGCGTAAGATTGACGATCTGATGCAATCTTGGATCCTGGAACTCCAGGTGTGCATGCTCGAGGTCGACGATCACATCGATCTTGCAGTCACGCTGCTGTTTGAAGATGCTGTTGCTGGTGCCGACGAGCCAGGTGCGCGACTTGAGCAGGTCGATCTGCTGCAACGGGCAGTAAGGCTGGAAGAAGGCGTCTTCACCAAAGATATCCAGGGGCATCCCAAGGAACTTGAGCAAGCTCTTGCGATCCGACGAGCGCAGGCTGTCTGCCTTTTCGACCCGACCTGCTCGCGTGTGTAGCTGTGGATCGCCTGCATCTTGCAAGCTGAGAAGCAGGCCGGGTAGGAGCGAGACGAGCGAGTACTGATAGTTGCAGAGCTGCTCGACGGGATAGCCAAAAAACATGACGCGGCGCTGAAGGAGGAGAAGCTTGACGAGCATAAGCGTCTTGAAGCGCCACTTGTGGACGAGCTCGCGCAGCGAAGTGCCCATGTACATGACGGTCTCGCGATCATCGGACATGCCGCCGCTCTGGAGCCCCAACTCGAGTGTCGAGTGAAAGTCCACGAGAATATCGACGTCAGCCAGGTCGCCTTGCGCGAAGAAGGCGCGCGTGACGATGCCGAGCTTCTCCCGGATGGGGCCAAACACGGGCTCTTTTGCCAAGACGACGATAGCCTTCTGGACGGTGCTTCTTGTGACCTCGGCACCTTTCTTTATTAGGGCGTCGGCAGCAATCTGACGGTTGCAAGAGATGCCAAAGACGGTCGACTGGGAGAGCTTGGGGCAGTGCAAGTGGAAATAGCAAAAGTCCTCGTCCGAGAGATGACTGCCGTCTGGAAGCGCGAGGAAGGGCAGCGACTTGACGAGATCCTCATCCTCCTGAAGCTCCTTTGGATAGGTATACTCGACTTGTGGTCCGACAAGGTGGTTGAAGTCCACGACGGCGATGCCAAGAATGACAGGCTCAGCATCGGCAGCTATTGGTTCTTGGTTTCCGGCAGCAGCTTTGACCTGGTCACGCTCCGAAGCAAGCGCTGCTTTGATCTCGGGGATCGACATGGACGGCGGTATTGACGACGGGGATATCGGGCTCTGGGGGTCTTGCTTCGATTGGTTCGTTTCTTTGTCGGCATCCTTCTGAGCATCATTACTTGTGGCTTCTGTGGACTTCTCCGCGTCGAGGTCAGCGTCCAGAATGGGTTGCGTGGATTTGAGAGGTTCCTTTGTTTCGCCCGCAATGCTCTCCACTTTGGCGATCTCGCTGGTCGCATCCGGCGTCACGGTCTGCTTGGAACGAGCCGTGACATCTGCTGCTCCAGACTCGGAGCTCATCCTGAGCGAGATGGTAGATGGCCTGGTTCGTGAAGAGATCTCTCGACGTCCGTGTTGCACTGCGCAGCGTTTCTTGTGTTGGCGGTCAAGGCTTGAGGCGAAGTCCTTTGTGTGCGCAGCCAAGCCGTGCTTGCGTGTGTTGCGAATCGAAAGGAAGATCCGACGTGTGGGCAGAAAGGGAAAAGGGGGAGAAGGTGATTCAATAAGTTGAAAGCTGTTGTGCACGTTGTTGCTTTTCAGCCTGCACAACACTCTCTGCTGCAGGAGCCCGGCCGCGTTGTTGTCTGTGACTTTTGACCGCTCTGCTGCAGACAGGCATAAACAAGCGAAGATCTGCAGGGCACAGGCTGTACAGTAACTTGTCTGGAAAGGCACCTGCCGAGTCAAAAAATTTAGGCAGCTCCTCAACCTCCACCTCGATTCTTCTCGAGCTTGACCTTGACCCTGAACGCACAGACAAACGCTGCCTTCATCCTGAACTCAGCGACCACCGTCAACAAGAGCAGCATAGGACTCGGAGGAGCAATCCTTGCCTCAGCGAAACAGGCGCATCGGCACTGGCTTTGGCCGGCTCAGTTTCGACCAAGCACTTGCGGAATTGCCGACGCTCTGCTCGACACGGTGGATCAGCTCTCGGCACGATTGCTGTTCGGCTGGTCCGAGAGCAGAGCATCATCTCAGTCATTCGGCACCTTGAACGTTGAGGCTCTGACGGTCTCAAGGCAGCCAGAGAGGAGAAAACAAGAATGTCGATATGAAACGGTCACGCAAGAAGGGCGGCATCTTGTCTTGCTCTCGTCCACCATCACACCAGTTCATATCATTCGCACACATTGCCTTGAGACAACACTCATGCCCTGCTATTGACATCGGGCCAGAAACTGGTAATTCCATCTCAGCACATCTCTGCCGAGCCTCATCCAAATAGTATCACGCCTTTGGCCGCCGCAGCATCCGAGTGACTCAGCTTTCTGCTCATTACAGCACAGTCACATAGACTTCTGGTATAGACTATCAGAAGGAGCTTTCTCAAGATGCCTTCGTCCTCCTCTCCATCCAGACTAGGTTCTTCCTCCTCACCATGGCCTGAAGACGCTTCCCACTCCGCCGACACTCCCAGCAGCACATCAGATATCCCTACGACGAACACTCCAGACAAACGTCCTACTCCTCATCGCAAGCGGCTTATTTCATCGCGCTCGGGGCTTGCGAAGCCGTTCCGGTCTCCACTCAAACAGTCTCGTTCACAGCTGAGCATGGACAACAACGCAACATCCACATCATCTGCTGCTGGCGAGGGGACAACAGCGGAGGCATCCTCGTCTTCGCCGGTCAGCATCAGAAAGCAGCGTCAGACACTCGAAGCGAGGCTGCTACTACTCCAGCAAGCCAACCAGTGCTTGAGAGATGATGCGCTCACGACGCTCCCCCGAGACATTGCACGATGGCGCGAGGCTGGTCAACTGGCAGCTCAAGACCTTTGGAAGATGACAGGCGCAGACGCTGGAGACTGGTCGGGATTGAGCGGCATTCCATCTCGCGGTGAATACGGTCTCGAATCGCCTCCATCTTCCCTCGCGGAAGCATCTCGCAAACGTCAAGTTACCGAGTCTCCCGAGCCTTCGCACCCTCCGTTGCTTTCGCGTAAATTCCGTGTCCACTCGCCTGGCGCCGAGGAGCAAGCCGCTGCGCTCCTCTCGATCGATGATCCTATCCGCCACCAGACGGGCGAGGATAGCCAAGGCGCACACTCTGAAGGTTCTCTTCCCGAGGCTTCCGAACTGTTGCGGCGATCCCAGTCGGTCGCTGGGGCTTCTTCCACGCCGTCACAGCGCAAGAGTCTGCTCGGCTCACAAGGAGCTGTCGCTTCCACGTCTTCTTCCCTGGCAAGCGGCAGCGGCAAAGGCATTGGACGCAAATGGAACATTGGCAGCATGCTCGACATGCTCGGAGCCGACAAGTCGACACTAGCTTGGGATGCCGAACAAGAGGACTTTCAAGATCCGACGACGAGCTCAGCCAGATCAAAGGCGTCCTGACTCACTCGCCTTTCTCACCGCGCTTCCCTTCCGGCACAACACTGATGATCCCGAACGATTCAAACACGCAACAGAGATGGAATGCCAAACGTAAATCTTAGCAGACGAGATGCGAGAACGGAGCTGATTTTGAGGAGAAACGGTTCGAGTGCGAGCCACTCGTTGGTCGAGCAGCTTGACTGTCCAAGCGCCCTGGTGGAATACGTGCGCGAGCTGGTATGAAGGAGAAGGAAGCCGGTGCTGGGACGGATGTGTGGCGGCGAGGCTATCAACAGAACTGAACGCTCCAAGAGGTGAACGTGGGAGGACAGCTGTGGTTGGGCTTGACCGTCTGCGAGCCCACTCTGCTGGCTGTCATGAGGCCGCTGTCGACCTTGTAGGCGTCGACGCAGTCCTTGCTGCTGCACGAGGCCGCCTGGCAGTATCCCCGGCTTTGCCTGCCTAGCAGCTGAAGATACAATCCAACATTGAAGCCCTTTGCAATCGAAATGTCGTACTGGCCCGTGGACAAGTCAAACTCGCCCACCGTCGCGCCCTCTCCCGTGGTGGTGTTGGCTTGACGCAGGGGCGAGAAGACCGTGCCGCGGTAGGTGTTCGAGTAGAACGAGTAGGATTCCGACTTGCCCGACTTGAGGACGGACCACTGCGACTTGCCCGGAAGCGCGGGGAAGAAGATGGGCGCAAATTCGTGCTTGCACTTGTTGGTCACGGTGAAGGTGATTTTGGAGCTGCGTCCTGCTAACGACGCGGCGGCGGCTGAAGCGGCAAGCGCTCCCAGCGCGAGGAGGGTACGGACGATGGCGACCATGTTTGCTGACTGTGATGGTTCTGGGAGAGGATGTTGGTGGTGGTGGATGTGGAGAACGTCCGAGCGCGGTCAAGGGGGGCGGACGGACGGTGTGGAAGCTTGAGAAGGGGATGGCAAGATGCTTTGCTGATGACGGTCTCAAAAGCGGAGCCAGCAAGCGTCTATATATCTGTCCGCTCGGCGAACATGCACGTCTGCGTACGGCGAAATGAATTCTCGAACAGGATGCGGCGAGCAAAGCGCATGACGGTCCTTTCAGTCACATGTTCCAGGATCGCCGACTCAGCAGCAGCGTCTAACGCAGAGACGGCGGCTACGTTTCGAGCTCCGCTCTCCGTATGAACAAAGGGCCTGGTACTCCAGCAGCCTACGCGTTCGAGGCAAGCTTCTCATTCGGCAAGATCGCCGGATGAAAAAGCACCAATGAAGCGCTAGTGGACCGGGCCAGCTGCCGAAAGAGGAATCTCATCCCATCGGCGCCAATTAACGTAGTCTCTGCACAAGGTTGGTTGGCAGGAAATACGGCGCACCTATGACGCGAATTCAACCGAACGAGATCGAATCTGGAGCTTTCCTCCTTCAGCAATCAACCAAAGCAGACAGGGTCAAGCCTGAAATCGAAAGATCGCTTAATCTTTGTGCAATCTTGGTCGAAAGCGGTGGTATAGCAAAGGAGCGAGGATGCTGCGATGCATGAGAAGGGGAAACACAAGGGGCACCGACGGCGGCAAGGCGGGATTCAAGGTGCAGCAGAGGCTGCGTGGGGTTGACGCCAAGACTTGACCACCGAGACTCGATGGCTGTCTTGTCGCCGGTGTAGAGTACGAGGGCGAGCTTGAACGGCATACGTTTCTCCGAACTGCAGTGACGGCTGGCCTTATAGCCGCTGCGACTGAAACACGTTGACGATCCTTCGCATCATGGTCCAAACCATTATTCCGCTTGTCCTTGCCGTCCCGTTCCTTCCGGCTTGCCCATCAACCTTGATTGTCAATACTAAGCATTCTACATACGGCGATGGTATCCGAACGACGAGACCAAGCAAGACCCATGCGACGAGTGCTGCCCTTCGGTGAGCTTGCGGCTTCAACGCCGAGATGGACCGCGAAAAGATTACAATTTGTACCGGAAAAGGGCGAGCAGAGCGTTAACTTCAGCGAGGGTCTCTGGCGTGAAAATCATGCAGTGTCGGACGTCGAAAAAAGAAGAACAAAAGGTGACCGATCCAATCGCGTTTGCGTTTGTGCTGCTTTGCAACTGCAAAATTTTGGGTTTGGCAACCGGTTGATGTCTGTATTCGTCGACCTGCAGCAAGAAAGCAGCAGCAACAACAGCAGGCGACTTCGCGTAACTAGCGCAGCTGCGTGGTCGCGTTGTCGTGACGAGTAAATTGAGCCCAAAGCATGAGTCTTTGCCATGCTTACCCCAGTCACGATTGCCTTTCGGGCCTTTGGACGATCTAGCTTGTCTCGTGGTCGATCTTTGCTCTGCCCATCGATTTCAATTAGGAAGTCCGGTGTCCATTCGACCGATCTATCGATTGATTATCGGTGGTATCTCGCTGCCGTTGCGGCGGCCCAAATTTATCAACCATGATTCGATGAACCTTCCTCTTAAGTCCGAGCAGCATCTGTACAAACGGCCAAGGAATGCCCGAGTGCCGAGCTCCCGGTGAGGTCCATCAAGTGTAGTCGTCTTTCCGTCAGATCGTATCAAGACAAGCCTTGACCAAAAGCAGGCATTGGGAGGACCTTCCAGTCGATGATGGTTTTTGGCTGGCGAGCGCAGGCAATTTGTTTTTCTTCCAAAATGTTACATCGCGGCTTTGCGCTCGACACGTCTCTGCGCGAATTGACGCGTCGGAGGACAACGGCAGGGTCCGATTTTGACAGCTTCAGATGAAGTTTTCGATGGTGACGGCGTTGGTCTTGAGCTCTACCACCACCATCACCTCAATGCCCGTCATACGCCGTCACTCGCAGACAGGATCGACAACGAAGCTACAACGCCTACATTGGATTCTCTCCTCCATTCATAGCGAGCTCTGAAGTAACCACCACGACGCATTCGACTGGGTCATTGTCAACACTCTAGCTCGAGCTCATTCCACCTTCACAGCATCTGCCATCTGCTCGATTTGATCGCAGTGCCCAGCATCGCAATGACGGTCTCACCGCTAGACGCGCTTCTGGCCACCTTTGATAGGCATATCGACTCGCACGCAGCAGCAGCACAGCGCTCAGCCGCCTCATCCGTAGCCGGTCCATCCTCACTCGGTCTCCGACGCGATGAGCTCCGTCGCCTCATTGCGCCCTCCTCGACCACCCATGACTCTACCTCAACCACTTCAGAGCTGCAACTGTCGCCGCTCGAGCGAGCGATCTACTACGAAGTGGAGAACCGGCGGCACACTCTCGAACGCAAAGCCAAGGAGCTGGATTTCTGGGAGGCGTACGAAACGGAACTTGCAAATCAACCCATGAAGATGCCCACCAGCTCGTCTGCGCTGGAGAGGCAGATTGCAGACAAGAAGCAGAGGTTGAGACAGCTCGAGGCGGAGAACAGGCTCAAAGTGGAGACGGCGAGGGCGTTGGAGTCGAGCGCGGTGATTCAAAAAGTGCTTTCGACGACGTCACCTCCCGCAGCGAGGAAGAAGGGTGAGGAGGAGGATGGGCAGCAGCAGTACGCGTCGACACGGAAATTGCTGGATGAAAGAGATGACCAGGCACTCGAGTTCCTCAGGGTGTTCAACGAGACGAGAGAAATCAAGCAGCAGAGAGCGGAGATCAAGGCTCGTATTAGAGGTATGTTTTCGGCGCAAAAGGCGATTGCCACCTGATAGGGCGCATACTGACTCTCGTGACTGCATGTTTTATGTAGAACAACGTCTAGAGACAATGAAGCTGCTCGAAAACATCAAGGTGATCAAGGCCGACATCCGCAACCGCCAACTACACCCGTCTGGATCGCAACGGCAAGACTCGGATGCATCGCAGGACCTCGCCGTCGTTGAAAAAGTGCAACAGGTTCAGCGCGAGATCAACGAGGCACGATCCAAGAAGGAGCTCGTCAAGGGCATTCTACGCGTAAGTTGAGCATATCGTGCAGGTCGTTCGCGACGGGAGTAGTGCACTAACATGTTTCTGCTGTTGAAACTTGCAGGGATTGATTTTGGAGTCGGGCCGAGATTGGACAAAGAGTCCGTCGACGAGGGTGTTGATGCTTTCGCTCGACGACGAGGACGATGCTTCCGATGATGCGTTCAGCGAAGACGAGGACGAGGACAAGGACCACGAGGATGGGGATGAGGAGGATGAAGAGCTCGATGACGAGGTTGTGGATGAGGACGATGCCATCGACCCGCTGCTCGCAGATGCGTAGGTGATCACAGTCAATGGCAAATCATGATACCAACAGCTTTGGAGGGAAAGCTGAAGTTTGCGCGACGAGCACCGCCGAGCAAAGTTGATCGACGCATCGGCGCACAAACTAAAGAGCACGAAACTGACGATGAGATCGGGGGACATGGAAGCGCCATCACACCCGCTGCCCACGCGAGCTGTCGTGCCGAAGATCGGAAGGCAAGCAGACCAGAGATCGGCGGCTGAGCGAGCCATGCGGTTGTCAGCGTTTGAAGCGATGGTTTGGGGATGAGATAGCTCGGTTGAGAGCGCCTTTGTTGCAGCGTGCCCCAAGCGACAATTTAGCGTCGACAAAGGAGGACAGGCTGCAACAAGCTCGGCAAAGCGTGCCAAACCTGTTTTCAACCACGCCAAGGCGTTTGCACTCGCGCACTCCTGCTGCTGCCAGCTCACGCTCCTGCTCAACTTTGACCTTTCTTTGCCGCAAAATTCTGGCCGTCAACGGTCTTGCACGCCGACTGTAGTTAAGTTACAGTATGCTGGGATATGAAAGGCGTACAGCAAGTGTGGGTCGGTGTTGCATACTGTCACATTCTTCACAGACATGCAGGCAGCGTGTATTTTAACCCCTGAATCCGCTTAGAGAGCGGCAACGAGCTTTATTGATAGATTTGACACAAACAGCTGACGTTGTCGATCCGCCCCATCGCGACCCACTTTTTGGGCTTGCTTAGACCACAACGTCTCCTCGAGCGTGAAACAGTGGCGGCGAGAGGTTTCGTCGACTTTGTTGCCTAGCACGATCCATTTCAGAAGGCTCATGCTCAGTGGCAATGCTTTCCAGCTTGTTGGATCAATTCGCCCTTGGCCTGCTGCTGGATGAGCCCGACGGGGAGAAAGGCCTGGGCCAAATACGCTGCAAACCCAAGTCACTGTTGAGCCAGCCAGCCAGCCAGCCCAACGTTCAAATCAGGCTACAGAACAAGTCTCGAGAGGGCATTACAAAGCTGAGAGGGATGTTGCGAGCGCGACACAGCTTCTGCTGCTGCTGCTGCTGATTTTTTTTTTTTTTTATATACAGAATTTCGATTTATTTTTATTTTCTTTTTACTGTACAAGTGGGCAGTGCAGTGAAAATGTACGCACTCTGCGGCTGACCTGCCTGAATTTATTCTTTGGCTGAGTGTTCGGACTTGGTTGCAGACAGCTACACGGCAGCACAGCACAGCACAGCTCAGCACAGCTCAGCTCAGCTCAGCTCAGCTGAGTTTCAACTCGACTCGAATCTGAGAGCTGTTCAGAGTGCAATTTTGCTTTTGATTTGCACCTTTCCATCCACACACCTTTCCCCACCATCAACCACCACCAAAAGATCCGATCAGGAGCAAATCATCACTGATCGCAAAATACGTCGCCGCCTCAGACACCGACATTCTTTTGTGTTGCCATCCAATCCAATCTAGCTCGGGTCTCAACGACGTCATCATCACTACCACCTCGAGCGCTGCGACAGCTCTTTATAGATCGATACCTATTCAAGCAGTTCTCGTACTTGACGGCTTTTCCTCACTGACGTTGCTGTTAGGCGGGCAGATACCATCACCAGTTGAGGCATCGACGAGACCTGGCCGGCATTGCATTACGACTCGTTTGCATTCAGTCATCTGCATCCTTGCCCTCATTCACCTCAACGGTCCGCAGGCTCACTCTCTGCAGAGTCCTCAGACGGGTCATGATCGGCCATGTTGATACACGCCTCTGAAGCAGAAACGCTCAACTCGATCCGTTTGGCCCTCGAGCGCGACGAGCAGCAGATTCGCGTCAACGACAGCACAGGCGAGGTCTACGACATCACCATCTCAAGGTCCGCCCCTTATGCCTCTCCCGTCGTATCACGGTCAGTGACGCCTAGCAACGCCAACGACCCTGCCTTCTCTGGCGCCAACGGACTCACCTCCACCACTTCGGCAGGCCATCGCATCCTCAAGTTACCACAGCTCGTTAGCAAGCGCGCTCACGGCAACCACCATACCATCCAGCAGCCAGCCACCGTCGAATCTCCAACAAACAACGACAGACCATTGCCGGATGTTCACGAGCTAGCACAGGGCCGCACACGCCAACAGAATGCTAATGCTGGCACTAGCACTCAGAACCGCGCCATTGCCGCATCCTCACCACACGAGCCCATCGTTCGTCAGGATGCTGCGTTCAAATCGCAATCCAGCTTCACTGCCCCAACGCGCCACCATCCTTTCCTCAGCGAGCTCCCGCCTTCTCCTCCGCTCGAGGCCGACTACATTGCAGGTCACGACTCTCGCAATGGTCTCATGAGCACCGTCGCCAATGGCTCCTCCCATGTTCCTCCTCATCCCGGTAATGGCGCTTCTGCTTCCAGTTCAATCGCAGCATCAGAGGAAAAGAGAGATGGATCTGCTGCTGCTGTTCCCACCGCCGCCGCCGCCGCCGCCGCCGCTGTGCCGCTGCAAAAAAGAGCACCTGTTGCTCGTCGTGCTTACACCGCCGATCCAAGTAGCATCGTCGGAGCGCCCTCTACCTCTTCTTTCAACAGCCAGGCAGTCGCACCAACCCTCGTAGACGAGCCTGCTTCGATCGGAGACGACGAGTTCATCTCTTCGCCTCATCAGCACCAGACTCAACAAGCAGGCGCCAGCGCGCATCCTCCGCCCTCGAGGCCCAAGGAACGTCGCAACGTTTCCAACGCTTCCACCGCCAGCACTGCGTATCGCACAGCTTCCTCAACCGGAGGCTTGTCAGATGGCGAGGACGAAGACACTCCCACAACACAGCGGCGCTTTGCTTCTTCCGGTTCCGCATCATCCTTCCTGGCCAATGGACCAAACGGTGTGACAGCCGCGCCTGCGATTCGACTCACCCACGACGCTTCTCCCTACCTTCACGACGCCCAGCAGAGTGCCGAAGCAGGGCCGTCGCAGCTTGGTGATCAGGCAGGACCGACGCTCAATGGCGGCCCACGCCAGCAGATGGTACGTCGCAACACCACCGGCTCTTCTTTCCAAGGTCGACGTTCCCAATCCGACAGCAGCTCCATTCTGTCCGTGCGCAAATCTAGCCGCGACCGCGACTCAACCTCGCCGTTGCCAGGCCAGCCTTGGTTGACCGATGCACCTCACTCGCCCACCGCGGCAGACGGCTCGTCGCACGCCCTCCGCACCGGTGACGCTGCCTTTGACGAAGAGGCTGCCAAGCACGCCGAACAACTGCGCAGAGATCGCCGCTACAAGGAGCAAAAGGCGCGCGATGCAGCAGTTGAAGGCTCGTCAGGCGACAGAGACGGTGCGGCCAACGGTGCCGCCGCTGGACCCGGTGGTGTTGTCGGCGTGCTGACGCGTTCCAAAACGGGCCGCGATTGGCTCAACGTCAACCCCAAAGACAGGGAGCGCACCGACCGCGAGCGTGAGCGCGACGAAGATGTCGAGCCCAAGGTCCTCGTCGGCAACCTCATTTCAGAGGGCCATGCCAACTATGTGCTCATGTACAACATGCTCACCGGAATTCACATCGGCGTGTCGAGATGCCAGGCCAAGATGAAGCGTCCCTTGTGCGATGCTGATTTCACCGCCAAGCACAAGTTCACGTTTGATATCATCGGACGAGAGCTAACGCCCACGGCCAAGTACGACTTCAAGTTCAAGGACTATGCACCTTGGGTCTTCCGAGAGCTGCGTGAGCATTTCCACCTGGATGCGGCCGACTATCTGCTGTCGCTCACATCGAAATACATTCTCAGCGAGCTGGGCTCGCCAGGCAAGAGTGGATCGTTCTTCTACTTTTCGCGCGACTACCGCTTCATTATCAAGACGATCCGACACACAGAGCACAAGTTCCTGCTGCGCATCCTCAAGGACTACCACGAGCATGTCAAGGCCAATCCGCACACGCTGCTCAGTCGCTTCTACGGCCTGCATCGTGTCAAGCTGCCGCACGGCCGCAAGATCCACTTTGTCATCATGAACAACCTCTTCCCGCCGCATCGCGACATTCACGAGACGTACGACCTGAAGGGCTCGTCGATCGGCCGTGAATATCCGGAGGAAAAGGCGGCAGCCAAGTCGGGCGCGGTGCTCAAGGATCTCAACTGGCTCAAGCGCGGGCGCGAGATCGAGTTGGGCCCCGAGAAGCGGGCGCTCTTTGAAGCACAGCTGCGCAGCGATGTGGCGCTGCTGCAGCGACTCAACATCATGGATTATTCGTTGCTGATCGGGCTGCACGACATTCGAAGAGGCAACAAGGACAACTTGCGTCAGGACAACTTGCGCGTCTTCCAGCCGGAGACCAAGGAGCTCAAGCGACAGCCAACCCAGGTGAAGAGGCCCGGTGCAGGATCTGGGAGCGAGCAGGATGCTTCGGCGCTGCGGCAAGCTGTGCGACGCTCGGACCCGAAAGCGCTCAATGCGCAGCAGGTGACCAAGCTGCCCGATCGCGACGTGAGCGAGCGTCGCCATTTCCTCTTCTACCAAGATGAAGGTGGCTTCCGCTCGACGGACGAGAACAACCAGCCGGGCCACATGATCTACTACCTTGGTGTTATTGACCTTTTCACGCCCTACACATCGGTCAAGCGCGGTGAGACCATCTGGAAGGGTCTGACACAGAATAGGCACATGATCAGCTCGGTGCCTCCCAAGGAGTATGGTCAGCGCTTTTTTGATTTCTTGTGCAGCGTCATCACGGGCGGCGACAAGAGTCGACGTCCTAAGATGTGGGGTTTTACCGAGAAGGATGTGGCCAAGTCGAAGGGCAAGGAAGTTGCTGAGGGCGAGAAAAATAAGGTGGTTGCCAAGCAGCAGTAGCCCGGCCACCAACTCAAAATTTATGTATCCGGCGTCCCGACCTTGGTCTCACACTCTCTTTTACGTCCCATGTGGACATTCACAGCTGTACAGCTAACACGCTCGTTCATTTGTCTATCTCTAGTCACTATCGCTTGTTCGTAGTGTTTGCGACACACATTCTTTGCACCGTCTTTTATTCTCTTTCTCACACACTTGTTTCGCACTGTTCTTCTCACCTCGCATACTGCTCAAGGGTCATTTGGAATGTCACTTTGCTATGACATGAAAGATTACTGATCTTGATGACGTTACTCTCTGGATGAGCAAGTGAGAGCGGATGGCTCTCTGTGAGAAAGAGAGAGGTGTGCCAGAGTCGCGTGCGCTGTGTCGCGTACCAACCCTGCGATACCGCTGCGGGTCACACACGCACGGACGGTTGAGAAGCGTCGTTTCCTCCACTATATCGCAATGTAAGAATTTCGACTTTGTACAACCAACATCGGAAACATCACTAGAGGCAAGGAGTAGCGTCGAGCTGCCGGACATGACCAGCCCCAGCTGAAGTGCTGTTGGCTGCTTCATAGACGGCTGGACAGGGGTCTAAACGTCCAAAGACCGCTCACTTCATCAACAAGCAAGTTGGACAGCAACTAGGAGCGATACATCAAGACATAGAAAGCACCGACGACTAGCGTAGATAGAGATGCCGACCGAGACAGCCACTCACCCAAACGGCGGGCCATCCACACCCAAACGCACCACCGCATCAACCGCTCCCGCACCTACACTCCAACGCCTACGTTCAGGCGACGAAGCAGCAAGCACCCTCCAGTCCTCGGCCGTAGCAGCCATCGGGTCCATCCGTACACTCGCCTCCATCTCCTCTTCCGGCACCTCCCTCCATCCCATCGCACCTAAACGTGCAATCAAAGTCGTCCTAATCGGTGACGGCGGATGCGGCAAAACATCCATCCGAAACCGCTTCCTCACAAACACCTTTTTCCCTTCCTACTGCGCCACGATCGGTGCAGATTTCATCACCAAGACTCTCCCGCTCGACCCAGCCAATCCAGATGGGGAGAAGGCGACGCTGCAGATCTGGGACACAGCAGGTCAGGAAAGGTTTCAAAGTCTAGGCTCGGCGTTCTACCGTGGTGCAGATGCGGTGATTATCGCATTTGACGCAACAAAGGGACAGGAGGGGCTGGATCGGATCAAGACATGGTACGAGGCGTTCATGGATAAGGCTCCTGGTCCGAGCGATGAGAGCGCACGCAAGAGGTTCTGCTGGATTTGTGCGGCGAACAAGGTCGATTTGATTCAGGAAGGAGTGTGTAAAGGTGTGGATAGGGGAGTGGTGCAGGGAGTGCTAGATGGGCTGGTAGGGAGACCGGATGGACAGATGGATTATGGAGCGGATGTGGATGGGTGTCGGGTGCGGAGGAGCCTGCGAATCCGGTGGAGGTGCTGTCGAGACCCGATCCGAACGGCGTCGAAGCCGTGCACACACCGGATTCCGTGCGCAGGCAACAATCCAGCAGCAGAGGTGGGGGAGAAGCAACGCCTGTCTCGCTCAAGAACCAGAAGCACGAAGACGCATCACCCACGCCAGCATCTAGAAGAAAGTCGACCAACTACAGGCTCTCGCGCAAATCTTTGTCGTCCATCGCTGCTGCTGCTGCCAAGTCTGCTCAGACAGACGATACTGGCGATGTCGACGACGTCAATGCGAACGGAGGAACGGTCAAGACTCTCTTCGCTACACCGTATAGCACACTGAACAACAAGCAAAAGCTCAGCAGTTCGCCGCAACCGGCTGATATCAAGTCGGACAGCGCAGCAGGAGGAGCAGGAGGGAGTGGTTTTCTGTCAAGCTGGATGCGCTCCAAAACCAAAACCCCCGGCACGCAAAGGGGTCATCACAAGCGCCAATCGATCAAGAGCATCGAAGTGTTCCAGATAAGCGATCAGGAAGGATCCGACGTCTCCGACAGCGGCGGCGCAACGTCGAGCTCACCCTATGCCTTTCCTTCCCGGCGAAAGAGCGGAGCGCAACAAACTCCCCCACGCAGCGTTCTCTCCGCATCAACCGCGCGAGACAGACAGCGCGTAGACTCGACTATGAGCCTCAACGCTCCCAGTGTCTACCACACTCCGCGTGGGAGTACGTTTTTCAGCGTCAGTCCTACACCCAGGACCACATTGGGCGTTCCCAGCAGGACGCGGACGCAGAGCGGCGATGGGAGCGTTAAGGGTTTAAGTGTGGGGTCTTCATCGAGCTTGCAGTTGGCTAAAGAGAGTGGTGGGAAGTTGAAACACAAACCCTCCATCGCCTCCTCTTCTTCAGCGATCACCGTCAAACCCATGCGTCAACAGGCCACGCTCAAAGCACCCAAATCCACCAACGACCTCTTCCAACCTCAACCCCCTCATCCCCACCTCCATCCCCACCACCTCCCCAACACCATCAACAACATCGCTCCCCACCACCCCGCACCCACCTCCCGCACCCACATCAAACATCGAACACGGCTTCACCCTCTTCTACACCTCAGCCAAAACCTCCCACAACATCGACCGGATGTTCACCCACATCCTCCACCGCGTCGTCGCATCCACCACGTACGAACAAGCGCAGCACGACAACGACGTAGAGACACCCAGCGAACGCGATGAGAGGCTGCATAGGGAACAAGAGTTGATGCGACGCACGATCAGGCTGGCGTCCGGCAAGTCGAACGATCGCTGGTTCGGGTGCTGTTGAACTTAACGTTAAAACGTTAATCAGACGTTGGAATTCAGTTTGCTGTTCGAGTTTTTCTTTCCACGCGCGAGCGAGCGAGCGAAAAGGCGCTCGATGAGTGCTACCTTGCTTGAACGGCTTGCAAATGGGATGTGACAGTCCTCACCACAACCCTACCCACCCGCACCGCTGACCTCACCTAAGGGTGCAAAGAGATTGTTGAGCTTAATTACAGATAAACAAAAAAAAAAAACAAAACAAAACGTCTCGTCCAGAAACGACCTCAAAGCGGATTGCTACCGTTAACTACACAGAAACAATCACCCCACCCCACCCAAAAAAACAACCAGGGCGTAAATTTGGAAGAAGATCAATGTTTGAAAAATCACCTCGCGCTGATCGCGCCCGCGCCTCAAAGCTTGAAATCGGACCTAGCGTAAGCGGTCATCTTGGCAGCAGCGTTATCGGTGAAAAAGTAAATATCACCGGGAGGCGAGGGGCGAACTCTGGAAGCAGGCAGACCCAACTCTGGTTGATCGAGCACCTTGCTGAGCATCTCCTGTTTGCCCTCACCTGCCAAAACGAAGGCCAGACGGTGGGCGTGGTTCAAGACGGGGTAGGTGAAAGTGATACGTTTGGCGGGGGGTTTGGGGCTGTCCTCGATAGGTGCAACCCAACGGTCCTGTTCCGTCAACAGCTCGTGTCCCGGGAAAAGGGAGCAGGTGTGACCGTCGGGGCCCATGCCCAGCAGGATGAGGTCAAACACTGGGTTTCGCACGGCTTCTTTTCCCGCAAAAGCCTGGACGAGCTGCTTCTCGTATGCGTCCGACAACTCTTCCGGGTCGTTGAGCAGGCTCTCGTCGATCGTGTGGATCTGGCTGCGTTTGAGTTCGGGAACCTTGGAGAAGAACTGCTGATGACACAGATAGTAGTTGCTGTCCTCGTGATTGAGCGGTACGAGTCGTTCATCGCAGAAGAAGATCTCCCACTTGTCCCACCGCAACGCATTGTCGTCGCGGTTGATCAGGTACTTGGCGAGCATCTTGGGCAACGATCCGCCCGACGTGGCGAGGGTGAACTTGTTACGACGCGAGATGGCATCGTTCTGAGCTTTGATGACAAAATCAGCCAGCTTGCGAGAGAGCTCATCCGAATCGGGGAAGGAGAAGAGGATTGGCTCGGCCGGTTTTTGCGATGGTGCTTGGGCGTCCATAGGAGGCATGATGGAATGATATCGATGGCGGTTGGGCTAAGGGAACGGTTGTTTGGAAAGGATCGTGGACTGCAACTTCAGAAAAAGGCAGCGCTGGAGTGTGGTGTTGCTGCCGTGTGTGATCGCGAAGAGAGTGAGATAGGATGGGAGGGAAAGAGTTGAATGGATGGTTGCGAGAAAGAAGAATCTCAAAGGCGGATGTCGGACTTGTCACTCTCAATCTCTCGGTCTCTCGCTCTTTCTTGCTCTTTCTTGCTCTTTCTTGCTCTCTCTCTCTCGCGCGCGCGCGCTGCGCTGCTGAGTCTTGAAAAACTGCGCACGTCCACTGCGCCGACGCTGACTCTGATACGCTCAAAATTGCGAAATATTTAAATAAAGTGGAGCTGCTGCCAATGATTTTATTTGCGGAAACGAATCCAAATGCGACATCCAACCTTAAAAAAGTCTAGAAAGATAACGATCTCTCTATCTACAGTATCTGGCCCTCGCCTCTGCACCCGCCTTTCTGCATTTGCAATCCAGTCGATCAATCTCCAACGAGTCGAGTCCTCTTTGGTCATGATCAGCAATGTCGATCCCATTCCAAATGAGAAATTTCCATCTTGGCCTGTGCTTTTCTGCTTCCGCCCCTACGCTCTCCCCTTGTCTCGTTTGACTCCAGCTGTAGCAGCTAGGAAGTCGACGAAAGCCGTGTTCACCAAGCCTGTCTAAAAGCTTTCGAGGGATGGCCCGACCGCAACCCAAGGTTTGGCCATGACATTCGGCAGGGTTGGAGTTGAGAAGGTCCGAGGGCCGAGCAATTGCAGTTGACTGTGGATGTGTGGTGCGGTTGGTTGCACGTAGAGGTAACGTCAACGCGTGTGGAAGCTCGACAATTCATAAAATTGAACCCCCGTTAGAATGGCTCGATCTGACAACCAGGACTTTTCGGTCCAACCCGTTCAGCCGACCGCCTTGCTCTCAACACACACCATATGCTCCAACAGCACAAGCTCGAGATACCGATGAATACAACATCGAGCCATGCGCTGCAAACCAAAGCCAAGACACAGGTCGTGCTACAGTCCATGCCCGCCATCATCGTCATGACTAAACGTTCTCCTCGTCGGCGTATGCGCTCCACTAGCTGACCTCCGCCCACTGGCAAACGACGTCGCATCAAACACAGGCGTCCCCCCCTCATCGTCCTCCTCCTCCTCATCCACCACCACCGCATCTCTCTCCGCGGGGTACACATCCGCATCCAGATCCTCCTCCTCGACCGAGAAAAAGTTTCGCCTGCCTCCCGCGGCTGCCGCACTCGTATCGCCCGGATTCGACAGATCGAGCTCGCTCCTGCTAGCCGCGTCTCTGGCCGCTAGACGCGCGATTTTCTTTTCTTCGTGCTTGCGTGATGCGACCGAGTTGCTGAACAGCGGAAGAAGGTATTTTTGATCAATGGCTTGGAACCATTGGCCGTCCTTCATCACCAGTCCTGCACGGTCGAGCAGCTGCTTAGCGGGGGAAGAGGTGGTGCCGTCCGCAGAGGATGCGTCGATCACGGCGCGGCGGATCTCGCTCAAGCTGGGCAGGGTTCCAGTTTTGGGTGAATTCGAGAACCCCTGATTGTTGTTGAAGCGTGTGCTGTTGACGGGGCTGAGTGGGTTTAAACCAGCTGGAAGCCCTGGCGTCGACGAGCGTGAGGCAAGAGCATCGGACGAAAAGTTGGACTCCTCGTCGTCCTCGTCCAGATCATCCGCAAATCCTCCACGCTGCACTCCGGCTTTTCCTCCTGCACCACCACCACCACCACCACCGCTGCCGCCGCCGCCGCCGCCGCCATTGCCGTTGCCTCTCGCATAGACCGAGCCGCTGTGGCTGAGCGAGGCGCGAGGGCTCGAACTGTTGCTGGCGTCGCGGTAGCCGCCTTTGCCGCTGGAAGCATACCGGTGGCCAGATCGCGTCAAGCCTGCGCGTTCGGATGCATCGCGGTAGTTGGCTGCATCCAAGTAGGATCTCCTGTGCATGCCTCTCAAGCGCATCACATCGTCTTCACCCTCGTCGTCGTCTGATTCACCCTCGTCGTCCTGCACGCCCGTACGAATTCCGAGGATCTCCAACATCTGCGCCGTCGTGCCTCCGAACACGATCACGGTCAACACCACCGTCACCAGCACCGTCGTCTGCAGTGCGATCGCATTCTGCCCTTCGATACCTGCCGAAAGCGCAAAGCCGACCGCACCGCGCAGACCAGCCCAGAAGAGCATGATCTGATACTGTCGTGGCAGCTCCTCCTCGCCATCGCCTCGCGGAACACCACCTCCACCCGTTGCTCGCGCACGACGATTGTTGCGCGCGCGCTTGAATGTATTGACCACACTGGCGATGGGGAAGACGGCGCAGTATCGCGATGCCACGACAGCAAACACGGTGACAATGATGAACAACGGCTTGTACACCAAGATCTCCTGCGTGAAAAGACTGAGGCCGAGGTAGATAAAGATGAAGTTCTCCGAGAGACTGGCGAGCGTCTGGAATGTGTATCGTGTGGTTCGCTGCGTGCGCCGTGACATGTTGTGGTAGGCGTAGTGCTTGAGGGTGATACCGCAGAAGAGGAGCGAGACAATGCCGCTCATGGTGACGCCGTTGCTGAAAAAGTAGCTCGTATAGGCGATGAGCGCCACGAGGCAGCTTTCTAGTTGAGGATAGGAGCTGAGCCGTGAATGCTTGAGGAGCAGCGAGCATCCCAGACCGAAACACACGCCGAGCAGCATGGACAATGTGAAGACGACCAAGAAGAGGCCGATACCGTGGAAGATGGACGAGATGTAGATCTCCTTGCCGCGGAAAGTGGAGAGGGTGTCAAACATGACGATAGAGACGGCGTCGTTGAGGATGCTCTCGCCAAAGATGACCGAGTAGAGCTTGGGGTCGACCTTGTACGTGTTGAAGATGGCCAGGATGGTGACCGGGTCGGTGGCGCTCAAGGTAGAGCCAAAGATGAGACACTCGAGGAGGGTGAGCGAGATGGACTCGAGGTGGAGGAGCGACCACAGGCAGACAATGACACCGACCACGATGGCGCTGATGAAAGTGCCTGCAAAGGCAAAGATGAGGATGGTGCCAAAGTTGCGGAAAAAGTTTTCCTGTCGCAAGTCGTATCCGGAAGCGAGGATGATGGGTGGGAGGAGTACGTTGAGCATGATATTGTTGCTGAAGCTGAGCATGTTTTGCACCTGCTCGCCTGGACCGATGCGGAGACAGACGCCGACAAGCATGCCTGCAAACAGACCGACAATGGTCTCGTGCACGGCGGTGATGCGCTTGACTTTGAGGTAGTAGGATGTCCAGAAGGACATGATGAGAAGCGATAGCACGAGGAAGAGGGCGAGCGAAGAGAAGCGTTCCTGCTGCTCTGCATCGGGTACCGGGACTGTAGGTTTTGTTGGCGTCGCTGTGGCTTTGACGGCGGAGGTGGTGGATGCCGGCGTCGATGACGACGTCGCGCTCGATGTTGAGGCGGCAGTGACGGTAGCAGCTGCCATGGCCAGCAACATCAAGCACCTGGTCAGCATCTTGACTGCCATCTTGCCTGGCTAAGCGTGCTGTCGGGCTTGATGGTAGCCTGTGGTCAGAGCAGATTTTTGGTCAAAAGTGGATGAAGACCATGGAAGAAGGATGGACGAGCAACGCGATGCGCGGGTTGATTGGCTCGATGAACAATGAGAGCTCGAGCAGAGCAAGACCCTTTCAAGTGCATCTGTCAATGACAGTCGGATCCGGCGAGAAAAGGTGTATTTCGTGGCAGAACAACGCACAGACTCGCCGCCCCGTTTGATTCAGCGCGACGTATTTCCCCTCTATGTTGATACTTACGATCTCACAAATATTGAAAAAAAGAGCGCGAAGAGAGGGAAAAAAAAAAAAGAGCGGTTTTGCTGGTGCGTACGATTCGTCGTCGCTCTTTCTTCTTCTCTTCCATTAACGATTCCAACACCAACACCAACAACCGTCGACTTTGCGTGCGCAAGTTGCGGAATACAGTGTCGTTCAAGCAGAAGCAGCAGCCATGAACGACTATCCCATGGATGCGGCACCGCAGTCGCTGTCTGAACTGCTCCAACAGTCCAGAAAACTCACCAACCACCTCGGCCGCTCAGATCTGCCTCAAATTCAGCTCGGTCTCGACCAGATTGAAAACCAGAGCCGCAAGCTCGTTTCAAAAAGCCTTCGTTCCGGCTCCGCGCAGCCTGGAGATGCTCGTGCCCATTACTTCCTTGCCAATGGCGGCATCGATGCTGCACAGCTCGCCGACACCATCCACTCGGCCAACATCGCGAGCACCTTTGAACCGCTCCAGCCCATCTACGACACGGATGTAGAGAGCTACCTCACCCACGAACACCAGCAGGTCATCGTCAGCGCCATCGAGCAAGGCAGACGAGAGACGCTTCAAGACTTCCACCGCAGCCTTGACCGCACCATGCACCGCGACTGGGAGAGGCAAAAGCGCAAGATCCTCGAAGAGCTCGGACAACACCAGCCATCCAATGCTTCTAGCGCTTCTGCCCGCGACGCTGGCATCGATGCATCGCGTTCCGGCTTCGGCGCATCCACCTCGGCGCACACCTTGCCTGCCGGCTCGAGTTCCATGCTCGGCTCCACTGCTACCTCGCAGATGCACGGAAAGATGGCTCGTTACCAGATGGTTGTCTCCCGACTCAACTCATCGCGTCTCGAGGGGTATAGCCTGGCGCTCGCGCATGCCTTTATCGACGCCATCTCGGGTCTCGGCGAGGATGCAAAGAACAAGGAGCTTCACGAGAGCTGGAAGGCGCTCGCTTCCATGGTGCGCGAGCAGAACGTCCGCAACGGCGAGTTCAGTGCAAAGCCCGTCAAAGAGCGTCAATATGCCCCGGCCTATGTCGATCTCAAGGCGTGGAACAACCTCGACGGTATCAACCTGCGCAAAGAACTCATCGACGGCTCCAAAGCTTTCCTCGAAAACGAATTTGAAGAGCACATGGAGCAGGTCATCGCCGCCAACCCGGTGCTGGCACAGCGCGGCGGTGCTCCCACCGTCCGCTCCACCGTCAGCGCCTTCCTTCGTGTCCAACATCTCAGCTCCCAGAACCAGTGGAGGTCCGATCTGGCCAAGGAGCTCGATGCATCCACCAACGTTCCCATCTGGGCCGAACTCTACTTCCTCCTCCGAATCGGTAAAGCGAAACAGGCACTCGAATGTGCCTCAGAAAACGAAAACCGCATTCGCTCCACGGACCCTTCCTTTCTTGCCTACCTCAAAGCGTGGGTCGACTCGCCCGACCGCCGCCTCCCGCGTCTGCTCAAGGACCGCTTCATCGCAGAGTACAATTCTCGCTTCCGCACGCTTCCCGAAGTGCACGACCCGTACAAGCTTGGTCTGTACAAGCTGATCGGTAGAATCGACGTCTCGAAAAAGTTCCCCACGCTTCTCACCTCGAGCATCCAAAACTGGCTCTGGCTTCAGCTCAGCATGGTGCGCGAGACGTACGACGAGGATGCGGATGCTCAAGACTCGGTGCGCGATCGATTCACGCTCGCCGATCTGGGTCACAAAGTGGAAAAGTTCGGCGAGGCTTATTTCGACCCCAAGGGCAACCGTCCGCTCTTCTATTTCCGACTGTTGCTGCTGTGCGGCCAGTTTGAAAAAGCAGTCGGCTTCCTGTTTTCGCGCTCGGCCCACCAGGTGGATGCGATCCATTTTGCCGTGGTGCTGGCGTACTACGGCTTGTTGCGCGTGCCTTCGCAGGCGGCGTCTTCGCAGGTCGAGTATCTGCTAGTCGAGTCCGACGGACAGGGCGGCTCGGTGGCTTCGATCGACTTTGCCAAGCTGGTGCAACGATACATGCGCATGTTTTCGCAATCGTCACGCAGAGATGCTCTGCAGTATCTGTATCTGATCTGTTTGAATTCCGACGTGGCCGAGCCCGTGGGATCCGAACAGGTGCGAAGATGTCACGACCTGATCCGTGCGCTGGTACTCGAGGCACACCCAACCGAGTTCCAGGAGCTGCTGGGCGATGTGCGCACCAACGGCGCCAAGACACCGGGACTGATCGAGAGGAACTTGCCGCTGATCAAGATCAAGAACGAGCGCGAATTCCTGTCGACGATTGTGCAGGTGGCTGCGACGCAGTGCGACATGGCGCACCGCACCGAGTCGGCCATCTTGCTGTACAACTTGGCTGGTCAACACGACACCGTCGTCGCCGTGCTCAACAAGGAGCTTGGTGCAAGACTGACGGAGCCCAGCAGTGCGTCCGAATGGAAGGCAACGGGACTCTCGTCGGGCGCATCATTCTCGGCAGCGAGCAACCTGGTCACGCTAGCCACGGCCATCTTGGATACGTATGAAAAGCAGTTTGGCTACTCGGGCAAGAACCGCGACACTTGCCGTCGACTGTTGGAGCTCAAGAAGGCGGTGGGCCTGCACAGCGATGGACAAAACGTACAGGCGCTGCAGACCATCGAAGCGCTGCGAATCCTTCCGCTGGATGCCGAGTCGAGAAAGGACGTGGTGGCCATCACGCGCAAAGCAGAAGAGTTTAAGGAGGTCGACGAGAACATTGCTCGCAACTTTTCCGAGATTGTGCTCATGACCATGACCATCCTGTACAACTTGCATCAAGAGCTCAAGGAGAGCATCCACAGGAGCGGTACGAGCGCCATGGACGAGTACAGGGCACAGGCGAGGGCGTTGATGATGTGGGCAGGCATGCTCAGGTTCCGCATGAGCAGCGAGACGTACAGCCAGCTCACGCGACTCGATGTGTTTATCCACTAGATAATGCCTCTGCTCACAACTGAAGGCGATGTCGAATGCAAAATCGATTGTGTACCACTTGTGCCACTACCAGGCTTGACAAGAGTGGACTCTGAAACGTTGAAACTGTGCTGCGTCGTGCGAAGACTGCGAGAGTCGACGATCTGCAGCCGAAACATGGCCGGCTGAGCACGTTTTTCGCTACTGCATGCCAAGAAGAAGAAATTTACCTCGAAAATGGAGAGAAAAACAAAAAAAAAAAAAATAAATAAAAAAAAATAAATAAAAGAAAGAAAGAAAGGAGAAAGGCGGATTAAGCTGTTCCGACTCTCTGCACTATATGCAAGTACCTCTTGGCTGCATCAATCCACTGAGAGAGAGTGCAGGGAGAAAGGGTCAAGGGCAAGGATTGAATTCACCGAGCTCTTGTCTGTCGCTGTGTTGGATACCGATAAGAAAAAAAAAAAAAAAGTCAGATAAAAAAAACCACGCCGCTGCGACACATGACACGACACACGAGACGGCTTTCTTTTTTTTTTTTTTTTTTTTTTTTTTTTTTCTTTTCCCTTTTTTGGGAGCGTTTTCCCCCACCTCGAAGCGTGTATCGCTTTTATTTGGCAGAATCCCAGCTCCTACTCACACGGCCGAATGAAAGCATGAACTGTTAGATTGCGGGTCAGCAGCGTAGCGTGCTGGCTCAAAGGCTACCGGCCCGCCGTACAGGGGCCGGTCTAGCGTAGGAAGAGCGGTACATACAAGCAGAGCGCAAAGAAAGGGGGGAATGGGCGGGACAGAAAAAGCGTGGCGAGGTCGGACTATGTCGTCGCGACGCCCGCCAGAAAGCATATGATGGTGGACAGGAGGAGACATAGTGAAGACACGAGCGTCTAATGAGGTCCGAGGAGATGGTGATGTGGAAGGTGGGAGAGCCGCGTGAGCGAGGCTCAGATGTGCACGCCGGTCACGTGCTGCAGGCTGTGTTTCAGAGCGCGCGCACAGACTGACTGAGCCTCCTGAAAAGAGGCGCATCTCTTCCTTGCTCACGATCGCCCATCCTCCCTCTTCACCTCCAACATCAACTAACTACGGTCGCAAAGGGGATCAGCATGTCGCACATCATATCATCCGCAATGTCGGTGGCTCAGAAAAAGCTGGCCAACTCCTCCTCCAACGACGCTTCCGACCACCAGCCAGGCCTGTCTCCCCCACTCTCACCCATCGACGATCAAGATATCGAGCTCACTGCTCCCACTCCAGCGGCTGCGCGATCGTCTCCTCGCCGACCCATCTCGGCAGCCTCCTCGCCACTGCCATCTCATCTCAAATCGTACCACAACAACTTGGGCAACGATATCACCATCGACGTCAATATCGGTCCTAGCACCTCGTCTGCCTACGCTCGTGCACAGGGTAGCACCGCTTTCCACCATGCACACAAGCACCACGGCCACTCTTCCTCTCCGTCGCCTGCACCTGTTCCTGCTTCTCTTCCTGAGCAGACTGACGCCGACGTCGACAACAAGCTGGCTGTACCTGCCCACAACGCCGCCGCCGCACCGTCTCGCTCGCGTGCCAGCTCTCTTGGCTTTGGTGGTCTCGCGCCAGCCACCCCAGGTACTGAGGAAACGGACCCGCTCCTCCTCCGTTCTCGTTTAGTCGAAGAGTCCGAGATCCGTCGCCGACACTCGGGCAAGGGCAAGAACAAGCGCAGCGAGCGCCAGATTCGCGACTTTTATGAGGCCCAAAACGAACACATCCAACGTCTTCTCAAACCCATCTCGGCGCACGCCGACGAGGACAAGCAGGATCGCGAGTCGTCTGCCCTCAAAGTAAAAATTGCCGTTTATGCTTCCATCGGCGCCAACTTTGCGCTCGCTGCCCTCCAGCTCTATGCCGCCGTCAGCTCGCTCTCGCTCTCGCTGTTTGCCACCGCTGCCGACTCGGTGTTTGATCCTTTCGCCAACCTCGTGCTCAACTGGCTTCATCGCAAGAGCGAACAGGTCGATGAGCGCAAGTGGCCCATCGGAGGTTCGCGTTTCGAGCCCATCGGCAACATCACCTACGCCGCGCTCATGGGCATGGTCTCGGCCATTCTGGTTGTTGAATCCATCAAGGAGCTGGCCACGCATGACGGGGATCGGGAGCTGCACATTGCTTCGCTCATCGCCGTCGGTGTCGCCTTTGTCACCAAGGCGTTGCTTGCCATCTACTGCTTTGGTCTGAGAAAGTACAGCTCCCAAGTCGAAGTGCTCTACCAAGACCACCGCAACGATCTTTTCATCAACGGATTCGGTATCTTTACTTCAGCTGCCGGTGCCACCATCGCGGGATGGATCGACCCTGCCGGTGCGCTCATCATCTCGCTCGCCATCATCACTTCGTGGACCAGGACAGCGTTTGGCGAGTTCAAGACGCTCGCTGGTGCTGCGGCGCCCACCGACTTTTTGCAGTTGGTCACGTACAACGCCGCGCTGTTTAGCGACGAAATCCAAGCGATCGAGAGCGTAAGGGCTTACAGTTCCGGTCCACGATACATTGTCGAGATCGACATTGTCATGCATCCAGAGACGCCTTTGTGGAAGAGCCACGACTTGAGCCAGGCGCTGCAGGACAATTTGGAGTCGCTACCCATGGTCGAGAGGGCGTTTATTCATGTTGATCACGAGGTGGAACATGCGTTTGAACATCGAAAGACTGTCTAAGTCTCTAGCGCTCAATCTATATTCGGTCTTTCTTTTTTGTTTTGGCTTTATGCTGTTTGTGGTTGATTGGAGTGGGTGATGAAAAAGGCTACCATACGTGTTGAGAGTCTAATCTGCAAAACAAGTCTCTCAACTCTTGCGCTGTGTACTGCCCTCCCCCTTTGGGCTGTCCACCTTCGACATTCGACTGTTCCATCTGTGCCAACTGCTGCAAGCGAGCGGGAGCGTTCTTATCGTCCCTCTTCCTAACATTGACGCTATTCGACTGCATCTCCTTCTCCCCCACAACGAGGATGTAGTTGTACCTAGCCAGTTGAGCTTTCCTGACCAATTTGCCTAGTTTTTCGTTTTGAGGGTTGGATTCGACGTCTACGAAAAATCGTTGCAGGTGTCGTTCGGACGCTGTGGAGGGAGGCGAGTCTGGGTGGATGCCTAGGGAGAGGTATTTTGCGAGTTTGTTGGCGTACTCGGTGAGTGCGGCGTTGTTGGTTTGGGCGGGGATGATGATGGCTTGACGAGGGGAGAGCCAGAAGGGCCACCAGCCGGCGGTCTGTTCGATGAGGATGGCCATGAAACGTTCCACGCTGCCGAGGATGGCGCGGTGGATCATCACGGGTATGCTGCGTTCGTTGGTCTCTTTCGCCGCAGGATCCGTATAGGTCAAATCGAAACGACGGGGCAGTTGGAAGTCCAGCTGAATCGTTGCTGTCTGATGCCGTCTCCCTTGACCGTCCACCAGACGGATATCGATTTTAGGACCGTAAAAGGCACCATCCCCTTCATTCAGCTCCCACTTGCGTCCACTCGCATCCAGTGCCTGTCGCAACCCGGCTTCGGCACGATCCCACTCTTCGAGCGATCCAATGTACGAATCTTTTGGCCGTGTCGAGAGGACCAGCTCAAACGACGAGAATCCAAACGTGTCGTAGGCAGACGTGAGCATGGCTAGCATCGAATCGATCTCACCCGCCACTTGGTCCGATCTGCAAAACACGTGCGCATCATCCTGGTGGAATCGCCTTACGCGAGTCAAACCCGTCAGCGCACCACTCGCTTCGTTTCGGTGCAGAGGTGAGAACTCGGCGTAGCGTATCGGCAAGTCGCGATAGGACCGTTCCTGAGAAGCAAAGATGAGGCAGTGTCCGGGACAGTTCATCGGTTTAAGACCGAAGGTTTCGTCCTCTCCTGGTGAGGGTGAGGGGTCGATCGAGCAGCATGCGGTGCGGTTGCCGTCGATGCTGCTTTGACTAGATTGTGTTCGGTCGAGATGCTCCTTGTACCCTTCCGCAGCAAACATGTCGTTGCGGTAATTGTCCCAGTGCCCGCTACGCTTCCACAGCGAGGTTTTGTAGAGTTGCGGTGATTGCACCTCGTCGTAGCCGTATACGTCGTAGAGATCGCGCACCACCCGTTCGACTTTGCGCGCTAGACGCATACCGTGCGGGAGGATGAACGGTGTTCCTGGTGAAGAGTCATGGGTGAGGAATAGTGTCTGCGCTTTTCCTACTGCTCTATGGTCGTTCGGAGAGGTTGAAGCTGCTGAGTCTGCTGAAGGGGCGGGGCCTTTGGATGAGGAGGCGGAGCAAGAGGTGGAGGATGCTCGCCATGACATTGAGGTTGCCGGTGCGAGTTGTTGAATGCGACTAGCGGAACGCTTTGGCGCGATACCGCTGCGCAGGAGGGTGCGCACGAGCATGTCGGCGCTGTGACGGCTCATGCTTGGCCCGTTGGGGCCGGTAGGGTGGAGCTCGTTGGTGAGACGGAGGTGAAGAGGTGACGAGGTGCAGAGGTGTTGAGAAGAAGTTCTGCAAGAAGAAAAAGTGTCGGAAAAGCGGCGAAAATCAGGGTCCTTTCGCAAATTTTGAATTTGTTAGGCCTTGTTAATCAACATCGTGGGAAATAAATAAATTCGAAGCACGGGCCCAAACTCGATCCGATAGCATCGGCGCAACGCCGAGTGACGTTATCCGACGCCTTTTTGTGACAGCCAAAAGTGGACCCTGAGCGGGTCGCTGAGCTGTCGAGCTGCTGTGCTGATATCGTTCTCACTTTCCGTGTCTATCGTCCCGCCGACCACCATCTCGATCGCAAAAGGCGCGCGACATCGGCTCTGATCGCTCCTCTTGGTCGTCTACGAAACGAGCCGTACCCCTCTCCACTCGCTCGTGCCATCATCGCGCGGTGATCTCCAACGGCACCATGTATCTCTCTCGAGCTGCAAATCGCGCTCGTCTCGCCAGCCGACTGGCTCCTGCAGCTTCACTTCGCTGCTCTTCCTCATCGCTCGTGGCAAGAGCAAATGCATCATCCCTTCTTTCGGCTCGCTCTTCACTCCCTGTCGCCTCGAGGAGCCACAACCACCATCTGCCGCTCTCAGCAACCGGCAACAACCTCACCGTCTTCAGATGGTCCTCTTCAGCAGCGCTGGCTTCCACTTCACCAGAAGCAGCCAAAGTAGCCGAAGATGCTGAGAACGAAACCGAAACCGATCCATTCCGCAAGATCGGCTACTTGTACTTTGACACTGTCTTCCCTATCCGACTCGGCTTTTGGGACATTCGATATATGCTCGCTTCGCTTGAAAAACGCTCCGTCCTCGATCGAGTCAAAGCAAGCTTACCGCCCGATCAAAGTGTAGGCTACGGCTTCAAAGTTATTGGCGCCGAAGAGCGAATGAAGGACGGCGGTGCCTTTATCACCTTCTCCTACCGCGAAGATCCCAACGAAAAGAGCGAGGAGTCGCTCAACAACATCGAGAAGCGTCTCAAGTCGGGCGTGCGACGTGTTTTCAACCCACTGCTCTTCTTCCTTGGCACTCCAGGTATCCACGTCGTGTGTGGCAAACCATTCCGCGAAGACATGAATATCTTCCCCGCCATGCGCATCTTTGTCAAGCTTGAGGGAGGAGATGCCAGCGAGGAGCAGCTATGGCAGACACTGCGTCCCTACGGTCGCATCGTTTCCATCGTCAAGGAAAAGCCCTCCGAAGCTCTCGTCACATTTGCACGCATTCGAGGTGCCACCAGCGCCCGCAACTGCGCACACGGCTTGGAACTTCCCAATGGCGCCCGCTTCATCATCACCTTCCGCAGCAAGCTTCGCAGCAAGCAGGCCTGGGAATGGATCTCGAACCATCCAAGGCTCGTTTTCCCGCTTGTAGCCTTCCTCATCGGTGGTATTTCGTACATCGTCTTTGACCCCGTGCGCGAATTTATGGTCGAGAGCAAGGTGCACAACACTTTCTCGCTCGATGAATACCGCGTCTACACCTGGCTCAAGCAGAACACTGTGGGTTTGTTCAAAGACAACGATGGAAATGCAAACGCAGATGTCGATGACTGGTGGGAGCGCAGGCAATCCGTCGAAACGATCCAAGAGTGGATCCGCGAAAAGCCTTCCACCTTTGTCACCATCTCTGGCCCGCGCGGTTCGGGCAAGACGGCTCTCGTCAACAAAGCCATCACGCGCGACGTCCAGCATCTCGTCATTGACTGCGATGCTATCGCCAAGACGGCCAAGAACGACTCGCTGCTCATCGACGCACTCGCCACCGAGACCGGATACTGGCCCGTTTTCAGCTGGCTGAGCAGCATCAACAACATGATTGATCTGGCGGCCGTTGGTCTCATCGGATCCAAGGCCGGATTCGCCACGCCGACGGATGCACAGCTCAAGCAGATGCTCGGTGTGGCCACCAATGCACTCAACCATATCAACGAGCAGACGCAGAAACGCATCGCCAAGGCCGAAAAGGCTCGCCTCGCTGCCGAGAAGAAGCTCAACAAGTCTGCTGCATCCACACCTACCCCGGCCACGTCTGCTGTGCAGAATGGCGCTACCGGCGAGAAAGAGTCGATTGAAGAAAAGACTTCGGCGCTTGCTCACAACGCGATCGAGTCGATCCAGAACCTTGTTTCTGGTGCAGATGACGAGGGCGAGGCCGGCAAGAAGGACAAGAAAAAGACGTTTGATTCGCCTGTAGTGGTGATCAAGCAGTTCCATCACAAGGGCATCAAGCAGGCTATCTTGCATCAGGTGCTGGCCGAGTGGGCGGCCGAGCTGGTGACCAATGGAATTGCACACGTCGTCTTTGTATCGGACAACCCGGTGGGAATGGGTAAGGAGCTAGCCAAAGCACTGCCCAACGTCCCCTTCCAGGGTATTGCGCTTGCCGACGCTGAGGAGGACAAGGCACGCAGCTATGTATACAACAAGCTCAAGGAGATGGGTCGCCTGCCTGTGCTTGCGACCAGTTCGCCTGCTCCTGTCTACGGATCGACCGCCAAGCCAGTGGAAGCAACTCCCGCCGAGTTCGCAACCTCGAACGCGGACTACGCCTCCAATGCAGCAGCAGCAGCCACGGCCGCCGAGCCACAGTACGCTGCCACTTTGGACGACGAAACCGCCTCGTGGGTGGACAAGCTCGGCGGACGACTCACGGATCTCGAGACGTTGGTGCAAAAAGTATCTCTAGGCCAAACCGTCGAGTCCGCAGTGCACGACATTATCTCGCGCAGCGTGGTCGAGCTGCGCAAGAACGCCTTTGGCGACGATTCGGGTGAAGCCTCTTCGCTGCCCTGGACGCGCGCTCAGGCGTGGACGATTGTCAGCAAGCTGGCCAAGACAGGTGAAATCTCGTACTACGGACTGCTGCACAACGAGTTCAAAGGCAATGAGACGGCAATCAAGGCACTCGAACAGGCCGAGATCATTTCGGTGCGACACCACGATGGACGGCCCTCGGCAATCCGTGCTGGTCGACCTGTCATGCAGCAAGCGATCAAAAAGCTGGTGGGAGATCGAGTGTTCAACGACACGCAAACGCTTCTCGCCAACAGTGGAGCGATCGAGTCAGCGGAAAAGAGTCTTCGTACGATCGAAGCCGAAATCGCAGATATCAGCAAGATGATCCAAGGTTCGCCGTTCAGAGTCGCTTCGGGAAGCGGGTCGACTTCGGGAGCTGTTCTGCCCTCAGAGGAAAAGAAGGACAACGGGGGCTTGCTGGGTATCTTTGGCAGCAGCGGTGCGCCGCCTGCGATTAGCACAAGCGAGGCGGCTAAAGCAAGGACCGAATTCTTGATGTTCAAGATGGCGGAATTGCAGACAAAGATCTCGAAATTGGATGCGCAGAATACGGCGATCAAGGCAAGGTTGGCTGATCACACGGATTAGACAATGATAGTTTCTTTAGATACACCGCTTTTTCTTGTAATTCTATACTCTGCTCATCGTGGAACGCTTTAGAAGATCGCTGCTTTGGCATGCATGTGCAGTGTAAGGCATCGAGAGTGCGTCTTTTGACGTCAACCCGACCTTCGTCGTGTCGGCGAGTCAAGATCATCAGTCAGATTTGATGGACCCTTGATTTTTGTGATGATTCATTCGTTCTTATGGGACGGCGCTGAGGTGGAGGCAGAGCGGTAACTCTAGCCGACGTGTGAAGTCACTGGAGAATGCAACGTCGTGTGACGGTCGAAGAAGAAAGAAGGAAGGAGCAAGTGGCTTTTGTCAGCTTTGCGCCGAGTTGCGCAATTGTGCCTGGTCCAGCAGAGCAGCCTCATTGAGGCGAGAGGGAGGGAAGCAACGCAGCTGCGGAGTGACAGGGGTGCTACAGTGGTACAGCTAAGGAACGCTTTCGAGTCGATACGTTAGTAAGGTGTGTGTGAGAGAGTATAAGTACTGCTCGGTGTGCAACGTCTATCCCTTCTTTCTACCAACGCCATCGTCTACTTTCGTCGTTATACGCAAATCGTCGACCAATACCAAACCATCAAGCGTCAAGGAACAACGTATCGAACAACAACAATGACTCGCGCTGAAGCTGCTCCTCACTCTGTTGTACGTATCCTCCTCCCTCCCACCCTCCCTCCCACCTCTTCACGCTATCCTAACTAACACCTCCCACACCTCACTTCCCTCTCTCCCTCCAACAGGCGGAACTGCAACAAGACCGTCACTCGCACAGCCTCCCCGGTTCGTCCGCGGCCCGAATAAGGGTGGCGCACGCGCACCCGATGGCGCCTCTGCACTCGGCTCTGAAGTCGGTGCCGAACGCGATGCACGTCGCGACCTCGCCCAAGCCCGCGCGGAAGGCGACTCCATCCCCTCCGCTCCCCCCGCCAACGCTCCGGCCGCCACGCTCGGATTCGGTCAGCTGAACGGTGCCGAACAGGGCATTTCCACCCCTGGCTCCGAGAAACGCGATCAGATGCAGACCGAACGCAACAAGGAAATTCACAAGCAGCAGCCGGATCTGAGCAAGATCGCCGCCAACTCTGCTGGAAGTGCCAGTCACAACCAGGTTACAGAGGAGGGTCAGAAGAGTACTGGCGCGAGGGCGGCGGGTGATCTGCTGGAGACGGTGGGTAGGAGTACCGGTACCGAGACGGGAACGGGCGCTGCTAGGGTGGGCGTGATCGAGGTCGGAAGGGATGCGTCTACCGCTCGCACTGCTTAACCGCCAACAAAGGTGTATAATGTTTTCGCAATGAATTAAATCCCACAACCCGCAGCGCAAAGTGTAGATACAAGCGATGCGTTCAACGAGAAGCAGGAGCAAGTCTCGCAGCGCGCATCTTCCTGTTCCCCTTCAGCGTCCTACTAGCCGCAGGCGAAGGCGGTGGCAGAACACCAGACGCCCTACGTTGACCCGTAACTCTCGACTGCAGTTGCTGATTCTGCCTCTGAAACAGCAACTTTTGACGCTGAATAAAAGCCCATACCGAGAAAATGGCGATGCTTGTTATCACCGCAATCATCTCAAAGTAGTCTCGCGCTTCTTGCTTGGCCGACTTGCCACATGCTTCGTAACCTAGCGCGGCTGTAGTGGCGGAAGTGGAAGTGGAAGTGGACTTGGCTGCGTTGGCGTTGGCGAGGGCGGCTTGGATGGCGTGAGGGTCGTTTGGGTTGCTGATGGGGCTGCAGGCTACGCGTCGGCGGTTGTTGTATGGTCGACAGTAGGGCAGGTGGATCTGCAAACAGTTACAGTGTAGGAGCAAAGCATCAGCAACCGGGTAATTGACCAGCATCGGAGGGGGAGGAAATACTTACAACATTGTCAGGACAAGGTTCGCACTCTCCAATCGGCGCACAGACATGCGTCGGTCCTCCAGAAGCTGCTGCTGCTGCTACGGGCGTGGGAGATGAGCCGGCGTTTTGGGCAGATTTGCTCTTTCGGAACGAAGACCAGAGCGGCCACTCGCCTTCGTATCCTTTCACTTTGGAACCTTCATTCTTGCCGTCTCCGAGCACGAAGGGGGCACCGGGCAATTCGCTGTCTGGTCTCCATGATCGACGGCCTGGTGTAGAGGTGGCAGCAGCGAGCGAGCTTAGAAAGAACAGGGATAACGTGAGGGCTAATTTGGATGGTCTGCGACGTGCTGTGCGCCGCATGGTTGCTGTATGCGACACAGAGGGTGTTGTTGTTGTTGACGATGGTGGAAGAAGGGAATGGAGATGATTGACAACGGTCCAACGTTTTGACGACTTTGTTGACGTTTTCGAGAAAAGGCGGAATCATAAATCGCCGTACGAAAGGCTCGTGCGTCGATGTGTCTTCACCATGCATGCATGCATGCACGCCAGACCATCACTTGCTTTTTGTCCTCTGCAACACCACCCCTCAAAGCAAAGCATCTCCTACGACATGACTTCAACCATCCCATTGAACTTCTTGTAACACGCAAGAGCAAGTCGCTCATCGTTACGGGCCCAGTCGAGGCAGCGCATTTCCGCCCACCATGTCGTCGCCCGCCTCGACAGCTCCAGGCCCGTCCACAAGCACCGACACCGACGCTTCCAAAAAGATCGCAAAGCGCCGCAACTCGACCAGCAAGTCATCCAAATCTCGCGAGCCTACACGCCAAGAGTCGTTCGGTGGTGCCGTCATCCGTGCCATGTTTGGCACGCTAGCCTTCCTCTTCAAACGCCCTGTCCGGCTCTTTCGACCAGTCAAGCTTTCATCATGGACCATCTTGGAAGCCATGGCCAAGCGAGAGGGTCACACGCTCAGCCTTCGATACCTCCGTACGCTGTTGCGGCGAGAGAATTCCAACTTTTTGCCTCACCTGCTGCTTCCTCCGCTCCTCTTCAATACCGCCATCGGATTCACGCTTTTTGAAGCATACAGCATCACCGAGAGTCGACTCTTAGCAAAATCGAAGCGCAAGCAGCTTGAACGGTCCGGACGTACGGAGGAGGAGATATCGGCGGACAACGACGAGGCAAAACCGAAATGGACGCCGCTGTGGATCGTGACGGTTTCAGGTGCCGTGGCGGGAGCAGCACAGTGTTTCCTCTCGGCACCGCTCGACAACGTACGCTATGTCATCCAGCGCAACGTCAATGGACCTGATCGAGGTCATCGTGGGGCTGTTCACCCCATCACCACCATCTCTTGGCGAGCCATCCTACGTGCAGCCATTCTGCCCTTTGCACCCGCTCTAGCACGCGACAAGCTCGTTCAAGACGTGCAAAATGAGACCATCGAACGGTCTAAGCGGGCTCCTAAACCGACCTTGCGCGCTCGGCTTATTGCCATGATTGAACCGGCAACTACGTCCTTACGAAATGCGAGAAACAGCAACGCGAGCGTGGGAGAGCGACTCACAATGTCACCGGAAAAGAGGCAGGAGTGGGAGAAGCGACTCAAGCGGTGGCGTGGCGGTGTCCACGGATCTGGACTGGTGCTATCGCTGATTCGTGATAGCGTCGGCTTTGGCAGCTTCTTTTTCATCTTTGAAGTGTCGAGACGATGTGCCTTTTTCGCGTCAACCTTGGTGGATCGCGTCAGTGCTTGGTTCAACGGTCGCGGATTGGGTATCGTCCAACCGAGCCGCAGCGGCAAGTCGCAGGAGGTAGATGGGTCCAACGTCGTCGCAAGGCGCAAGAGCGACGACGGGCTCCAGAACGAAGGAGACGTGCATATCGAGGATGCGGGCCAGATCGGCCGCTGGATTCGACAGGGACAAGGATCGGTACCTGACGCCGATGTCAGCTACAACCAATCTCGAACCGTCCAAGGGCGTGTAGTCGCCGTCATCATCCTGCTAGTCGGAGGCGCGGTCGGTGCGTTCTCGTACGAGCTCGTCGGCCGACCGTTTGAGCTGATGCGTGTCGTCATTTGGGAAGGGCGAAAGCAATGGGAGCAGGGCAAGCGCGAACCTGGCTATCGACCCCCTTCGACACGCACTGCAACCGCAAGGACACCCAGCAATCCAAGTGACGCAGCGACTGGATTCGGTACGGTGGGGAGATCGGCTGTCAAGGGCGCAAGAGCCAACGCAGCCGCCAGAGCAATGGAGCTGGGGCCGAGACCTTTCAGACGACGACCCGACTTTCTCGTCTTGCGTGCCGAGAACTCGTCGGGCACAAAGATGTCGAGGATCTTTGAGCGCGCCATGATTCCGCGTTCACCGCATCCTCTGCGTCGTGTTGCTGACACGAACAAGTGGGCGTGCCCAGGAGTGAATGGTACAGCTACGCCGATACTCACCAGCTCTCGCGCGCTGAAAGAGCGGAAGGCGCGCAGATCGGAGTCTTCTCCATCGTCGGCACAGCATCCACAGACAGCAGAATCTACATCAAGGATCAAAGCATCTTTGAAACGTCCTGCACCATCGCTCGCAACCCGCCCCGGTTTCCTAACACTGCTCATCGAACACGCACAGTCAACCGCTAAGCTTGACCGACTGCACTCTGGCGGTCTCGACCCATCCAAAGCGTCCATCCCACTTCTCTTGCTGCACACGTATTTCATCGCCCCCTTCCTACCCGAAATCCCCAAACAGGTGTTGGACAACCAAGTCGTCCGCACCGCAGCTGGAGTCGACAAGCATCTACGACCCTCTTTCTCCACCTCTTCTGCAACCACCACCATCGCGGATAAAGTGAGCACAGTGGCGCAGAGAACTCTACTTCTATCCCTCGCATCGCGTAGGAGAGCTGCCGACTCACCAGAAGCTAAGCTCAAAAGGAATTGGATCAGGAATAACCCGGTGAACTTTAGTCTGGCTTCGCCGGAGGCAGCGGGAGGAGTGGGGAAGGTGCAAGCACAGGGAGTGAGGAGAGTATGGGGAGGAAAAGGGAAGTTGCAGAAGGAAGGTACGAGGGCGTGGGCCAGTGGAAGAGCGGTGTGGGCGTTGAAGAGGTTAGCTACGCCGTATGGTGTTGCGTTTTTAGTGTTTGCTTGGCTTGGTGGCGATCTCAATTAAGGCGGCGTGCACATCTACACTTTCATACACGATACATAGGCCTGAGCGCATACAAAGACACTTTCGATCGCATCTATGCATCCTCGTCATTCGCTTCCCTTTTGCTTGCAAGATAGAGTCATCGTTGTGTCTGAGGACAGGATGAGCAGTTAGGAAGGAGATGCTGTGACCGAGAAAAATTATTGAAATGTTAGGCCGACTGTCGCGTTGCTCCACAATTCAGGCACACGCAGCAGAGTTGGAATGCACAGATCACCCAGACGCTCTCCTCGACGACACTCACGACATCCACCTCCTGACATCATCATCACCACCGTCTCTTGCTGACGCATCCATCACCATGCCAGTAAAAGCGGCAACGCCGACAGTCGAGATCGGCTCAGTAGCTGCAGCTGCGGCAGCAACGGCAGCTGCCGGTCCAGCGTGGCGCCAATTCTCGTTCTTCGAGTCGTCTCCCGTTCGCGATGTCGACGACTTTGCCAAAGCGCCATCTGCGCTGCGCAATCCAAACGAAGTGGCCGCTGTTTGCCAGTGTCCTATCCGTCCTCCTCTCTCTGCTCTTTCAAACGGCACGGATCCAACCCCTTCCGTGCACTTTGATGCGGATCCCTCTGCATCCACCTCCAAACCGGCCAAAGCATCAAAGGCTGTGCGCAAGCAGCCGTGCACGCTCGTCGGCACGATACAAGGCAAGATCAAGGTTCTCGATCCAGAGACGTATCAGGAACTGTCGTCTTGGGATGCATTCTCGTCTGCAGGCGCTTCAGGTCGCGTGACCCATCTGTCATGCGATGCTCGAGGCAGGGTCGTGACGCTCGGTGAAGAGGACGGTTCTCGCTTTCCCATCTTGAGGATATGGGACCTTCGCAACGGACGCAACCCATCACACCAGGAAGCTACGGCTACATCTCAGTCTAACGGTCGTCCAGTGACAGCACAAAACGTGACCTGGATGCCGCGTCTGCTCGCAGAGGGCAAAGTGCAGCACGGCAGTCGACCTCACCCTATTGCAGCCATCTTGCACACGCCTTCGCTCTCCTACCTCTCAGTCGCATTGGCGGACGGAACCGTGCTGCTCATCCGTGGGTTGGAGTCTGCTCTTATGGGTGCTGCCAGTAACGCTGGCATTGCTCTAGCCACTTCTTCGGCGAGACCTGCGCCCGCGACCGCGCTGCCCAAATTCAAGGTCGTCTTCCAGCCAACAAGCTCAGACTCGGGAGCGCATGAGCCAGTCACAGCTCTCGGCTTCTCGGAGGCTGCTCCCATCTCAGCAAACTTGACCGCAGCTAGTAACAACAAGCTCAGTATTGCAACTCCAGCGGCTGCACCCGCATACGAACCCAGAGCGCTGCATGGCTCCAAAGGGCGCAAAGGCGCAGTGGGTCGTCCAAGAGATGCCCGAAGCACCGCCAATGCAAATCTTGCTGTCGCGACACAGCCGGAATCAGCAGCACCGCCCTCGGCCGTCCATCTGTTCATCGTCACGCTTTCGCGCGTGTTGCGTTACGTCGTCGTCGGTAAAGGTGCAGGTGGCAGCCCTGCTGTGCTCGACGATGTCGGAGGCGCGCTTGGCTGTGCAGCTGTGATTCCCCCTCGGCCTGCCATCGCATCGGCAGCCGCGATCAGTACAGCTGCGCCAAGTTCGCAGGTCCAGAGCAGCCCGGGCTCGGCAGGCAAGATGGTCATTGCACGCGACGAGGCCATCTACGTGATTGGTCAAGAAGGACGAGAGGCGTGCTTTGCCTACGAAGGTCCGAAGTCTTCCATCCACCTCTCAGCGTCGCAGGTGGTCATCGTCTCTCCTCCTTACACCCCCTCTTCAAATTCTTCGTCATCGAGAAACTTGATCGGCAACCGCGATTCGCCTCTGACGACGCCTACATCACGCAAAGGGTCCATGATCCCCGCCGAGATTGCCAAGATTACGATCTTCGACTTGGACAACAAGCTGGTGGCCTTCAGCGGCACGTTCGAATCCGGCATTCGTGAGGCGTGGGTCGGGCCAGCAGGTGAAGTGCTTGTGTTGAGCGATACGGGCGAGCTTACCCGACTGGACGAAAAGCCACTGCGAGCCAAACTCGACGTGCTCTACCGCAAGAGTCTTTTCCTCTTGGCCGTAAACCTGGCGCGGTCGCATATGCAGCGCGCTGCGAATCCGGACGTGCTTGCTCGAACCGAAGCGTTGATGGGAGACATCTACCAACGCTATGGAGACCACCTCTACAACAAGAGCGACTACGATGGAGCCATGGCGCAGTATGTCAAGACCATCGGCCATACGCAACCATCGTTTGTGATTCGCAGGTTTTTGGATGCCCAGCGCATCACGAACTTGACCACCTACTTGCAAGAGCTGCACGCGCAGAACCTGGCAAGTTCGGATCACACGACGCTGCTGCTCAACTGCTACACCAAGCTGAAGGACGTTGCGTCGCTCGACAAGTTTATCAAAAGGCCGCATGCCAAGGCGTCTGCAGTCAACGCTGATGAGGACGGCGTCGACGCAGAGGGTGCTGCCGAGGACAGAGACGAGTTGCCGTTCGACTTGGAGACGGCCATGCAGGTGTGTCGTCAGGCCGGCTATTTCGGTCACGCTGCTTACCTCGCCAAGCGGTACGGCGAACATCGAGAGTATTTGCGCATTCAGATTGAGGACGCCAAGGACTACTGCGATGCTTTGCTGTATGTGCGAGGACTAGAGGCGGAGGATGCGATCGCGAGCATGGCGCAGTACGCAAAGACGCTGCTCTCCGAGTTACCGGATGAGACGACGGAGCTGCTGATCGAGTTGTGCTCTGGTGCATTCCGACCGGATCCGGATGCAGCTCAGAAGGTGTTTGGTATGCAACGGGCGGAGAGCGACGCAAAGAAGCCACCGATCAAGTCGGCTGCTGCAGCCTATCTCAGCTATCTTCAGGTTGGTGGGTTTGGCAAGACCCAAGCGACGTCGGGCAATGCTAGCGCTGGCGACTCTGCTGGTGGTGGTGGAGGCTCGCGCGCTGGTACGGGCGCCAACACTCCTGCTCAACGCAATTCAACTGCCGAGCCTTATTCAATCGGTGGCGGCGATGGTGGGAACAGTAAGAACGGCACACGTCCATCGAGCACTGTCAGGGTAGGTGGCGAGGTCGACGCGGACACGTCTGTGGCCGAAGCAGATGCGAGCGGTGCAGGTGTCGAAGAATCGGACAAGATGGAGGCGTACTCGGTGCCTTCTCCCCGAACCTACTTTGCCCACTTTATCCAGCATCCCCGACACTTTGTACGTTTTCTCGAGACGGTCGCTCTAGCGCGCTGGGGTCAGGTCGTAGATATGGACGCCGAGCCGTCTGTCGATGACAAGTTGGCGTCTCCGGTTCAGGAGAAGAATGCTGCAGCACCGGCATACACCGAGCAGGCAGAAGGAGAAGAGGAGGTGGACGATGTGGAGCGTGCACTGCGCGAGCTCGGGTTGGGCGCTGGTGTGGCGGTGCGGATGGATACGAAGATCAGGAGGTTTTGGATCAGAAGTCGATCTGGAATACCCTGCTCGAGCTGTATCTCTCGCCCTCAACGTCAAGCGAAGGGAGCGGCCAGCAGAGGTTGAGGGCACTACGATTGCTGGAGCAGCACGCGACGCTACCGTACGACGCAAGCCATGCAGTAATGCTGTGTGCGATGGAAGAGTTCAACGACGGCCTGATCCTGTTGTACGAACGCACGGGAATGTACGAAGAGGTGATGCGTCTGCACATGGACGCTGCCGCTCTCGATTTCGACGACTCCGAGAGCAGCGCCAAAGTGGTAGCAGCACTGCATCGGTATGGATCGCTGCGACCAGAGTTGTACGACCTGGTGCTACGATTCCTTGTCTCCTCACCGGTGTTGCTCGAACGACACACGTCAGATCTACTGTCGATTCTATCGCTCATTCGAGACCGCTCGCTCATGTCGACCCTCGAAGTCGTACAGGTGCTCTCGTCGACCCCGCACACGCACGTTGGGCTCATACGTGAGTTTATCATCTCCTCAATCTCGTCCATCTCCACTGCAACGGAACAGGACACCACAGCGATAGCGCAGTACAAGCAAAGCACGGACGAAACCCTGCACGAGATCTCGGAACTCACCGACGCCAACACTGCACGAGTATTCCAAATGACCCGCTGCACAGCCTGCGGCGGACAGCTGGATCTGCCCAGCGTGCATTTCATGTGCAAGCACAGCTATCATCAGCGGTGCTTGGGTGAAGAGGAGGCCGAGTGCGCCAGTTGCGGTGAGCATCAGCGGAGGGTTAGAGAGAGCAGGAGAAGGCAAGCAGTGGAGGCGGCGGAGGTGCTGAGCGAAGGGATGGGGTAGGAGTGGTAGGGAAAGGCGGGGAGAAGTTTGCAGAGTTGGCAGGATTGTTCGGGCTGCCTGTGATGGGCGCTGCTAGTGGGGCGCTCAGCTTTGACGTGCTGAAAACGCAATGATGATGCTTCTCAGCCCACGGAAATAATCAAGGTGTCGATTGGACGTGGCTCGTTTACGTGAAGAGTGGGAAAGAGTCGCGCTCAGCAAGGAGAGTTGACCCGAGGCAACGCACGTCAAAATGTGCAGCTGGGCGTGAATATTTTTTTCGCTTTTCTTTTTTTTTTTTTTTTTTTTGACGTGCAGCCAGAGCACCCTGCATTCACAGTCAAAACAGATTGCGACAAGGAGGAAGGGGTGCTTTGCTTGGCAAATGAAGTGAGACAATGATGTGAAGAGGGAGGAATGTGAGCTAGGGGAACGGGAGAGGAAGGAGAGGGTGGGGCACGAGTGGTGGGTCTTATCTTATCTCTGCGTGATTTTAGCTGGCTGGGTGGGGGGCGGGCCCCTTCAGCGGTTGGTGCGAGCTTGGCATTCGACCTTAGCTACTGCTTCGTCGTCCGTACTACCATCACCGACTGACAATCGCCCGTCGCAGCAAACACTACCACAGGCGCCAACCAAAACACGCCTTCGATCAACAAAGCTACACGCCTACTGTAGATCCTCCTTTGTCCTAGCCAAGCGAAAGACACCTCTGCTCTCGTCCTACCTCGGAAACCACGCACACGTTGCCATCCATCGTCTATCACACCCTTATAAGAACACCCCATCTCAGCGCCGAAACACAATGTCGAGCTCACCAACCTCACCCACATCCCCAACATCAACCACACCCCACCTCCGCCCTACACCGAGACCGCACCCTCCAAACCAAACACCTCACCTCAACCATCCACCATCGTCACACCTTTACCATCCTACACCTCTTCACCCGTCTTACGCACCACACCTGCAACAACGCCCCTCACACCGCTCAAACTCTCCCCACCCCTCACCACCACCACACCGAAGCAAACCACACAATCGCACACCGATTCGCATCCCCCCTCATCGCGGTCTTAGCAACCAACGTCGTCGACACCCTCTACCTAACCCTCCTCAACTTTGCAGGCATCTTACTCACGCTCATCCAGCTACCGCTAGCCGTGCTACTTGCAGCAGAGTTTAATGGATGGTTACCGTTGGGCGGGGGTAAAGTTAAGCAAGGGATGGGTGGGAAGGGAGTCAAAGCGAGGGAGGGTTGGATGATGCTCTTCACTCAGATTATGTGGGACTGTCATGATTTTTTGGAGGAGGCGGAGTTGGAGCTGCCGTCGCATTGGGCGAGGTGAGGTGTAAAGGGGTGATGAAGGAAAGGGTTTTGATTGCGAGGGACATGGTTGGAGTGTGGGGATTTTTGGTGTTCTTGTATCGTTTCTTGTTGGGGTTTTGATTAATGCATGTCATGTCTTGGGTTTTGTTCATTGTCACCTTTCTGTGGTCTTTGATCTGTCATCTGTCGTCTGCCTCCCATGTTTTGTTGCATCTCCTTCATTGTCCATCGCTGGGCGTCCAACTCATCCCGTGTTTCTCGTTTCTCGTTCTTCTTCCACTGTCCATCGCCTCTAGTCCATCACATCCTCAAAGCCTCTTGTCTGTTGTCTCACGTCTACCTTCCTCGCTCTATCGCATCACGTTCATCGTCCGTGGCGTCTCTCATCCATGCCCTCGTATCTCGTTCGCTGTTCACTGTCCTCTGTGTACTTTTTCCATCGTCCAATGCAACATCGCATTTCGTCTCTTCTCCACGATTCCATCGTCCATCGACATCCTATGTCCTACGCATCTAACACCCTTTCCAAGAGGACACCACCTCAACCCCCCTCCCTAACTCCATCCCCCATCTCTCCGCTTCATTCCCGCAACCCTCTTGTTTTTTTTGCTCTGTTCTCTTTTTCTCCAATTGATGGACTTTGAGCAAATCCCGCATCCACTTCTTCTCTTCGTCGGTCCCCCCATGCGGCGAAGCAAGTTGGAAAAGAGCCTCGCGTGCTTGGGCGTACGTCTTGTTGGGCAGAGACGTTGTATCGGTGAAATCGCGCTGGGGCGCCAAGGCTGGGTAACGATCGTCAAAGTGCTTCTGGTACGAATCGATCGTGGTTTCATGGCATTTTGTAGGTGTGGGAGGCGTGGATGGCTCAGCCGAGCCGGTGGAGGGGTGGTTGGGATCGTCGTCGTTGGTGCTGTGACAAGAGGAGGGGGCCTTGTGGTGGGTTTTGTCGCCGTGTCGACGAGGTTGGGAGACGTAGTTGTCGGACAGGGCCTGCCTGTTGACGCCGACGCAGGAGCTTGATTGCCGTTTTGGGGAGGACAATCTCGACTTGTAGGTACGACGGTGCGCCTTTCGATCTCGGCGATCCTCTTTCGAAGCACGTCTGCCAGCTCCAGTCGATCACCCTTACCACCGTCGTCCTCCTTGATGCCAACAGCAGCAGAAGCGTGTTGAGCCGAGCCATGACTGCGACCCTTCTTGCTCTTTTTCTTACTCTTCTTCGGTGCGCACAGATGCGGCTTCCAGTTGAATTGCTTTCGTTCGATCAGCGTCAAGCGTTTATGCGAGACTTCCATGATCCGCTTCTCCACCTCTTCAGCCTCGTGACAGTTGCAATACGCATGGGTCTCTTTTGGTGGCGAATGATTTGAAGGCTGCAACAAGCCTGATTCGATCGCCTTGGGCAGTGCCTGCAGCATTTCGAAAGTCAGATATACAATCAATAGCATGTAGAGATGCGCAACGCCAGGGCAAGAGACAACGCTCTCGTTCCAACCTCTCTTGCCCTTTCCCTTTTTCCGTCTCGATTTATCGCCGTTGGGGCTGTAGCGGTCGGAAGTGAAGAGCACCAGATTGCCGCCAGATAGATTTTGAAGTGCCTCGCTGTACTTGAGAAGATCCGATTGGATGGTCGACGTGTTGAGTTGGTGCGGTGACGAGGTGAGAGTCTCGGCGTTGGTTAGGGATGTTATGGCGCGCAGGGTGAAATGCGCTTGACGCACACATCGAACGATGACCGTCTGAAGCAAGGGGATGACATCGTGCAGCGTATCCTTCGTGGCCACTTCGAAGCTCTGGAATGCGGTCTCGTTGATCCACATCAAGCGGAAAATCACCACTTGTATGAAGTCGCGCAGATCCATCACCTCGGGCAAAAATTTGTGGAACGAGTTCAAAATACGAATCCTCCTCCTCTCCCTCCGTTCCTCCTCACTCCCGCTCCCCCCTCGGCACATCCTCCACCACTACGAAACTCTTCCATCTCAATATCCTTCGCACGAGCGCCATACATCATCATGTAAAATTCCTGAACCACTTCCTGCCCCAACTTCTTCTGCATCAAACGTTCCACTTTATCCGCCACGTCGAGGTAATACGTTACCGCATAGTTGAGCAAAGCGGCCAAACCCCCGAGTTCACACCAGACGAGACTTTCACTGAGAACGGGGCGCAAGCCAAGAACAGCACGGTTGAATTGCCGCATCACCTCGACGAGCGATGTATCGAGCGACATGTGGATTCGCTCCTCGGCGTTGGACTCGGCGAAGTTGGTGAAACGTCGACAGTCGGAGAGGAGAGATGGCGGGTGGTTCTGCTCTGGCATTTTCGACTTGCGTCGGGGTGAGATGGTTGCCGAACCTGCGGCTGCTGCTGCTGTGGCGTTGTTGTTTCGAGTTGCAGTGGTGGTAGCAGTTCCAGCGGAAGGAGGTGTCGTTTTGTTCGCAGAATTGGCAAGTGGCTTTGACGTTGGGTTGGCCGCAGTAGGGTTGTTTGGCTTCCAAGCTGGACTGCAGGAAAACTTGCAGGCAGGTGCCGCCGAACTAGCGTTGTTGGTAGTGGGAGCACCCTTGCTGGTAGAGGGGAGAGGGTTGAAATGTTTCGCCGCGCCGGAAGTCTTGTGGTTGTGGTTGGTGGCCGTGGTGGCGGTGCTGGCTTTAGGAGTGCGGCACCCGTGTTCACACGTTACAAAAGTCGAGTATTTAGGCACCATGGAATTTTGATAGTTGCCATCGCTATCCCCATAAAACCCAAAGTCGTAAAGCCTGTCGTCGACAAAGGCCTGGCAAGACTCATCGACGCTGAGGCACAGATTATCCTTGTCCCATCGAACAAAGTGTCGCAACTCGTCCAAACACCTTGCGAAAGCGAACCCGAGCCTGGTATGGTACGGTCCAGGGTGCTTTTTGGCGCCGCCTCTAGCAGGCAACTGCGGCAACGAAGACGACGAGCAAGACGAAGCGTGCTCCTGGCCGCTTTGCTTCTGCTGCGTGGAAGAGGAGTAGCTTTGCTTGGATGGACTCGAGACTTGATCGCTCTTGCCATACGAGCGTGAATAGCATGAATAGGTTTTGTAAGAGATTGCTAAAGGCACGGAAAGGGTTGTTGTCGTCGTCAGGGGCGTGTCGCTACAGAAGCGGTAAAGGCTCGCGTTTGCTGTGTGGAGAGCAAATTCACCTCCGAGGTGGCCAGCACGAGGAGGTGAGATGCACGAAGAGGTCGGAAAGCATCTGGTCTGCCCGTAATCCGTCCGCTTAGGCTTTGTCGATGAAAGTAAAGTTAGAGTAGGCAGCATAGCTGACAAGTTTCATGCCAGACGACAACGGTCAGCAGCGACCAAGTTGGAATGCTTGGGCGAAGACTGTTCGAGAGGATGGAAAGGTAAGCTGCGATCGAGTGGTGAAGCGGGAAAGAGAGAGAAGTGTTGGGAGGACGTTAGGAGAGGAAAGGAAAGCGGATCAGGAAACTGATCGACTTATGAAGCAAAGAGCGAGAGAGACGAGAGAGCGCAAGCTGCAGCTCTGGAGCCGCTTCATCAAAAAGCTGAGTTCCCACACTTTGACCAATCAAAGCAAAACAAGTGCACGGTCCCGCATGCGCTTCGTCGGTGTCTCCGCAACGGTCGTAGTCACAGCGTAGCTGCTGATCGGCTGTTCCAGACGCATTGGCGATTTCATCTCTGGGCTGAACGCTTTGACTTCATTTGTCCAATACGGCGCTGAAAATGACTGCACGTTCCCTATCGAAAACAGAAGAGAAAGCTTTGTGCGCAAAAGCGAGAGCGGGATTCAGTGCGGAACCGAGGAGGATCAGGCGCAGCCAAAGTTTGCTGAAGAGCAGTGTCCCTTTCAAGGTTCTGGATGAAGGAAAAGGTGGGAAGTGAGGAGAGTTAGGCTTTGGCTTTCTGCAGCACCGAATTGAAACGGGATGAGCTACTGACACCATAGAAGAAAAAAGAGGCTCAGTCGGGCAGCGTCGCCAAGTCGACACTCTCGCCTCTTTTCTCTTTGTTTTTCTGCTTGACCTCTGCCTTTGCAGAGAACAGCCGGTGCTGATCCAACTCCTCAAATCAACCCAAGATCGCAGCACAACTTCCGAATGATTTGGATGGAAATCGCACGGTGATTAAAGTTACAAGTGTTTGCCCACCCACATACGCACTCATGGGAAACAAGTCTAATGTGAGAATTGCGAATAATGGGTCGTAGAGAGAAGAACAAAGCTGCTTGGAACGAGGACAAGCATAGAGAGAGAATTGGGAGATGGAAAGAGCGTCGAGATGCAATCATGCATCTTTGGAGGGACAAACGTGCCAGAGCGAGCTCAGAACCCTAATCCTCTGCGCTCCGCCAGCTAGCGGACCGAGAGCCTTCTCGAACGCGAGCTGTGACGACGCATGGCAAAAGCTTCACGTTTGCGTCGAAGTTGCGGGAAGTAGGGGAGCGCTATAGGAGAGTCAGGCATGCACGCTGAGCGATTAGAGAGCAATGGCACCGGCGGCGACAATGGCAGCGGCAGCAACACCCCACTGGATGAGGTGCTCGGGAACGGCAGCGTTGGGTGCGTGGAGATCCGCCTTGGTGAGCTTGCCGTCGGCAACAGCCTGGATGGTGGCCGAGATGGCCTCGACGAAGGACGCTGACAACTCAGAGCGGGGGGTGGTGAGGGTAGGGTAGTACTGCAGAACCGAACCAGCCATCTGGTTGGCGACCTCCTCGGGCGACTTGGCCTCGGGGCCACGGGTGTAGCCGTAGATGAAGTACGAGATCAGCGAGCTGACTGTTTGGGTGTGAATGGAATGAGCCGCAGATTGCAGTTGGTATCGCAGGTGCGGATGAGAGGACACAAGGACAATGATAAGAGCTTGATCAGTAAAAATTTCTTAGCTCAGCAGAGCGTGTTGCATCTTCTATCTCGCGCCAGCGAAGGCCAAAACCCATGTTCTGTTTGGGCTACACGACACAAATGCCGCGGATTGGCGCATCAGCTGTCGAATACTCACGGTTGTAGGGAGGCAGGCTGGTGGTGGTGTAAGGGCATCCAGCGGGGCGAGCACGCGGGTCACCACCGAGAGGGTTGCAGACACCGCTGGCAGAGCCACCGCTCGAAGCGGAGCTGGAGGCGGAGGACGAGGCGGACGAAGCGGGCGAAGCGGGCGAAGCGGGCGAAGCACTGCTAGCCGACGACGAGCTGGAAGCAGAGGCCGAGGTCGAGGAAGCGACCGAGCTGTCCTGGGCAATGGCGCCGGTAGTGGCGATGGCGGCGAGGAGGGCGACAGGAACGATGCTGAACTTCATCTTGATGTATGTATGAAGGTGCCTACGACAGGGACAAGCGGGAAGGGCAGAGATGGTGGTGGAAAGGGGATTGAAAGGAGGTGAGAGAAGTCCAAGATAGGGCGTTGCCAAAGTCTGAGTGGAATATCGAAAAAGAAGGGGCTCGTGAGGGAACCAGAGGATGCGGAAGAGCACAGGGACAAACTCAGAGAACGAGCCCAAAGCGGAGTGATTTTGCGAGCGAGCGAGGAAGGAAGGAAGGAAGCAGCAGCAGACAAGCAAGCACACAAGCAAGCACACAAGCAGCTCGCAGTCTCACTTTCCAAACGGCAAGGCAGCAGCGAGCGCGATATTCGACGGGATGGATGTTTTGGTCGGGTGAAATGAATGAAAACACACAGACAAAAGAGCGCAACTGCAGCGGCTCTCTGCGAAAGCGAGGCAAAGAGGCACTGTGACGCTCAGACACATGCAAAATCCTCGAAAAGGGCACGGACGGATGGACGGGAAAACCAGAACAAACAAGCGAGGAGCAGCGGCAACGAAAAGGCAACCAGCCAAAGAGAAATGCTGTTCAGATGCCGCTGCCAAGTGCAGAGCAGCAGCAGTAGATCCCTGCATGATTGCAGCATCGATTTTTCGATTTGTGGGAATGAAAATCAGGGCAAGAGGGCTCAGCGGGCGCGCGCGCCGATGCATTTGCATATTGAAATGTTGTTTTGTTTTTTTTTCTGTTCTAAGAATCTTTGAATCGGTCGGAAACTTTTTGACAAGGCGGATGCGGACGATGGAACGCTGACCAGCGAAGCAATCAAAAGAAAAGAAAAGAAAAAAAAAAAAAAAAAAAAAAAAAAAAAGAAAAAAGAAAAACGACAGAAAGCGGTTGCCGATGCCAACTTGCTCCTTCGCCAGAGATTGTTTGAGCAGCGTGTGCTGTTGTGCCCCTCAACACAGCGACGATCATCAACGGAAAAGGCTTCAAGTACTGTATAGCACGACCTAGCGACCGTGAGGCTGGAATCATCCTTGTGGAATGGGAGCTCTACCTGCTGCATGGATCTGCAAGTGTCTCGATGGGAAGTACATTCTCTTGGAACACCCGGAGCAAAAGAGATGATCAGCACAGGCACAAGCTGACCCTTCTTGGTTTGATCAACAGCAACTGCGAGAGAGTGAGAGAGAGACCAAATTCGCGATGGATAGGATGTCAGCAACAGTTCGAGGAGCAGCTAGGCACAAATCTTGTTCGGCACCGGGCACCGGCAAGACGGACCCCGTTTTTGGCGACCGTTCGCATCGCATGCTTCAACCTACGGCTCGAAGCTGCTCGCTGACCGGCCCTTGTGGTCCCTGCAGGTGCGGACATGCCGTTCTCACGGCTGCAGCGTAAGCACGAAACTGGCTGGATCGCACTTTCGGATCAAGGCTCCTTGAAACTCCGATGCCCGATCTGAGGCGTCGCTCTCTTGTATCGGCACCCGATTTTTCCAACAGGTTCATCTGTAAGATCGGAGCTACTTCGTATAAGTGACATGCGTCAAAGCTCACCATCCTCGCAAGGCTTCTCCTCGATTGGCACTGAGCGACAGGGCCTACCGACGCTCTTCGCCTACTTCAGTAGGTTTAAACAGAAACTACACAAACACTCGAGTTTGCATGCGAGAAAGGAAAAGATTATGAATGTGTGTGTGACACTTGCTAATACTACAAGGAGAAACCGTTCAAGGGGAGAAGATGGGACGAGAGAAGAGCCAGCTATTTTGGGGTGCAGAATGCAGAGACGATAGGATAAAGTGCGTGGTGAACGCAAGAGAGGCTGTGGAGCCGAGATGAAAGTGGAAACAAATCTATGAGAAAGGACTGCCCGGCATGTATAGATGTATGCATCTACCAGCCACGATCAGCAAGACGGCCACCCTGGATGTGCTTGGTAATGTTGAGACCGACCATGGCCTCACCAAGGTTCTCCGAGACAGCGGCGAGCTTGGCGGGGTCGTTGTAGTGGGTGACAGCCTCGACGATGGCACGTGCACGCTGAGCGGGGTTGTTGCCCTTGAAGATACCAGAACCGACAAAGACACCGTCGCTGCCGAGCTGCATCATCAAGGCAGCGTCCGCAGGGGTGGCGATACCACCGGCGGCAAAGTTGACAACAGGCAGACGCTTCAAGCGGGCGGTCTCCTTGAGCAGGTGGAAGGGAGCCTGGATCTCTTTGGCGTAGGCGTAGAGCTCCTCGTCGCTCATCAACGAGACGCGCTTGATCTCGCCCTGGATGGTGCGCTGGTGACGCACTGCCTCGACGACGTTACCGGTACCGGCCTCACCCTTGGTTCGAATCATGGCAGCACCCTCCGAGATACGGCGGAGCGCCTCGCCGAGGTTCTTGGCACCGCAGACGAAGGGGACCTTGAAGTTGTGCTTGTTGATGTGGTGCTGGTCGTCGGCGGGGGTGAGCACCTCGGACTCGTCAATGTAGTCGACGCCGATGGCCTGGAGGATCTGTGCCTCGACAATGTGGCCGATGCGCACCTTGGCCATGCAGGGGACGGTGGTGGTCTCCTGGATCTCCTTAATCATGGCAGGGTCCGACATGCGGGCGACGCCACCCTCGACACGGATGTCGGCGGGGATCTTCTCGAGGGCCATAACGGCACAAGCACCGGCGTCCTCGGCGATACGAGCCTGCTCAGCGTTGACGACGTCCATGATGACACCGCCCTTGAGCATCTGGGCGAGACCGGACTTGACGCCAAAGGTGCCCAGGTTGGCATCGCTCTTGGGGACGGAGCCGTTGGTGCGAGCGGGAGCGACAGCAGCGTTGGAAGCGGAAGCGCCAGCGCCGTTGGTGGCGGCAGGATGGTTGGGTTCTCGGCAGACATTTTTGTTAGAAGGGTATGCGTAGTGTGTGGGTATGATGTGGTACAGAGACAAGCGATGCTGAAGCCAAGCTGGTAATGGGGGTTTTGAGCGAGAAGCGGGCGAGCGAGTGGGGGATTGCCTCGACGCGAAGAAAGGGTGACTGGGACGCTTAGCTCAAGTTGCGTTGCGTTGCCGAGTCAGACTCGAGGTTGACACGGAGACAAGACAGAGCAGCAGTCCACGTTGCGCCACGCTTAGCGCTTCTTGCTGCAATTCAAAGGGCTCAGCAGCCCAAGGCCAAAACTCACACAAAGGCAAAAAAGCGACAGTCGGAAGCAAGCTTCTTCCAGCGTCTAGCGTGGCTCGAGCGTTTTTTTTTTTTTTTTTTTCCTATCCAAAAGGTCGAATCAGATTTCATTGTTTTCCCCTGAGATTTTGGAGATTCAGTTGCCGGAAAAGCGAGTCGGCATTCACAGCGATAGTTCTCGTTGGCTTTTGGTGACCCGCCACAGCCGCACGCCCACTGTTGCCATCAATTCTTTGGTCTTGCAGAGCCAAGAAAAATCTCAGATGCGTCCGTCGGGCTTTTTGTTTTTGACTGCTTTTCTGCTTCCCGAAAATATGCCTCTGCTCTCTCTCTCTCACACACACACACCTGAAAAAGTTCGCATGATAGAAGGCGCGACTTGAAGCGAGGCGAAAAAAAGGATGATTCGGTTGTCTTGCTCCTCCTTTCTTTGTTCGGCATGACAAAGCTCATTCGATGATGGTCACGACAAGAGCAATGGTCCGGCGCGGCTCTCTACCACGTGCGTCTGGATTGATTGTGGCAGGAGAATAGAGGCCTCTCGGCTGCGCTGCTGTCGGCAGGATGCAACTGTGCAACACAGAGTGTTGTGCATGACTCGAGACCGAGCTAAGCTTCTGACTTGAGGATGATGCATCCCGCTGCTTGCTTGACCATCACTGATGTCCACTATGAGGTCTCACCGAGGACACTCCGGTCCTACGTCTCGGAACAGGCAAGAACTAGATACCGTGAGAAAGAGTACGTACGTACGATTGCTGCCCATACAGTAGTCTCACTCCACCGCCAGCATGACCATGTCGTTTGGGTTTTATGGCATGGAGGGCAGCGCTTCCGGTGTAAGGCTCCTTACGGCATCTAGAACGGCAGGGTTGAGACCAAGTCAGAGTTCATCACGGCGGCGAAAAACCTTTTGAATGTCAGATCGTACAAATGTGCTCTTCATTTGCTCTTCAGTATTTGTCAGCATCACTCTACGGCAGTCACGTGTCTGAAAGCCGGAAATTTTGATTCCGGGCTTGGCCGGTTCAAGGGTATTTCGCGCGAGAAAAGCGAGAACAATCCAAACGCTCGACAGACAGACAGACAGGCTGATCACCCTATCCAATCCGCTCGGTTTGAATTGGCAATTTTCAAGTTGATGAGCACTGATTCGCCCGCCGCTGCTGGTTTTCTTGAATTTCTTTTCGTTTGAATTGACTGCCGTGTGCTCTTGTGGAAATTCGTCGTCAACTGAAAGCGCGAGCGAGCCAGCCTTGAGCCAGCAACGTCCGGTCGCTATCGCAAAGTCGACAAAAGCGTGGTCTTGATCGTCGCAGACACCTTGAAGGCTCTTCTTCTTGACCACCTCCTCACCTATACCACCCGGGACCGTCACCACCTAAATCCTTCATCATGGCTGCCCCTGTCGCTCGTGGTGCCTTCCGCAAGGCCGTCAACCTTCCGTACGTAGCGCAACCATCGCTCATTCGATTTATACCTCGCCCAATCGAAAGCATGGGCAGCAAAGCCACAAAGCACAATCAGCAATGCAGTGACGAGACGAGACGAGACGATGCAGGCACTGGAGGAACAGGTGCGACACACAGCCTCGAAGCAGCCCGACTGTCTCTTCTCGTTCTGCATCTCTCTTGCTTCACGCACTGCTTCGTCCCTTTGCTGCCGGGTACAAACAACGCGATGAGCGCAAGGCTAACTTACCATTTCTTTCTTCCATCTATTCTGTCTTTTCATATACACCTACTTTCCGCTATGTTTCATTGGCGAACTTACCCTACACTGCATGCGAACGCACTTCCAAACACTGCGACTACCACTTTGCACTTTCCACCTCCGATGACTTGGCCGCATCACGCACTCCTCGGACCAACCTATCCACATCCTGCTGCATCCATCATTCATCATCGGCTTCATTCCATCCCTATTCACTTGTGCGTATCCGTCACGCGGCGCGTTTGCAGTCCTACCGCGGCCACCGCCTACAACGGCATCCCCGTCCCTAACGGCATCAACTTTGCCGTGCGCGCTCCTGCCGACCCTCACGCTCACGGACATGGCCCTTCCCTCCGATCTGATCCCCACCAGGTTCCCAAATGGGCTTCCCAACTTCGCAACTCGAACGGCGTCCTCAGCTCGCGATCCGGCGTCAATGGTAAGTAATTGCAACCAATCCAACAAGAAGCATTCGAGTTCATGCCAGCAACGCACCAGATCATTCGAAGCACACGCAGAACATTCGAGGCTTGGGGCTCGCTCGATGCTGGTTGAACCTCGTCTGTTCACTGCCGCAAGGCTCAGACACTTCCAGTGCATCTTGCAGGCTTTAGCTTGCGATCAGCTTGTTCAGCATAACTCCTGCTTCGGTCCTGCGAACATGTCGCTGACTTTACCGTCTTGTCTCGCATAATTCCCTGCCTCATCCAGCTCTCCCCACCATTGGCCAGCCCCGTTACATGTCGTCGTCGTCGCGAAGCCTCCAGGCCTCGCAGCCTGACCAGGTTCCCGACTTCTCCGGCTACCGCACCAAAAGCGCCGACAGCAACAAGGCCTTCTCGTACTTCATGGTCGGCTCCATGGGTCTGATTGCCGCTTCGGGCGCCAAGGCGACGGTGTCCGACTTCCTTGCCTCGATGGGTGCGTCGTCTGATGTGCTTGCGCTCGCCAAGGTCGAGGTGGACATGAACTCGATCCCCGAGGGCAAGAACGCCATCATCAAGTGGCGCGGTAAGCCCGTGTTCGTCCGTCACCGTACCAAGGAGGAGATCGACGAAGCCAACGCCGTCGACGTCTCCAAGCTTCGTGACCCTCAGAAGGACTCGGACCGCACCAAGCGACCGGAGTGGCTCGTCATGCTGGGCGTGTGCACTCACCTGGGTTGTGTGCCCATCGGTGAGGCTGGTGACTTTGGCGGCTGGTACTGCCCTTGCCACGGTTCGCACTACGACATCTCGGGACGTGCCCGCAAAGGTCCCGCTCCTCTCAACCTCGAGGTGCCCGAGTACGACTTCAACGACGGCGAGAACAAGCTCATCATTGGTTAGAAAAGCCTTTTCCTATCATGTTCTTTACCTCTATTCCTCGATACACAATCGAATCTTTGACCAACCTACAACGGCTCTGCTGCTGCAGCTTGGTACAATGCTAGCTGTGCTTTGAAACGGCGCACCTCGCTCCCAACTTGCATCCGACATTCTGAGCAGGTGCTGGACAAGGTACCGAAAGACCTTCCATGGCCCACAACGACAGCCGAATAGGCAGCTGTGGTATTGAAGGCAGCAGCACTGAAGTCTCTTCTGAGAAGTGTACGTCTTGTTTGCCTTGAACCGAACTGCGACCTGCTCATGAGTGATTCTCATTTGAGACGCGTGTGAGACGACGTGCTTTGTCCTTGAAGTGCTCTGCTGCCTTGAATTATCCACTGTGCTTTCTCTCACAGACCAGCAACACTTTTTGGGGTCGTCATTTCAAAGACAACAATTACAGTATTATCCCAGCTCAGACTCACGCGGCCGAAAGACTGAAACAAATGAGAAAAACTGTTAAGTTTGCGGGTCAGCAAGTAGACTGCTGGCTCAGAAGGCTCCCGGCCCGCCGTAGGGGGCCGGTCGAGCGCAGAGAAGAGCGGTACATACAGGCGGGACGCAAGGGAGGGAACGGGCGGGTCAGAAAAAGCTAGGCGAGTGCGTGCTAGTCACGACGCTCGCCAAAAAAGATGATGGTGTGAAGTGAAGCATATAGTGTGCGACGAGTGCAAAAGGGATGAGCTGGAAGTGGGTCGGCGCGTGCACGAGCTCAGATGAACTCGCCTGTCACGTGATCCAAATAAATCCCATTTCACGCAACGCAGTGCAACACACGCACACGCGCGCTGTCCTGACAACGCACAGCAAAGGCGCAGGCTGAACCCTGATCAATGCTCGAATCAACACTTTGACCATCCACCACATTATCTTCAAGGCACATCCTCAAGACGACAAGAGCGGCCCACTTCAACTGCAACAGGGTTGCATCGATTGGCTGCCTCTTCGCTGCTGCCAAAAGTCGGCATGCGCGCAACTGCATCCACGCTTTCGTCCTAGCTTAGCCTCATGACGAATGAGCGCACCATGGCCACACCTCAGCCGCTCCACTTGCACTCGCGTGTCAAGGTGTCCAACCTTGGTCACGGCGAGGTGCTCTTCGTCGGTCAGACCTCCTTTGCGCCAGGTGTTTGGGTCGGCATCGAGCTCGACAACCAGAATGGCAAGAACAATGGTTCCGTTCAGGGTAAGCGCTATTTCGAATGCCAAGATGGCTACGGCGTCTTCGTCCGCTCCAGCCAGGTCCATGTTCTGTCTCCAGAGGAAGAGATGCACAGCGTAGACGATGAGCCCATTCCTCCACCAACCCCAGCTGCAAGAGCATCACGTCCAGCAGCAACAGCTACGCCGTCTGCTGCCGCCGCTGCGCGTCTCAGTCCACGCAAGGGCGCATCATCCACACCAGCTAGGACAGCAGCACCTAGAACCAGCCTGGCGCCCACAGCTCCCCCTTCGGCGGCCAGAAGAACCAGCTCTGCCAGCGTTGGTAGCAGCCTCTCCTCAGCATCCGCGTCAAGACCGCCGACGTCTGCCAGCATCACATCACGCACCTCCTCCCCCGTCAAACCAACCGCTGGTGTCCGCTCGCCAGTCAAAGCATCCGCTGCCGGTCGCGTTTCTGCGGCATCCAGTACCGCGCGGTCAGCAGCCGCAAGCTCCCTTGCAAGCAGAAACGGTTCGCCTAGCACACCAGTCGCGTCCGCGCGTGCCCTCAGAACATCTGCAACTACCGCTGCCGCTTCCACGCCGGGCGCCAGAACGCCAGCAGTCGGCACTGGCGCAACAAGGACAGCGACACGACCTACCCCTTCTGCAACAGTATCGGCCAAAGCACAGACTCCAGCAGCGGCTAGAGCAGGTCTACGCCCCGTCCCCACCAGTCGACCGTCCATGGTAGCAGCAGGTTCTCGTACTGCTACGTCGAGCCCAAGCGTCACATCGGCGTCTCGTGTCGCTGCAGCGCGCACAGCCGCCGCCTCTGCGCCCATCTCTCGCGCCGCAAGCTCAGTAGGTGCCGCCTCTCGCACAGGCAGCTCGCTTGGCCCGTCACGTCTAGGTCCGAGGAGCTCAGGTGGTAGTGCAGTGAGCTCTGGTCGCACAAGCGCATCTCAGCGTTTGCTAGACCCTGAAGACGAAGAGGACTACCAGCTTGACGATGCTGAGGACGATCAGGACGATCTGCTTGCGGCTGATCTGCCTGGCGCTCGACAAGGTCTCGGCGACGATCAAGACACGATCGGCGAAGCTGATCAGACCATCTCTGCCGATACACCCCTTGACTCCACGCTGCGCTCCACCAAGGCACTCAACAAATCGACACGCGACTTTATGAGCCTCGTCGAGCCAAGCGCCTCCAACGCGGCGGTGCGATCTTCCGCCGAATTCGGAGCCCTGCAAAAGGAAGTCGAGGAGCTGCGCGCCAAGGTGCGCGTCCTCGAAAAGAAGCGCGACGACGAACGATCCCGCATCTCGGAGCTCGAACAGCTCAAGGAGCAAGCCGAGCTCTCGATCGCCGCCGCGCCCAAACTCACCGCCAAAGTGCAAGAACTGCAGGCCGAGCTCAAGGACCAGAAAAGGCTCGAAAAGGACTGGGCCATGCAAAAGGACGATTTCGAGCGTCAACTCTCCAGGCTCAACGACGAGCTTGAGTCCTTGACTTTAGACCGTGAGATGGCCGAAGAAAAGGCTGAAACCGCCGTTCTCGAAGCCGAAGAGCATCTCATGTCGCTTGAAGCGGCCACTGCCAAGATTCGAGCCTTGGAAAAGGACATGAATCCGCACCTTTTGAGGCAAAGCGCCTCTGCACAAGGGGATGCGGAGGATCAGGATGGCGAAAATGGAGATGGCGTTGCCTATTCTGCCGCATCTGACTTGCTGCAACGCGAGAACGACCAGCTGCGTCGCGTTCTCCGTGACCTACGTGACCGATCCAACGAGATCGAAGGAGACCACCGGCGCAAAATCATCGAGCTCGAACGCGAGAATGCCGAGCTCATCGAGCTAAACTCAACCAACGACTCGCTGCTGCCCGAGCTCGAGAACGCGGAATCCATGATCGAAGATCTCAAGCTGCAGCTCGACGATGCCCTTGGTGCTCAGGATTTGGTCGAGCAACTCACCGAGCGCAACCTGCAGCTGAGCGATCTGGTGAAAAAGCTTCGCGACGAGATTGAAGAGCTCGAGACCATTGCAGAGATCAACAACGAGCTCGAAGAGCAGCACACCATCAACGAAAAGGAGCTCCGCGAGGAGATCGATCTGTGCGAATCACGGATCCGTGATCTACAGGTGCGCAATGAAGGGCTGGAGAACAACGCGGTAGATTATCAAAACACTTTCGCCCAGTTCCGCGACCTCGTATCAAATCTGCAGAGTGAGCTCGAGGCTGCCAAAGCGGAGCAGGCCGAGTACGGAGGCGGAGGCGGAGGCGGTGCAGAACGCAAAGACCTAGCCGACCAGGCCATGCTCAATCTCAACCTCAAGCTTCAGTCGAGCGTGCTCAAGAGTCAGGCCAAAACCATCGATCTCGAGCTCGGACGACTCCAGGCGTCTCAGGCGACCTCGCATCTCGAAATGGTCCGCTCATACCTGCCGAGCGCCTACTTTGAAGCCGACGCGGATGCGGTCAACTGCCTGCTCTTCTTCCGACGCATGGCCGCCAAGTCGGACCTGATCAAGTCGATCGTCGAAACCAACCATGACATCCAGGAAAGTCTGTCTGGCATCGTTCCCGAAATTATGGTCGGCGTATGTGAAATGCGCCACTCGATTGCCCACTTTGGCGCGCTCTCTCGACAGATTGCAGCTGTGCTGCGTCTCGCACCTACCGAGGTGTTCCTTCGAGGTGGGCGCATGTACCGCGAGAACATGGCCATCGAACGCAAGGTCGACGCTTTCATTGCAGCGCTGCGACGCGAAGAGCTCAAGGAGCAGGAATGCGGTCTCGAGTTTGCCAGATTCGTCAAGCAATTCGAAGACTTCACCATGGCCTTGGGCGGAGATGAGAACGACAGCGACCTCGCTGCCAAGGAAGTGGGCTCGGCCAACTTGATCGACCACGACCTTGACACGCTCATTGCTGCGCTAGGATACGCCAAGCAGCAGCTGGCACAGCTCTATGCGGACGACGACGTCGAGTGGGACATGACAGGCAAAAACATCGAGGATGACCTGTTTGATCCGCTGCAGGAGCTCATCAATCGCATCCGCAACACCAAGGTGCTGACACGTAAAGTGTTGCGCAGGCTGCTCAGCCTGGCCGAGAATGACGAGGCGGTGCGGATGGAGGCCATCATGCACCTGCCACCTTTGGGCAGGCTCACGTCCCAGCTGGTCACGTTTGCTACGCAGCTGTCGAAATCCATCTCGACGTACGTTGCCGAGGTGCGCTCGTCCAAGTCGATCTTTGAGATCTCGAGGGTGACCGAGATGGTGTCAGAAGCGACTGAGGAGGGGCTGGGTAAGTCGGATGTCAATCTGTGGTCCGGCCCGCTTTCGTCGACTTCGCACCTGTCCAGCACCATCCAGACTGTGCTTACAGCTATTGTAGAGCAGGAAAACGTCATCCGTATCGACGGTCCTGGTCCTTGGCTTGCCCGTGCGGAGGACATCAAGACACAGGCAACGCAGAACCCTGAACTCGAAAGGCAGGTGGCCAAGCTGAGCGAAGACGCGCGCGACTTGCTGCGACAAGTCAAAGCACGAGACCAGGCGCTGCAAGAAAGCTCCATCAAAATCGAACGCCTGCAAAAGCAGCTGGAAAAGTCAAAGGCGCAAGTGGATGAACACAGCGATGTGCGTGCCACACTCACCGAGACGCAACGCCAAGCCAAGGCGTATCAAGATGCGAACGACGCGCTACAGAGCGAGATCGAGGCGTTGCAGAAGGATCACGACCGGCTCAAGGCACAGATGGCTGCAGCACCGGCGGATGCGCTCGCTGCCAGCCAAGCGGGCGGCGATGGTGAAGCCAAGACTGTCGGCGTGGGTCGCACGCTCCAGGAAGGCGGATTGGACGTGGGCGCGAGCTACAGCAGTTTGGAGACGTCGTACCTGGTGGATCAGCTGGAAGCGCTCAAGGGCGCACTCAAGCATTTGCGCAACGAGAATGCGGCTCTCAAAGGCAGTGCATTGCTGCAGCAGATGGAAGCGTTACCTGCACTTGTACGTCGCTCGCAGCGTGCCGCCAGTGTCGTAACAGAAGGCGATGTGGCCGGGAAAAGCGGCGACGAAAGCGATACCAAAAAGATCGGAGAGCCAGTCAAGCGCGCGCCCTTGCGTCCGACTCGCAAGGCTCCCGCAAACGGCGCGGGTGGATCGGTGCGTGCCGAGGCAAAGCAGCTATACAACACAGCTCTCACCACGTTGGCCTTGTCGAGCGTCGTCGATCTCACTCCGCTTGCCAAGAAGTCGTCCGCTCCTGCATCCGCAGAAGTCAAAGCAGGCGACGGGCTTGAGGCGGAACCAAAGGGGCGACCGTGGTTGCCGTACCACAAGCAGCCAGAGGTCCAGTTGGAACGACAGGCACAGACGAGGGCCAAACTGTTGAGACAGCTGGTGGCTCTTTCGGAGCGATTGCCACCTGCGATGACGTCAAGGCCAGCTGCGTCAACATTCAGTTTGCAGACGATCCAGACGTAGACGGAGGATGGTTAGACTAGCAATCGAGGTGTTGCTTTTTGATTAGAATGCGTGAGATTGTGGGTCGATGCTACAAAGATGTGATGGTAAGAGAGTGTGTTGTTGTGTTGGGGGTATGAGTTGAGACGAACGTTTTATGCTGAGCTCTCAGCGACGGCAGCTTCGGCGGTCGCGGCACCTTTGTTACCATTGGCAGCAGAAGGTCTGGAGCGTCTCTTCCTCCTCTTTGAATCGCCATTTGCCTCTCCATTCGAATCCTTGGCCTTGTTGCTTTGCGTTTCTGTCTTCGGCTTTGGTGTCGAAGTCGCCGTTGCCTTTTGAGCGTCATCTTTGATGGCGCTCTTCTTGCCCGTCGAACGCTTGCGCTTTCTCCTGGACTCTTGAGCAGTCACAGCGCCGTGCTCGGAAGTAGCTGCGGTAGCGGTGGCGGTGGATTTGCCGTCGAGCTTGGACGCCTCGAGCCTTGCGCGTGCTGCATTGCGTTGCTTCTGCTTCTTGAGTTCCTGTTCTCGCTTGAGCTTGTCCTCCATTGTCAAGCGAGGGTTCTTGGGTTTGCGGACAGACAGCGGGTTGGGTGCTTTGCGCTTTCGTCTTCGTGAGCCTTCTGCTTTCGACTCTTCGCCCTCCTCCATCTGCTCTTGCTCCGCACTGCCGCCGCCGATGATATCAACGTCAATCGAGGGCTGGTTCTTCAACAGCCTGGCTTCGCTAGCCGGCAAGCTGAGCTTCGTATCTTCCTTCTGATCGATCTTGCTCTTTGTCAGCGGAGACATGGGTTCCAACACCATCACCGCCTGGGTGAAGTGCATCATTGGCACTGCTGGCACGTTCAATCGAAGATCGCGTCGCAGCTTGCCCTGTTCGCTAGCGACGACGTATCTGTGCTTGTTCTCCGGTCCCACGCACTGCTTGACGCATTCCTGAGGGTCGATCGCCTCGCGGTGGTTGCACAACCTACGTTCCCATGTTTTTGCTTCAGTGACCGTCGACTGGTGTTCCTTGCCCAAGGCGTAGAGCGCCTCCATGCAGCACTGCGTGATCAAGGGTTTGATCTCTTTTGTTTGGAGGACGTTGCCGAACTGCTGAAGTGGGCTTTGAGTCTTGTAGCGTGTAAGGGCGAGGGCGAAGGTGTCGTCGATGAGGAGCTGGAACGGCTCGCGGAAGCCGAATTGCAGTTGATACTGCTGTAGCATCTTGCGGTAGACTTTGGCTCTGCGCTGTCTCATTGTGGGTGGCTGTGGACGATGAAGAAGAGGGGGAGACGAGGTAGATGTGGGTTGTAGTAGGAGAGTTGGTCTCGAGCAAACGGTGGGAGGTGTGGTTGGCTCTGGTAGCAGGTTTGTGGTCGAAGGCAAACAAGGGTCCGAACGACACTTTTTTTGGGGACAGTGTATCCTGGAGGTGTTGCAAAAAAAAAAAAAAAAAAAAAAAAGAAGGACGAAATCTTCCAAAATTTGAAAGGAAACTCGGCTGTCGGACCACAGGCACGATTTTTTCGAAAGTGTTAGCTCGCCAATCGAGACAAATGAATAAATTTCCGTCGTGGGTATCGCTTTTCATCGAGGCGTTCCCACCAAGCGGTCCCTCCCAGTGGCAACTCGAAATCTGACTCGTGGCGTCTGGGTGTCTGTAAAGCCCACTTCTGATGCTTCAGGCTCCGCCGATTGGTCGCTACACGCAAAGTGAAGCGCGCAGCATTGTTGGCACAAGTGACGGTGGGATGAAGTCTTACTGGCGTCAGGCTTTGCTGCGGTGCAAGCAGAGATGCTGGGGGCTAACGTTAAAAGGGGAAATTGTGGGTAGCATCGACTTCATCGAGCTAGTACTGTATCTCATTTGTACTCTTTTGATGCCAGCCGGCTATCAACTTACAGACTCTGCGGAACACTGAGCAGAACAAGTATCGGAGAGCTCTAATCATTTTCGCTTGGTAGAGTCCATTGTCCCGGCTCTTCCGACCATTGCGTCAGCACCCTCATTTTCGTTGTTCTCGCTAGACATTTGCGATCGTCGGGGCTGCCGTACCACCCTCGATCGTTATCAGTTGTTCATCCTTTTGAGTGGGCAAGTGGGCCTCGGACGGGTATCGGATGTTGCCTGTCTCGACAAGCACGACGCGTGCTTACATTCTTCATTTCCATGCGAGGTTCCACAGGGCAGATGTTCAGCATTCCCACCTCATCACATCGACCTCCGTTCAAAGGGCTGTGGGAACTTTACGCCTTTGCATGACACCGTTGCTGGGTCACTGACCTTGCAACGGCAAAAGAGGGTAGCGGATACCGAGTCAAGCTTGGCAGTCACAAAGATGTGAAATGGCCCCACTTTGCTCTCCTTTTTCTCTCTTTCTCTCTTTCTCATTCTTCTATAATACACCCTCCTTCCATTTTCCGCTCATTCCCTCCCCCCCCTTTCCTATCTCGTAACATGCTACGTCGCAGCAAACACGTCAAGATGGCCCCAGCGATCACCAAGAGAGATGGCGAGCCCGAAGGCGAAGAAGGCACTGGACGAAGGACGCGTGTCGATGACACTGATCCCAGCATCGTCTTCACGCCCGGCCCTTCACCTTATCTCAACCAGCAACAAAAACCTTTATGGACTGTCATTAAGAACTCTGCAGCTTTCAACGGCTCAGCAGTCATGACCAACCATACCGAAGCGCAGCTTAGCTTCAACTTTACCGGCGACTCTCTTACGCTCGGCCTACTCTACAAAAAGGATGGTACCAAGCTCCAAGTGACATTGGAAAACGGTAGCTCGTTCCCTGTCGAGGTGACCGCCGCCGAGGCTGCTGCTTCTGCTCATGATGGCGATAAGGAGGCTCTGCAGAAGAAAAACTTTCGCCTTACCGGACTTTCGTGTGCCAATCACACCATCACGTTGACTCCCTTGCCGGCAGGAGATGATCAGGGAGGAAATTCTACTTCGGCGTCACTCTACTTTGACTGGTTCAGCTTCCCCTCTGCCGATAATCCTAACGCTTGCTCTTCGAGTCCAGCTTCTACTGATGCGGTCTCGCTCCAACGCGACGATCACACAATGGAGTACATTGGCATCGGCCTTGGCGCCACTCTTTTCGGTTTTATCACTGCCATCCTTATAACACGATACTTCCGCCGTCGCGAGCAGCGCCAAACACCTTCTACCGCCGCAGATCCTGTCGACCGCACCTACCGTCCGCCGGGACGCAAGCAGACGAGCGACGAAACCCTCAACTTGCCGCTCAACATGTCTCAACCTTCAATCAAACCGTCTCTCGAGACCGCACCCATTTTCCGACCGAGGGGAATCCACGCTCTTGCACACGACGAGTCGTTTTCCAGCACTCACACGGGTCCACGACAGAGTACCATAGAAAGTCCTTCTGCTACCGCAGTGTTCCCACTCATGCCCATCTCGCAAGGGGAGCATGTAGAGATGATCGAAGATGCAGGTCACAGCATTGGAAACATGTTGCTTTGCCTTGAGCATGATCCTCCAAATCGACCGAGAGAGGTTCGGAACAGTGGCAGCAAGGTGCAGTACGAAAAGGCGAGACTGTCGTCGATTGCGACTGCGAAGGGGGTCGTGCCTGGTTCGCCGACTCTTGTTGGAGGATACGAGCTGAAACGTATGCCTAAAAGCGAATTTACTACTGCCGCTACTTCCGCCACCCGCACCGCTAGCAAAGGCAAAGCCAAATCTCGATCAACGTCTCGTCGACCAAGAACCACTTCAGCTGTCGACCGTCTTCGCACCGAGGCAAAGCAACTCAATATCCAACGCCCCCTTTCACCATTCGATCGCACTCGCCCCACCACAAGTTCGGGCGCAACGAGCTCCAAACCTAACACCTCGTCGCTTCCACGTCTCGCTACTGCTCCGGCTAACTCTAGCTCGCAGAATCGATTCAGACGCAACTCGAGCGGGTCGGTCGACACCCGCTGGTCGCGCCATTCTGCTGAAGCGTCGAGCTTGGATTGTCATAAAGATAGGGAGCGGGCCAAGGGTCAGGTGGACGTGGGGAAGGAGAAGACGTCGGATAGTGAGGCTGATATGTGGATCAACGGGAAGGTGGATGGGAGAAAGGGGAAGAAGAGGAGGAATTCGATTGCGGATGCGCCGAAGAGGCCGCCTAAGTCGCCTCATCGTCCGTCGACGGGTGGAGGTGGTGTTCCGCCGGCTATGGCCTATTAGCCTTTCGGTATCAGTTGGATTGACAAGGTGTTCAACAGTTTCAGTGGTTTAGTGGCTCACCCGCGGTTCTAGAAAGTGTTCCCTCGTTAAATGTTTACACTCATTCGTTGGTTCTGGTTCTTGTAGAAAGTACAGTAGATATACAAAGCAACACGCTCTTTTTCTTGTTTCATACGATCGACTCTGTCCGTGCTTCCTCTTGCTCCACCCGCCTCACTGACGCTACTTTGCGAAATCACCCCCAAACTCCAGCGCAACCCTATCATCCAATTCCGCCCGTGCAACAACTTGCCAACCCAACCGGTTCCACCCCTCCTCGCCTTTCCTTCCATCAGAAAAGGACTCCTTCACTGACCCAGCACTGCTAACCGGGTGCAACGCAGCCTTAAAAGGCAACAAGACGACACTCCCCACACTCCTCTGACGCAACGTGATGTTCGCTCTACATCTGTAGCTATGATGACAATACCCCGGCGACCAACCGCCTTTACGAGGACCGGGGATCTGCGTCGCAAACGTCTCTTCGCTCCCCCTCACGTACACCGTCGCCCAGCGTGTGAAATCCCATACATCCAACCGAAACAGCTTGGCGTTGAAATCGCGCAGCATGCGTAACCCCGGTCCGTAGTGCACTCTTGTCGAACCTGAGGGTAGCGAGACTTGTGGACCCAGTGCGGTGGGTGGGGCGAACGTCCAATTGTACTCTTTGTCGTGTGTGATGTGGATTCCGACGAGAAACGCGGTGAGGCCTAGGATGGATCCTCCTGCTAGAGATAATCGCACGGAAGGCGCAGAGGTGGAAGAAGGAACGCTAGGATCGGGTAGGGATGACGCTCCGTGAGCCCACATCCAGCCAGAGGGGAATGCTTGGCCCCAATTTTTCTCGACGTGCAACAGGCCACGACCCGCCGCTACTGCGTCGTCCAGTTGTGGTACTCTATCCTCGTCCGGCGTTGAAGAAAAAGCAACGTGTTCGAGGGAGAACGTTGCGGGGGCGGAGGAAGAATGCACGTACCAATGCAGTGGTATTAGTGCGCCTAGGTGCTGGATCCACCCTTCTGGTCCACGCGTTCCCATCGGCAGCCACTGTGAGGGACTGGATGATGCAGACAGCGGTTGCCAGGGAACAAACCTTGTCGAGCGCAACCTCAGCCTCGTACCCACCTCCCTTTCTTGCGATCGTGAGGCGTTGCCGAGCGTAATGTCCACTGCGACGTTTCCGTCCGCTGTCACCTCGAAGAACCCCACCCCACCATCCAGGCCGTCGTCTGTGTCGTATGGCGCATTGAGATCGATCCGGAAAGGCTGCACCGAATGACTATCCGCCTTGCGCCCGACTTTGAGCTGCCACGACGGAAGATACTTGATAATTTCAAAGCTTTGCCCTCCTTTCCCGCGGGACGCATTGGTCGGCAGCCTTTCATCTCCATTCGCCTTTTTTCGAGGTGAGTGAAGATCGCGATGCAACGCCTCTTCTTCACCATGAACGATCCACCGGAGGTAGATGCAGATACGCTGGTCGATAGGAGCAGATTGCAGTTCGCACACTACGAGGATGAGGTCTCCTGGTGACGAGGTGGGTAGAGTGGATGAGACGTTTCTGACGTGTTTTGAGTGTTGTTTTGACGATGTCGAGCGAGGGAGGTACGATTCGGGACTGGCCATGACGGGGTCTAGATCTGTCAGCATGGTATTTGGTGAGATCTTTCCGTCTATTCGGGGGATGGCATCGCGAGAGATCCTGCGTGCAGCTGGTGTGGGTGAGGGGAGACTATCTGCTGCCGATGATGACGACGATGATGAGGCAGAGGACGACGAACGCAGCCTTCGCTGTCGTAGTTGGTGCGGAGAGCTGAACGTAGACTCTTCTCCATTCCGCGATTTTGGTACCGGACGAAGAATGCGAGACGGTTCCTTCCTTTTTGAGTGTCCATCTGCACGCTGTGACGAGGAATACGAACGTCCGGAATGCGACTCGAGCCGGATGAAGAAGCCCTCGAATTCGGAACCTGCCTTGTGGGTCGGTGGGAAGGGATCCTCTGCCAAGGGCAAGGCTTTTGACAGCAGAGAGCTTAGCATGGCCATAAATGTTGTGGCAGCATTCGCACCCGGTAAGAATCTAGCGATGAAGGAGGAGTGAGGGCAAGATGCGGATGATGAAAAGGTCAAGCAAGATGAGGAATAGTCGGAACTCGGGAATGTGGAGGTAAGGATTAATAATAATAATAATAATTAATAATAATAATAATAATAAAACAATGCTCAAAAATCGAGAAAAATGGCCAAAAATCCGATGAAAATCAATTAAATTGAGATTATTGTTCGACTGTCCCACCGAAATTGATCTTCGCTCTGTTGACGCACAAGCCAACCAAGTATCGGTCGGTCTCCTTTCTTCTTCTTCCTCTTGCTCCTCCTCAACTACCCTAGACGAACCGTTCTTTCCTTCTTACAGAGATTCGAGATAGAATGACAGGCCAGTACGCGGCCAACGACCTGTCTGACGCCGCTCTCGGCTCCTCTGGCTTACGCATACAAGACGGCTATTTCATCGATTCCTACGGTCGTACCGTTAACCTGCACGGCGTCAACGTTGCCGGTTCTTGCAAGCTTCCCGCCACACCCAACGGCCTCTCCCACCTACATGAAGGCTTCTACGAATCGCACCGCTTCGTCTCGTTCGTAGGGCGGCCGTTCCCGCTGTCAGAAGCTCCACTGCATTTCGCTCGACTCCGCGCCTGGGGTCTGCCGCTCATCCGGCTGCTCGTCACATGGGAGTCCATCTCGCACAAGGGACCCACGGTAGATGACATGGATACAGACTACATAGACTATCTCGAAAAGCTGTTCGGGCTGATGGCAGAGTATGGGTTGAAATGCTTTGTATGTGCACACCAGGATGTGTGGTCGCGCTTTAGCGGTGGTTCCGGTGCGCCTGGTTGGACCTTCGAGGTGGCGGGGATGGACGTCGAGGCGTTTACGGAGACGGGCGCAGCGTATATCCATTGCGTGGATGAAAAGTTCAAGAGAGAGTCGGAGAAGGGTTCGACGAACAGTAAAAGGGAAGCTAGTGGTGCCTTTTTGTGGCCGTCAGGGTATCAGAAGTTGGCTGCTAGCACCATGGCGACGTTGTTTTGGGCAGGAGACGCTCTCGCTCCCAAAGCTACTGTTCAAGTTGGAGACGAGAAAGTGGGGCTGCAAACCTATTTGCAATCGTCGTACGTTGAAGCATTCGGTGTGCTGGCGGATCGACTAGCACCTATGGAAGCGTGCTTGGGCTTTGAGCCCATGAACGAGCCGCATCGCGGACTCATCAACCTGCACGATTTTCACTCTTGGAACTACGCCACTGATCTACACATCGGCCACTTTCCATCCCTAATCCAAGCACTGGCACTCGGCAGCGGGTACAAGCAAGACGTCAAATTTTACGTCAAGACATGGCCTGTCCCCACACGCGTTTCGCACACGGCCACCATCGATCCCAAGGGCAAATCGTGCTGGCTTTCCACTCCACAAAAGGGCAGCGGAGGACTCGGCACGTGCATCTGGCGCGCGCACGGCGTATGGGAATGGGACGAATCCAAGCAAGTCCCCGTCGTACTACAATACGACTACTTCGAAAAAGACCATCGACAGGGTCGCGAGGGACATCGCATCGAATGGTACCGCGACTGCTTTGCGCCCTTCCTTCGTCGTTTTACCGAACGCGTCAACCGTAAAGCTCCCTCGGCGTTGACGTTTGTCGAGCCGATCCCAAACGAGTTTGTCCCACCTTGGATCCCTGCTCGACTTATTGAAGATCCAGCTGCGGCGGCGCAGTACAAGGAGGCGGCGTATAGTCAGAAGTATGCTACGCGTACGCTCATCGATACGCCTCGACCGGGTGGGGAGGTGGGTTTCGTGTTTGCGCCGCATTTTTATGACCTCAATGTGCTCTTTGGCAAAGTTCATTCGTGGATGAGCGTCAATGTTCAAGGTTTGAGTAGGGGCATGTTCTTGCTCAAGGCGTTGCATTTTGGCGTGCAGGGATTGAGGAAAAACTACTTGGCTCAGATTGGGATGATAAAGGAGCTGGCGTATGCGTCGTTGGGAACCGTGCCTATCATTATTGGAGAGGTGGGGCTACCATTCGATATCAACGCTAGACACGCTTACAAGACGGGCGACTATTCGAAGCATCATGAGCTGCTTGATGCGCTTATCAACGCTATGGAGAAGATGGGGTTGGGTTTTACGCTGTGGAACTACAACCCCGATAATCGGGTCGAGTACGGCGACGGGTGGAACTTTGAAGATTTCAGCATCACCAATGGGGATCATCAGCACGAAGATGGGAAAGCAGGAGGCACGGTTGGGTTGAAGCAGGATTTCAGAAATGCAGATCATGAAGAGGATGTGCTGTACAAGGGCGGACGTGGGTTGGATGTCATCATTCGACCGTACGCAATTAAGGTAGCCGGCGTTCAGGTGTATAGCGACTTTGACGTCGAGACGCTGTTCTTCGAGGTGCACTGGAAGAATGTCCGCGGTGGAAGCGAGGGGTCGCAAGTGACGGAGATCTTCCTCCCTGCGTATCACTACAAAAATCAGAGGTTTAGTATTACAACTACGGACGCGGAAACGACATTCAATGCTGAATTGCAGACGCTGTTTGTCAAGCATACCGACACGAGAGCTGGGGTGGTGCACAAGCTCAAGATCGAACTGGATGATCCGCAGGCAAGGAGGAGGCGTCGACTCGAGCAGAAGCGCAGGCTGGTCAAGCCGAGGGGAGTGATGGGTAGGGCGGGGAGATTAGTACCTGAGGCGATCGTGCTGTGGTGGGACGGGTTGAGTGCGGGACAGGTGTCGAGTCTGCTTATTATTGCAGCCATGGTGGCGGTCGGCTTGTGGATGGCGGATCACCATATGAAGCGGTTTATGACTGAGGGCAAGGTGGAGCTGTGAGGTTTCAGCAAAAAAAGGAGCGTTGGTGTCTTCGTCGCCATCAGCATAGCAATTCAGTGATCTTCCAGCATCAATGCATTCTTCATCATCGTCTTGAAGCAAAGCATGTCGCTTTGACGATGACAAGGTCGAGTGAGTTGAGCCAAGCGATGAGATCTAACAAATTCGAAGGTGCGGAAAAATTCTGACTTTCATGCACGGTTCACACGATTGAACCCTTGCTTTCTGCTCTCTACCTTTCTTCCATCATCGAACTCAACACCTAACCGCCACCCCCAAACAACCTCAAAGCTGGCCAGTCGTATCGCATATATCGGTGCAGCGTCTCGAGATGGCGTCTACCCTACCACCGCCTCCCGCGGCGGCATCCGGCGCACCTCGAGCACCGCACCAACCCTCCACCCTGTCACAGCCCCCGGCAGCTTCATCATCCACAGTGCCACACAATGCGGGCCCACACCTTCTGTCGCTCAAAGTCATGCGTGTATCCGCACCATCACTAGCTGTCAGCGAAAAGCCGTACTATGAGTATGAATCCACCTCTGGAGATGCGTTGATCAGCGCGGTCGGGAGAGGTATTGAAGAAGGCCTGACACACGACCTGCTATCCAACCGGACCACCGGCTCAACGTCAGCAGCAAATTTTCCTATAAGCAACTTGCTCGTCCTCCCCAACTCGTTCGGCACGCTCTTTCTCGGCGAGACGTTCCGCACCTACCTGTGCGTGCGCAACGAAGCCGCCACCGCAGTAAGGGAGCCGAGTCTGCGCGTCGAGATGCAAGTCGGTGCAGATCAAGACAACGGGCGATGGCATCAGCTTGCACACGTCATCTTACCCACCCCCACACGCTACAGCCCCGATCCCGCCGCCGCCGCAGGCGAAGAAGGCCGACCAGTATGGGAACTCTCATCAGGCGAACCACTCGAAACCTCCTTAGAATATGACATCAAAGACCTCGGCCCACACGTGCTCGTCTGCACCGTCGGCTACAAGTCGCCCCTGCAGCAGGGCAGCGAAGTCGTATGGGTCGAACGGTCTTTCCGTAAATATTACAAGTTCACCGTCGACCGCTCGCCTATCTCGGTGAGGACAAAAGTGCATCATCCTCGACACGCCTCTTCTCTCACCCACCCTGATGACGCGGTGAGGCGGAGGGTGGAATTGGAAGTGCAGGTTCAGAATGTAGCGGGGAATGGGGCGTCGTTGGTGTTTTCAGGGTTGAAGTTGAAGCCTGCACCCGGGTGGGGGTGGGACAGTATCGACCGGCCTTCGCTGAAAGGTGAGGGAGGGGAAGAGGATATGTGGCTGCGGAAAGGTGGGAACGAGCTGCTTGCGGATGGAGATATCCGACAGTACCTGTTCACTCTCACCCCCGAAAAGGCGACGACGGTGGCGGGAGAGGCGACGAAGAGCGGGATCGATCTAGGCAGGAGTGCCGAAGGCTACGCGATCAGGGGGGATGCACTGGGACACCTAGATATCAGCTGGAGAATGTCGCTGGGTGAACCGGGGAGGTTGCAAACGTCGCAACTGGTTCGAAGGCGTGTTGTGACTCCTCCCGTCACTGCGCCTGCGTCATCGAGTAGTAAGCTCGCGCCGCAGCTGAGCACGCAGCTTACGTTGCAGGATAACGCACTGAAGAGGTTGCGAGAGGTGACGCCGGGAAGCCTGGTGCAGGTGGACGTGCAGGTATCCGTATGCGATCTTTCTTCGTTGGCGTTACCGGAAAGTGCAGAGGAGGACAGGGACGACGATGATACGCCGCTGTCGGAAATCGCTTCTTCGCCACGCAACAGACGAGCCGCTTTGCAGGCGACCGATCGTATCAATATCCGACGAACTTTGCGGTTGGCACTTCAACAGTGTTCGATCGACCCACCCACATCCAGCCCGTCCACCGCAGTCGCACCTCCTGGCTCCGAACCAACGGCAGAGTCACCTTCAACGCCGCGCAAAACACCCATGCCAAGCCGAACCTCCACGCCCACCCAATCCTCCATGTCAGCGCTAAACAAGTCGCGCCTACAAGCCAACCTGACCAACTTGGTACGCAATAGTTCGCTCACCCTTCGACCTGCGCGCGGTTCCGTCGACTCCCCGCGCTCCGACTCTGAGGGGAGTAGGAGCGGTACACCCCTACCACCGGTACCGCCGAAGCACGACCTCGCAGCAGCTGCAGAGGTTCACGAGAAGAAGCCAGCGGAGCGAGGGGAGAGAATGGAGAGGAAAAGCCCGCCCTCTCCGTCGATACCATGGCATCAAGTAGTAGAGCTCTACAAAGTCTACACCGAGACACACGCTCAAGCCCTAACCCGAACCGCACACCCCACAATACCACCCACATTCCTCCCCTCCCCCTACACCCAACCCTTCGCCTCAACCCTCACACCCCTACCCCCCTCCACCTCCAACTATCCACCCTAACCACCCCACCGGCACCCCCACCGCCCCACCCACCGACCAAGACGTCCAAACCACCATCACAGCAAGCCTATACTGGACGGTCGACGACGACACCCCGCCTTACGAAGCGGTGCGTTTCGGTGCGGTACGTCTGATCTTGCTCTCGTACACCGATCAACAACTTGTTGATGGTAAGCAGGAGCAGGTGGAAGAGGTAGAGTGCATGACGATTTTACAGCATTGGAGCGTGCTTGCCGAGGCGGTGGTAATGCCTCATTAGCCCGCTACAATTGAAATTGTTGGTGTTTCAGAGAGCAAAAGATAAGTGTTGTCTAATTGCGATGATTGTGGGAAAGAGGCGCCTATATTGCTTCCTGTACACATGTGACCAGCTGCTCCAAGCTGAACATCCTCAATAGCCCCTTTTGTACAGCCTGTTCGGCCGTAATCTGCTTGCCAAACCCACTGTTTTCTACAAGAGGTCCATGACACACAACCAGCTGAGACGAAACATCCGACTGCGCTGCAGTCGGCAATAAAACATCAACAAAGCGGTATCCCTCCTGCACCTTTCCATCGATGCTCAAGCTTGGCTCTGACCGCGAGGGAAAGTCAAACTGAATCCTCGAAAAGTCGAACCCCAATCCCATCCCGAGGTTCTTGGTGTACGCCTCTTTGTACGTCCATAGCATAAACAGTCTCGCCAGCGCGGTTTTCTCCCCTCCAACGGTGTGCAGAGGTTCGAGCACCCACCGCGTTTCCCCCGCAGTGAGCGCCATGTCCATGGTCTGGACAAACGAGCGAATGTCTTGTTCGTACCGCGGCAGCTGGAGAGCCATCACGTCTGCTCCCACTTTGGTCGCGCCTTGATCACCGGTGGGCGGAGAGACGCTAAAGGCCATGACGACCCAATCGCTGTCGTGCGAAATGTTGAAATCCACATGCACAGGTAATTGGAGAGGCGCAGAGACAAAAGGCCGGCCTTCCGGCGTTGCGCTGAACCGAATACTCTCCCAGGGTACGTTGAAACGCGTTGCGAGCAGAAATCGCGGTAGAAGACGAGCGACGAGCGAGCGCACCCGGTCCCCTTGACGATAGTATCGCAGCACCTTTTCACGGTCCGGCGCATTCGCCTGTCCAGGTAAGAGGGCGGCCACGCAATCGCGCAGCTGCTGTTCCGTCATGGCGGTCGAGTGGGCCGACACATCAACAGCCCAGATCTGCAGATCAGAATCGTCAATGAGGGATGGAGCCGGGTCAGTCAGCTTGCTCTGCGATGTTGCGGTGCTATCCGAAACTTTTCCCGCCGCAAGATCGCCTTGTTTCTGGGATGCCGGTGAGGTGAAAGTAGACTGACCTGAAGAAGTTTCGGTTGCGGTATTGACTGTTGACGACGAACTTTGGGATGCAGCAGCGACGGTGGTGGTGGCAGTGGCGGCTGAAGCAACGACAGCGTCCTTGGCCATGATGAAAGCGTCAATGGTGTTGACTCGGCAGTCGCGAAGGAACGACACAAGGTCCGTTCCGCCAGTCCCCTTGGCGCCTCCTCCATTGTCCTTGGAGTTGGTGTCGAGCATGGCAGCAGCCTCGGCTTCAGCGTCGGCGTGCGCTTTGGCGGCCCGGGCAGCCAAGCGGCGGTCGACATCGGGTTCGCCAGTGAAGCCCTTGGGAAGCGGTGCATATGCATCAGGTGGTGAGCCGCGCGCCTGTGCGACAATGTAGAGATAGGCCACCTTCATGTGCTCGTCACGCAGGCCCTTGAGCTCCTTGAGCGCATTGTCGTAGGCCGCAGGCAGCCCCTCATCGTCGTCCTCGGTCTTGGCTTTGAGCGCCAAGCTACGGATGGGGTGAGGAAGCTCTCGAGGAAGAGCTTCATCTTCGGCATCGCTATCGGCATCGCTATCGACATCGGCAGCGTCATCAGTCGCGTGGGGCTCGACACCATCGTCTTCCTCGTCAACATCAGCATCGTCAAAGGAAATGTTGCGCAAGTGCGAGAGGAAAGCTCGATGATGACCGGGCATGTAGAGCGACATTCTTTCCATAAATGTAGCGTCTGCGCCTCTAGCATCACCAGTGGCACTAGCAGCGGGACGATTGAGACGCTCCTTTCTGCGTGTGTGGTCGACATCCAGGAATACATCGATGGCGTGAATCATGGAGCTCTGTCCAGCAGATGGCCCGGAGAAGACGCGCATGACACCCTCAGGGTCGACCCCCTCGAAATGCCAACCTGGCTGCTCGCCCTTGTCCACCGTGTCGCTGCCAACAAACCACGGCCGGATGCGCCAATAAAAGATCTTGGGGTCGCAACCGTTGCGGACATCATGGAGCAATTTGGACAAATCCTTGATGACAACGGCGAGCCTGTTGAGGTAGCCGGCGATACGACGACGTGCGACACGATCAGCAACGAAAGCCTCGTCCAAGCTGACACGCATGAGCTCGAGTGCCTCAACACCTCTTGCCTCGATGAGGAGCGAGGTGAAGAAAAAGTGGTGCTCCGATGGCGTTGCGGTGAAGGTCTCGACGATGCGAAGGTTGTCCGGCTCGAGGCCACGTGTTGGGTCGATGTAATGCCAGTTCCACAGCACGGTGGTAGCGTAGGTGAGGACGGGAGGCAAGTCGAGCTTTTGCGAGAGCTGCACCCAGGGGACAGCAATGGCAGCGGGCACGCGTCGCAAGAACTTGCCGGCGAGCTCATCGGCAAGATCCTGTTCATCTTGGAGCTCTTCGGCAGTTTTACGGGAGAACATGTTGAGCCATGTGCGTTGTGGGGCGGCCGAAAGGGCATCGTCGGCTGCTTTACGTGGCTGGCTGTGGATGTAAAAGTGGGCAAGGAAGGAAAGGACGACATGACCTCTTCGTGCGTAGCGAATGTCGTTGGCGAGCTCGTCGGAAAGGGGCAAGACGGGCATTTGGCGAAGCGAACGACGCCAACGGCGAGCAAGGAGTCGCTGGTGCTGCGTGATGGTGGCCCCACCACCGCCCTGCATGAGTGGGATGCATTTGGCCTGGTCGAGCGCTTTCTCCCAATGGTCGCCGTGCAAGCCGGCGAGTCGTCGAACGGGTGCCTCTGGTGGCAGGAAGCCGGAACGAACATCGACGTCGAAGTCGGCAGCAGCTAACGTCGAAGTGTCTGGGATCTGTTCGCTGACGGTGGAGAAGCCGGCTGGACGTGGAACTGCATCAGCGAGGCGATCGAGAGGTTGGCTGATGTGGCCGAGCGACGAAGGCAAGGTGGGGATGCCAGATCGGACTGCCGTGGCCAGTTCCGACAGCGGTTGCAGTGATGGCGACGCGGATGAAAGGATGGTGGCGGCATCAGAGATAGGCATGGAAGCTTGGCCGAGGGTGGAAACGGCGGACGAGGTGGAAGTACGTCGAGCGAGGGCATGATCCGATGAAGAGCCGGGCTGACGAGCCTTGCTGGGACCTCGTTGCTGTGCCAAGAAATGGTCTGGAGGCACTTCAAAGTACTCTGCCTCGTCGTGGGTGTCTGGCCATACTGGATAGACGGTCTTTTTGGGTGATGCCGAGAGACGGCTCGGTCCAGCGGTGTTGTTGTAAGTGACAGTCATGCTCGAGTGACGTTGCTATATCGGCAAGGCAGGAAGGGTCAAGGCGTGGATCCGTCAAAAGTGACAGAGGCAAGCCAAAAGAACGCGGGTAGGGTTGCAGCTATATATGTTGGAAATAGGTTGCCGTGCAGAAGACCGACCCAGCAGCTACCGAGAGGCTCTTGATCAGAAAGACTTGTCGACCAAGCGGTAGTTGGGATACGCGTTGAATGAACCGCAGTGAAGGAACCTTGATAGGCAGGTCAGCTTGAGTTCTGCGCGCGGACGTCGACCTCGGATCGGATGAACGTGGACTGCTACACTGTCAGAGATGGACGAGGAGAAGCAGCAGTGGCAGCAGACGAGGCCGAGTGACAGATGGAAGCGGGCTTCGAGTGTCGGAACACCCAAAGCGAAACGGTGCTCGTTTGTGTGTTGGTCACGGAGCAGCCGATGCCGAGAAAGGAGGTGATAGTGATATGGTTGATTGGGACGAAAGGAAAGGGTGATACTACTGTAGCATACCAGGAATGCTGGAATTGGCTGAGTCTTGTGTGTGTGTTTTTTTTTTTTTTTTTTTTTTTGGACTCGGTAAATCAGGGCATCAGCTGCTCCTTCTCGTTGTTTGTCCGAAGTAAGCGGCAGTTCCCGAATCCTCTCTTCAGCCAAAATATCGAACTGTGGCTGGCTTTCTATACCTTGCCACACACCACACCGCGACCGAATTTCGTGCTGCTTCCTTGCTTGGCCTAATCAAATTAAATAATTTCGATCCAATTTTCATCATCGTATAGGGCGGCAATCTTGCGCTCTGAAATTCCGTCACAGCTCCGGACCGTCGTCGGTAAGCAACCCGAATCTCCACTTCTTGGTCAAGATCGCGACGCCCCGATCTCGATTTGGTGTACGTTCCGTATTGAAAATAGGAACGCTATCTTGCTCGCTCAGGGTCGACAAGAGAATCAAAGGCGGTCGACTGCCACATCCAGAGCACCCTGGCGTTCGCCTGCTTAACGTTGTGTTAGGAATGTTGATTGTTTGACCGCCACGTTGATCGCAGCCAGAGAGGTGGAACCCCATTTTGAGCACCATCTCTTCAAACAAGCTCACCTCAGAGAAGAAGAATCGCGACATCTGCAGATCATCGCTGCATGGCGCTGTGGACCCTTCAGGCTGCGTTTGAAAGCTTTGTGCTGCTGCATGGCGCGTCCAGAGCTGCAAAGTCTAGTCCTACGCAGCGGCAAGCTATTTTGAATTCAACTGGGCCCCTGTTTCTCAAGAGTCTCCACTGGGCGATCTGACACGCGGCACTTGTTTCTCAAAAATTAAAGCGCTGCGCTGTTGCTCCAACTCGACTCAAAGTGCGTGGGCCTTTGCGTGTGTGCAAATCTAAAAAAGAGGCGCAGGGAGAGAGAGAGACACACAGAAACATGCACGCGCACAGCCTGCGGGAGACCCGGTGCTCGCCTTTCAATAATCAAGTTTGTGTGTGATGCTGCGCTCGCTGTGCTCTCCGACTTGAATTTTTTGGATCTCGGTGCCGTGTCGCGCTCTCAAGCCTTGCAATCTTTCACCTCCACTACCACCATCCTCTCGTCGTCATCATCATCGTCCTCTCTGGCCATCGCATCGGTTGCATCTTCATACCCCACTCGCTGCGAATCAACGTCTCACGTGCCACCATCCTCGTCACGGACTACCTCGAACACATACCTCTCTTTCGGTCCTCTAATCACTCAAAATGGCCGGTCTCTCTGCTGACTACGACTATCTCTTCAAGCTCTTGCTTATCGGTGACTCGGGTGTCGGAAAGTCATGTCTCCTCCTTCGATTCGCTGATGACACTTACACCGAGTCTTACATTTCCAGTACGCACATCCTCTCGAGCTTCTTGACTGCCTGCGCAACGTTTCTTACTAACACGCTGACTCACATCATCTTTATCTTGCAGCCATCGGTGTCGACTTTAAGATTCGCACTATCGAGCTCGAAGGCAAGACTGTCAAGCTTCAGATCGTAAGTATACATAGCAATACGGTCACAGCTGATCTACGTTCAAGCGGCTTCTCATCGGACACTACGAGATGGCAAGGTGTTGGAGTTACAACAAGGAGAACGCCTGTAGGCTAGGAGAACCAAGAGCTCATCTGCTTCAGCGGAACTGGGCTTTATCTCGGTCAGACTCACCTCTGACAGGGTTCTACTGTCCCATAAGTAGGCTTAGCAGCACGACAACAATTTGCACGGTAGAAGTCCTCTTTGGCACAGTTCCGAACAGCACAAAGCAGCAGCAGCAGCAGCAGCAGCAGCAGCACAGCGACGCTATCGAGACATGAAAATACTGACCCGACTCTCTCCTGTACTCGCTTTACTGTTACCCTCATCAGTGGGACACTGCCGGACAGGAGCGATTCCGAACCATCACTTCGTCCTACTACCGCGGTGCGCACGGTATCATCGTAGTCTACGACGTGACAGACAACGACACATTCAGCAACGTCAAGCAATGGCTCCAAGAGATTGACCGATACGCTTGCGAGGGTGTCAACAAGCTGCTCGTGGGTAACAAGTCGGATCTCACCAACAAAAAGGTGGTCGAATACGCCACGGCAAAGGAGTTTGCCGACCAGCTCCAGATCCCCTTCCTCGAGACGTCGGCCAAGTCGGCAACCAACGTCGAACAGGCCTTCTTGACCATGGCCAAGCAGATCAAGGACCGCATGGGATCGAGCACCGTCAACAACCAGGCTGGAGGCAAGAGCACGCTCAAGGTCGGTCAGGGTCAGAATGTTTCGCAGCAGTCGGCCGGTGGATGCTGTTAAAGTGCACGTCTTTGGATGGAGAAGCAAGCGCGCTGGTGTGCTTATTCCCCCGAAGCTTTGTCAATTTCATTCCGCATCTCTCACATACACAGTCATGACGGGCAGCAAACGGCCAATGTCGATGTAGAATAGCTAAGTCGGCATTTGGCTCGCACTTTTGTTGCTTGGTCCAGTTGCTCACTGTCCCCGCTGCAATTTTACGATACTTGTACATATTATCCGTGTGCTTTGCTCGCTGTCGCATAGGTCATGGGTCGATCAAGCAGAGGTGAGAGATTGAACAGGCTGCTTTCAGACAACTGCCATTTTGGTGAAACGAGCTTTGGTGGGACCCCTTTTAATTTGCGCGATGGGAAAGTGTGCGCATTTGGAAGCGCGTGTCTGACGCGCGCTGAAGGAAAAGCAACACAGCAGCAGACCTGTCTCTCTCTCTCGCTCTCTCCACATGTCGTGATCGACTGCTGCGCCGAAAAAGTAAGACACGAACACTTCACAACCCTAATCAACACTTTTTTTTTTTTTTTGCTTTTCGCACCCTCGCTTTGCCTTCTTTCCGCACACCGCCATCACGCTTCAGCTTCAGCATCAACTTTGTCCTCTCAGCACTTGAAATCACACAACCAGACAAAGGGAGCAATCGTTTCTCTCATAGAACGCGCCAGCAGGCTATCGTAACTTGCACTTTCCACCATGCCTAGCGCAACCCAACGCACCCAAGAGACTCAGTCTCGAGCGGGCCCTTCCTCACTCGGCACCTCGCGCAAACGAGCAGCCGCTGCACCCGACCCCACCACCTCATCCTTCACCTACAACCCACGTCAAGATGCCTCTGATCAACGCAAGGTGCGCTCAGACTATCGCACCCTCATCGCGCAGGCGGAAGAATCCAAACGCGATCCTTCGCGCAAACCCAAAGATCTCGTCGACTTCATTGGCAAAGCGGACAAAGTGTACGAGCGAGTCGTTGCACCCAGCGAGAGCATCTTGGATACAAAGACGCTGACCTCGTTGTCGGAGATGGGTGCACATATGGCGAAGAAGATGAAGCTGAATCAGGACGCTTTCGACACGCATGAATTCATGACGCGGTTGGCGCGGTTCTTGGGTGGTGAAGCTGCGCCCCTCCGACGAGGCGCAGCAGCACGAGGCGACAGCGACGACGAAGACGACAACGCCGACACTCGCGGACGAGACATCGACAGGTGGGATTGGTCCAAACTAGGCCGTCTCGCTTCCAGCGTCTCCCAACGAGCCGTCACAATCGACTTCATCCTAGGCCCACTCGAGATCGCCCCCAAACAACGAAAAGCCGTTACGCAGAGACGACACGAAGAACCGCCCGCCGAACGAGCCGCCCCGCGCGCCCTACAGCAGCAAGACCTGCAAGACTCGGCCGGTCGCGAATCCACCTCTGCAATCCTCAAAGTCGCCCACCTGCTCAAACAGCAGGGACCCCAAGGCGTCTGTCTCTTCCGCTTCGCCGTCGATCCGGACAGCTTTGTCAACACGGTCGAGAATTTCTTCCACGTCAGCTTTCTGATTAAAGAGAACAAGGCTAGTTTGAGGACGGATAACGACGGCAACGCTATCATCGGTAAGTTACCCCACCTACCCACACCCACACCACACTGGGGTTTTATTTTGTCACACTCGCTAACGTCTTGACATTGTTTTGTGGGGGCTTGAGGGTTTTAGCGACCGCTCAACCGCCTTCGGAAGACAACGACGATGAAGAGCAGGAGCAGGAGGGAGAAGGGGAAGGGAGGGGGGAGAAGCGAGGAGCAAGCAGTTTATCATGGAGATTGATTATCCGACGTATTTGGAGTCGATTCAGCTGTACGATATACGTCAGAGTGTGATACCGACTAGGCCGAACAGGGTGGATTCGCTGAGTGGGAGGAAGGCGCTCGCTGAGGTTGCTGCTGCTGCTGGTAGCGGTGGTGGTGGTGGTGGGGGTCGGGTGTAGGCTTTCACACGAGAGAGATGTTTTTTTTTTTTTTTTTTTTTTTTTTTTTTTTTTTTTTTTTTTTTTTTTTTTTTCTTTTTGGGGGCAACAACACACAGGTTTGATTTCGGTTGATCGTAATTTCCACGCTCTCTGACAGAGAGAGAGAAAGAGAGAGAAGAGGAGTGTGAAGCGGTTTTTTTTTGTCTACAACGTAGGTCGTCTACTCAGTCATCCCTCGAGGTCGGGAAAGAAAGAAAGAGAAAGAGAGTCTACAACCAATGAAACCCCAACTCCCTCAACGCATTCCGATCCCACAACCTTCCAAACTTCCCCACCTCCACCTTCACCTTCTCCTGCGTCGCCTCACCAACCAACGCAGACATTTTTTCACCACCACCGCCGCCGAGGTAATTGGGTAGGTGTACGACGTTGAATCGGGGGATGAGGTGGTGTAAAGTAGGCGAGGTGGCGGAGGTGAGGGTTTGGGTTAGGGTGTAGTTTGTGAGTATGTTGCTGAGTAGGATGATGATGGAAGAAGAAGGGGGGAGAGGGAGAGGGAGAGGATGTGTTCGTAGAGTGGGCGGTCGCAGTGTGGCATATAGAGCAAGGTTGGGTGGGTGGGGGAGGTGTAGTAGTGTTCGATGGGTGGAGGTGAGGAGGCGCTGTCGGTGCGATCGGAAGAGGGAGGGGGGGAGGTTTGTGGAGCGGAAGCGGTGATGACGTTGTATTTGAGCAGGATCGTTCGATCGAGAGGGGTAAAGATTGGGTCGTACGCTACGCTTTCTATAGCTTTTTTTTCTACGAGAGCATCCTTTGTTGGCGTCGAATCGATCCCTTCTCCACCAGTAGCCGTCGAACCGTGAGAAGAGTGTATCTTTGTTAACCAACTTCGTAGTACCACCAGCAGGGCGAGCTGGATCTGCGCGCTTCGAGAGGCGGTTGGCGAGCCCAAGCCTAAGCATACGATTCGCGTGGGGACGATCGCGGGTGGTCTTGAGGATTTATCTGCGGCGTTTATGCTCTTCTGCTCCGGTTCTAGCGTGGACGTTGTGGGCGAGGTTTGAAGTTCTGTAGATGAGTCTTCGGTTGATTCTAGCGGTGCGGTTGCGGTCGAGCCTGCTTCCAGGTCTGCGTGCGCATTGGTGGCCATGGGCGGCGGCCAAACATCGAACAGTGTCGCAGCAACCTCTTGCGCAAAAGTCAACCTCTGCCCTTCCCCTGCTTTACCCTTCCCCTTCCCGTCAAACCACGGTTGAAGTTCACTGCCAAGATACCGAACGAACACGTCGATTGCATCGCACGCCTTGTCCACTTGCCACCTCTCTTCCTCCTCATCCATCGCCGCTCCTTCCTGCTTCCTGTTGCGACTGTTCGGCCGTGACTTGCCTCTACCGTTGGCAGTGGAAGCATAAGTGAAGCCGGAAGACGGACCGGTGATGGACCCGTTACTGTTTGAGTAGGATTTGTTGGTCGGGGTGCGTTGTGCAGGGCGGCGTTTAGAGCGGACGACTTGGAAAGGCTGCTCGTCATCGTCCGAGCGGGTCGTCGGAGCGGTGGCGTGGGATATTGGAGGAGGTTGATTGCTCATCGTTTGACGCCCAGTCAAGTGGATGGTGGTGGTGAGATGGTAGAAAGACAGGGTCCAGAGGAAGAAAACCCGGGCAATTCGCCGAGAAGGTCCTCTCCCCCCTTTTCACGGCTCGCCTCTTTTCAACCCATTCGTTACTCTTTGATCTCTCTTCTTGTTGGTCACAACTCTCACACTGCCAATCAACAAGTTCCAGAGCCTGGAAGGGTATATTGCATTCCAAAGCTGTTATGAAACGCAGCGCGGGAGTCACCTAGTAATACTCCAACTCGATAAACAAAAACGCCGACTTGTGAGGATCCACAAGACTCAACCCTACCGGGTTCAGCGTCTCCCTATTCGACCTCGCGATCAACTCTTCCAGCTCTCGCATTGTCTGTCCACCCCACCTCCAAGCGAAATGCAATCTCGTCAGCACGCTCTTCTCACTCATTTGCACTGCACGAAGGTTGGCAAGAGACTCACACGTCGATAATGACTCCCCACCAGCAGCGTTGAGAGGTAGAAAGTTGAAATGGCAAAGGTGTTATCGATCCAAGTTTTCGTCGGGTTGTGTGCTTTGATGAGGAGAGTGTTGATGTCGTTGATGAGTTCGGAGAATGTTGTTGGTGAGATCTACCACACCCGGCAAAAATCTCCCACTCTCGTCAGAAAAACATATCACAAACGCCGGGATGAAGCGGTTGGGTTGGGTTGCTACTCACACGTCCTTCAAGCTCCAACGGAAAGGAAGAATGGAACTGCGGCAACTCGCCCGACGAGTAGTCCCTCTCAATCCTAAAGCCCACCAAAACAAACATCAATGTTAGACAAACTAGATAGATCACGGTAAAAGGAGGAAGGAAAGGGGGTTGAAGCTTACCGAACGATCTCCTTCGGCAGATGCACACCAGGTTTACCCGTAACCGGCTCACCGAACGCTCGACTCGCATCCGGTGGACCAAAGTAGTACGACGACGTGGGTGGAGGATAGTATGATGCTGATGTTGCTGCTGCTGCGCCGTCAACGTCTGTTTTACCGTTCCCCACCGCTGCTGCTGCTGCTGCTGCTGTTGGCGACGTGGTCGACTTTTCTGCGTCAATCATGCCTGTACCACCGTGCTGCCCAAAAGCGATAATGACTTTGTACTGGATGTCGATAGATACAGATAAAGAAACCGGCGACTGCGTAGGCGAGGATCGAAGCGGTTCCAATCTGCAAAAGAAGGTTCAGAGGTGATGGTGAAGGGGGGTAAAGAAACCAACACTTTAGTCCAAAATCGCAGACCAACCACGCAGGGCGCTTCGAAAATACAGTAACCCTAACCCAAACCGTGTGCTCCTTATAATACATTCGCGCGTTACTCTGTGGCTCGCTTCACTGCCACCCTTGCACACACACACACACACGAAACGGCTCAAACACAGCAGCCTGATACCAACCACCTCAACTCAAACATTCGCCGCAAAGGAAACCAAAGCAGAGACGCAATCGAATGAATGGAATAGTATTACAAGAGAGAAGAAAATTTGTAGTGCGTCGACAAAGAAAAGAGAGAGAGAGAGCAGAGCATAGAGGGATGAACGAGCGTCCTTTGCCAATGGCCGTTGCTGCCATCACATGCAAATTCGATACGAACAGTACCTGCCACTCGTCTCACTTGGTCTAATGATCTTGACCACCTGACCCCTCTGCAACCCGAAATACCTAGCAACAGGATCGGCCTGTTGAATCCTCGGCAGTTGCGTCTCTTTCAACCTATACCTCTGCAGCAGCTCCTTCTTCTCCTGAGGATACAGCGGTTCGTGCTTGGGCACCAAATGGTGATGCGTAATGTTGACCAGCAAGAACGCCTCCTCAAAGTCCTCCAGATGGAACGTTCCTCGCATCGCATCAATGACTTTCCTCGCTGCGCTGGTCATCTTTTCAGGCCAGATGATGATCCCGCGCTGAATGTCGCGTTCTTCCATGATCGAGATGAATTGGCGCATGGTTTTCACGCCGACGTTGCGTTCCATGGAGTAGAAGACAAAGAGGCGTTGGTTTTCGTGTTCGCTGTGCTCGGTGAAGAAGTTGAGCTTGGTGCGGTCGACCGAGCCGCCGGTAGGAGCGTATTCGGCTTTAAAGGTCTCGAGGTCGACGTTGATCTCGTCGTCTGCTACTTGGTAGCCTCGATCACGCACCAGCTCGTGAATCGTGCGGTTGACTCTCCACAGTCGGACTGTCTCTCGGTCGTCCTCCATGGTTGAAGTTGTGTGTGAAGATGAGGCTGCGTGCCAATGAGGCGCTAGATCAAGTCAGATCCGGATTGGGCCACAGCTATTGTTATGCGAGCTGCGATATGTGCCCAGCAAGAGCGGTTGCAGCGAGCCGAGGTCGAGTCGATCTGATCTGCTGACCTGCTTCAATCGACGTTAAGACGCAGTGGTTGGAGCTGCGCTGGTAGTGATGCTGCCACACTGAGCCTTAGTATACGTATTGCTGCTCGGTGCAAAAGACAGCTGCGAGAGTCGTGACGGATCCCACCTGTTGATTTAGGAAGAGCGAAGAAGATGAAGATGACAAGGAGAAGAAGATGAGGAGGAGGAGGAGGATGGTGGAGGTCAAAAGGAGCAAACTGAGGGTTCAAAATTAGCGCAGTTGAGCGCTTTGGGAAATTTTCTCCTTCCACAAAAAAAGGTTCCTTTCGGAGCCGTTAAAATTTTGACTTTCTCCCTCTGCACAGCTAATCTAACAAACCATTCGGCGCCGAAAAATTTCACCGTCTCTCTCGCTCTCATCTTCATCCCTTCTCGCACACAACGTCACCCTCCCCTTTGGGTCGAGTCACGGTTTAAGACTTTTGTAACCCGATCGGTCGGTCTATTTTACCGCCGTTTAGTAGGGGAAAAGAACGCCACGTTTAGGGTTGGGTTTCTCACGCTAAGCGATCTTTTAGTGTCACGAGATTTTTTGATGGTTCGGCGATAAAACGGTGAGTCAACCCCCCCCCCCCCTCCTCGCAGCGTCAGAGAGAGGGGGAAAAAGCCACAGAGCGACTAAGATGGGTGGGTTAGGGCCCCACATTGGGGGTGGCTTTCCCTTCGGATGAGCGCGAAAAAAAAAAAAAAGAGGGATCTTCTGCCACCGCGATCTGTGCGGGGTGGGGATTTGGCGGTGAGCTAGCTGGGGCTGTGTGATAAGGTATATAAGTAGGAGCTGGTATCGATGCTGTCCCTTGTAACGGCTCCTCCCTTCCCCACTACATTCATGCTTTCTTATCACTCGACGCTACAACAATGTCGCTACGAGAACGCTCCACGGACATCCAAACCTCCCGACCGCACTCTCGTGCATCCTTTTCCTCGTCCTCCCGCCCCAACTCCACCCTGCGTCCACGCAACAACGCGCTACGACATGCAGTGAAAAACATCCGCTCCTACACAGGCGACGGCGACCCGCAAAGCAAGAGCATGTTCCTCAAAGAATGCGCCCTCTACACCTGCTTCCTCCTCGCCGGTTGGGTCGACGCTACACCAGGAGCCCTCCTGCCCGCCATCCGCGCCCAATGGGACCTGAGCTTCGTCTACGTATCCATGCTCTTCGTCGGTACTTTTGTCGGATGCATCATCGCCGCCTCGTTTGTCTCCCCCCTGATGGACAAGGTTGGTTTCGGCAAGATGATCTCTGGAGCTGCTGCGTTGGGGCTTGTGTTTCCGGTGGTGTTCCTGACCATGCCGCCGTTTCCGGTGCTTATTGCGGCGATGGTGTTTAATGGCATGTCGACTAGTACGCTGGATGCGCTGGTGAATGTGTGGATTTCGCAGAGGCCAAAGGCGGATGTAAGGTTGGGGTTTACGCACTTTTTGTACGGGGTGGGTGCGTTGAGTTCGCCGTTGGCGGCGATTCCGTTTTTGCATGAGGGGAGGAAGGGTATTGCGTTTCAGTACTTTTTTTGTGTTTCGTTGGGTTTGGCGACGGTGGTGTTGACGCTGGTTACGGTGGCGTTTAGGTTGCAGAGGGATGAACATGTTCAAGGGCCGACGGAGGGGGATGTGGTGGAGACGGCGATTAAGCTGCAACCGCGGGCGACCGAAGATCAGAAGGATGGGGGAGCAGTAACGCCTGATGCTGGGCCAAGGTCGTTGGATCTCATGCCGACTGCAAACATTTTGGGTGCCGAGTTGCACCCGGTCCCGGCACCCACCGATACACGCTCCGGATTCCACAAACTCGGCGCGGTGGTCAAGCAGGGTAAAGTCGTGCTACTCAGCTTCTTCACACTCGTCTACGTGGGCACAGAAGTGACGGTCGGAGGATGGAGCTCAACTTTCTTGCTGGAGGTGCGCAACCAGCAAACCAGCGCCAACGCGATCGTCTCTGGCTTCTGGGCAGGTATCGCTTTTGGCCGTATCCTGCTCATCCCCGTCACCGCATGGCTGGGTGAAGAACTCGCCGTCCTCGTCTACCTCTTCTGCGCCATCGGCCTCCAGCTCCTCGTCTGGTTGTTGCCCAACATTGTCGCCAACGCAGTGGCCTTGGCGCTGCTCGGCGTGTTCCTCGGTCCCGCCTTCCCCGCCATGATCCGCGTATGCGAGCGAACCGTCAGGCCGAGAGCTCACCTGACAGCGGCGATCAGTTTCATCTCGACTTTTGCAGCTGCGGGCATGGCGGTGTTGCCGTTTATGGTGGGGATTGCGTCGCAAAAGGCGCCTCAGGGGATCAAGATTTTGGCGCCCATGTTGGTGGCCATGTTGGGGGTGCAGGTGATGCTTTGGACCGCGACGAATAGGGAGTACTTTGTTAAGAAGGTGAAGGCGGATGGGAGTGCGGACGAGGATGTTGATCGATTGGATTAGAGGGGGTCATGGTTAGAGGAGAGAGTGGGCTTTGAGGGAATGCAGGGCTGCAGCTTGCAGTGGGTGAGAGCAAGGAAAAAGGACCCTTGATTTTCATTTTGTGATTTTCATTTTGTGATTTTCATTTTGTGATTTTCATTTTGTGATTTTGGATTGACAGCACGCCACCGCAGAAATAAAATTAAACAGTTAAATAAAAGTTGACTGAACAGCACTTTACGAGTCACGTCGTACGACATCATGACAATAAAACTGAGCCTTTTTCTTCCTTCTTGTTTCTCACACCACCACCACCACCAACAACAACAACGGCAGCCAGCCCACACAACGGATCCCACCAAACCACACACACACACACACACACACACGCATGTTGTAACCTTCTCCACCGGAAGCGCATCGTCGCACACTCTATATATAGCAGCATGGTCGATTTGGAGAAAGGCCACTCCAGGGGCCACAGAGCCTATGCTTCGTACGCACCCAATATGGATCCTTCTATGGCCACGGATTTCACGGCTGCTATTAAGGAGCATACCGAGAACGATGTCGAACAACCGTCACATCAGGAAGCGCAGCTCAGCAATACGACCTCGTCTAGCTCCAATGAAGCATCTACAACACAAGCCAGTTCGCCATTAACGCCGACGCGCTCACAACGCTTGCAGTCGGAACTGCGACGGATCACGATGCATTTCACTCCGAGTTGGTTCAGCGTCAACATGGGGACGGGCATCACAGCTATTCTACTTCATCAGCTGCCGTATCAGTTCAACGGGCTAGGCATTATTTCGAATGTCATCTTTGGCTTCAACGTGCTGCTCTTTTTGCTCTTCCTCGGGATTAGTGTGGCGAGATACATTATTTGGCCTCAGCTGTTTTGGATCATGCTCTTCCATCCAACTCAGTCGCTGTTTCTGGGCACGTTTGCGATGGGTATGGCGACTATCATCACCATGTGCGCCATCTCTGCTGCGCCGGCGTGGGGTGAAGGGTTCGTCTATTTTACATGGGCTTTCTGGTGGTTCAATGCGGTTCTTTCGCTGGCTATCTGCATTGGGTTACCTTTCATCCAGTTTACTCGACATGTTCAGTCGCTCGACAAGATCACTGCGGTCTGGTTCTTGCCCGTGGTGACGACCATTGTGTGCTCGGCAACCGGTGGATTGGTTGCCGATCTGCTGCCCGCTGCACATGCAAAGTTGACCCTGATCGTCTGCTGGGTGCTATGGGGCACGGGGTTCGGCATGGCCTTCCTGCTCATGTCGTTATACTACGCACGTCAAGCGATCTACAAGATTCCACCGGCCCAGCTGATCGTCAGCACCTTCCTACCCCTTGGCCCGTGTGGTCAAGGCGCATTCTCGCTGCTCCAATTCGCATCCGTACTCTACAAGCTTTCGCTCGCCGACAACCTCGCCCTCCCCAGCCCGGACGCCACCACCCCAGAAACAGCCCGCATCATGGCCACTGCCATCTACGCTGTCTCGATCCCCATCGCGCTAGTCATCTGGGGCCTCGGCGTCGTCTGGCTCCTCCTCGCCGTCTCAAGCCTAGTCGACCTATGGTTCGTTTCCAAACTCACCTTCAACCTCGGTTGGTGGGGCTTCACCTTCCCCTTGGGCGTCTTTGCTACAGCCGCCATCAAGTTCGGCAGCGTTTTGGATTCGGCAGCGTTCAGGATAGTGGGGACAGTGTTGGCGTTGATCGAGGTGGTGCTGTGGATGTTCATTGCGAGCATGACGTTGAAAAAGGCGTTGAGTGGGGCGATTTTCTTTTCGCCGTGTTTGGCGGAGATGTGCGATGAGAGGGGCGAGCCGCCGAGGTATGTGCCGCCGGCGAGGAAGTATGGGTTTGAGCCGAGGGCGGTTGTTGTGGAGAGGTTTGGTGGGGAGGAGGAGGGGGAGGAGGGGGTGGACGGGTGGAGGAGGGGAGGGGAGGGCGGGGAGGGCGGAAGCGTCGGTGATGAGGGTGGCGAGAAAGTGGATTGGTGTGACGCCTTCGAGGTCGCCGTTTGGGAGGGGGAGGAGTCGTACGAGGTCTGTTCAGCGGTCGTGACGGTGTGTATTCACCCTGGTTGTTGTCATTCAGTTATCAATTGGGTTTTTTTTTTTTTTTTTTTTGCTGCATCGTATGTTGTTTGACCATGTTACAAGAATCGTGAGTAGAGCTCGACGATTGTTAATGCGACTGCACGCCTTCTGCAGGAAGTAACTCAAACAACCATCCCTCCACCGATCCTTCCGTCTTGTCACTCAGAGGACCACACACCATAACACCCACCCACCACCACTCCTCCTCACCCCCTCCTCCTCCCTCGGGCATCGCAAATCCCTTCTTCTCCCTTAACAACAACCTTTCGCCCTCCAGAGTATAGTACACATGCACATCCGGACCTATCTTCTCTATCTCGATACGAACACCGCTCGATGAAGAGGCGGACGGTGGGAGAGGCGAGACGTTCCAATCCGAATACGGGTTGGTGGCTACTACGCCGACGTATTTTTTCCCGCCTTCGTTCTCCACGCCGGCTTTCAGCCATAGTTGTCCCTCGTGCGCATCTACCGAGGGGGTGGCGCGGCGGATGAACAGTGTCGATTGTTGAAACCGTTCGTTGCCGGTTTGGATGACCCGTCCGGAGAGGCGGAAGTTGAGGGTGGTGGTGGTGGGAGAGAGGAGGTGGGTTTGGTAGAGGACGGGTCCGGAGTTGCGGTGGGCGGAGGATTCGGGGGAGGAACCGGGGGCGGTGGTCCACCAGTCGGTGCGTGCGGAGGAGGTTATGTTGATTGTGTACGAGTTGGGGGAGGAGGGGGTGACGGTGTAGGACGAGGTCGAGGAAGGGTCGTGGAACGTCCACTTGGCTGCGTTGGAAGGGTTGCTCATCTCGTGCGCTTTCTGTCGGTGCGATGTTCGTTGGGCGATGGTGGAAGTTAGGAGGAAAGATGCGCTGACTCGACAGGTCTACGCGTCGTTGCCTAGTCGAAAAGATCCTCTCCCCGCTGCTCTGCTTAACAAGCAACTCCGTCCTTCCCCATCCCCCCACGCACAGGCCTCCAAACCTTCCCCCACACTCACAGAAAACATGTGGCCTCCAAAGCTTGGCACCACCGCGGAGCTTCACCAATTTTGTTTTTTTTTCGGCCCAAATTGTTACGCCGAAGTGTGCTCCTCATCATGCCACCCGAAAAATTCGCCGAAACCGGCCAAAAGCTCGGGTCTGTTTTGCCTATTTACTGTAACCGTGTGAAATTTTTTCTCTTGCAAAAATGAACCGCGGGAATGGATTTTTTTTTTTTTTTTTTTTTTTCCTGGTTCCGCGAGGATAAAAAAGAAAAAATTCCCTGCCGCCGTCGCCGCCGCCGCCGCGTCCAACTCGGCGTGGTTCCATGATAACGCCATTTCAGTTTGCAATGTCGAGAGGGTCGTAGTTGCAGTTCTAGACGAGCAACGAGCCAACCAGATTGCAGGGTCGCGTGAGTCTTGTTGGTTCTAGGATTTCGGGCTCCGTCTGGTCCGACGAATTTGTGTGTTGAGAAATGCTTCGGCTGGTTGTGTTCCTTTCGGCAGGGAAAGTTTTGTTCTGGACCTCCAAAGGACTGAAAGGTGCTAAAGAACCGCACTAAAGTTAAGCTTATCTTGGCGAGCATGAACCGGCGGTTCCTGAGTGTTGTCTGTCCTTCCTTGGTTTGCTCTGCTTGCTGGTTGAGGTGCTAGTTGAAGCATTTTGGGTTTATTCATTCTTTCTTCCTTTCCTACCACATCCTCGTCGAGCCATGTCGTTCTCTCAAGAAGCTGCTGCCGCCGCCGGTGGCTCGCGCTCATCAATGGAGGCAACGCACAACAACAAGCTGCGATCCGAAGAGGATGGCGCCTCCATGGACAAGGCCATCAACACCACGGCAGAACACGAGCACGTCGAAGGTGGTGTCACCGCTACCGAGCGCGCCCATCTCAAGCAAGGCTTGGAGCAGCGTCACCTCTCAATGATTGCGCTGGCCGGCTCGATCGGTACCGGTCTCTTTCTCTCCCTCGGCGGTTCCATCCAGACTGGAGGCCCACTCGGCGCGCTTCTTGGCTACGCTGTTGTTGGAGCCATCGTCTGCGCGGTCCAGTTCGCCCTCGGTGAAGTCTCAGCACTTCTGCCCGTGACGGGTTCGTTCATTCGACACGCCGACTACCTCATCGACCCCGCGTGGGGTTTTGCAGTGGGTTGGAACTTGGTTTACGGAAATCTGCTTTCCATCCCATCGGAAATCTCGGCGATTTGCGTCCTGTTCCAGTTCTGGACCGATATCAACTCGTCGCTTTGGATCATGGTCTTTATTCTGCTCACTTTTGCTGTTGGTGTCGCCTTTGTACGTGCCTATGGTGAGGTTGAGTTCTTCTTCGCCTCGCTCAAGCTTCTTACCATCGTCTTTTTGATCATCTTTGGTCTTGTTGTCAACCTTGGCGGTATCCCTGGCGTCGAACGAATTGGCTTCCGATACTGGGACAAGCCTGGACCGTTTGTCGAGTACATCGGTACGGGAGCTTGGGGACGCTTCCTTGGCTTCTGGAGTTGTATGATCAACGCCACGTTCAGCTTCTCTGGCGTCGAATCGCTCGCGATGGCTGCTGCTGAAACAAGAAACCCGGGTCGAACCATTCCACGAGCTTGCAAGAGGGTTTTCCTGCGCATCGTTCTTTTCTACTTGCTGGCAGTGCTCGTAGTTGGCATGCTGGTCGCCTCGGATGATCCTCGACTCAACGACGAATCAGGAACCGCTTCCCAGTCCCCCTTCGTCATCGCCGTTTCAACCGCCGGCTACTCGGCTGTCGGTTCGGCCGTCAACGCCATCGTCATCTCGAGTGCTTGGAGTTCGTCCAATCAAGCTTTCCTTTCAGGCACACGTGTGCTTTACGGTCTAGCAATCAAGCGTCAAGCACCTCGATTCTTTCTTAAAACCACCTCCTGGGGCATTCCGATCTACTGCACGCTCTTCTTCACCGCTTTTATGTTCCTCGCCTTCATGTCGCTCTCCTCGGGCGCTCTGACCGTCTTTTACTGGTTCGTCAGCTTAACAGCAGCAGGTGTACTCGTCTCGTGGTCCACCGTGCTGTTCAACCACATCAGACTCAAGACGGCATTGCGACGCCAGGGAATCCCCGCCTCAGAGCTGCCGTGGAACAACGGCTGGACGCTGTACTCGAGCTACGTTGCGCTGGTCATGTGCATCGTCATCCTGTTCACCGGTGGCTTTAGCGTGTTCACGTCCGGCAGGTGGGATGCGAACAGCTTTGTCTCGAGCTACCTCGATATCCCGCTGGTTATCGTGTTTTTCTTGGGATGGAAGCTGATCAAGAAGACGAAATGGGTCAAGTTGGAGGATTTGCCGCTGCGAGAGGCGATCGAACAGGCGAGGGAGCTAGCTGTGCTGGCGGAGAGGCAGCAGGAGGCTGAAGATGCGGTTAAGGGTAAAAGGACCTGGCTCCGCTTCATCAGCTGGATCTGGGATTGATTTTTTTTTTCTCTACATGATGCTAGTGCAATACTTTTCTAATCGTCACCGTCGTACACTTATCCCTTTGTGTTGTGTTTCTCGTAGAGTATGGCTTGCAACTTCCATCTGAGAATGGCTGCCATCCATGACCAGAAAGTGGCGTCGACATGCGTAGGAGACTTTGAGCAGTGGCATCGGTACGACCGACGGTGACGACAACGCTGCGCTGTGGGACTGGCGGTTATTCCGTCGTTTTGGCGTGGCTGATCGTGCAGCAGCCAAGATACAGTAAAATGAGGGTGGAGGTGGGATTTGACTGATAAACTGCCCGCACTTTTTTTTTTCTAAGAGGATTTTCCTGCGATTTGTCTCTGTTCGTCACAGTGCGGCATCGGCTTTGGAAAATCCCACGCAGAGAGGGATCGAGCGCGGAGACGCCGACTGAAAAATACTTCCCACGCATGCCTCTCTTTTATCCCATTCACCCAATCTTGCTCAACCTCAAATCCCAGTTCGAAGCATTACAGTACAATCTCACCATCATCGGGACCGCTTCCGAGAAGCTGAGTCTGTCTGTCACCACCATGACGGATCCAGATCGCTCGCATCGCAGCGGCGGCGGCGGCGGCGGTCAACGCTCATCCGAGTCCAAGCAGCCCTTCGAGGTGGCTGCCGACGAGTATCAAGCTCCCTTCCAGCTGCCAGCAAAGAGGATTGCTGCTGAAGAAGCGCTACCCGTCCAAGACTCCGATCTCACTGCTTTTGCCTCATCGCCTTACTTTGACGACCAAGAAGCACGCGAGGCGATCGAATGGGCTCAGTCTCAGCGTGATGCCGAAATCGATGCCAGCAACGGTGCCAGCGGAGATGGTGTCGTCGAGATTGGCGGTCGAAGACGCCGTCGCGACAGCCAAGTCGGCAGCTACGATGAAGGCGGCAGCATCTTTGACGGTCCTGGTGCCGGTGCTGTACCCAGCTCGGTCAGCAGTATGCGTCACGAGATGGCCAGGCCCGAACTCGGTCGTAGAGCCTCGCGCAGCTCTCGGCGCCGCATCTCGATGGAAGGTCGCTCGCCTCGTCGCGCACGCAAACTCTCGAGTGCCTCTGCGCAGAGCGAAGCCGTCACCGTGTCGAGCGAACGCAGCGTCTCGCCAGACTCGGTGGCTGGTCGCCGCAAGCCCGCAAGTCAGCGCAGCGGCAGCACATATCACTTTGGCCGCAGGAAGCGCGTCCCCGAAGATGCAGATCTCACTGGCTCTAGTCAGCCCAAGGGCATGCTTGGTTCGATTCTTGCTTCCATCCGTGGCGATCGCGGCGACGACGACAACGACGACGCCCGCAGCCGCCGCTCCTTCTCTCGACCTCTTCTCTCTCGAAGGCGCTCGTCCGGTTCTGTTGTCTCCTCCCGAGCTGGCAAATCAGATGCAGGGCGTGATGAGGAGGAAGATGAGGATGATTACGACAACAGCAGAGGTTGGAGCGATGACGACTATGGCTTCGACGACGAAGAAGACGATGATGACTCCTACCATTCCTCGGACGACGACGCTTCCAACAGAAACGGTATCCTTCCTTCCGCCTTTGGGACCCTCAGTGGCGCAGTCGACCCCGTCTTTGGCGACACTCGCTTTTCTACAGACCACCCACCAGAGGACGAGCTGGATGCCGAGCTTGCTGGCCGCGACCTAGAGGCTGGAGAGGCTTCTGGATTCGGTCGCTCCGAGGGCGATCTCAGGTCCAGCTCGCACCTCCGCACCCAAGCGAATAGTGCTGCGACTGCTCAGGCGAAGAAGGAGATGAGCTACCTCGACAAGTCATCCAAGAGCAGACAGCAGGTCTACCTAACGGAAGAGGACACACTCATCCGCTTCACCGGCTACAGGACGCTCGTCGGCAACCAGATCATCTACTCGATCGTATGCTGCCTCACCCTCGGCATCGTCTATCTCATCGGACGATGGCTTCCACGCTTCCGTCTCAAGTACGTCTGCAAGGAGGTTGAGTTTGAAAAAGCCGAGTTCGTCATGATCGAGAATCAGTGGGGGGACCTTCACAAGGAGAGAACTACCACCATTCCATTCGCTCGTCCTCTCGCCACCGTCTTCCCGCACTCCTCTCGCGAGCCACCTTCCACCCAGGCCGAAGCGCAATCCATGCCTACCATCAACCTTCCTCCCGAGCTGGTCAACAAGAGCAACGCCCCCTCCAAGGCCGCTTCTGCGAGGAGCAGTATCGTCAATGGCGGAGGTGGCGCGGCAAATGGCCCTGGCAACGGCGGCGAGGTATCCGCGACTGGCGGGCTTCCCATGCTTTCGGGCGTCCAGACAGAACAGCTCATGGACCTTACCTTTTTCGACTATCGCTACACCCGCTACGCGCTGCATCCGCCCACAGGCCGTCTTCGTATGATCAAGGACTGGAGGGATCCGCTCTGGACCTCGCTAGTCGCCATTAACAGCGGTATCAGCTGGGATGCAGAAAAGGACCGCACCACCATTTTCGGTAAAAACGCCATCGAGATTCAGGCCAAGTCTACGTGGCAGCTTCTCGTCGACGAAGTGCTCCACCCTTTCTACATGTTCCAAATCGTCTCGATCATTCTGTGGTCGTTCGACAACTACTACTACTACGCCTTTTGCATTGCCGTCATCTCGCTTGTCTCCATCTTCACCACGCTCGTCGAGACGCGTCAGACGGTCAACCGCATGCGCGAGATGAGTCGCTTCTCGTGCGACGTACGCGTGCTGCGCGAAGGTAATTGGCAGGTGCTCGATTCGAACGACCTGGTGCCTGGTGATGTCTACGACGTGGCCGAGCCGGGTTTGCTGCTCTTCCCTGCGGACAGTGTCTTGCTCAGTGGTGATGCGATCGTCAACGAGAGTATGCTTACGGGAGAAGGTGTACCCGTCAGCAAGGTGCCGCTCACCACGCCCAGCATGGTCGGGCTCCATGCAGCTGGAACCGAAGTCACTGCCGATCTCGCAAAGCATTTCCTCTTTTCCGGCACACGCATCATTCGTATTCGCGGAAGCGGTTCGACGGACAAAAACGAGGTCGGCGCCAAGGCTATGGTGGTTCGTACTGGTTTCAACACGACCAAAGGTGCTCTGGTCCGCAGCATGCTGTTCCCTAAAACGATGGGTTTCAAGTTCTATCGCGACTCGTTCCGCTTCATTGGCTTCCTCGCCATGATCGCTGGTATCGGTTTCACCTTTGCCGCCGTCAACTTTGTCAAGATCGGAATCGCCTGGCACATCATCGTCATCCGTGCGTTGGATCTGATCACGGTGGTCGTGCCACCCGCTTTGCCTGCTACCATGTCGATCGGTATCTCGTTTGCAATCAACCGTCTGCGCAAGGTGGGCATTTTCTGCATTTCTCCCAACCGCGTCATCATCGGAGGCAAGGTGGACGTGTTTTGCTTTGACAAGACGGGCACACTCACTGCTGAGGGGTTGGATGTGCTCGGAACGCGTACGATCGATCTCAAGGCTGGCCGGTTTAGCGAGCTGCACGAGACGGTCGACGAGATGCCTGTGGGCGCAGGAGCCAAGAACGACGCGGATGCGCGCAAGATGCCTCTTCTGTACGCTTTGGCAACCTGTCACTCGCTGAAAGTAGTCGATGGGGAAGTGATTGGCGATCCACTCGATGTCAAGATGTTCGAGTACACAGGCTGGACGCTGGACGAGGGCAAGGACCGATCTGCAAAGGCGACGACGAAAACAGGAACGGCCAAGAACGGTAAATCCAAACTGACGGAGCGACCTCCCGCGCTGGTGCAGACCGTCGTCCGCCCACCAGGTGGTCAGGCTTTCGAGGTGGAAGATGCGATCAAGTCCGGTCGACACGCACACTTCCTCGAGCTGGGCGTGCTGCGCACATTCGAATTTGTCTCTTCACTTCGCCGCATGTCGGTCATCGTAAAGCGTCTCAAGTCGCAGTCGATGGAGGTGTTTGTCAAAGGAGCGCCCGAGGTGATGGCCGATATCTGCGACAAGGACACGTTCCCCGCGGACTACGACGATCTGCTGTCGTACTACACCAAACACGGCTACCGGGTCATCGCATGCGCGGGCAAGTCGATGGCGGGCATGAGCTGGATCAAAGCGCAACGCATGCGTCGAGAGCAAGCCGAGAGCGGACTGCGATTCCTGGGACTCATCATTTTCGAAAACAAGCTCAAGGAAGGGAGTGCGTCTGCTATTGAAGTCCTTCGAAACGCCAACATTGTGACCAAGATGGTGACAGGCGACAACCCGCGCACGGCGATCAGCGTGGCGAGGGAGTGCGGGATGGTGGGGCAGTCGGCGCACGTGTTTATGCCCACCTTTGTCGAAGGCGATCAGCGCAGTCCGCGGGCATTGGTGGACTGGTCGAGCGTCGACGACGACCGGATCAAATTGGACGCGTACAACCTGCAACCGCGCGAAGTGGATCCGCACGTGTTGGATCTGGAAGAATTCGATTTCCAAGATTATCAGCTGGCATTGACAGGCGACGTTTTCCGATGGATGATCGATTTCGTGCCCATCGAGACGGTAAGAAGAATGCTGATCAAAGGCACAATCTTTGCACGCATGTCGCCGGACGAGAAGCACGAGCTCGTCGAGCGACTGCAAGCGCTCAACTACTGCGTCGGGTTCTGCGGCGACGGAGCGAACGACTGCGGTGCATTGAAAGCGGCAGATATTGGCATCTCATTATCCGAGGCGGAAGCGTCGGTCGCTGCACCGTTCACGTCGAATAGGGGCGACATTTCGTGCGTGCTCGATACCATCGCCGAGGGAAGAGCCGCTTTGGTCACGTCGTTCAACTGCTTCAGTTACATCTGTTTGACGTCGTTGATCCAGTTTAGTTCGGTGCTGTTGATGTATTCGATCGGAAGCTCGTTGTCGGACGGACAGTTTATGCTTGCGGATTTCTCGGCGTTGTTGTTGAGCGTGTTTTCGGCTAGGACGGGTCCGCCGTAGAGGAGAGGTAAGCGGGGGAGGGGGATTCCTCACTGTTCTCGATGCAATTTTCGAAATTGTGACATTGTTCTGTTGAATGGATTGTGTGCAGTGTGTGTGAGAGAGAGGAGTTACAAGTACAGTCGTGAACAGGTGGTTCAGGCATCGCCATTGTGCTGCATACTCCTCTCTACAGCCTTATACGTCTTGCTACCATATTTCCTCTTCGCCCTCTTCGAACGTCTCGACAACCTCTGAATCACCTTCACCAAACGCACCACATACTTTGCCAACACACCTTCAAACACAAAACTCAGCAAAGTATTCACCACCACCGCAACAAACAGCTTGACACGAAACGACCTCGGAAACCTCACCAACCCCAACACATCCGCGACCAACCCTTCCGGCGTAAACAGCGCATACAACGAAAACAGCAGCAACAGCGTGACGCTAGCCATGAGCCAAACGTTGGTGATCGGGTTCTTGCGGTACGGGTAGCCTGTGGTGTAGACGAGGCAGCCGATGGTGTATTGGAACGAAGAGATGAGGAATACGGCCGAGTTCTCCGGGTTGGAAGAGTTGAGTTCGGCATCAGGATCGATGATGGGTGGGGTGTACCAGGGTTGACGACGGACGTAGTAGAAGGCGCATATTTGGAATGTGCCGCAGATGACGACTTGTCCGATGAGGCTGATGAGTACTTTGACGGAGACGAGGTTGGCGGTGGGTGCGCGTGGGTGGATGGGTGTGTGTCCGTGTGCGAGAGTGGTGGTGGACATGGTTTGGGGAGGGCAGACCTCGACGAACAGGTTGCAGTTCGTAGGAGGGCGAAGAAGGGATGCTTGCGATGTGGGTGGTGAGGAGCGAGGGTTGCGGGGGTTTGAGGTGGATGCTTGCTGTGTTTGCAAGTGAAGAGTGGTGTGCGTGTGCGTGGTGGACGGAAGCGATGATAGTTTTGGCGAGCAAAACGGGAGATGATGTCGAGCTGCGTCACCTCTTTTTTTTCGCATCCTCCACTTTTGTTGCTTCTATCGACCTCACATTTACCGAAAAAATCGCGGGCAGATCGGTCAACGGCGGTTCGGAAAAGACCGACGCAGCTTTTGAGCACAAGCCACGCAAAAGCGCCAATTGCTGTTTTTGGTCATTTCTCTCTCTTCCACCATCAACACGATTCCTGCTTGGCTGACTCGACCTTGGCATTGTTGGTTGATGGTGTCCACTCCTTCGCTGCATACACTCTTCACTTGCCTACTCATTCTCCTCGTCTCGCTGCTTCTTTGCCGCGAACAACAGCGCAACCACTCTGCTGGCATCTACATCGACAATCAACTGTCAGACACACACTCTACTTGTCACACTACAACATCGACCTTCTCTCGCAACATGTCCAGCTTTAAAACACCCAAAGTGCTGCTCGTCAACGACGACGGTCCGCCCTCGACTTCGTCTCCTCACGTTTTGGGTCTGTACGAAGAGCTGACCGCCCTTGGGTGGGATGTGAGCGTCGTGTTGCCTTCATTCCAAAAATCATGGGGGTCGATGCAGTTCTCGCTGCAAGGGCCTGTGGCGTATTGGTACTACTATCCGATCAAGGACAATTTCGACGGCAAGCATGCAGCCACGCCGGAGTCATGGTCGGCCACTCGTAGACCGATCAACTGCGAGCGTGGCGAGATTGCCGAATGGGTGCTCATCGACGGTTCGCCCACCACCGCTTCCAACTCGGGTCTGTTCAACCAAAACGCCTTTTTCGGCGAGACACCATCCGAACGTGAAGCACCCGCAAGCACAACTACACCGTTCGACCTGGTCGTCTCTGGACCCAATTTCGGCAGAAATACGGGAACAGCTTTTGCACTGTCATCGGGAACACTCGGTGCGGCCATGGCAGCCTCCCTCGCAGGTGTGAAAAGCATCGCAGTGTCGTTTGGACACTTCACCGCCAACCCTCCCACCCTCGCTGATCGATCCAAAGCACGCGGCCCGGGACTCGAACCCGCACAACTCCGTCGAGTCGCTTTGTCGGCGAACAAATTCACCGCCTCTCTCATCCAGCGTCTCTACTCCAACTGGGACAAAGAAGCAGACGTAGGTTGCTATAGCATCAACGTTCCCCTCTGCGAAACCATCCTTGAAAACCCAGAAGTGGTATGGACTAGGATCTGGGAAAACCGCTACGGACCCCTGTTCGCCGCCGAATCTACCGCCACTTACCCCGCACCCCCGCGCCTCAGCCGGCGACCGCACCGACGCCGAAGAACGTGCTGTACTTTGCGCCAAACATGGCCTCGTTGTTGGGGCCCAAAACGCTTCAGGAGGGTACAGACGTGTGGGCGATCATGAACGGGTTTGTCAGTGTAACAAGGTTGAGGCCCAACTTTATGGAGGTCGATCGGGAGGGGAGGGGGTTGGATGTGGTTGGTGTTGCCGGTGGTGGAGAGGAGGAGCGGAGGAGCGGAGGGGGGAGGGGTGAGGGGGGAAGGGAGAGATGGAGGATGGGTGGGAGGTGGGGAAGCGATGGAGGTTGTGAGTGAACAAAAACGACATGCTGGAGGTTGATGGGGATATGGTAGCATTTGATTAGTGTGTGGGAGAGAAGATTATACACGAGGTTTGTCAGGACCAGACTGGCAAGAATGCACCTGCTTGTGCGATTCGTTGGCTCCCGGATGTATGTGCGGCTTGTTCTCGGGCATATCAATATCCTACCACCCCCCATCACAACGTTTCCCCCAAACCCAAAACAAACCAAACCGCAGTCAGTATCACCAATCTCGAGACCAACCTCCAAAACGCGCACGGGGGTTCGTTGAAAACTTACATGAGCCTGAGTTTGCTGTCTGAGCACGTCTCCACCTCGACCACCCGTGTTGACGTCGTCACGACCAGCTTCCGGGTTGGGCACCACGTTGAGCGGCACCTTGTAGTCGGCCTTCATATTGCCGCCACCGAGCGAGTAGTTGTTGGGTAGCGTACCGGCTACTTCCTGCTGCGGACCGGTAGATGTGTTGACGTTCGACATTGTGCGTGTGGGGATGTGGTTTGGATGTGAAAGACGTGGTGGTTTTTGGGAGAAAGACCGACTCGGTGGAGAAGGAGAGGGGGGAGGTTTTTATAGTAGGAAGCATTTGAGGTTGGATAGGTCGACTGCGCTTCAGGGTGTGTGATCTGTAACGCTACAAAGACGTCACCCTTCTCGAGCTCAAATCGACGACCGCTCCTGGTTGCTTGAGCCAGCCCAGAACCGACGGAGCGTCTATCGATGTGCGAACGGAAGTTTTGTCGAACGATGAGTGATCCTCCACACACACGCGCAAATCGACACACGACAGGCCCCCCACCGGCGCTGTCTTACGGAGCTCTCATGCTTTGGCAGCCTTCAAACGTAGCCAGCCGAGATTTCTTGACCTGTCTCTCAACTATCAGTCAGCCATCCTTGGCTGCTTCAGTAAAACCAAAGCGTATGGAGCAGCAAGATGATTTCACCGCTCACGACGCACCTTGCACCTTCCTTCTTCGTCAATGCTCCAAAATACAGGGACAGAATTCCAAGTTGCCTGCACAACATTGAACACGGGAACGGAATGGCAAACACTGGATTGACACGAGAGATAAGCTTGCCGTTGGACAAAGAGTGAGCGACACCGAGTGAACGCAAAATGCTGGGGGACAGAACAGGACCGTCGACTGAGCCCGGGCGAAACACGACAAGCCCCAGACAACGCTCGAAAGGAACACTTCGCTCAGAAACCGGGAACGGGACCCAGTTCGGGAGTGCCCTGAGCCCTAGGCTTAGAAGCCTTCGTCTCGATAAACGTCTTGATGATGGGAATTCCCTTTTCTTCATCAAGACGCTTCTCGTCGAATGCCTTGTAAGCTTTAGCCATGTCCTCCAATTTCAAGCGGTGCGTCAGAATCAGCGTGGGGTCAAACTTGCCCGGCACAATGTACTCCTTAAACACCTCCTCCATGTACGCCTGGGTGGGAGCCTGACCGTTGCCCTTGAGCATGATACCCTTCTCCATCAATGCGCCAATCAGGAAGCCACTACACTCTCCAACATAGTCGGCAATGACGGCAATGCGACCAAACTTGCGTGTAGCCTTGATGGCCTCGTTGAGCGTCTCGGGCGTGTCCGTCTCGACTCCCGCAACCTGCATGGCCTTGTGCTTGAGCGACTTGGCGTAGCGGAAACCGGCCGCATCGAAAGAAACGTCGACACCATCGGGCACCTTCTTGAGCAGCTCGTCGACCACCTCGGGCGTTTGCTCAAAATTAATTGTTTCGATGTCGAGTCGGTCCTTGGCCCACTTCAGACGAGGAGCCACGCCGTCGATGAGTATCACCTTTTTGGCGCCAAACACCTTGGTAAGCCACTGCGCGATAAGTTGTCCGATAGGTCCGGCGCCCCACACGGCTGCAGTCTCGCCTTCCTTGAAGTCGATATCGACGACGGCGTGGTAGGCGGTGAGCGTCACGTCGGCCATGAGCAGCGCCTTCTCGTCGGGCACCTCGGGTGGCACGTGGAAGCAGTTGACATCTCCAAAAGGCATGCGGAAGTACTCAGCCTGGGTGCCGGCATAGCCGCCGAGCAGGTGCGAATAGCCGAGAATGCCGCCGAGCTTCTGGCCATAGAGCTGTTCCATCTTGGCGCTCTTGTTGGTGCAGTCGCACATGCTGAACTTTTTGTCCTTGCAGAAGCGGCACGAACCGCAGGCGATTGAAAAAGAAGCTACGACACGGTCACCGGGGCTGAAGTTGGTCACTTTCGCACCGACCTGGTCGATGATGCCGACGCCTTCGTGGCCAAGGATGTCTCCTGGCTTGATGTCGGGGATCTTGTTGTGGTAGAGGTGCAGGTCGCTGCCGCAGACGGTGACGCCCGTGTTGCGGATGATCACGTCGGTGGCGTCCTTGATGGTCGGCTTGGGGACTTCCGAGAGGCGCACATCTTCGGTGCCGTGAAAGGTGAGTGCGTGCATCGTCTTCTCACCCGGCTTGTAGGTGGTCGACGTCGCCGTGGGGAGGTCTTTGGTGGCAGTCGGAGTCATCTTGACCGATGGCTAGATGGTGGTGTTGGATAAGCTGAAAGAGAATGGAAGCGGTTACAAGATGTGATTCGGGGTCGTAGAGTCCGAGAGACAGAGAGGTGCGATGAGGTCTGGGCTGATGGCGCATGAGCAGATGCTTCTCATATTTATACCTTTGACCTCAGCGCTGTTTCTTCTAGGAAACGACTCAGCCATCCCCTGCAAAGGCAGCGATGTCAAGCAGCTTAGCAGTGTAGCTCGAACGGGCAGGACTAGACGGGAACCTCAGACGCAGAAGCTGGTGAGAGAGTTTGGCGCTCGATACTGTCCAAGTGATAACATGGCAAAAGCCTTTGCTGTCACACGACACAAACTCACGGGCTTAGTCCCTGCGATGGCCGGCACACGATCCAACCTGGCTGTCACATAAAGAAAAGATCTAAGCGAAAGGAAAAAAGAGGCGTCGAAAGTGACTGTTTGGATGATAGCGCGCGTTTTGAGCCCTGACTCAGCCACACTCAGTCTGGTATGTCGAATAGTAAGAACGAGCCGTAACAAGCTGATCCCGAGCCTCAGGCTTGTGTTCTGCGCCGCATTCAGCTTTAGATGGCCTCTGCTGCTGAGTGTGCGCATGGAAAGACTGTTACGAGCTCTGAAAAGACGCGCTCACTGCACAAATTTCCTGCACAGCTGATTTTGAAAATGTTGCAGGACGGCTTTGTTCACTGAGCGAGAGAACAGTCAGGCACTTCATCTTGGTGCTTCTACACGACAGGCGAGGTGAGACTTTCCTATTTGCTCTGCGCGGGGTATCTTGGCGTTGAAAAGGTGAGGTGCCCTTTGCCGAGTCTCAATCACTCCAATCGGATTCTTCCTGCTGGTCACGAAGAGAGACGTTTACCGCTGCGGCTCTTTGGCGTTTGCTTGGCTCTGTTGTCGAGAGTGACTGCGTCTCAGCAGCCACAGAGGACGATGGTGACGAGGTCGTTCGTTTACGACGCTTGACCGTTTTCGACCCAATGGCCTCAGCAACATCCATCAACATCGAATCCTCTCGCGCACCTTTGATCTTGCGAGCAGGCGCCGGCTTCTGTTCGAGGCTTTGCGCCAAGGCAGCAATCTCTGCGTTGCGCTGGTGATCAGATTGGATAGTCCAGTCTCCCGCAGCGACCTTGGCTTGTTCAAACGCGGCGAGCTCCATCGGATCTGTGCGGAAAAGCGACGGAAGTTCGTCGGCATCGAACAGCAATCGATCCACCTGGTCGTCAGTCAATCGGTCGATGGGATGATTGGCAGGTTCGTCATTTTTCTCGAGGGCTCCCGCGGCTTCGAGACGTTGTTGGACTCGAGGCCAGACCTCGTCATTCGCATCTTTTGTGGCCGCATCCGCAAGTTGAGTATCTGCCGGGTGCTCTTGGCACGATTCGATTGCCGTTGACGGTAGCGAGGCAGACACGAAGCAGTCCATGTCGTCGTTGTCCATGGCCCGGTCCGAGTGTTCGCCCTCAGAGCAATCATGGTCAGTTGTTTCCTGTGATGCCGGTGTCGCTGCTGACGACGACGAAGGAGCCTGCGCTAGATCAAGTCTGGAGTCTGGTCTCTGAGCGTCAATATGCTTCGAAGACCTGGTACGCCACACGTCGAGGATATCGATAGCGTGAACAATGACATCGAGGCGAGCCAAGTCGTCCGAGGCGGCACTGCTAGTGTCGGTGCTGGCGACAGCTTTCGATGCTTTCGATCGTCGCTTTGAGCGCCGCGTCTTGTTGATGGGCGCCGCATCCGACAGCCAGGGTATCTTGATGACCTGCAGCTTCAAAGCTGCACACAGTTCTCTGTAAGATTCGACGGCGGTTTTGTTGAGGATGGCCTGGCTGCCCAGCTGGGAAGCACTGGCAAGGCCAGAGCGAACAAGGACGGGATCAAACTCGATGGCGGCGTGGGTATAACGAAAGATCTCGCGAATGGGCGCTGTCGCCTTGATGTGGGCCTCGAGAGCAAAGACGACGATTGCATATGCAGCCAGCTGCGCCAAATTGGATGGAGGGCGAGTTCGATGGGGCCACCAAAAGGCGCAGAGATCGATTGCCGTGGCCTCGACCGCCTCGAAGGGAGTGTTGTTAAAGATGCGGGTGTCGTCTACATTTGTGAAGCCACTTGCACTAGGGAGAGCACATTGAAACGGCTGTAGGAACTTGATGACGGCGGGAGCGAGAGCAGACGTGGTTTTATGAAGTAGATGAAAGTAGAAGAAGGCGAGGATGCGACGCACATAGGCATCTGGATTAGCGAGTTTGATATCTCGGACTGCACCTTTGACCAATAGATGTAGCCGCTTAAATGCAGTTCGCACTTTGTGAAAGGGCAACTGCGCCGCATTTGCTACGGTGGCGAGGTCAATTCGCACGCCTTCACGCCTCAAGACGGCGTAGCAGCAGGCGGTGGCGAGAAGTAGGGAGCCGTTCCCCCACTTGACACGAGGAACGACCAGGCTAGGTGGCAGGAGGTCCAGAAACGGATCGTATTTTTTATCCGCCTCATCGACGAAGGAAGATACCTGTGGCCGCCTCCAAGACTCGTCGCGGGCACGCTTGAAGAGAAAGTCGACCTGCTCAAAGAGACCAGGATATCCGAGAGTGTTGAGCGTGCCCTTGATGCGAGCGTCGACTTCAGGCTTGCGCTGAAAACCATTCCATCGACGTTGGTGTTCGCAATTGTTGGACCAGAAAGACCATCCAATGGGGCCAGTGGGCGCAAGGGGAAAGGAGGAAGAGGCTCGGCGTTCTTGGGGAGCACCGAGGGCGTAGGCTACCTCGTGCACATTGGTGGGCTCGTAGATCTGAAGATCGTGAGAGACGGTGGCGCAGTTGGAGCACACCTTTTCTCCAATCTCAGCGATGAGCTGGACTGTACCAGAGGATCCGCAGTCAGGACAGACTTGTTGGTGTTGCATCGTGTGCTGGAGATTGCTCGTTCGAACAGGGCGTCCCCTTTGACCTCTCGCCAGCGGAGCCAGGCTCGACGTTGTTCACCGCATCACGATTTCAAGAGATTGATCGATTGCGAGTCGCAAAGATCGAGTCCTTCGCGCTGAATGATAATATCGGATGCGCCGTCGAACGATAGGATGGATGTCAAGAGCAAAGATGACTTGAATGTTCCATCGACGTCGCTTGCTGCTCCGTGTTTATGCAGGACCCTTGCGACAGATTCAGAAAAGAAAAGCAAGATGTTACATCGAAGGTTTCCGTTGCTCTCCTTCGCGCTCCCGTCACGACACGAGAGAAGCAAAGCTGTGAAGAGGAAGAACCACGAACCGGAAGAATTACACGGCACTGCCCAGCTTTGTTTGGTGTGTGTGTGGAAGCGAGGATGGCATTTCGAGCTGCGCGTCTTTCGAAGCAATTCGCATCTCAAGATTGACACATCCACCCCTTTTTTTCTCCTCTGTCACAACAGCCCATCATCACACCTTTCGGCGCTTCCGCTCCCTCCGCCCACCTCAGAATCACACTGTGATTGTCGCTGCCTCGCCGCGCTCCGCCTCGATCACAGAGCCCGGCTAGCACGGTGATCGACTTGAGTTCGGATTCATCCCGGCTCATTCGAGCAGATCTTTGCCTCACCACATTCGGAGCTGCCGCGCTGCATCCTGTCCTGGACCTTGTTCCCGTGCCAGCTTGACAGAGGAGCGTGCTCGCTTGGTGCAGTGCACATCGACAGCGCAAAAGCTCTTCGGCTTGCCCGTCTGCTGGCGCGCATCTCCATCCGACTGCGAACGGTGCCCGTTCTTGGTCTCTGTGCTCGAAAGCTTTCAAGCTTGATCGTCAACGACCACCTTGATTACTGAAACAGCGTCTGATCCATGCAAGAACACCTTTCGATCAGTCATCTATCAACAGTTTGTTAATACTTGGATCCCACATTTCATCTCCGCACGCTCGCACCAAGCTCCCATCCCATCTCATGTCGTCGTATCCACAGCACGCATCGGCTGCAGGCGCGGCTGCCGTTTACGGTGCAGCCAGTCCGAGCGTCATTCGCAGCCAGAACCCTCCCTACATTACACCACAAGCTCAACCGGGCCCAGGTATGCTCTTGCTACCGTATGCGCAACATCCTCAACAGCAACACCCCGGCTATCCACCACCAAACCAGCATTTCCCCAACCACTCGAGACCCATCGCAGGGCTTCCTTCGCACAACCGCCACATGCACGCACCGCCAATGCCTTCAGGTCGTCCTCAAATGGCCTCGGGCAAACCTCATACTCCCTCCTCCATGCTCCAACATCGTGGCAGCTCGACACGCTTGCCGCACATGGCGGGCGACGCTGCTGCTCCCTTCAAACGTCTCAAGATGGTCGGCGATGCCTTCGAAGCTGCTTATTTGTTACCAGGACCCACCAATCGTATTCTCCTCTCACTAAAGTCTGGCCTTCCCTCGCAGATCGACTGGGCCCTCTCTCGTCTGGTGCAGCTGACTTCCAACCATCGCGACCCGGCTGCTCGCGAATTTACTCTGGACAGTGTTCCTGGTCTGGCCGATGCTTTGCTTTCCTACGTACAAAGGATCCACGCTGCTCTCACCGGCGAGCCTGCCTCGAAATGGGCTGCTCCTTACTTTGAGCAGCACCTCGAAGCTCCCGACGTTGGCATTGGCGCTCCAGGCGACGGAGGCTACCAGGGCATCACCACCTCTGCCACCGCCCTCGTCAAGCGCTCCCCGTTGGCACCTTTCCCAAGCGCATCTTTCAACCCGTCGTTCGATGCCTCGCACGCCGTCCTCATGCGCAGAGCACTCGAAGCCACCCTTTCTCTTCGAAATCTGGCCATGCACAGCTCCAACGCTCGCAGTTTGGCCTCCACCAAGGGCCTCTTTGGCTTGATCCGCAATATCCTCCGTCTTCCTGCCTCAGCAGTCCAAAGTTACACTCAGCCAAGCATCAGCAACGACGACGACGACGAGCCGCAACACGTCGACAGCTGGCTCGAGGTGGAAGGCGTGGCAGAGCTCCGTCTCTACTTTCTCGACATCTTTGAAATACTCGCATCCAGGGTTTCGTTGACGAGACGAGCCGCAAGCGCGGCATCCACATCGACGTCCAAAGCGCTCGCGATCGCCAATGGAAAAGATGCAACAGCTGACAAGGCGGTACCATCAAAGGCTGATGCTGCTTCTGCCGTCGACGACATCTTTGCAACGCTCATCACCATGGCGCTCAAGTCCAATGACCGCGCCTTGCTGCTGGGCTCGCTGCGCTGCCTCTCGAGCATGGCCGCCATCGAGCGCAACGAAGTCGCTTTTGTCGAGGTCACACTTCCGAGCGGACAACACTCGCCCGGTCTTTTGCAGCGCTGCGTCGAGTTGCTGCCTTTAACTCAAGACACCGAGCTGCTCGATGCCGTGCTCGACCTGCTCTATCAGCTGGTCTGCATTGGTAACAATGCGATCAAGATTGCCGCACCATTCGAGTCCGAGTCACGCCACGCTGCATCACGCCAAGCATCTCAAAAGAATGGCAGCTTCAATTCGCAATCAAGCTCAGCTGTTGCTACGCGCGCTACTGCGAAAACCAACGCGCTCGTTCGCCTCCTCTTGCGTAATCTGCAATTGGGCCGAATCATGTGGGAACGTCTGATTCCACTCAAAGTGCCCTCAGCTTGGTTGTCTAGTGTGCCCAACCGCCACGTAGACCTGATGCGCAAGAGACGCGAGCTTCAGATGAGGATCGCCAACGAAACGCCCGAGGAGCGCGCCAAACGCAGAAAGCTCACGCCACTCGAACGCAAGAGCCTGCTGGGCCTCAAGGAACCCGAACGCGGCATCGCATGGATGAAGATGGTCTTCCAGCGCGATGCATCCAAAGAGGTGACTCAGATGGAGTTTTGGACCGCTTACAAGGAGGAGTTTGGTCAGCAAAGCGATGGCGTACCGCTGCAGCCCGCCGCTGAGCTGATTCGCGCCGTGAGTCAGGTGTTCCCGCAAGCGTCGGCCATGGTCAAGCCGCAGCAGGACGGACGACCGCAACGATTCGTGATCAATGGCATCACAGTCAAGGATAGGGACATCGAGTTGCTCGAGCCGTTCCGCTGCCATTGGTCGACGTGCCCCGCCCCGCAAACTCACACGCTCGAGTCGCAGCGAAGTCACGCCAAGCTGCACGCAGAGTATGCCTCGGATGGGCGCTGTCGATGGAAGCGATGCAACTTTGACGCCAAGAGCTCTGGCGCACCGTTGACGGAGGAAGAGCAGAAGCGAACGCTGGTAGCGCACGTGCTGACGCACATCAAGTCGGACGAGTCTGGACACTCGTCGAAGCCGAAAAAACGCGCCGACATTGTTGTGGACGAGCACCTGCGCGTCGTGTCGGGAGCTACGCACACTGGCGAAGCGGCGCAGCTGGTCACGGGCAAGGCGTTGCACGGTGCACGTATGTTACGTGGCAAGCGCGACTCGGATGGCGTCGAAACTGCCTTTGCACTCGGCAAGGGTGCGCAAGCAAATGGATCTGTCAACGGGCATGTCGCCGGAACGAATGGACCGCCCTCGAGCGGAACGGTAGACAATCCGGGCTCGTACGTACTGGATGTGACGCGCACACCCACAGTAGGCAACGACGACAACCCTTTGCCTCAAGGTCCGGCATTCACATCGATCTTGATCCTGCGCATGCTGACGAGGCGAGCGGCGTCGCTGCTGCAGAAAGCAGGATCAAAGAGGAGCGACGAGACCGAGGATGCCGAGGATGTAGCCGCAATTCGAGGTCAAGGCGACGAAAAGTTTGGACTGCCTCTGCCCGCCAACTTTGGATCTTCGGATCGTGGTAGACGTGCCGAGAATGGCGATGGAAATGCGGTCAATGGCAACGGCAACGGCAATGAAGAGAGAGATGTGTCCATGTTAGACAGCGAAGAGGAAGACTACGAGACAACAGCGGCTTGGGCGGTGGAAGCAGCTACGCGTCTGCTGGATGCGGTGGAGGGAGTGGAAGAAGAGCTGATGCACCACTCGTCTCAGAACGATATCTTGTCTTCGTACATCAACGAGACGCTGTTGGAGTTGCGTCGACGCCCGGCTGTTGGCGGTGCAAGCTCGTCGTCGTCGCTGGGACAAGTAGATCCGAAGATCTTGAACGAGGATGCTCGCTAGCTTATTTTGTAATGGGTTGAGAAGAGCAATGATCTATCTACATTATTTCCTCACAATTGCTTGTCATCCGGCTGTGATCGTGTGTATGTGTGTGTGTGTGCGTGCTTGTGTCTAGGCCCTTGAGCACGTGTGTGTGTTTGTTGGTCGCAGCGGCGGTTAAAAGCAGCTCAATCTGGTCATGAGGCCTTACCAAGAGAGGCGATTGTAAATCTTCAAGAGCCAAAACGCGTGTAAAAATGGGAAAAGATGGCCCGAGTTGAGACAAGAGAGCGTGCGTGCGCCAGATGTGATGGCAGAACGCGAGCCGCGCAGAAGGCAGAATTCAGGGTGCAGCTTGGCTTGACTTTGGCTCCGTCGGCCTCTCCGCTGTAAACTGCATTTTGGATTTCGCCTTGTCCGAAACCTGTCATCCGCTCATCACCAACTTGCTCATCGGCACCTCCATCTCCATCATCTTGCGTCTCAGTCAGCACTATCGATCGACACGATCCGAGCTCGCATTCCTCTTTGGCTAGCGCTCAGTTGGCAATACTCGCAACGCGCCTTGCACTTGCTTTCCGTCTTCATCGCTGCGGAAGGAAAGCGCCGCCATCCCTCATCCTCGTCGTTCGCCACTCCACTCGGCCCTTGCATCGCCAACAAGATGGAGCCCATTGTCGTTGGTAAATCTCGTTGAATCCCCTTCCGTAGCAGTAGACCATTTTGCTACAACCCGCATCACACGGAACTGGCCCTATACACTCCGTCGTCTCCACCAACATGACCTCACACAGCCCAAAGTCATCGCCGACGATTCACGTCAGCAAATGGTCAGAACAGCAGGTCGTCGACTGGCTGTCCACCGTCGGCCTCTCCAAGTATTCTAGAGACTTCAAGAACAACGGCATCTCCGGTGATGTTCTCGTCTTGCTCGACGATGAGGCTCTCAAGGATATCGGCGTCGTCACCATCGGTCAGCGTCTGGCGCTCCTCTCGGCCATCTATCGTCTCAAGCAGCAGTTTGGCATCCCCATCCAGGAAGGCGATTGGGTGCCCAAATCAGTCGAAGCGCAAGAGCATGCGTCCAACTCGCTCTCCACCGCCCAAATGGCCAGTGCGCTGCGTCAACGAGACGATCGCATCCGTCTCTTGGAGTCACAGATCCTCAGACTCGCCGACTATCTCGCACGCTTTCAACAGGATGTGGCATCCGTAGCGAGACACGTCGGCGTCAAGGCGCACTCGATCGACACCCCCATCACTCTGGTCTCCAACTCGCTCCATTCGCATCATTCTTCCGAGAGCAGCGCAAACTCCACGTCTGGCTTTGCATCCAATTCCGACCTTGCTTCCACTGCCGGCTCCAGCTTGCCCATGGAATCGCCCACTTCACACAACTTTGCCAGCCTCGTCTCTCCCACTCGAACCGTCTTCACGTATCCTGCCGGCCACGCCATGAGCGGTTTCAAGCCCGCCACCGTCACCTCCGCCAGGTCGGACAGCATCAGCAGCAACTCGCCCATGACACCCACCACCACCGCTGCACAGTCGTACGCTGCCAGCACTTCCAACTCGGCCGCAACAGGTGATCTCTCGCCGACGCAGTCCACGCACTCAGCCACGCCCACCTCGCTCGGGTCGCAGCCGGGCTTCCCGCATCAGCTCCCTTCGCAGCAGCAGCAGCAGCCGCTCAGTGCCGGTTCCGCCTCCATGGTCAGCCCTACGCGTCGACTTGCGCATCAGAACTCGCTTGCTCAACCAGACGTAGCAGGCCCTTCCCGACCTCGCGCAGGCTCACTGGGTGCAGCGACCGCTTTATCTTCGGACACGTCTCCCTTTGCAAACAGTAGCGCCGGCAGCGCGAATCCCACCAGCACGACGGCCGGCAGCACCGCGGTCGAACGAGACAATCGCAAGGACACCTCTGCAACCGCTGGGGCCGAGCCCAGCCCCAAGTTGGCCGTCGCCTCAACTTCGGGCTCGTCGTCTTCGGCCTCGGCTTCCGCAGCCGCCAACACCGGCTCCTCTGACAGCAATCCGTACAAGTCATTCCGCGTCACGCTCGACGATCCATGCTACAAGGTGTTGCCTGCAGCGCTGAAAAAGTACAAGATCAACGACGACTGGCGCAAGTATGCGCTCTTCATCTGCTACGGCAAGACCGAACGATGTCTCAGCTACGACGAAAAGCCTCTGCTCCTCTTCCAGAAGCTCAAGGAGAACGAACAGAGTCCTGTGTTCATGCTTCGTCACATCCGCGACGTCAAATCGCCCATTGCAATTGCAGAAGCAAAAGCAGCTTCCAAGCTAGAAGAGCGCGAGAGTGGCGGCGGCTCTCCGACCAAGAAGCGCGCTGCGCCGCGTGCCGATCGACGTCGCATCATCGCTGGCACGCCACCGCCGGGTGCGCTCGTCACGAACGCGACCAATCCGGTCGAAGTGGGACCCGCTGCCGACTTGCCCGAACGTAACAAGGTGACGAGGACATATGCTGTAGCCATCTACCCGTACATGCCCGAGCGCGACGACGAGTTTGACGTCAACGTCGGCGATACCTTTGTCGTCATCAACAAGGCGAAAGGGTGGTGGATCGTGCAGAGGGATGCTAAGCGGGATGGTACAGGTGATGTGGTGTACAGCGTGCCTGCCAGCGAAGCGAGTTCGTCGGGTGAGGATGATGGGATTACCTATTCGAGCTATCGCGCGGAGCATGCGTCGGGCTGGGTACCAGCGGGTTGTTTGCTGGAAACCAGTCGACCGCTGAGCAGCATTGTGGATGCCGAGGTGATCTCGTCGCATGTGCGGTCGGGACCTAGCACCATTTCGAACCCCAGCACGCCGACCGTGTTGGCCAGTGGAGCGCAGATGGATGTCAAGCGCGCTTCGATCCCACCAGCGCTGATTACGAGCACGAGCACGCCGGGGATCATGCTGATGGACTACCAGAGTGCTGAAGGCGACTTGGATCTGCGCAAGGACGAGCGTCTGCGGGTGTTTAAACGGTACAACCACTGGTCGTACTGTGTACAGGAACGCGAAGGGCATGCGAGAGGATGGGTGCCAAGCTGGTATATTGGCAAACTTTCGTCGTCAAGCAGCAGCAGTGGTGGAGGTTCGGTAGCCAAGTCTCCGTCGAGCAATGCGTTGCCGTCGATCGGTAGTTCTGATTCGAGGTTTACGCATCATAATAGTACGGACACTTCTGTGGGCGCGGGGGGAGCGACGGGTTCGCCGTCGTACGATTTGGGGTTGGGTCAGGAGGTCGGGTCCGCCGCTGCTATTGCTTCGACGTAGTGTGGGCAGGGCAATCAGATTTGATTTGTGATGTTTCCTTTTTTTTTTGGCTTGCTGCTTGTGTTGGAGGGTCTGATGGGGTGTATGTGTGAGAGAAAGGTGTGACCGATTTTGTTCCAGGGAAGACAATGACTTACGCTGTCAGAGTACAGCTGCATTGACGGTTATCCAACAGCGGTTCGTCAAGAGAGAGCATACATTGTTGGATCTGGGCCCGTGGTGATAGGACCGTTTATGACGAGCATGTTTGACTCCCTAACGGTGTTGCGAGGATCATTTGTCGATGAGCAAAGAAAAGAAGAAGAAAAAAAAAATGTCAGAAAAAAGCCACATTAAAAAAGGTGTCCAAAAAAAGAGGCAAAAAAAAATTGTGAACTTACGCAGAGCGGCTCTCCAGCTCCAGCTCCATCCGGCAATCCTGGAATTGCAGAATGCGCTTTCCATTGAGACTGCGCTAAGGAGTTGAGTTGACGAGTTGGAAACTTGAAAGTTGCTTTTGATCAGGGTTGTCATTCTTGTCATTCCAACTAGAAGATAGAAAGAGTTCCTACCAGGATCGGATACATCTATTAAAGAGAGAGAAGAGGATAGGGGGAAAAGTCATTTTGCATACTTGACCTAGAGCCTAGATGCGTCAGCCAAGCCAACTTTCCATCACCCAAACACCCCCCTTTCCGTTTTTTTTCTTTCATTTCTTTCATTTCTTTCTTCAGTTAGAAGCAGTCAGTGCACACCCGCTGATTCGAACACGCGTCCTGAACCCTTGCGCCCGGCATCGCAACTGTAAAGTCAAACTCGTAATATACCCCAAACGCCATATCTGTAACCTTTAAACAACTCGGCTACCGTAGTTCCGTGGTGTTTGCTAAGGCTTGGGGTGCATATATATACCCTCTTTTTATTTGGAAAGCACCGTCAGAAAAGCTCGCACCCTTTAGCCTTTCACCCGTTCAAAGCACCTCAAGCGGCTCACACAAACTCAGACGTATTACCAACACAAACCCTCCTGAAGGAATGAACGATTATCAAGAGCGTTGTATGCAAAGAAGAGTCAGATGAGTGAGCAAAAGCATAAGTTAACCGCAGGTACAACTGAAATGAGAGAAAAGATCTAAAGAATCCCATGTATCTACAACCTCTTCTCGATCTCAGCAAGCTTAGACGGATGCTGAGCAACCACCGGCTGCTGCTGCTGCTGCTTCAACTTCTTATCCGCACCCTGACCATCCGCCAACGACTGGAAATACAACTGCAAATCCGCCTCCATCAAATCATCCGCCTTCTCATCACCCATCTTCTCACTCCTACTCGACTGGAACAGCGCTTGCAACTTTTGCATCTTCTGCTGACGATCCAACTCTGGATCGTAATAACGATGACGCTTGAGCACCACCCGCTCATAGAACGACAAATGACGCGGGTGAATCGCCACACCATGGTAATCCTGCTCGCGACCCTGCACCACGCACTCCCAATACCTCTCCTGCTCGCGCAGATCCAAACCGGTCGTATCCGGGATGAAGACCATCGTGAGAATCCATCCCAACAAACCGAACCACGAAACCACCCAGAACTTGGTGTGGTTCTCAATGTAGTTGTACAAAATCGCGGGTGCAAGCGCACCGAGCTTGCCCACAGCAGCCGAGACACCGTGCGATGTGGCACGGATCGAAGCGGGGAACACCTCGGCCGCCAACAAGAACGTGGTCGAGTTGGGACCAAACTGGTTAAAGAACGACGAGAGGAAGTAGATGGCCTGGAACGCCTTGACGCCTCCGCCGGGCTTGGTAAGCGGGTTGAAGAGCGCGGCACTGATGATGAAGAGGATGAAGTCGGCAATGAAGCCGTTGGCCTGCATCCACTTTCGGCCGTACTGCTTGTGGTCGATCAAGAGGGCAGCAAGGTAGTATCCGGCCAGCGAAATGATGATGTTGTACAGGTTGTACAGCCAGGTAGTCTCGAGACCGCCACGGTTGCCCGTAATAATGTTGATGAAAATGCCCGAAAAGATCTTGTTACCGTAGAAGAAAAAGTCGTTGGCAAACCATCCACCTGCAGTACCGACAAGACGGTGCCAGTAGTGGCTGAGCGACAACTTGAGCGATTTCACATCGTAACCCGAGGTGTTGAGACGCTTCTTGGCGTTCTTGAGCGCAGTGTCCTGATACTTCATCCTGTAGTATCGGATGTAGGCGAGGTAGAAGGTAAAGGCAGCAATGATACCAAACTGTACACGGAAGGTCCACTGTGTAGCAGTCTTGGAGTAAGGCGCTTGAAGCGAGCCGTGGAAGATGAGGAGACCGATGATGAGCACGGCCTGGTTGGCGAGCTGACCCCAACCCTGCATGAGGAAGGACAAAGCGACCTTGCGGCCACGGTGCATTCGGTCACCCGTGGTGGCAGCACGACCGGTGCCTGAGCCCTCCATAGCACGAGTGGAAGTCATGGGGTATTCACCGCCGACACCGATACCGTAGATGAAAACAGACCAAGCATAGCAGATGATCCAACCGTTGAGCGAAGTTCCCCACATGGCAGTCAACATGACCGAACCAAGCGTCATGACGAGCGCATCCTGGACCATTCCGAAACGACGACCGATCCAGTCACCCTCGATACCGACGAGGATCTGACCGACAATGATACCGACAATCTCGAGGTAGTCGATGGCATGGAGCCAGCCCTCGTCGCAGACGCGGTGGTTCTTCCAGCACTGGGGCCAGACGGCCTTGAAGAGAGGCGAGAGGTTTCCGATAGAGAAGAGGGTGTAGCCTTCGACGAAAAGACCGAGACCGGTGATGACATAGTTGCCAAAGTAGGCGCGGATGGGCGAAAGAGGGTCGCGCTTGAACATGCGACCGATCTCGGCGAGTTCGCGTCGCGCTTCGGCGTTGGACTGGTTGTTGACCCATATTGTCTTTTCCCAGAAAGGCAGGTCGGCCCAGTAGGTCTTTGTGTCGCTGGTGTACGAGTCGGCGGGGAAGAGGGTCTCGTCGAGCACCTGCGCCTGAGCAGCGTTGGGACCAGCATGGGGGTTGGATGCGGGTGTCGAGGCGGACAACTGGGACTCGGCAGCATTGCTGGCCGAGGAGACGGAGACCATCTCGGTGTTGGGCTCGGACATGGCGTCGAAGCGGGCAACGATGTGATCGACCTAGGATGAGATCGAACGTGGCAGTATCGACGCCGTCGAAGAAGGAGGAGGGAAGATGAGGTGAGGGTGAGAAGGTGAAGAGGGGCGACTTCTAGAGGGGCAAGCGAGCAAAGGTTGACCAGGCAAGGAGGCTATTTATGAAGCGCACAAAAATAGGAGCGAGCCAACCCTCCGGATTTTGCCGGCAAAAGTCGCAGAGACAAGGCAGATCAACAGAGAGGGAGAAGACGAGGACGAGGGGGGGAGGAGGAGGAGGAGGAGCAGCAGCAGCCCCTTGTGGCTAACTAGCTGCCAACCAAAGAGCGCAGGACGGTTCGGATGGGCCGGCGACATCGATTTATTTATTTATTTATTTATTTATTTATTTATTTTTTCTTCTTCCTCTTCTTCTTGCAACGTTTTTTTGACCGTCCGTAGGCAAGAGTTGCGCCGAAGGTGCCAGCGGCAGGAGAATTTTATTGAGAGCCACAGCGGAGAAGTGATTTACCAGAAATCAAGTGCACAGGATGAGCAAGGATTTTTATTTTAGAAATTTTCATGTCGCCTCCTAGCAGAAAAACTCGATGCATGCTAAGCTCTATGATGAATCCATCTGCCTGGGTGTATGTATCAGGAAAGGGCAAACTTGACCGGGCCTCTCTAGCCGAAAGAAAGCATGGAATCCCAAAGGTCTCTCGCTCTCAGTCCTGACCAGCAGCATCTACAGAGCTTGCAAGATGGCTCTTGAACGTGACGGCGAGCAAAGGATCTACAAGCTTAGGAGCGCGACCAAGCCAAATGAGATTGAACGGCGCACGCGCTGGGTGATGATGATGCTGACTTTCGACTTGTTTCTGGTAGAGGACTCTCTTCTTTCGGACTTCCACCGACTCTGACTGAGATTGACCAACAGCCGCTCCGCTCTTACTCTCTGTGACCAAGACGGAAAGCCGATTTGGAATGCTAATTTTTTTTGCTTGTCCAATTTCAAAAGTGGGCGGCTCCGGGAAAATTTGCGCCAACAAAAGAGCGCGGGATCGACCGACTCACGACTCAATTTTTTTTTCTTTCGTGTGCTTTGCCACTCCGGTCTGGACGCCGCGTGATATCCTCGAGGGTCGTTGGACCATCCGAAACCTTCTCAACAGTCACCCTTGAAGGCTTCTCTTGATCGTCACCGTCTTGATGAGCGCGGATCAACTCTGTTCGAGCTTCAAAGCGAGAAAGAGTCGGTGAAAATACGACAGCCCGTCTACACCGATGCCGAAAGTCGGCTGCAGCAGAAAAGCCTCTCTAAACGAGCCTTGCTTGGAGGTGTCTGGCTGCATCCAAATTTGGTTCAGTTCGAATTGTTTCTGCATTTGCATGATTTCAATTGGCTCAAAAACAGTCAAATTGTGCCTCCGCTCCTTTGGTTACTGTCTTGCCTCTCCGCACAGTTGCAAGTCCGTCCGCTTCTGGCCCGCGGTAGGCTGCTTGCCGACCTTGGTTTTGAGCTTCCGCTTTAGAGACACAGCAGCTTTGGTCTGCAGCAAGCACCTGCATGGGGAGCAGTCGTGTGACCATGGCAGCAGCTTTGAGTGCAAGCATCGGGCCGACGAGAGGTAAAATCGGGCTTGGGTGGATGAGTGTGAGAGGGACGCGAGCGCTCATCCAAGGCAAAAATGGCTCTCTCTCTCTCTATTCTCGCTCTCTGCTCGGTCCTCACTTTTCTGGATCCTCTCTGCCAAGGCCAGTGTGCACGCCTCACTGAGCACGGCAAATAGGGTCCGGCTTGCAAAGGTTCATACAGTACGACAATCTCGCTCTCTCGATCAAGCTTGCAATCCATCATTGTTGCGCATAACGCGGCCCCCGAAAACATGACGACCGATGACGCTGCTGTGTTGGGCAAAGACGCTGTGGTTTGGTCAAAGGCATTGCAAGAGATGCAAATTTTGCTCGTTGGGTCATTGTTGTATGTAGCCGAGGTGTCCACGTTCCCTCGTTGCATATCAACATGCGCATCGCTGTCCAACACGGCAACTTTCGCCATTCCCCCCTTTTGCACCAGGGCTTCTATGTACGAGAATTTGGAACACTTTTCTCCAGACAGGCAACCATGACGCTATCGCTCCTGTCGGCTCGTCCCGGCCGGCTGTGCTCAAAACAATTCCCAGCAGAATCACGCGGAGCATCACTAGCTTTCAAGCATCTCTCAGTATCGAGTAGGATGAGAAATGCTTGTAATTCAACTTGACTTGTACTGTATATTCGTGCAGAATCAGGGCATCAAGCCGCGAATGTTGGCGCTCGTCACTTTTCCATCGAGGATCAGCTCCGAAAGCACCTTGCCCGTTCCCAACGAGTTGGTGATGCCCCAACACGAATGACCCGCAGCAACGTAGACGCCATGCTTTCCACCGATGATAGGCTTGCCTGTCCTGTTACTGATGGGAAGGTAGCACGCTTGTTTTGCACGCAGCTTAGCTCCACCGTCGAGATCCAGCGAAGAAGGCGAAAGCACCTTGCTCTGCTCGATCAAAGCAGAGATCTTCTTTTCGTCGAATCCTACTTCGTCAGCAGTTTCGGGAAGAGGCACATCGTCGGACCCACCGCAGACGTAGGCCGTACCATCAGGGCGGCAGTAAAGCTCTGGCGCACCCGCCTTGCGACCACCTGGGCCATAGGACATGTCTGTAAACAGACAATCCGCTGAGAGTGGCTGATGCGATTCGATAACGACGCTGTGCGCTCGAGATCCATCAATGGAGGAAGCCGACTTGAGGTGCGCCGGGAGCAGGTTGCGAGCGAACAGCTGGGTGATGAGCGACCCCGTCCACGGTCCGGCGGCAATCACGAGGTCGTCCACCTCGATCGTCTTGATGTCTCCCGACTTGTTGTCCTTAATCTCGAGCTTGTCTACAGATTTATCATTCTTGAAGTGCAAGCTGGTAGCACGAGAGTTGAAGAGCACCTGTACGCCTGTTTTGACCGATTCGTCGACGAGGTGCTGCGTCAACTGACCGGGATGAACTTGAGCCGTTGTACCTCCGCCGCCCATGTTGGATGTAGAGCGCACAATGTCGTGGTCGAGCCAGCTGATGGCGGAGTCGGATTTCTTCGGTTTTCCCTTGAGATTCGAATCGACGTTGACCTGCCAAGTCTCAACCTCTCGATAGCCCCATTTCTCGTATCCGCCGTCCTGGTCAGCGAGTTGGCGGTGCAACTTGTAGCTGAGTTCTGCCAGGCTCGCTGTCGCAGCACCATGCCAGTCAAGAGCGAGGAAGCCTCCAGCTTTGCCTGATGCTGCGGGAGCAGGTGCAGATGAAGCTTCGATTAGAGTGATCTTGGTCGCAGCTCGAGATGCTGTATTGGCCACAGCGCGGGAGAGATAGTAGGCAATGCTGGAGCCAACGATGCCGCCTCCTACTACGACAATGTTGCGCGTGGATTGGCTTGCTGCTGTCATTTTGGTCGTCTTGTGTGAATCAGTCCTTCGATGGAGAGGAGTCGAGATGGGGTTGAGGATGGAAAGGTGCGAAGAGTAGCAGCAGTAACCGGTGGCAAATGTTGTTGCTGCTGAGTGTGAATATGCAGCTGTGCGTCGTTGGAAGTTCGGCTGGACCCTGAGAGTGGAGGATTCAAAGACCGAGATCCGAACTTAGGATTAAACTGTCACGGCCGAGATAGGTTGTCCTCGAAAAATGGAGCATCCGAGCGCGTTTCTGTCCAAAAAAAGCACAAACGAAGAACAACAAACATCCAAAATCGATCCTTGCTTGTCATCCTCCTCCTCATCCTCATCTTCGTCATCATCAAGCTACGGGGGAGCATAGCGATCATGTTCTCATTCTCAAATCCAGCGGCAACAACGCAACAGGCTGGTGGACAGCCGCAGCAACAACAGCCTCAATCCTCTACGCCTTTTGGCAGCAACACAGGAGGATTCAACAACAACAACAACAACAACAACCACTCTTCATTCTCGACGCCAGGCGGATTCTCGTTTGGCAACAATGCGCAGTCACAGCAGCAGCCACAACAGCAACAGCAGCAACAAGGAACTCCGCAGTCTATCGGTCTGTTTGGGCAGAAACCGCTGTTCGGTACCCCTGGCTCGCAACAGCCACAGCAAAACACAGGATCGCTCTTTGGCAACAATACCACCTCTACGCCCAATGCGGGTCAGACAGGTCCGCAGCAGCAGACGAATCTGTTTGGAACACCCCAAAACAACAACTTGTTCGGCGCACCACAGCAGCAGCAGCAACATTATCAACAGACCTCCAGCACCAACTCGTTCGGTCAAGGTGTTTTTGGTTTCAGCTCTTCCTCTCCTGCTCCCTTTTCGACTCAGCAGCAGCAGCAACACCACCAGCAACAGCCGCAACAGAATCAATCCTTTGGTAGTCCCTTCCACCATCAGAATGCGCAGCAGCAGCACAATACGATGCAGCACACAGGCACTCCGCAGTCTTCTCAGCAACAACAGCAGCAGCAGCAACAAGCCATCGACCAACAGAGGTTCATCCTCGAGCAGCAAAGTCAGAACATGAGCTACATCCCAGGCTATCTCAGCCGCACAAAGGTTGTAAAGCCATACAAGCTTCCTGCACGTCAAGCCGAGCCTACGTCGCCAGAAGCAACACAGGATGCCGACACAAGCATCGCTTTCGGTACTCCCGCCTCCAAGTCTGGTAAAGAGGAGAGCACTCCCTCCTCAAAAGGCCAACCATCTCCCGTCGGCCGATTCAGCTCGAGCTTCTTCAACGAGAGGCGCGAAGATCAATCCTTTAGTCGTGCTGGTTCCGTCGGTCCTGGCACTCCATGGCGAGGTGGGAAGGAGAGCATCTTTGGTGCTGGTGGCTTGCGTGGTGGGCGGCAGTCAGCAACACCCGCTCCAGCCTCTTCGACCGCTGGTGCATCCGCTTCGCCTGCTCGTAAGACTTCCATGGACTCCCCCGCTCGCAGCAGTCGTTCCCTCTCGACGCCCCTGCCGCATCCGCTCCCTTCAACGTCACACAGGGCGCTATGGATCAGGACGATGACGATGATGCGCCACCTCAGGAGCGACTCGAGGACGAAGCTTCCGCTGCTGCACAGTCGTCGTTCTTGGGCACCTCGTCGGGCACGTCTTACACCAACAATTTCCGCTCCTCTGTCAGCGCAGACTCAGCATCCGCACAGTCCCTTCTCCCTGGTCGCTCAGCTCTTTCGACCCCGTCCAGCCATGCACTCCAAAGGACATCTCCTTCCCTCGGCGCCACTTCTTCAAACGACGCATCCTCTTCTTCCGCTCGTGACACTGCCTCTGCAGAGAAGAACACGGCGCTTGGCTCGGCGCAGCGCACTGTACTCGTGTATGGATACCCTACCTGGATGGAAAAAGCGGTGCTCGAGCTGTTTGCCAGCGTCGGCGGCGTTGAACTCATTGAAGCGATCGACCTGACTGGCAGCGGTTCAGCGCAGGAGCAAGCTACAGCGCAGCCTTCCTCTCCGCCCCTTGCGTGCTGCACGCGCGTCCGATACGCCGAATCGTTCCAGGCGCTCCATGCTCTGCGTCGCAACGGCGAGGTCGTCGCAGGCGCTTGCATGGTTGGTGTTCGCTGGGAAGACGAAAACTTTCACCAGGTCGCGCTCACCAACGGCGTGGATGCCGTTTTCCGCATGGACGTCTTTCCCTCGAGTCGCACAGCAGAGACGTACAAAGCGTCATCCAAGGCGATCGCCGTTCCTTCGATTGATGCTGCTGCCGGTGCATCTGTGCTCTCGACCGCGCGATCCAACGCGGCCACCTCGTCGAGCTTTGGCAGCAACGGCCAGAACAACCGCCAATCTATTGCGTTTGGTCAAGGTGTCAGTGCTCATTCTGGCCGTAGCGAGACATCCACTTCGGCCGGTTCGGGCGCAGCGTCGGGTGGCAACCACACGTCGTACCCTGCCTTTGGTCGACCTCTGTCCGTAATCAACGATCCGTCGATCGCGTTCAAACCTTCGGCCTCGACGAGCAACTTGAGCGGTCTTGCGGGATCGCCCTTCAAAGCCGCTTCGTCGCTGTTTGGTTCTGGCGCTGCTGGTGCGACTAAGCCCGCGACGCCCTCGGCGAGCGGCAACGCTGCGAATGCGAAGCCTGCAGCCGCCAGTGGCAGTACGAGTATGCTAGGCAGGATTACTGATGGCATCTTTGGCTGGTAGATGTTTCATATTCTCAACAAAGTACTTGCTCTTATGATGTTCTGATCGAATAGAGCATTCACCTCCACCGCATCTCGACTATTGGCTCTGTGTGTGTAAAGGGGATTTGTCATGTTGCGATACTCGATGCGATCTGAGACTAGTGTACAAGGCTTTTACAACGTGAGAGACGATAGAACAAGAGGGAAAAAAAGAGTCTGGAGCGGGAGCTCGGACGCTGAAGGTATACTGGAAGCGAGAGGGGCGATTGCCGGGTGAAATTTCTGACCAGATGGTTTCGGATGCGAAGTGAGACGAATCAGTATCCGCCAAGACCGTCCCATCGGCCACGCAAGCGTCTTGCTAGCTGGAAATCTTTCTTCATCAGCGTCACTCGCTTGCCGTGAATCGCGCACAGGTTGCTGTCGGAAAACAAAGATCAAAAGTCAGCCTCCCTTACTTCTCTGCACTAGTGAGAGAGTCTAGCTGGAGAAGAAACACTTACGCATCTTCAAAGAGATGAACGAGAAAAGCTTCCGTCGCCTCTTGCAGCGCCAAGATGGCCGAACTCTGCCATCGCAACCCCGAACCGTATTCGCCGTGTTCGTACGAGGTGACAAAGTCGTTTGCGATTTCACGGACCAGTCGCGCAAAGGGAAGTTTGCGAAGCAGCAGATCGGTGGATTTCTGGTACTGGCGAATCTCTCGCAAGGCTTTTGTACCTGGTCGGTGGCGCTTCTTCTGTCCCACATGACCTGCACAGATACAAAGCACGGGGGTGAGAAGGGTAAAGCTTGTCAGTGACTGAATCTGCGTGGGTTGCACAGCGTGTGTTTTGCAGCAAAAAGCTTACTGATGCTTGGCTCGGTGACCGAGTACTCTTCGAACCTCCTTCGTGACATTTCCGATTGGATAGATGGCGCTCGGCGCGAAAGCATCGCAGATCCACCACCTTCGGACGAGCTTGCGTAGGAGACCTCATCGTATGTCTCTGCGTAGATGGTGGATTCCGGGTACGATGTGTCGGCTAGACTTGGCCTTGCGCGTGCCGCCATTGTGATTGCGTATCGAGTGTGTTGTCGATGCTTTACAGCGTAGATTTGTTGCAAAGCGAGCAATGGTATGGATGGCGATTGAAGTTCGAAACAAAAGATGGTGATCGTGTTGGAGTGAGAGTGGAAAGGGTCGCGTCGTGCATAATGTTCTCGGTTGGCTGGATCGGGTCAGCGTCCCGATTGCAGTGTGCTGCTGCGCCAGATCGAAACAAGTCACGTGTGCTTTTTGCCTCTCAGCCAAAAATCAGGAATCCGTTCAGCTGAGTGAGACGCGTCGCGAAATTCCAAGAGTGTTGTTCTAACGCAGGGAGTGGCGAATCTCATCGAGCTGCAACTCCACCATATCGGGTCTCAATCACCATCACCATCACCACCATCGAAGCATCGTCACTCGAGCAGCCATGACTATGGCCGCTCCTGAAGTACAGATGACGGCACCAACTGCTGTGCCGCCGGCATCTCAGCCTGGCGCTTACGACCATCTCCCCGACTTGTCAGCCGACATGTTGATCGAAACCGACAGCTCAACACGACCAACATTCGAACAGCTCAATGCCACGCTCATCTCGCGAGGATACCTCCGCTCTCCACTCAATGTCGCTGGGATACGTCAAGATTCGCTGTCTGCCCTTTCCGATGCACTGCATGCCATGATTGCACAGCGAGAGGAAGACATCGAAGTACGCACCGCCTTGACCGCAAAAAACCGCACGCTCACTGCATCTTTGGAAAGGACAAAGCGTTTTCAAAAGGAGGAATTCGAACGCTCGGCGGATTTCGAGCGCAAAGCGGAAGCATCTAAAACCAAGCTCGTTCATCTCAGCATTCAACTGGAAACGGAGCGCAATGCACACAAAGCTACCAAGGAGGCACTTGGCCGTATGAGGAGGGATCTGCAGGCGATTAAGGCTTCAGCATTGCAGTACAAGGCCGCCAACGATCGATCCGTCGCTCGAGTCAGAGCACGTATTGGCGAGGTGACCAGCTCAGCGATCCGATCTGCTGTTCCCGACTTTCAAATCGTCGCTTCTGCCTTTGATGAGCCGCCCACTGCATCATCGTCCAAAGCTGGGTCGGCAGGCTTGTACGCTCAGCAAATACAGGAGCTCGAACAGAAGCGAGCCCATCTGGTCGAATACAATCAGGTTCTAAAGCGTTATGCTACCGAAGCTATCAATGCTGTTCGACGCGCTGATCAGGAGTTGGTGGATATGGTCGAGGCCGAAGAGGATGATGCCAAGAAACGCGATCCAACTTTTGCAGCAACAAAGTCGAACAGCGACTCGAGCGGCTCGCGATCCGCCTCCTCAAGCAGCCTGAGCAGCATGGGTGCATCTAAAAGGTCGCCATCTAACGACGCATGGCTGGATGGACATCGACCGCTGTTCCAACGAGACCTCTTCCCCGCTAACAATACTCTTCGGTCCACCTCATCGGGCGCACTCATCTCTGGCTCTTCCAGCAAGGTCGCACACCCGGCACTGCGCGCACTCGAAGTTATGTCGACCGCCATCAGCTCGCACGTGCAGTCCCTGCTCGACCTGCGCACCGAACGAAACATTCACCAAGCAACACAGAGCCAGCGCCTGTCTGCCGAGGCCCGCGAGCAAGCTTGGTCGGCTAAGCTCGAGCACGATATACAACAAGATCTGGAAAACGACGCGCGACTCTCACTCAACAAGGCTAACGGTCCTTCGCACGGAGGATCGCTTGCATCTGCAGCCATTGCAACCTCGAGCGGCACATCTGGCGGAGGAGCATCTCATCGTGTCGACTGGCAGAGGGAAAAGGCGGAGCTGGAGATAAAGCTGGCTCAGCTCGTTAAACAGGTGGCAGTGGTCGAGCAGATTGTGGCCAGGAAGGACAAGGAAGTCAAGAAGCTCGCCGAGGCCGAACACCGCGCAAGGAGCTTGCTCGACCAGACTACATCCTCTGCCGCTGACCAGGACGCCGAAGCAGCCAACACGCCAGATGCAGTGCAGCAAGCGGAAGAGTTGCGACTCGAGCTGCAGACGGCGCAACAGGAGCGAACGCACTTTGCGCAACGATGCGAGATGCTCGAAGCAGAAGCACGCGAGCTTCGCAACGAACGCGATCGCATCTTGTCGGAACGAAGCGATGCCGCTCAGCCGACCAAAGTAATTTCCCTTCAACGACTCGATGTAGGAGAGGTGGCAGAGCTGCATGCTCGAGACCAGGTTCGTCGTTCTGAAATCGGCAGCCTTTCCATCGTTGCTGAGGATGCCGAGACGCCTTCGCTGAGCAGCACCGTCGACACTGCTACTGAAGGCGTGACCGAGAATGCGGACACTTCAACCTCACGTCGATCCAGTCGAAGAGGCAGGCTCAGCAAAGAGTCTACGGATGCGGGCGCCATGAGCTTTGGCGAGAGTTTTGGCAACAATCCGGAGCTAGACGCCATCTTTGGTGTCACACGGTCGTCTACTGCGAAGAAGACGGCGACACGTCGATCGTCGAGATTGTCTGGAAGCAGTGCTGCGGCGGAAGAGGCGCCACCGACACAGGTTGTAGCGGACGACGGTCAGAGTCAAGGTCGCAAGAGGAAGGCTGAGGCAGAAGTAGCGGTGGAACCCAGCAGCACGGGCAAGAGGCGAACCAGCCGTCGCATTTCGGAAGGTACTGCCGAACAAGCTTCCCCGCGAGAGTCGAAGCGCACTCGCGGTGAACAGCAAGACTTGTCACCAACGTCGAACCAGCCGTCCGCACCAAAAGCACCAGCATCGGATGCAGCTGTCTCTGCTCTTGTCGCTGCTCAATCACGTCGAAGGCTTTCGACCCATGAAAAGCAAGAGCTCGAGCAAAAGCAGAAACCGCGAGTGGTCTCCACGTCTGCCGCCGCAGCAGCTCCCACCAAGACACCCGCGCTGAGCTCTCGAAGGATTGTCTCGGGATCGTCTTCTTCAGTGACTCGACCCACAGCTGCATCCCTCCGCCGCAGCGAGGCGACGCAAGCCAGCGTCAAGCGGCGCTTGAACAACTCGACCAACCTTCGCGAAGGCTCGACGCATGCTTCGTCGACGGGCAAATCTGCGAGTCGAGTTGCATCCTCTGGCTCTGTTCGTGCGCGGTCGTAGCGAGGATCGAGCTGAGGGGTTTTCGATTTGTAATCGTACCACAATCTCATGTATTTTGTATCCTTGTCTTTGTGTGGAACTGCCTTCTTGTATTCAGTGTTGTGTTCTTCGTTGACCGGAGTACTGAGCTTCAGATCTCAAAGTCGTAGATGAAAGCGTCCGCCAGCGCTGGTTTGACCTTTACCTGCGTCGATAAAGTGCAAGGACAAATCCAAGGAGAGGGTGAAGTCAGCGACCAAACTCAGCCAAAAATTCCCCATCCCCACTCAAAACTCGACTCACAACAAAGGCAAGGTGAACAGGATCCTGCTCGAGATAATACTTGACGTGGTCTTGCGAAGGAAAAGTCGAGATGAAAATGTGATGGAAGCCTTTACCAGCGTTTTCGGGCGAAGTGTTTTCCGTCGAGCTCTGAAAGTCGAGAATGTACGGTTTGCCGTCCGTGTACAAGCACTCTGTTTGAAAGGTGCCGAATTGGTTGTACAGCTCTGTCCGCTCCGCGGATGAGACCGAGTCTTTGTACTTGAACGAGACGACGTGCACCACAGGCATGATGGCAGCGGTTTCGAGATGGTGCTAAGCAAAACACAGACGAAAGAAGAAAGGATACGATGAGAGGAAGCGGAGCAAGACGCCTTGTTGGCCCGTGTGAAGGTCCCAATGCAAAAGCAGCATGTAACTTAGGCAAAGCGATCTTCGCTGAAAGCACGCATCACGTCAAGATTCGCTAATCTGATAGTACAGCAGACTGCTTCGGCGGCAAGACCTTGTGGATCTGAGAACCCTGCTTCTAGAACTTTCATCCTTGTTCACCATCATGCTCAACAGCCACGTTGTCATTCACTCTCTTCACGCAGTTGTCAACGCCAAGAAGTTGGCCGGAGAAGAGAGCCGGGCGAAAGAAAGAAAGACGCCATCTTTTGACGCTCTCGGCATTAAGTTGGTCGACGCTCTCTGGCGTCATCCAAGATTGCCTCTCGGACTTGAGCCGGGATTGGGATCCGATTTACACCACACAACCCAACTCCATGGACATGATCATGGCCTCTGTCTCTACAGTAGGTCAGCTCTTGCTTGTGTCCCGGCGTCGGTGTGCGCGTGATTCAGGGTCCTTGGTCGACTCGGACTCCACGGAGCAAGGAGAGTTCTTCTTGGCAAAAGAACCCACGTTTCTTGTTGCGACTTCACCCCGCAAGCCGTGTTGCCCTCCCTCCCGGTGTTAGCCAGAAACAAACACTTGCAACAGCCTCGCTTCTATGCAGAATCGTTTGCACTGTATGACAATCGCAAGCCACGGATTTTGTGTGTGATGGTTTGTGTCGCAGATGGCTTGCTACAAATGGCAACACCGTAATGAGGCGGGTGAGCATGGTGGGCCCCCTTCATGAGTTGCCTTGCAACGAGACTTTATCGAGCATTGTAGACGGTCATCCTCTCGTCTATATAAACAGCGCCAAATCGACCGTCGTCTTTTCACCTCGTCATCACTCAGCTCTGACACCCACGCTTGAGACACTCAGATCATAGCCTTCTAGCACAACAAAGCTTCAAACCTTTCACAACAAGCCCAAACTTCAAGTCTATTCTTTGAAATGTCAACCCCCTCGCAGATCAGCATCTTTCCTGCCACTTCGGCAAGCGCCACTCGCCTCTCCCAGCTCTTGCAGCAGCAACATCCTGACATCCGCCTCCGCCTCGCTGCTCGCACCCCCGCCAAGCTTCAAGCCAGCGGTGCCAACGTCACCGTGTCTCCGACACCTCTCGACATTGCCAATGTTGCATCCATCAAAGATGCTCTTGAAGGTAGTGACGCCGCTTACATCATCAATCCTCAATTCTACGGTGAGAAGGACCCCTTCTCCCTCTCTCAGACCTGGGTTGACTCGATCACTGAAGCTGCCAACGCCAGCTCGACGCTCAAAAAGATCGTATACCTCTCCTCTGTAGGAGCGGAAAAGTCCAGCCGCACCGGTCCCATCCTCAACGTCCACGTCGCAGAGAACGGTTTCCTCTCCAAACTGCGCGACGGCATCGAACTCTACGCAATTCGTCCTCCTGCTTTCCTTTCCAACTTCAAATCCGTCCTTCCACTCGCCCTAAACCAGCCACACACTCTTCCGTCCATGTTAATTCCTTTCGACAAGTCGTACCAATTCATCGACTCAAACGCCATCGCAACCACAGCCCTCAAATACCTCCTCTCCTCTCCCTCTTCTTCCGCCGAAGTTGCAAAGAAGGGTCACATCGCAGCCGTCCAAATCGTCACACCGCGAAAAACCGTCCCCGAGATCGCCCAGCACATATCTGAAATCACCGGCACAAAAGTCAACGCCGTCCCCGTTCCCCAGGAAGAGTGGTTCAACACGTTCAAGAAGGCGGGAATGCACGACCAACAGGCCAACCTCTTTGTCGACATGACCACCGGTCAGGTTACTGGCTACATCGATACTATCACTGACGAAGCTGCTATCGCACAGGAGAGGGAGCGCGGCGTGTTGCTCGTGACCGAGCACGCCGAGGTTGACTACAGAGCGGCACTAAAGCAGATCATTGATGATTCTGCTCAGAGCGCTCATTGATCTGCTCCCCTCAAAACCTCACCTAAGGCCGTCTTCTACTGTAAAAGAGCTTCCCTTTTTTCTGTACCTGAATAATCTTTTCACCGCACTGCTGCTTTGATCGTGAGCTTGTGAAAGTGTACTGTACGTTTGCAACCGCAACAAAGTCTTTGAATCACACACACTTCCTCAATTTGGGCCTGGGTGAAGAGGAATTGCATTAAAGAATCACTGATGAGAAAAAAAAAGATGACATCTGAAACGATCTACTGTCGACCCTTACCCAAGCGCTTGACTCTTCCGACAATCGCCGAGATGACGCCACCACCGAAACCATAACCCTTCTCAATAAGATACCAGTAAGCCACATACGCAAGGAACAACTGACCAATAGTATAACCCGCTACAATACCAAGACCTTTCCAGCGGAACTCCCACGTAGCACCCAACGTAGCAGCAAACTGGTCGCCCACCTGGTACTGGCAAAACTTGCACCGGTTGTTTGCGTCCGGGTTGAGCAGCTGGCCCCCAACAGACTGCACCCACTGCAACGCGTACTGCCCACACGTCTGGCCGTTAGGCGGGTCGAAAATGGCCAGATCCTCGCGACTACAGCGCACGGGAAGATCGTGAAGGATGTTGGCCACCATCGATCGAACGTACCAGTACAGAGGGTTGGCGTAGATCAGACCCGACCACGGAGTGGGCAGCGTCGATTTAGGCTTGATGACGCCGTTGACGATCGCAACAAACGGCAGCAGGAAGGGCAGCAGGTTGGCCGCGGTAACGGGTGTAGGGCAAGCTGCCGCGAGGGCGAGAGAGAAGAACATCTCGTAGCAGGTTACGAAGAAGATCATCAGGTACCACAGGCCTGCCACCGTCGATCGCTGCGTGTAGAAGGGGAGGAAGAACGACGGCAGGAAGAACAGCACCGATGCGACGAGCGCGATCGGGATCGATACGACCACAAATGCTGTCATAAAGGCGATCCACGAGTAGGTCTTGGAAGGTCCTTCGCGAACTGTAAACGTGATGCGCATCTCCCAGAACTTGGAGATGATCGAGTTGACCGTCGCAGGAAAGTTGAGGATGACCAAAAACACAACAAACACGCGGTACTGCAGATCAGTAACCGAGTTGCCCAGATGCGCAAATCCACCTCCCGCAGCGAACCCAGTGACAATGTTGGAGAACAGAATACCGTACGCAAAAGGTGCATCTCTCCACAGATCTCGGAACTGTCGCTTGGTGCATTCCACAATCTGCGTCCTGAACGTAGCAGAATATTCCTGCGTTGATCGCGAATCCTCAATCACGGGTCGACCCGCTCGTTCGGCGTTGATCGCTTCCACCTCTTCACGAAGCGCCCTCGCCTCAGGCGAAGCCCTCCACCTCTCTGACCAGGGCTTCTGCGACTTTTGCGCGACAACCTCCAGCATGTACTCTGCCACGTTGGTAGTGGGAGGGCACGCGGGGGCACCGTTTCGCTCAAAGTACTCGCGAACTCGATCCGAACCTTTCGCACGCTCGTTGCCAATCTGACCCATGTACGCCGTCTTTCCTCCAGGCTGAAGCAGCAGGAGGTTGTCGAACGATTCGAACAGCAAAGCGCTGGGTTGGTGGATGGTGCAAAGGATGGCTTGACCTTCGCTGGCGAGACGACGGATGAGACGGACGATCGAAGCAGCGCCGGCGGAGTCGAGGCCAGAAGTGGGCTCGTCGAGGAAGAGAAGCAGGTCGGGTTTGGCAGCCAGCTCGACGGCGATGGTGACACGCTTCCTGCGCTCGACACCGAGACCAAAGCCGGGTACGCCGATCAGGGCGTCCTGCAGATCCTCGAGTTCCAACAGCTCGATCGCACGCTGAGCGTCGGCCAGTTTTTCCGCACGAGGCACTTCAGCAGGTTGTCGCAGCAGCGCCGAGAACTCGATCGCCTCGCGGACGGTCTGCGAAGCGAGATGGATGTCACCTTGCAAGACGAAGCCGGTTCCTCGCTGGAATCCCGGGCCGAGTGGCTTGCCGTCGACGAGGATATCACCAGAGAGAGCGCCGGCAACACCTCGCTGCGAGAGCGCAGTGAGTAGCGTCGTCTTTCCTGCACCTGAAGCACCCATGAGCGCAGTGATGGTGCCCGGCTTGACGTAACCAGTGATATCATCGAGAAGCTTCCTACCCGTCGGCAGCTGAAGCGAGACATGCTTCCATGTGAAGATAGCCTTCTTGTCGAGGTCCTGAGCTGATTTGGCTTCGACGTTCTTTCCGGCTGCGTTGCTCTTGTTGCCATAGCCAGCGGGCGAGTTGGCGCGGGTGATGCTGCCGTTGCTATCTGTAGAACTTGGGTGATCAGCAACAGCGGCTGCCTTTTCTTCAACGTCACCATCGCGGGCAGGCTTGGAAGCGGCGAGCTTGGCTTTGGCAGCCTTGGTGCGCGCAAAGACAGTAACACCGCCAATACCACCGCCAAAGTTCATGATCTCGGCACCGATCACCGTAGGGATGAGGTAGAGCACGGCAAAGGCGATAATGACACCGACGTTGCGACCGATGTGCGACGTCGAGTAGCCAAAGGTGACCGAGAGATAGTCTGCGCTCTGGACGACGAGCGAGCCAGGTTCGCCACCGGTGAGCGAGCAGGTCTGGTAGGCTGCGTCCCTCAATTCGCCAAAGGGCACAATCTGCTGCGGAGCGCAATCGATTGGGTAGTTGAGTTCGTTGGCGAGGAATCCTTCGAAAGCGTAGCTGATGGGCTGAGCGTAGCTGAGCCAAATCAGCCAGTTCATCTGCGGACGGCGCAGGACGTAGCCGACCCAGATGATGAGGACGTTGAGCGAAAGCACCGAGAAGCGGATGGCCTCGTTGAAGCCGGGCGAAAAGGCGGCGCACATGCGATAGAGCGCTGTCAAGCTGTACGAGGACAAGAAGCAGTAGACGTAGAAAATCCAAAAGGCGCCTGCATCTCTTCTCAAGTTGGCGAGGAAGTAGATGATGATGGATGAAAGGAAGCACTGGACCAACAGGAACGGAATGTCGACCAGTGCACGTGCCAAGACGACCGCCGAGGGACGGTGAAAGGCAAACTGCTGGTGCCTGCTGAGCATGGGTCGACCGGCAACGGCTTCGAAAGACTCGGAGAGCTGAAGCCAACCGTTGAAGAGACAGGCAAAGAGAAGGATACCACCGCGGGTAAAGACACCCTCCGAATCGAAGGGCTGCTGGTAGAAGAGCGACGAGATCATGAACGAGACCGAGATGATGGTAAACAGCTTGACGTAGAGATCGCCTCTTGCGCCCCACTTGATGAGAAGCTGTCGCCAGATACAGCTGAGGATCTGATCCCAGAAGCTGACCGTGTAGCTGGAACCCTTGTTGACACCCTTGCGCTTTTCGGAGCGCACGGTCTGTTTGAGCTGATCGGCTTGCTCGGCCTGGGCGAGGTGCTGCTCGTAGGACTCCATCTCGCTCTCGAGCTGGCTGTAGAGGGTGCTCGACTTCCAAACGCGTTCACGGTCTTCTGCTGTCTTGGGCGCCTGCGCTTCCATTCCTGGGCGGTAGACCACCTGGTTGACGTCGGTGAGGGCGGTGACAAAGTCGGCGGTGGTCTGTCGATCGGGCGTGTCGTAGCCGAGCTGGTAAAAGTAGGAGCGAGCCAGCTTGCGTGGACCATAGTAGATGCATCGACCCTGGTCAATAACAGCGACGCGGTCAAAGAGATCAAAGATGCTCTCAGAGACTTGGTAGAGTGTGGCAATGGTGGAGCGCTGAGCGAGGTCGGTGATGATGCGGAGCGAGCGGGCATAGTCGAGGGCAGTGGAAGCATCGAGACCGCGAGTGGAGTTGTCCCAGGCGATGACACTGGCGCGGGTGGCAAGCGCCTCGGAGATGGTGGTTCTCTTGCGCTCGCCTCCCGAGACACCGCGAACTGCCTGATCACCGACGATGGTGTTGCGAACGTGGGTCATGCCAAACATCTTGAGCATGACTTCGATGCAAGTCTCGATAAACTCTTGGCGGGACTCGCCTTTGAGTCGACGAGATCGGTGAGGCACCTTGTTCTTGAGGGCAAACTCGAGCGTTTGACCGACGGTGAGCGTGGGGAAGTGGGTGTCCTCCTCGTCGACAAAGACGACCTCACCTCGGTACTTTCGATTGATGTCTTGCGGAGTGAAGCCACCGTAGAGGATCTTGCCTGATGCCGAGACGTTGGTGTGGTTCTTGGAAGTGATGGCACGGAGAACGGTGGAGCAACCGGAACCAGGACGGCCAAGGACGAGAAGCATCTCGCCTGGTTTGAGAATGCCGTTGGAGCTGTGGAGAAGGGTGGTGGTGGGCATGTTGCGAGGGGTCAAGAGCTTGGCGAGGGGTGGGAAGAGAGTGGTGAGGACGCCGATGGGATCTCTCCATGCCGTGTTGGTGATGGCGACAGGGAGAGTCTTGACGAAAACGCCACCTCCTCCCGAGCCAGGAGCGGTAATGGAGATGTCCCTCCAGAGCATACCAACGGGTTTGCCATTGTCGATGCCCTCTTCCTTTGCCTGTGCACTGCGTGTGAGCATCCACTTGCCGAGATCAAAATCGTTTTCGTAAGTATCTGGCGAAGTTGCATTCTCGAGATCGAGTTCGTTTTCGTTGATGTCGGGCTGTTTGTTGCGGTCAGCGCCGGCGCTGAGTGCACGGCCGATGGCAGACCCACCACGAAGGGCGGAGGACGAGGCGGCTGCATTGGCGCTGGTTGCGGATTGGCGCGAGGTTTCTCTTGCAAGCTTGAATTCTTGCATAGCTTGGCCTATGTTGACATGCTCGCCGTGTTCGGGCTCACCCCAAGTGCCAGTGCTGGTGACGCGGGCCAAAGAAGCATCATTTGTTGTGGTGTTGGTATTGGTGTTGTTCACCTCTTGCATCTCTACCGGAGGCACGACGGGTGCCTGCTGTGAGGTAGACGCCATCGGTGGCGAGTGTTGGTGTGCTGCAACGTCTGAAAGCGATGACTGTGCTTAGGGTTATAGTCGGGGTGCTCGCTAGCACTTGAACAGACGCGACACTCTCTCTGTCAGCAAAAAGCGTCTGGATGACTGAGATGGAGGTTTGGTGTTCGAGACGAGGCGTCCAGGGCCAGTGGTGTTGAAGAGACGAGAGGGAGAACGGGTGTTATATGAAGGCGAAGGGAAACCGTCATCAGAAGAAGAAAACAAAAGAGCTTGTGCCTAAACTCCGACGCTGAAGGCAAGAGCATGTTGGGAATGACGGCAAATAAGAAGCGAGGGTTTGAGTCAAGCAGGGATCGGCAAGCGCTCGCTGTGTTGCGGCAAGTGTGGACAAGTTTGACCGTATGAGTCGGTTTTGCACATGGAATGAAACGAATGACGACAGCTTTGCGACTCGCTCGTTCGCTCAGTCTGCATCTGCAGCGGATGCCTATTGAAATTTTTACGACGTTGCAGATCATGCAAGGATGGCTCGTCGGCGAATAGACAGCCGACTATCCGTCAGCCCGCTCTCTGGCGCTCTCTGATGCATATCGGATGAACCTTGTGGTGGGCTGCATGCCGGTCAAATCCGTCAGTCGATGGAGTTTTCATCGTGTCCAACACAACTGAGCCGCAAGCCACTACTCATGTATCCGCCTTTCTCCACGGAGCTGCGATTCATGCTCTCGAGTCATTTGGCGCCTTGATCGCATGGATTGCCGTCAGATCTCTGCTCAGAGACGCTAAAGCTCGGATGTCGCGATTCACAGGCGTCAGCAATACTCATCCTTTCCGCTTATCGTGCCGAGTTGGTTCACTAGGACGACGACGACGAGATGAATCCAGGGAAATGCTTACTGTGCTTGCCAAAGCCGTCGGCATCGCACCTTGTTTTGAAACACCGTCTGACGGCGAATAAGCGTGAGATAAAAATACTCTTTTTTTGCAGCATACACTCGTCAAGGGCATCTTTCCAGGTTGGCCGTGACATCACGATGGTCCCTGACCCTGGCCGGATATGCAGCTCGAACTGGCTAAAAGCCGCAAGGCAGCGTCCCTTCTGATTTCTCATTCTTGGCTATCTGGCTCAGTTCGTTTGAGGTAGCGTGTCGGAGGGGACGAAAGGGGCTCACCGAGAGCTTGGATCCATCGGCTAGAGACAGGAACGCATCGGAATCAATGGGCTCGGCGATAGAGATGTGCGTGGAGCTTCGAGTGAGAACAACGGCAATGCACTCGGTCTAGACTGGCACACGCAGAAAAGTGGCGCATCTCTCGAGTAGACAGCCGCTTGCAACCGACGCTGAATGGTGTGATATCGACCTCAATCCCTCGATCCTCCTCCACCTCCATCGCTTGTAGACGATGGTCGAGTGGTAGCGATGAGCTTGTCGCCATGCAGGTCCAATCGAAGCCTCGGCAGATCCGATTCATTGGAACCGGATCAGAGCTGTCAAGCAAGGCAGACATTCATCCTGCCATTCTCAGCACACCACACCCGTCATGCTCACCGCTGCTGCAACTACTGTAGTTCAGTATTCCTCTCTGCAGCACGTAGAGCAAATAACAAAAGAAAAGGAGGCGCAGAAGAAGCACGACGCCTTGAACAGCGTTGAGACTGCCACTCGCCTCACTTCTGGTTCTAAGCCGAATACACTGATTGAGAGGCTGTTCCACTTCGGCAGCAACGGCCGCAGCAACAAAGCCCGTGCAATGAACAATGCGTTCCCATCGGCTCTTTGCAGTTTTGTCCTGCCATCAACGTGGAAAGCAACGTCCCCCCCACGTACATCTCGGCGAAACGGGCGAGAAATTCACCGACCGGCGCTTCACCAAAAAGAGGCGCTTCTTAGCAGTCAGCATCCACCGGCACTTTGCTGTTCTTCGTACATTTGTGGACTGTGCACCACCAGCTGCCCTCCTTGTTCTCGGCAACCTCTGTTTCGAGGATCCTCCTGGTAGTGGTGTGAACCCGCATCCGATGACCCTCCTTCTCAACCACCTCACGCAACTCCAAATTCACCCTCGCCAACATGTCTATGACCATCGAAGACTGCTCTGCTGCTCGACAGCCCCGCCCAGTGCCCGACACGCCCACCAATGTCCTCGAGCAGCTCAGCATGAAGGGCAAGGTGGTCGTCGTGACCGGTGCTAGTGAAGGTCTCGGATATGCTGCCATCGAGGCTGTCGCCGAAGCAGGCGCAGACGTTGCACTCTGGTACAACTCCAATGACATTGCCATCCACAAGGCTGAACAGCTCGCAAAGACTCATTCGATCCGAGCAAAGGCCTACCAGTGCGAGGTCTCCCGGGTGGACCAGGTTCGCGCTTCCATCAACAAGGTCGTTGCTGACTTTGGTCGTATCGACGTCTTTGTTGCCAATGCCGGCATGGCCATCTCCAAGCCCATCCTCGAACAGACCGTCGAGGAGTACCGACGTCAGATGGAGGTCAACGTCGACGGCGTCTTCTACTGCGCCAAGTACGTAGGCGAGGTCTTCAAACGTCAAGGCAAGGGCAACCTCATCATCACCTCGAGCATGTCTGCCCACATCGTCAACGTCCCCGTCGATCAGCCCGTCTACAACTCGACCAAGGCTGCCGTCGCCCATATGGGCAAGTCTCTCGCGAGGGAGTGGAGGGAATTTGCTCGAGTCAACATTGTCAGTCCAGGATTCTTCGAGACAAAGCTGGGTGCTAGCCCTCGTGTCATCAACGAGGCATACCGCATGTCGGCGCTTGGCAGACAAGGTCACGTCAAGGAGATCAAGGGTCTCTTCCTCTACCTCGCCAGTGATGCCTCGTCGTATCAGACAGGCAGTGACACGCTCATCGATGGCGGCTACACTCTTCCTTGAGCCTTCGTTACTCGCACACACAAACACATGATCTCTCTCTAATTACAATCAAAAGCTTTCACATAACAACGCACTTGATTTGCCCCATCATCCCAACCGAGCAGCTTCTTCCTCCTCCGCGGCAAGCCTAACCCTAGCCCTAGCCCTAGGTGCAGGGCTGTTACTAGTGGACATGGCTGTGGCTGTCCTGCCAAATTTTGGTGATTTTGAAAATTGAGAATTTGGACAGCCACCCTGTCAAAGACTGCTGTAGTACCATTACGGTTTAAAATCTTGGATGGTCAGGACATGTTAAAATTCATGAGAAATGGACACTGCTGAAGTGCCTTACAGTCCCATCCAACTTTTTGGCAGGGAGTGGCCATCCAACCAACTGGCAGCCATGGTCAGACTGGCTGTCACTGTAGACTTTATTGAACAAATGGCTGGCCATTGTGACTGTGGGCTGTGAGAATTACTGCAATATTCAAACAGCCACAGCCATGTGTCTGCTTCTACTTAAAGGGGTCAGACTGTGAGAATCTCACAGAGTATTCAAAAAGACATTGAGGCACACTTGTGCAGAGCTTGCCATAAATGACAGAGCATTGATACTTTGCAGCCACCACTGTGATGCTTCAGTCCCTTTGTCTATGCACCATCCATGAATCAGTAGCATGTATTCCTATGGTCTATGTGTGTGATGGACTGTGATGGAGATGTATCAGAGAGACAGGAGAAAGACATATATACACCTGCTTGCAAGCTGTGTGTGGTGAACTGCATATCAATCTTCACTGTACTCACCACTTCACTTTATGTCCCAACTCTCTACCTACTCTGATGCTAGCATCACCTACCCTAATGCTGGCATCAATGTCAGTGGTGGCCATACTGGTTAGGGTTAGGGTTAGGGTTAGGGTTAGGGTTAGGGTTAGGGTTAGGGTTAGGGTTAGGGTTAGGGTTAGGGTTAGGGTTAGGGTTAGGGTTAGGGTTAGGGTTAGGGTTAGGGTTAGGGTTAGGGT